>CM060896.1:10120000-11320000 GCA_030762935.1 Hymenopus coronatus
TGGGGGGATTTATCTCAAAATCTTCGTGTCGCATCCCTGGAAGGTACTAAACCTAAATACCAAGTTTGGTATTTTACCTATTTTTCGTTTTTGAGTTATCGTGTTCACAGACACACGGACACACACACACACACACACACACACACACACACACACACACACACACACACACGGACCTTTTTGTGAAAATGCTTTTTTTGGATATTGGAGACCCTAAAACATATATTTCCGGTGAAATCTCGGTATCGAATTTTTGGTGGAGTGCAATACTTTCTCTATACACTATGTCCATAGTGCGTATGGAGAAAGTAAAAATCTGTTATATTTAAGATATTTTATGACAATTAAAATATATATTTAGAAATTTTTGGTAATAGCCTTTGAAGACATCTTTATTCTGGATGAATTTTGCGGAATTTTCGATAACTGGTAAACCATAAGAGGAAGATAAAAACTTACTTAACAGAAAATGTAGAGCTCGTTAAAACACACAATTCATATCAAATACATTTTTACTTTCTCTATAGGCACTATGTACACAGTGTATAGAGAATGTATTGCACTCCACCAAAAAATTCGATACCGAAATTTCACCGGTAATATTTGTTTTAGGCTCCCCTCTATCTAAAAAAAGCATTTTCTGAAAAAGGTCCGTGTGTGTGTGTGTGTGTGTCCGTGTGTCTGTGAACACGATAACTCAAAAACGAAACATAGGTAAAATACCAAACTTGGTATTTAAGTTTGGTATCTTCCAGGGATGCGACACGAAGATTTTGAGAAAAATCCCCTCACCCCCAACTACCCTTTACTTGGAACTTTTTTCGAAAATTTTGATTTTCTCAAAAATGGCTCTAACGATTTGATTAAAATTTCGTATATTAAAGATATTTACCTGACAAATAAAATATATATTTTGAATTTTCTGGGAATAGCCTCTGAAGAGTAGTTTATTCTGGATGAATTTTACTAAATTTTGAATAACTGCTAAACCGTAAGAGATGGACAAAACCTTACTGCACAAAAAATGTAGAGCACATTAAAACACACAATTTGTGTTATATACATTTTTTTCGTGGAGTTCGTCGTTTTTGTGACATTCTTTATTTTTGGTTTCTGCTATGAGAAACTTGTACATTTCTCATACAGGTATATGTCTACTGCTGTCCATACAAAGGAACTTCAGTGACTTAGCAACCAGCTTTTGATTATCACTTTAACCTATGGTACTCGCTTACTTCAGCTCTACTTACAAGGAAGCAAGTAATATGGCTATTTCTGCTAATGTTTTACTGATTAGCATGAAGTTAATAGAAGTATAAGTTTTTTAAGAATAGTTTGTTGCTGGGATATAGGGAAAGTCATGTGAATGGTACACATCAGATTTTTTTCGTGGGGTTCTTGTTTTCGAGATATTTTTTTGCATTGGTTTCAGTTTTAAAATACAGTTTTCTCATACGGGAATTTGTTAACTCATGGCCATGCAAACTAAGGAAGTTCAACAGCTTTAAAACATTTGACTAACGCTTAAGCCTGGTGTATTCCTTTATTTCGCTTCTGCTTACAAGAAAGCAAGTAATAAGACTATTTCTGTTATTTTTTTTTTTTTTTTTTTGATAAGCATGAAGTAAATTGAAGCATAAGCTTTTTAACAATAATTTGTTGTAGAGAAACACATGTGAATGGAACTCATTTCCTTTCTTCACTGCCTCCTGAATTATGATATGGCCGACCGTGTCTACACCCATTGTACGAATATCGATAGCAACAATAGAAATAGGGAACAATTATTTTATTTCAGCTTTTAAAATCCAATACATGAAATGGAAACAAACGTTATTTTATCTAGGTTATTGCACTCATCTCATACGTAAGAAATACAAATAATTATTATTTTCACTAATTTTTTGTCTAAATACATTACGTACTGGATAACAATTTAAACATTGTAACTGAACTAATTGAAACTGCAATCGTGGAACTGACAGTGAAGGTTGACTGTCACCTTGTTACCAAGACAGGAGATTAAACAAACGAAGGACAAGATTTCAAAGAAATGAACATCAGCTGCGATAAGATGTTTCGACAATATCGCACCAGTCAGATGACCGCGATTGGTTCAAATTGCCTAATTTCGACCATGCCACTGACGCTTTAATAGTTGAGCGACATTTTCACAAGTAATAGCGCGACATGTTTATTACTTTCTCTACACGTACTATGCACAGAGTATATAGACAAGGTAATGTATTGTACCCAAGAATTCAATACCGGAATCCAAAAAGAGCCTTTTTAGAAACATATCCGTGTCTGCGACCAGTATCTTCCAAAGGTACGACATGATGATTTTCAAGAATCAACCCCACCCCAACTACCCTTTAGAAGAAGAAAAATTCGAAAATTTCAGTTTTCTCTAACGAAAAATCTGTTATATTTAAGATATTTTTATGACAAATAAAATGTATATTTTGAATGTCTTGTGAACAGCCTCCTATGACATCTTAGTTCAGGATGAACTTTGATGAATTATGCATAACTGCTAATCCGTAAGAGATGTAGAAAAACTTACCACACAAAAAATGTAGAACACGTTAAAACACACAATTTATGTTACATACATTTTTTTCGTGGGGTTAATCGTTTTTGAGATATTCCTTGTTTTTGGTTTCGGCTTTAAAAAACTTATACTTTTCTCATACAGGAATTTGTCAACTCGTGCCCATATAAACAAACGAACTTCAGTCACATAGCAACCAGCTTTTGACTAGCAGTTCTACAAAGAAACTTTTTACAAAAGATTCTTCTTCTTTCTACACAATGCTAATTGAGATAAACAATAAGAGAATAAGAACATTCTGCTAATGTTTATCTCAATTAGTACCTATGAAATAGACAAAAGAATAAACTTATTAACAATAATTTGTTACAGAGATGTAGAGAAAGTCGTGTGAATGGAGCACAACAAATGTTTATAACTTGGCGAGTTAGTAAAAGTGGGTTTCGTTTCATGTGACAAGAAATCAAATTGAAGTTTCTTGGGAGAACTGTAGCAAATGTGGTTATTATTCCTGGACATAAGTCTTCCGGTATGGTTGGCTGCTGGCTGGACTATCAGTAAAAACCTGATGTATTCCATTCACATGACTCTCTCTGCATCTCTGCAACACATTACTGTTAAAAAGCTTATTCTTCTGTCTACTTTATGCTAATCAAGATAAAAACTAGCAGAAATAGTCTTATCACTTGCTTCCTTGTTAGTAGAAGCGAAATAAGAGAGTACCATAGGTTAAAGTGATAGTCAAAAGCTGGTTGCTATGTGACTGAAGTGCCTTTGTATGGACACGAGTTGACAACTTCCTCTATGGGAAAAGTATAAGTTTTTTTTTTAAAAGCTGAAACCAAAAACAAGAAATATCTCAAAAAAGATCAACTCCACGAAAGAAAATTATATAATATAAATTCTGTAATTTAATATGCTCTACATTTTTTGTGTGGTAAGTTTTTGTCTCTCTCTTACGGTTTAGCAGTTATGCAAAATTCCGTAAAATCCATCCAGAATAAAGTAGTCTTTAGAGGCTATTCCCAGAAAATTCAAGATATACATTTTATTTGTCAGGAAAATATCTTTAATTTACGATACTTGAATCCAGATTGTTAGAGCCATTTTTGAAAAAGTCAAAGTTTTCGATAAAAGTTCCATCTAAAGGATAGTTGCGGTTGGGGGGGGGGGTTTCTTGAAAATCTTCGTGTCGTATCCTTGGAAGATACTGAATTTAAATACCAAGTTTGGTATTCAACGGTATCTTTGTTTTTGAGCTATTTTGTCCAGAAACCCACACACGGGCCTTTTTCCAAAATTACTTTTTTTGGATTCAGGGGGACCTAAAACGTGTAGAAAACCAAAACCATTTCCAAAACACAATTGCTTTAAGAATCTGAAAGGACTATATGATAAAAGTGGCAGTTATTAAATGTGGATACAGGGAGTATTATGTTGAGGAATAATAACCACATTTGCTAGAGTATTCAATCTGATTTGTCACATGAAACCAAAGCCACGTTTATTAACTCGCCAAGTTATAAACACTTTACAAACATGTTGACATTTTTATCTGGTGCATGAGAATGTTTTCTTGTAACTTCCCGAGGAAAACGTGTCAATAACAATTGTATTAAAGGGTACAACGCTTGTCCTAACTTCTAGAAGCAGTTTCTGTGTCACTGACGTGCACATTATATTTGTAGGGACAATTCACAGCTTACGAAACAATATCATCATTGTGTCAATGACCTTCACTTGAAATACAAAATGAACAACCATCGCCATAATAAACACGTACCTACATAAACAAATCTGATGTGTTCCATTCACATCACTTTCTCTATATCCCTGCAACAAATTATTCTTAAAAAACGTATGCTTCTATTTACTTCATGCTAATTAAATAAAATAGTTCTTATTACTTGCTTCCTTGTAAGTAGAAGAGAAATAAGAGAGTAACATAGGTTAAAGTGATAGTCAAAAGCTGGTTGCTATGTGACTAAAGTTCCTTTGTTTGTACAGACAGCAGTTCACAAATTCCTGTATGAGAAAAGTTTGTTTTTCAAAGCTGATACCAATAACAAGGAATATTTCAAAAATGAACAACTCCACGAAAAAAATATATATAACATAAATTGTGTGTTTTATTGCCCTCTACGTTTTTTTTTTTTTTTTTTTTTTTTTTTTTGTGGTAAGTTTTTGTCTATCTCCTACGGTTTACCAGTTATGCAAAATCTCGTAAAATTAAGTAGTCTTCAGAGGCTATGCCCAGAAAATTCTATATAAATTTTGTCAGTTAAATATCTTAAATATACGATATTTTAATGAAAATCCTTAGAGCCATTTTTGAGAAAATAAAAAAATTTGAAATAAGTTCCATGTAAAGGGTAGTTGGGGTGGAGGGGTTGTTCTCAAAATTTTCGTGTCGTATCCCTAGAAGATACTTAACTTAAAAACCAAGTTTGGTATTCTACCGACTTTTCGTTTTTGAGTTATCCTGTTCACAGACACACGGACACACACATGGACCTTTTTCTGAAAATGCTCTTTTTGGATATAGGGGACCCTAAAACCTATATTTCCGGTGAAATCTCGGTATCGAATTTTTGGGTGGAGTACAATACCTTCTTATTACACTATGTACATAGTACGTGTAGAGAAAGTGATAAGTAAGTATTTTCTATTAGAAATAAAAGAGCATTCTAACTTTTCATCTCTACATGAAAGACAAGTAAAAGGAGACTTTGAGAAATCCAAATAGTTGATAATAGCAGTAGAAGTAATAGTTAATAATAGTAATAGGTGATAATATTAGTAGTAATACTTAGTAAAAAATCTGATGTGCTACACTCACATGACTTTCTCTAGCTCTTCTACAAACTTCTCACATAAGCACATACTTCTTTCTGCACCTTGCTAATGATAAAACATTAGCAGAATGTTCTTATTACTTACTTCCTTATGACTAGAAACAAAATAAGGGAACACACAATGTTAATCCGATAGTCAAATGTTTTAAAAGCTGTCGTTATTCGATTGTCATTGCAAATCGCTTCTTTGCTTGTCTAGGAGCAGATCAAAAGAACAACGGACACTTTCTGTCTTAGGAAAGTATAAGTACTCACAAGTGAAACCAAAAACAAGGAATATCTCGGAAACGGTTACCTCCACAACAAAAATGTAAAGGACATAAATTGTGTGTTTTGATCAGATCTACATTTTATGTGTAGTAAGGTTTAGTCTATCTCTTACCGTTTAGCAGTTAAGCAACATTTAGCAAAATTCATCCAGAATAAAGAGCTCTTCAGAGTCTATTCCCAGAAAATTCAAGATATACAGTTTATTCGGTATGTAAATATCTTTAATATACGGGATTTTAATCAAAATCGTTAAAGCCAAGTTTTAGAAAATCAAAATATTCGAAAACTTTTTCATGTAAAGGGTAGTTGGGGGTGGGGGGGTTTCTTGAAAATCTTCGTGTCACATCCTGGGAAGATACCAAACCTAAATACCAAGTTTAGTATATAACGGTTTTTTCGTTTTTGAGCTATGCTGTCCACACACACATACACACACACACACACACACACGAATATTTTTCTAAAACTTCTTTTTTTGGATCAGGTGGTCTCCAAAACATGTATTTCTGGTGAAATTCGTTCTCGAATTTTACAATGCAATACCTTCACTATACACTATGTACATAGTTCGTATAGAGAATGCAATACTAATAGTTGATAATTATAATAACAATAGTAACAGTTAAATATAGCAGTCACAAGTACTAATAGCAGTAGTGTTGCTGACAATACACGTGGAGGAACAGATGTGATAAAGTGACGATAAAGAAGAACAAGGATGATTGGTGAAAACAGAGAAGATGGAATAATAAAGTAAAGGATGCTGAGAGGAACATATTTCCGGTTGAGATCAATGGAGTCATCAGTCACCCGGATGTGGGCTAGTCACTGAACTAACGGAAACTGGAGTCTTTCATAGCAGGGGTTGCGCTCCTCCGCCAGATGTCAACACTGCCCACTTCTTGTCCGGCAGCAAACCGTTATCAAACAACGGATAACACTTCACTAACCATAAATTGTGAGGTCAGGGTCCCGGGTTCAAGTCCCAGCTGGGACTGCCACATTTTCTGTAACTATAATCTTTCCTTATCCCCCACTGTGTCTGCTGGCGTCTTTAATATGAGACGTGTTCAAAAAGTCCTTACAAAAACCACAAAACAAAAGTATTTCGAAACATTCTTTTTACTTTCTCTATGTACATAGTGTATAGAGAGGGTATTGCACTACACCCAAAAATTCGATACCGAGATTTAGGGTCTATTAAAAAAAAAACATTTTCAGAAAAAGGTCCATGTATGTCAGTGTGTATATGAACACGATAACTCAAAAACGAAAAGTGGGTAAAATACCAAACTTGGTATTTAAATTTAGTATCTTCCAAAGATGCGACAAGAGGATTGTGAGAAAAAATCCCCCACTCCAAACTACCCTTTCCATTGAACTTTTTCGAAATTTTTGATTTTCTTAAAAATGGCCCTAACGGTTTTCATTAAAATATCGTATATTAAAAATATTTACCTGACAAGTAAAATGTATATCTTTAATTTTCTGGGAATAACCTCTAAAGACTATTTTATTCTGGAGGAATTTTACGGAATTTTGCATAACTGCTAAACCGTAAGAGATTGACAAAAATTTATCACACAAAAAATGTACAGCATATTAAAACACACAATTTATGTGATATGCATTTTTTCGTGGAGTTGATCGTTTTTAGGTATGCCTTGTTTTTTGGTTTCAGCTTTGAAAAACTTATACTTTTCACATACAGGAATTTGTCAACTCCTGTCCGTTCAAACAACGGAACTTCAGTCACATAGCAGCCAGCTTTTGGCTTTCACTTTAACCTATAGTACTCCCTTAATTCGCTTCTACTTACAAGGAAGCAAGTAATAAGACTGTTTCTGCTAATTTTTTTCTCAATTAGCATGAAGTAAATAAAGCAATAGATTTTTAAGAACAATTTGTTGCAGAGAAGTTGAGAAAGTTATGTGAATGGAACGCATCAGATTTTTTGATTTATTTTTCAACAAAATCATGTTTTATCTCGGAACTTTTCCCAGCGTTATTCCAAATGTTTTAAACCTTTCAAAAAGTAGGGTTTCGGAAGGTTCTCATCTGTTTGCGAGATGACCTCTTCGTTAAACGTCAATTGCTTTCCACCGAGCCACTTTTTCCAGTTTGAAAATCAAAAAGTCACCGAAGGGCCAAACCTAGCCAATACGGTGAATGTCGTAGTAATTCGAACCATAATTCTCCAATTTTCGCTATCGAAACTGTGCAGGTGTGTGCCTTGAATGGTCTTAATGGAAGAGAATTATTATTATTATTATTATTTTGTTTTTTTTTTTGTTTTACTTTTGCATGGCGAGGGCGTTTTTTCTTGATTTGTCCGTTCAACCGGTGCAATAACGATGCATAATACTCTCCATTTATCGTTCATCCTTTCTGTAAGTAATCAATGTGTAGGACAGGAGTTGGATAGGTAGAGTCAGACTGAAAAATTCAATGTCATAGCCGGGATTTGAACCACGGATCTCCCGGTCTCTAGCCGTGTGTAGGACAGGAGTTGGATAGGTAGAGTCAGACTGAAAAATTCAATGTCATAGCCGGGATTTGAACCACGGATCTCCCGGTCTCTAGCCGTGTGTAGGACAGGAGTTGGATAGGTAGAGTCAGACTGAAAAATTCAATGTCATAGCCGGGATTTGAACCACGGATCTCCCGGTCTCTAGTCGTGTGTAGGACAGGAGTTGGATAGGTAGAGTCAGACTGAAAAATTCAATGTCATAGCTGGGATTTGAACCACGGATCTCCCGGTCTCTAGCCGTGTGTAGGACAGGAGTTGGATAGGTAGAGTCAGACTGAAAAATTCAATGTCATAGCTGGGATTTGAACCACGGATCTCCCGGTCTCTAGCCGTGTGTAGGACAGGAGTTGGATAGGTAGAGTCAGACTGAAAAATTCAATGTCATAGCTGGGATTTGAACCACGGATCTCCCGGTCTCTAGCTGTGTGTAGGACAGGAGTTGGATAGGTAGAGTCAGACTGAAAAATTCAATGTCATAGCTGGGATTTGAACCACGGATCTCCCGGTCTCTAGCCGTGTGTAGGACAGGAGTTGGATAGGTAGAGTCAGACTGAAAAATTCAATGTCTTAGCCGGGATTTGAACCACGGATCTCCCGGTCTCTAGCGGTGTGTAGGACAGGAGTTGGATAGGTAGAGTCAGGCTGAAAAATTCAATATCGTAGCCGGGATTTGAACCACGGATCTCCCGGTCTCTAGCGGTGTGTAGGACAGGAGTTGGATAGGTAGAGTCAGGCTGAAAAATTCAATATCATAGCCGGGATTTGAACCACGGATCTCCCGGTCTCTAGTGTGTAGGACAGGAGTTGGATAGGTAGAATCAGGTTGTCAGGTTAACTTTTTGTTTAGATATCTTTACGGTTTACCAGCTAAGCAAAATTGCGCAAAATTTATCCAGAATGAAGAGGTCTTCCCAGAAAATTCAACATATACATTTAATTTGAGATCTAAATATCTTTAATAAATCTACAGTATTTTAATCGACGTCGTTAGAGGCATTTTTGAGAAGAACAAAACTGGCGAAATTTTTCATCTAAAGGGTAGTTGGGATGTGTGATTTTTTTAAAATTTGCGTCGCACCCTTGGAAGATACCAAACCTAAATACCAAGTATGGTATTTAATGGAATTTTCGTTTTTGAGCTATGCTGCCCACAGACACCAAAACATATACTTCTGGTGAAATCCGACATCGAATTTTTGGGTGGAATGCAGTACCTTCTCTATCCATTATGTAGATTGTACATATGGGCTAGAGAAGGTAAAAATAAAAAATTTATATTTAAATTTAATTTTCTCTACTTGTTGCCTATACCTAGTAAGTTAAGAACAATTACATTGAATCTAAATAATTCGATACTGAGTTTCCAGTGGCAATAGAGTAATATAAAATAAAATCTGATGTGTTCCATTCACATGGCTTTCTCTACATATCTGTAAGCAATTATTGTTAAAAGGCTTATGCTTCTGTTTACTTAATGCTAATCGAGGAAAAATTAGCAGAAATAGTCTTATTACTTGGTTCCTTGTAAGTAGAAGCGAAATAAGGGAGTACCATAGGTTAAAGTGACAGTCAAAAGCTGGTTGCTATGTGACTGAAGTTCCTTTGTTTGTATGGACACGATTTAACAAATTCCTGTATGAGAAAAGTATAAGTTTTTCAAAGCTAAAGTCGAAAATAAGGAATATCTCAAAAACGATCAAGAGCATGAAAAAATGTATATAAAATGAATGGTGTTTTCTAACGTGTTCTACATTTTTTGTGTGGTAAGTTTTTGACTATCTCAAACGGTTTAGCAGTTATACAAAATTCCGTAAAAATCACCCAGAATAAAGTAGTCTTCAGAGGCTATTCCCAGAAAATTCAAGATTCATATTTTATTTGTCAGGTAAATATTCTTAATATATGACATTTAAATAAAAATTGTTGGAGCCATTTTTGAGAAAATCAAATTTTTGGAAAATAGTTCCTTGTACAGGGTAGTTGAGGGTGGGGGGATTTTCTTGAAAATCTTCGTTTGGTATTTAACGGTCTTTTCGTTTTTGAGCTATGCTGTCCACAGTCACACACATAGACACACACACTGACACACACACGCACACACACACGGACCTTTTTGTAAAATATGTTGTTTTTTTTTGTTTTTTGTTTTTTTTTTTAATCAGGGAGAGCCAAAACATGTGTTTGCGGAGAAATCTCGGTATCGAATTTTTGGGTGGAGTGCAACACCTTCTCTATACAAGTACACTATATACATAGTACGTGTAGAGAAAGTAAAATATGTGATATGTTCCATTCTTTTATCTACGTCAAGCTAATTAAGATTGCCAAAATGAACTTATTACTTGCTTCCTTGTAAGTATAAGGGAAATAATGGAATACACTTGTCTAAAGCGATAGTCAGATGTTTTAAAAGCCGGTCGCTAAGTGAAACAATTGAAATTCGTTTCTTTTTGCTTGCTAGTAGTAAACAAAAGAGAGATGAAAAGAAAGATGTCTGCCGTTTGAGACGAGTTTAAGTAGGTACCTTAAAACCGAAACCAATAAAATGGAATGAAACGGTTAACTCTATAAAATATATATTATAAGGCATAAATTGTGTCTTTAAATGAAATCTACATATTTACTTTCTCTGCACGTACTATGCACTATGTATAGAGGAAGTATTGTATTCCACCCAAAAATTGGACCCCGAGATTTCGCCGGAAATACATGTTTTTTAGGATCCCCTGAATCCAAAAAAAGCATTTTAAGAGAAAGTTCCGTGTGTGTCTCTCTGTATGTGTGTGTGTTTGTGTTTGTGTGTGCTGTGGACAACATAGCTCAAAAACGAAAAGACCGTAAAATACCAAATTTGATATTCAAGTATAGTATTTTCCAAGAATGCGACACGAAGATTTTCAAGAAAATCCTCCCACTACAAACTACCCTTTACATGGAAAATTTTTCGAAAATTTCGATTTTCTTAAAAATTTCTAAATGATTTTGATTAAAATCACGTATTTTTAAGTTATTTGCTCCCCGAATAAATGTATATTTTGAATTTTCTGGGAATAGCTTCTGAAGACCTCTTGATTCTGGATGAGTTTTGCAGAATGTTGCATAAGTATTAAACCGTAAGAGATAGACAAAAACTTACCATTCAGAAAATGTAGAGCACATTAAAGTCACAATATACTTTATATACATTTTTTTTTTCGTGGAGTTAATCGTTTTTAAGATATTACTTGTTATTAGTTTCAGCTTTGAAAAACTTATACTTTTCTCATACTGGAATTTGTCAACTCCTGTCAGTACATACAAAGGAACATCAGTCACATGACAACCAGCTTTTGACTATCACTTTAACTTATGGTACTGCCTTATTTCGCTTCTACTTACAAGGAAACAAGTAATAAGACTATTTCTGCTAATTTTTCTCGATTGGCATGAAGTAAAAAGAAGCGTAAGCTTTTTAACAATAATTTGTTGCAGAGATGCAGAGAAAGTCATGTGAATGGATCACATAAGATTTAAATTAAGGGAATTTTAAAACATATATTTGTAGTGAAATCTCTGTGAGGAATCAGTGGAGTGCAAATTTCCTCTAGCTAACATATCGGGTAGAAGGGAAGTTATTACATTAATTTAAACCAGTGCTAGCTCTCGGTATTTGGAACATATTTTGTATCTTACGTTTTGGTCTCTGACCATTTTGTACGGAGATATTTTAGTTTTGTCAAAAACAAGAGACAGACAAGCTGGCAACGCTGCAGCTTGTGTGGGGGTGTTACTTGTACTTGGTCAGTACATAACCACACACGCCTCACTGCTGCTACCATAACAGTGTAGGCCAGTTGCACTCGTTATCCACCATCCTGCGTCGTGTTTGCAAGCGACCGACGTGTTTACATCCAGAAGCCGGTTAGATCCCTGACCAACCTCAACGCAAGGTTGCCGAGTTACTGAAAAGCTGTTCGGGTTATTCCTTTAATTCTTTTAAGTGATTAATTATTTTGAAACTCTTTGTGATGTCCCATAATTCCTACCGAAACTAATCTCAGAATACGTTACTCTACGCATCTTACAAGTAACAAACTATTATCTTGGTACATTCTTGTGCAATTCCGCATCTAATTTGGCACCAAAACATCTTTCTTTCTTTTCTTTTTTATTTTAACGTCCTTTAACCTGGGTGGTCATTTCGGACGATGAATGAAATTGGTGAAATGATGCTCTAATGTTCTCGGGGCCCATGGAGCTTAAAGTTTCTCGACATTTGCCTTCTCAGGATAAAGGAAAACACGGAAAAAACCTTAGTCGGGTAACTCACCCTAAGCGAGATTCGAACTCATGACCTTTCGAATATGAGAAAAACCATTTATTTTTTGGAAACCGACTGATCAAAGAACAAAATGCTGTTGGTTTGTTTTGTTTGTATGAAGCACGTGTTAGAGGGAAAGCCTTCCAGCCGGTAGAGAATGTGGACATAAGGTAAACGAGGGGGTGTGAGCCGGGCCGGGGAGGTGCTGGCAATAAAATAGCAGTTTGGGGAATTAGACTGCTAATGAGCCCAGCTGCGGGGTGGGGTGCACCTTCCTCCTAGCTAATTGCCTGCCCTTTGCTGTGCATATGTTCCACTCAACACTTATCTTATTCTTAAACTTCCTTCCGTATTTTCTTTCCACTCACGTTTCTTTTGATGTGGTTCTTTTGCAATCTTTATTTTGAAGTTTTCATTGAATTAATTTAGCTCATATATAGGCCATTAGCAAATTGCGTAGCAGCTGCGGAATAGCCCATCGATCCTTCTCTCCCTCTCTTTCTCTCCTTTCCCCCACACTCCCTTTCTCTATATCCTTCTGCTTCCTCTTTATCTCTCATCCTCTATCTCTCTTTGTCTCGCACTGTTTATCTTCCTCTTTTTTGTCTCTCGTTGAGCTCCTCCCTCTCTTCCCTTTCGCTCTCTCCTTCCCTTCCTCTCTTTCTCTCACTTTCCCCATTCTCTATATCGCTATACTTCCTCTTAATGTGTCAAATTCTAGCTATATTTGTCTCCTACCTTTCTTTTTTTATTTTTCCTTGAGTTCCTCCCTCTCACTTTCGCTCTCTCCTTCCCTCCCTCTCTTTCTCTCACTTTTTCCACACTCCCTTTCTCTATATCTCTCTACTTCCTCTTTATCTCTCAACCTCTACCTATCCTTTGTCTCTCCTTGTATTCCTCCCTCTCACTTTCGCTCTCTACCTCATTGCCTCTCTATTTATTTCACTTTCCCCCCTTGTTCCTCTCTCTCCTGTCCTCGTTCTCTATTTCTCTGTGCTTCTTGTTTTTCTGTCAACCTACCTTTTCTCGGGATGGCTCATACAGTTTTTTCTGTGGCCCACATTTGAAAGGTCGCGGGTTCATTCCCTGGGTCGCCAGACGGATGCTGGGTAGCTTTATTTCATCCCCGAATTTCCTGTCTCTCCATGTTGTTTCCATTGTCATTTCATCCCTTTGGTTTCTTTCAGGGTTGGGTGTCTCGGCGGTGGCGTGGCAGGGAAACGGGTTGTGTGGTGCGGGGGATCCTTCTGCTGTCCGACTGCTCCAATCTGGTAACCGTAGGGACTCGCTCCTGGTTCCTACCGCCCGATGTCTCCGCTCACCTCATCCCTCCCTTTCGGAGGCGCCCCCCTCGTTAGACGTAGGTAAAAGATTTAAACTTAATATATTTTGTAAAATTTCATACACATTTTTAGAATATTAAAGTAATAAATTAATAAAAAGAAAATCTGATGTGCTCCAATCTTAAGACTTTCTCTACATGTCTGTAACAAATAATTGTCAATAAGCTTATTCTTCAATCTACTTCTTGCTAATCGAGATAAACATAAACAGAAACAGTCTTATTACTTAGTTCCTTATAAGTAGAAGGGAAATAAGCGAATACACTAGGCTAAAGCGATAGCCAAACGTTTTTAAATCTGGTTGCCATGTGGTTGAAACCCGTTTCTATGCAGGGCCAGGAGTTTACAACTTTCCGTGTGAGAAAAATTTAAGTATATTAAAGCTGAAACTAATTACAAGGAATATCTCATAAACGGCTAAAAATGTATAAGTATTACATAAATTGTGTTTTTTAACCCGCTCTACATTTTTTGTGTAGTACGTTTTTGTCTATCTCTTACAGTTTACTAGTTATATAAAATTCAAACTGTACATTTTATTTGTCATGTAAATATCTTAAATATAAGAGTTTTTAATCCAAGTTCTTAGAGCCTTTTTTGAGAAAACCAAAATGTTCTAATTTTTTTCCAACTAAAGGATAGTTGGAGGTGGCGGGATTTTCTTGAAAATCTTCATGTCGTATCCTTGGAAGATACTCAATATAAGTATCAACTATGGTATTTAACGCACTTTTCGTTTTTAAGCTATCTCCCCCCCCCCCACACACACACACAAGCGCGCACTCGCTCGCGCGCTCGCGGATCTTTTAACTAAAAATTCTTTTTTTGGAATTCAGGAGATCTCAAACATATTTGCGATGAAATCTCGGTATTGAATTTTTGGGTGCAATACAACACCTTCTCTATACACTATGTACATAGTACGTGTAGAGAAAGTAAACATTGGTAAAAAGATATAAGTTAATAAAATGTTATCGGGTAACGTCAGGTTCGGTGTCGAGTTCCTTCCGACCATATCCTATCCTACTTCTCTATCTATGTCGCGCACTCTCTCCCTTTCTCCCCAATTCTCTATCAGAGTCAACCAGAGTTAGGAAATTAGTACCGTTCGCCATGCTGTATATAGGTAGCGACAGACCGCATCGCCGCATCAAAACAAATCATTGATAGGAATGCATGGTAAACGAGTCATTTGTCAAGTAAACAGTACTGTTTCCAAGAAGACAAATGACGCACGAGACATATAAACACAACTATTGTATACAACATACCCATTGTTACATAGATACAGGCTGCCTCTGACTGATTTACATATGAGAACACCCAAGCAATTATAACACGAATTGTAATGTTTACTGATCGAATGTTTAATAATGTCCAAATAATAAAACTAATTTCTTAAATATATTAAGATTCTTGCTAGCTAAAAACGAAAGCAGGAATTAAACTAATTTTTACTTTCTCTGCACTACTATCTACATAGTGTATAGAGAAGGTATTACATTCCACCCAACAATTCGATACCGAGATTTCACCGGAAATACATGTTTTGGGTTCCCTTGAATAAAAAAAAAAGCATTTTCAGAAAAAGGTCCGTGTGTGTGACTCTATGTGTGTGTGTCTGTGGACAGCATAGCTCAAAAACGAAAAGACCGTTGAATACCAAACTGGATATTTAAGTTTCGTAGCTTCCAAGGATGCGACACGAATATTTTCAAGAAAATACCCCACCCCCAACTACCCTTTACATGGAACTTTTTTCGAAAAATTTGATTTTCTCAAAAATGGTTCTAACGATTTTGTTTAAAATATCGTATATTAAAGACATTTACCTGACAAATAATACGTATATCTTGAATTTTCTGGGAATAGCCTCTAAAGACTACTTTATCCTGGAGGAATTTTGCATAACTGCTAAACCGTAAGAAATGGACAAAAACTTAGCACACAAAAATGTAGAGCACATTAAAACAAACAATTTATGCTATATACATTGCTTTCGTGGATTTCGTCGTTTTTAGATATTCCTTGTTTTTGTTTTCAGCTTTGAAAAACTTATACTTTTCTCATACACGAATTTGTCCATACAAATAAAGGAACTTCAGTCACATAGTAACCACCTTGAACCTATGGTACTCCCTTATTTGGTTTCTACTTACAAGGAAGCAAGTAATAAGTCCATTTCTGCTAATTTTTTCACGATTAGCATGTAGTAAATAGAAGCATAATCTTTTCAACAATAATTTGTTACAGAGATGTAGAGAAAGTCATGTGAATGGATCACATCATATTTTTACTTTCTCCATATGCACTATGTACATAGTGTATAGAGAAAGTATTGCACTCCACCAAAAATTCGATACCGAGATTTCACCGGAAATATATGTTTTAGGGTCCTCAATATCTAAAAAAAGCATTTTCACAAAAAGGTCCGTGTGTGTGTGTGTGTTTGTGTCCTGTGTGTCTGTGAACACGATAACTCAAAAACGAAAAGTCGGTAAAATACCAAACTTAGTATTTAAGTTTAGTATCTTTTAGGGATGCGACACGAAGATTTTGAGAAAAATCCCCCCACCCCCAACTACCCTTTACATGGAACTTTTTTCGAAAATTTTGATTTTCTCAAAAATGGCTCTAACGATTTTGATTAAAATTTCGGATATAAAACATATTTACCTGACAAATGAAATGTATATCTTGAATTTTCTGGGAATAGCCTCTGAAGAGTAGTTTATTCAGGATGAATTTTACTAAATTTTGAATAACTGCTAAATCGTAAGAGATGGACAAAAACTTACTACACAAAAAATGTAGAGCACATTAAAACACACAATTTATGTTATATACATTTTTTTCGTGGGGTTCGTCGTTTTTGTGACATTCTTTATTTTGGTTTCTGCTATGAAAAACGTATACTTTTCTCATACTGGAACTTGTCAACTCCTATCCATATAAACAAAGGAACTTCATTGACATAGCAACCAGCTTTTGACTATCACTTTTACCTACGGTTGTCCGTTATTTCGCTTCTACTTACAAGGATGCGAGTAATAAGACTATTTCTGCTAATTTTTTCTGATTAGCATAAAGTAAATAGAAGTATAAGCTTTTTAAGAATTATTTGTTGCAGGGATATGGAGAAAGTCATGTGAATGGTACACATCAGATTTTTTACTCTTCTGCAGCTGTGTTACTGAAAACAATATATTACTTCTTAAGCCTTTCAAAAGAAAATTTCATTCTCCGACAAACAAGATTTGTAATGCGAAAAAGTTTGTTCCACTTCCCATGCTGGATCAGTATCACCAAGCCAACAGCATTTGTTGGGATCTAGGTTGCATGCGATATACCGCACTGAATCCTGTATTCTTTTCATTACCATCTTTATTTGAGGTAGATGTTCCTGCATTAGTAGATCCGTCTTGACAGTTCTTCCACATGCCGCACAGATTCAGTTCAGCTCTGCACTGTAACAGTGTGGTAACTTTCTGAACAAATTTGTTTCTGTGAAGCTGTTCTCTTACTAAATGTTTGTTTACTAGAACTGCCTTCTGTACATGCATAAGCGCACTGTTAGGAAACTTACTATGGTTGTAAAATTAATTTTGCTCACATTTGAGCAGAACAAGATGTTATTTGAACGTATTCCTTCCTTACCGACTTATGTAGTGATAGCTGTTTTGCAGTAATGGGTTGCGCTCTATGTTCACCTTTGCTCGCGCAAGTAGCGCCACGTGGTATTGCCAAACCTAGCCGGTCTTAACCTGTATAAGGAAATTGCTACCAACTTTCTAACTCTGAATATTATTTTCTCTTCACGTACTATGTACATACTGTAAAGAAGGTATGTATTGGACCCAAAAATTTAATACTGAGATTTCACCAGAAATACATGTTTTGAGATCCCCTGAATAAAAGAAGGCATTTTTAGAAAAATATCCGTGTGTGTGTCTGTGGACAGCATAGATTAAAAACGAAAAGTATGTTAAATACCAAACTTGATATTTAAGTTCAGTATCTTTCAATGATGCGACACGAAGATTTTCAAGAAAATCCCCCAACTAATCTTTACCTGGAACATTTTTCGATTTGGATTTACTCAAAAATGGCTCTAACGATTTTGATTGAAATATTGTATGCTCAAGATATTTCTATGACAAACCAAATGTACATCTTGAATTTTCTGGGAATAGCCTCTGAAGACCTCCTCATTCTGGATGACTTTTGTATAACTGGCAAACCGTAAGAGATATAGACAAAAACTTGCTAAACAAAAATGTAGATCTCATTAAAACACACAATTTATGCCTTACACATTTTTTGTAGAATTAACCGCTTTCGAGATATTCCGGATTATTGGTTTCAATTTTAAGCCTCTTAAACTTTTCTCAAACGGGAAGACATCTTGTTCTGCTTTGTTTACTCCTGGTTAACAAAAATATTAGAATTTCAATTGTTTCACATAGCGACCGGTTTTTAAATGACGAGACTATCGCTTTAGCCTGTGCACTTTCTTATTTCCCTTCTACTTACAAGGGAGCTAGCAATAAGACTAATTCTGCTTATGTTTATCTTGATTAGCATGATGTAGATAACAGATTAATGTTTTGAATAAAAGGTTTGTTTGCCGAACAGCTAGAGGACATCATGTGAATGGAACACATCAGATTTGTTACCTTCTACTTACAAGGAAACTAGTAATAAGGGCATGTTTTGTTAAAGTTTATGTCGATTAGCATGATGTAGATAGAAGAATAAGCTTTTTAACATACAATTTTACAGAGAAGTAGAGAAAGTCATGTCATTGTAGCACATCAGCTTTTAAACAAAAAAGCTTTATAGTTATTAAAATCACAAAAGCACTGGCGCCTTTTACCTACTTTTCGACATAGTCAGCAATTTTCTCTACACATTTGCCCCATCATGATACCTGTTTCAATATGTTTATAGAAGTGCTTTTCCCTGTAGTAGAGCCATCTGCGGACTGCTGAATTCACTTCCACATCTGTCGCAAAACATTGGCCAGGCAGCAATTTCTTCATGAGACCAAACAGATGAAAGTCCGACGGTGCAAGGTCCCGTCTGTATGGTGGACGCTGGAACGCCTCCCAAACAAAGTTGATTTTCTGTCGGACAGTAACAGCAACATGGGGGCGAGCATTGTCATGAAGTTGGACATCGTCAGCATTAATGTTGTTGCGTTTGTCACGAAGGGCACGACGCAACTTCGCCAACGTTTTAATGCAGACTGCAGCATTCACAGTGGTCACGTGTTCAGCAAAGTCCACCAATAAAACACGATGCTTATCCCAGAACACTGTCACAGGAAGCACTTTCCTGGCAGATTGAGTTTTTACAGCATGTTTCCACTCCATACTTGCCTGCCGGGCGTGTAGTGGTGTCCACGACTCATCACCAGAAAGTCCTGCCCTTCTGCGGTGTGTGATCCAAGCTTGTCATCATTCGCTGGCTGTCTGTCAGGTTCTTAGGCACCCAGCGAGCACCAACGTTACGAAACTTCAACATGCCATAAACAATATCGTACACTGCACCATAGGAAATGCTGAACTGTTGCGATAAGGTTCGCAGTTGCACACGCCGGTTGTACAAAATTGCCGTCCCAATGTCTCTGACATTCTGCGGGGTTGCAGCTGTTACCGGCCTCCCGGAATGTGGCGCAAGACTAAGGTTCACACGGCCCTCTGGGAAGAATGCGCACCACTTGGAGACATTACTGTGGTCCACACAATCATCCCCATACATACCACGCATGTGTGTTTCATTCGGTTTATGCTCTTTGGCCCACAAATATCAAACCACACCACTCACTTCTTCACACGTGGACGACAGTAGCATGCGCGCTATATTTGTTGCGTAGTTCATGTTTCTCTCGCTTGGGCAGCACTTAAAACAAAAAACAAACAAAAAAAACAAAAAACACTACTTCAAACTATATATAAGTGAAATTGCAACATTGCAGCTGCAATACCAAGACAGAAACAAATTTTTGTGCGTTACTTTTCGATCCGCTCTCGTATCTATACAAATAAAAACACAGGGGAAAGAAAGAGACGTACAGGACAAATAGCAGCCGCTGTCACACCAACAACGGTATCGTTTTGTAGAATAACTCACGTTCAGCCCGCAACAGGCACTGAGTATCTGTACCTCGCGCTCAAAACACAACGGCACTGTTATATCCATGACATGGAACAAACACGTTGAACAACCAAAGGCACTCATTTATCCATGCCGGACTTTCCTGCTCTCCACTACCACTTTGAACCCTCTTCAGCACGTCCTCAGAATTACTCGGCTACAATAAAGATTCGCTCTATAACAGTGACGTCGTCCTGTGAATGCCAAATAAATCTGATCACTTGGTTTACAAGCCTTGAACTTCCATACTTTTTCCATGTTATCGCGAGAAACAATTCAATAGCGACAACGTTTTAAAGGACAAACGTGCTGAGCAATAAAAATATGAGATGACGCAGAAACGGATGATGTCATAAAAATGTAACGTGTTACACACACACGTGACTTTATCTATATATTCTGTACCACGCTATTCTTATTTAAGCTATTTCTGCCCTCCACACAAAGCTTCCATAAATAGTACAAGAGAAATAACGGGATACTAGGCTAAAGCGGTGCTCAAACTGTTTAAGACAAACCTATGGTCCCCATAGCCACGCTCGCTAAAGTGTCTCGCTTTGGTGCTTGTGGCAGGTAATCGCGGGTTCGAGTCCCGCCTTGGGCATAAATATTTGTGTGTTCGTAATTGTGTGTGTATATATATTTGTAAACAGAAAGAACACGGTGAAACAAATACCCCAACAGCGGAAATGTAGGGAACTAGAAAAATAAAAAAACGCTGATGTATTCCATTCACATGGCTTTCTCTACATCTTCGCAACAAATTATTGTTAAAAAGCTTATTCCCCTATCTGCTTAATACGAGTGGCGAAAAAATTAGCAGAAATGGTCTAATTCCTTGCTTCCTTATAAGTAAAGGGGAAATATGTGAGTACACTAGGCTAAAGCGATAGTCAAAAGCTGGTTGCTATGTGACTGAATTTCATTTCTTTGTATGCCCAGGAGTTGAAAAATTTCCGTATGAGAAAAGTATTTTAAAACTGAAACCAATAACAAGGAATATCTCAAAAGCGATCAACTCAAGATATATATTTGTGTGTTTTACGAGCTCTACATGTTCTATGAAGTAAGCTTTTGTCTGTCCCATCGTTTACCAGTTATGCAAAATTCGGCAAAATTCATCCAGAATAAAGATGTCTTAAGAGGCCATTCCCAGAAAATTCAAGACATACATCTTATTTTTTATGTAAATATCTTAATGAAAATCGTTACAGCCATTTTTGAGAAAATTTTTCGAAATTTTTTCCATGTAAAGTCTAGTTGAAGGTGGGGAAATTTTCTTGAAAAATCTTCGTGTCACATCCTTGGAAGATACCAAACTTAAAGACCAAGTTTGGTACTTAATGAGCTTTGTTAAACACCAAACTTGGTATTTAAGTTTAGTATCTTCGAAGGATGAGACACGAAGATTTTCAAGAAAATCCCCCCACCACAAACCACACTTTACATCGAAAAAGTTTCGAAAATTTGGATTTTCTCAAAGATGGTTCTAATGTTTTTCATTAATATATGGTATGTTAAAGATATTTACATACAGAACATCAGAATTTTATATTCAGAAATGTTTTAATTATTTTAGTAATTATAATTTAAAAAGTCAATTCTTAGTGATTTTTCATGGTATTTTAGTTATACATACATTCTGTCAAGAAAGTACCGGGAATTGATCATTTAAAAATCCTGTTTAAAAGGGGTTCGAAATTACTGTTGTCGGTAAGTTGGTACAACTTTCCTCTATATCCACGCGGAGTTGATCGTCATCTGTCATCTAGTTTGTTTACAGTACGCCATTTTGTTAGTTCATCTCAAAGTGATTTGCGATTTTACGATGGATATAAATATTGAACAAAGAATCTGTCTCAAATTTTGCGTTGCAAATGGTATTTCCTGTTCCGAATCGCTAAAAATGTTACACAGGGGTTACAGTGACTCGACTTTATAAAAACACGTGCATATGAGTGGTACAGTGCATTCAAAAGTGGCCGAGATGTGGTGGAAGATTTGCCTCGCTCTGGTCGGCCATCAACGGTTTCAACTGAACTGAACATCGCTAAAGTGAAGAAAATGGTGTCTGAAAATCGTCATTTAGGTCTGAGAGAGATTGCCGCTGAACTTTCTCTGCCTCATGAATCGATTCGTACCATTTTAAACGATTGTTTGGGCATGACACGCGTTGCAGCTCGGTTAGGTCCGAAAGACTTGAATTTTCTACAAAAACTCAATCGCGTAAGGATTGCTGAATACATGCTAGAACGAGCCAGTTCCGACCCGACATTCATGAAACTGGTGATGAGACGTGGGTTTACGAGTTTGACACTCTAACCAGTCAACAAGTTTCCGAATGGCGCCGTCCAACTGAACCGAAACCTAAAAGGGCACATCAAACTCGATGAAAACTGAAGGTCATGCTGACAGTTTTTTTTTTTTTTTTTTTTTTTCCCGATTATCGCGGTGACGTACACTCAGAAGGTCAGATGGTAAATAAAGACTATTATCTTAGCGTTATGTGGCGTTTGAGAGAACAAATACGGCGAAAAAGGCCAGATTTGTGGAACGACAACTCATGGATTCTGCACCACGATAACACACCAGCTCACAAGGCTATTTTTGTGAACGAATTTCTGGCCAAAAACTCAACAAATTTCATCCAACAACCACCGTATTCATCTGATCCGGCTCCTGCTGATTTCTTTCTCTTTCCAAAACTCAAGTTACCACTTCGAGGTACCCGTTTTCAGTCGATAGAAGACATAAAGGAAAATTCGCGGCGACAATTGACATCGATTCCTAAAAGTGCCTACAAAAAAAAAAAAAATTGATGATTGGATTATTTGTTGGCATAAATGTATAATTTCAGAAGGGGCCTACTTTGAAGGCGATAAAATAAAATTGGATAAATAATTCATTTTTGTGTTTTTTGGCAAATTCCCGGAACTTTCTTGACACAGTAGTACCTTTAAAGTATCGTGAATTTTTTGCAGCAAAATTTTGACCAAAATTGACATAAAAAGAGATATATAATAACGTTTCTTCGTATGTTTATTTTGATTATATCAAGCATGAGAAGATATAAGAATTTGCTTTCGATATGTGTAGAAAGTGATGCTAATATATCCATTAACTTGTTCAAGTCTAAAAACAACTGCAAATGGACAGTAAAACAGAATTATATTTCAATAATGCAAGATATTGATAGTAGGAGTATGTATAAACCTGGGCAAAGAGACCAACATCAGTCTGAGAGGGCAATCCAAGATTTGCTGATTATTATTTAGGCACACCGGAAGGGTAAAAATCTTGAAATTTGTGATTTTTTGTTTTTTGTTTTATCGTAATTGAGGTTTAAAATGTTATATACTTTATGTGGTTTACTCAACTTAAAACCTATTTAACACATGTTTGAAATGAATCTAAGTGGGCCTAGCACTTGTTAATGAAACCATTCAACTTGTGATAACACAACCAACATTTGCGCTACTGAGGGACGTTATAGCCTGTTGGTTCATTAGTAGTTCTGTGATTTCACCACAGATAGCAGCAAGTTATTGCTTTTCACTGAATTATTTTGCGTTTGAATAAGTGACATTTATGTGTTAAAATAGGTAGAAGAGGCAATTTAAAGGTGTTTGAGAAAAGGAAGAATGTTGGTAAGCCTGAAACAGCTGCCTCAATAAATAATGTAAATCCTAACCTGCAAATTGTATTAACTCAGGTAGGCCCAATTCCAAAATGAAAATGAAATGGCGTGTTATTTAAGGACGCTGTTTAACTGCTGTGGTTCTCAGTGTCCCATTCTATACTGGGCGTGAAAGACCGCTTAATTTTGTTCAGAGACCTCTCTATCAGATTTGAAGTTCTTTAACTGCTGTGGTTCTCAGCGTCCCATTCTATACTGGGTGTGAAAGACCGCTTAATTTTGTTCAGAGACCTCTCTATCAGGCTTGAGGTTCTTTAACTGCTGTGGTTCTCAGTGTCCCATTCTATACTGGGTGTGATAGACCGCTTAATTTTGTTCACAGGCCTCTCTATCAGGCTTGAGGTTCTTTAACTGCTGTGGTTCTCAGCGTCCCATTCTATACTGGGTGTGAAAGACCGCTTAATTTTGTTCACAGGCCTCTCTATCAGGCTTGAGGTTCTTTAACTGCTGTGGTTCTCAGCGTCCCATTCATTACTGGGCGTGAAAGACCGCTTAATTTTGTTCAGAGACCTCTCTATCAGATTTGAAGTTCTTTAACTGCTGTGGTTCTCAGCGTCCCATTCTATACTGGGAGTGAAAGACCGCTTAATTTTGTTCAGAGACCTCTCTATCAGGCTTGAGGTTCTTTAACTGCTGTGGTTCTCAGCGTCCCATTCTATACTGGGTGTGAAAGACCACTTAATTTTGTTCAGAGACCCCTCTATCAGACTTGAGGTTCTTTAACTGTTGTGGTTCTCAGCGTCCCATTTATTACTGGGTGTGAAAGATCACTTAATTTTGTTCAGAGACCTCTCTATCAGATTTGAGGTTCTTTAACTGCTGTGGTTCTCAGCGTCCCATTCTATACTGGGTGTGAAAGATCACTTAATTTTGTTCAGAGACCTCTCTATCAGACTTGAGGTTCTTTAACTGCTGTGGTTCTCAGAGTCCCATTCTTTACTGGACGTGAAAGATCACTTAATTTTGTTCAGAGATCTCTCTATCAGACTTGAGGTTCTTTAACTGCTGTGGTTCTCAGTGTCCCATTCTATACTGGGCGTGAAAGACCACTTAATTTTGTTCAGAGACCTCTCTATCAGACTGGAGGTTCTTTAACTGCTGTGGTTCTCAGTGTCCCATTCTATACTGGGCGTGAAAGACCACTTAATTTTGTTCAGAGACCTCTCTATCAGACTTGAGGTTCTTTAACTGCTGTGGTTCTCAGTGTCCCATTCTATACTGGGCGTGAAAGACCACTTAATTTTGTTCAGAGACCTCTCTATCAGACTTGAGGTTCTTTAACTGCTGTGGTTCTCAGTGTCCCATTCTATACTGGGTGTGAAAGATCACTTAATTTTGTTCAGAGACCTCTCTATCAGACTTGAGGTTCTTTAACTGCTGTGGTTCTCAGAGTCCCATTCTATACTGGACGTGAAAGATCACTTAATTTTGTTCAGAGATCTCTCTATCAGGCTTGAGGTTCTTTAACTGTTGTGGTTCTCAGCGTCCCATTCTATACTGGACGTGAAAGATCACTTAATTTTGTTCAGAGATCTCTCTATCACGCTTGAGGTTCTTTAACTGTTGTGGTTCTCAGAGTCCCATTCTATACTGGACGTGAAAGATCACTTAATTTTGTTCAGAGATCTCTCTATCAGGCTTGAGGTTCTTTAACTGTTGTGGTTCTCAGAGTCCCATTCTATACTGGGCGTGAAAGACCACTTAATTTTGTTCAGAGACTTCTGTATCAGGCTTGAGGTTCTTTAACTGCTGTGGTTCTCAGAGTCCCATTCTATACTGGACGTGAAAGATCACTTAATTTTGTTCAGAGATCTCTCTATCAGACTTGAGGTTCTTTAACTGCTGTGGTTCACAGCGTCCCATTCTATACTGGACGTGAAGGATCACTTAATTTTGCTCAGAGGCCTCTCTATCAGGCTTGAGGTACTTTAACTGCTGTGGTTCTCAGCGTCCCATTCTATACTGGACGTGAAAGATCACTTAATTTTGTTCAGAGATCTCTCTATCAGGCTTGAGGTTCTTAACTGTTGTGGTTCTCAGAGTCCCATTCTATACTGGACGTGAAAGATCACTTAATTTTGCTCAGAGGCCTCTCTATCAGGCTTGAGGTTCTTCTACGTGCCGTAAATCTATGACACGGGACCAACGACTTTACTTTCCTTCCGAAGGAAACCATGCTAAGGATTTTTACACCCAAAAAAATCCAAATGAAATAATTGACATGGAAATTTTATCCCAGATATTTTTAAATAATATGTTGGTAAAAGTTGTGGGTAAAGTGGTTTGGAAATTTTGACAAAGCACCGTTATGGAATTGCAGCAAAAGTTTTATCGAAGTGTGTATCATGTCCATATGAAGTAGAATGTTATAGCTCAAACACCATACAGTTTACAGACGAAGGGGTCCAGGAATTTCTGGGAATAGCTGTTATTCAAAATTCAGAAAAATTAGTTCAGAATAAAGAGGTCTTCACAGGCTATTCCCAGAACATGAACATTCTATTGGCTGTAATACAATAAAAGCAATGTCCAACTTGGACAGAAAAGAATTAGGGCCTCTACTAAAACATTTATAGCAGTGGAGCAGAGGACAAGGCAGAACAGAAAAGGGTGCAAGAGGAAACTGGAGGATGAGCCAGCACATGAAAATTCTATAAGTAGTATTTTGTTCACATTTAATGTAGCTTTTCCCAACTTCCAGAACAGATATTGCTTTGAAACTTTCAGAATATGTTTATTACAACATTATGCATCTTTTAACAGAGCTATTCTCGAATGGCTAACAAGGGCCGAGGTCCTCTATTCTCGACGCACCAGGGAGTCATTACAACTCCGTGGTTTTTTCCATTAGGGCAATATTTGTTTTCTTAAAAAGCCTCCCCCCCCCGGCCTGGGAACATACCGGGACGGAAGTGGATACATCGCTTACGCGCGTCAACCCCGTAGGGAAGACTACCAAGAGCCTTGGTCGGGTCGACGGACGCTAGCATGGCACAGCCCCGCAAGACCAAGACGTACCCGATCTCCCATGGGTATTGGGACCACTGTCACGTCGAGTCCAACCCAATCCGAACAGAGACTCCGATGTTCTGCCCGACTACTTCTAGTAACGTCACAAGTAGGTACCACGGGTGCTCGGGGTCCGCAGCGGAGCAGCTGAAGAGGTCGAAACCTCCCCCCTACGTTAACACAAGATTGTATCAAAAATACATTAAAAATGTAGGGAAAAAATACATACTAATAAAAATATATATTTAATTAGAAAAATAAGATATCTCCTAACCCCCATGCTAAAGTGTAGCCGAAGGTATAATCTTACTGCTGAAAAAATGTCATCAATATATTCCTAATAGATTAAGAGAAAAGCTACATTGATTGCAAGGATAGGGCCTTACAAATGGCGGTTGACATTCTGGAAATGTCTGAGGCAATACGTAACACCTGAACGTCGCCACACGTTTGTTGAGGGGTCGACAAACAGCTGTCACAGCAAATTGTTGACTGCGTGCGTTTTTTTCCCAATCCTCTTTTGTTTGCCTTGCATTGTTCACGACAATACGTTTTTCTTCTAGCTCACGAAATTTTGTGCAAAGTTAGCGAATTTCACACACCGCGGGGACAAACCACACATTACCGTTCTTGCTAAATCATCCTCGCTTTGGTAGGTCACTTTTGTAAATCACCATTAGCTCTGAGCCTTACTTGCTCTACACGTGCCATGTGCATACTGTACAGAGAAGATATTGTATTGCACCCAAAAATTCAATACCGAGATTTCACAGGAAATACATGTTTTGGGACCCCTTGAATCCAAAAAAAGTCTTTTTTAGAAAAAAGGTCCGTGTGTGTGTGTCTGCAGACAGCATAGCTCAAAAGCGAAAAGTCTGTTGTACACCCAAACTTGATATTTAAGTTTAGTATCATCCAAGGATGCGACACGAAGATTTTAATAAACATCACCGTACCCAAAACTACTCTTTACATTTTCGCAAACATTTTTCTAACTGTTTTTATTAAATATATATATATTAAAGATATTTACCTGACAAATGAAATGTATATCTTGAATTTTCTGGGAATAGCCTCTGAAGACTACTTTGTTCTGGATGACTTTCATGACTTTTGTATAACTGGTAAACCGTAAGAGATGGGCAAACACTTGCTATACAAAAAATTAGATCTCGTTAAAGCACATTATTGTGATGTATATATATATAATATATATTTTTTTTTTTCATGTGGAATTGACCAATTTAAAGATATTCCTATTTGTTGGTTTCAAATATGTAACACTTTTCACATACAAAAATGTATCAACTCCTGGCAATAAAAAGAAACGGATTTCAATCAAATGGCAACCAGCTTTAAAGAGATTAGACAATTGTGTATACCATCTACTTACAAGGTAGCATTTCTGCTAATGTTTTCCTCGATTAGCATGAAGTAGATAGAAACATAATCTTTTTAATAATAATTTGTTACAGAGATGTAGAGAAAATCATGTGAATAGAGAAATGTTGGATAAAGACCAAACTTGAGTACCTCCTAAAGATGGGACATTGTCAAGACAACCCCCAAATATCTTGTTTTTCCTAAACATAAAGATGTTCCAGTAGCACAGTTTGCTGATGCTATAACTGTACTCTGAACGATGATATTCCTCCATGTTCCAGCAAGCTTCAGGAATTCAGCAGCCAAATCCAAAATTCCAACTGCAAACGGAGAATAAGCTTCAATCCTTGCAAGTCAAAAACTGTTTTCTTTAGTATAAAAGTAATACTACCTACAAAGCTGTATACTTTATTTACAAAGTTACTGAACCTTACTCTATTTCTCAAGCTAATCACCATTGCTATCAAGGTATTTATTGTCACGTGGTACCGGTTTTTCAATACAAAGATCTTAGCCAGATGTCACTGTCACTTTGAGGTCTTCATGGCTGGCAAATCTTTTCCATCCAAAAAGTCATGTACGCTGTCCGAAGTGTTTCTGAATTCTTTTATCAACATTTACTTTCAACTGCTCCATAACGATTGATGAACTTCCACTCCGGCCTTTATCGTACACACTGTTATGTTCTTCCTTGATTACTCGTAAATTATGTGTCATTTCCTCACTGAAGACTCGTTCATTGCATTAGCACTATACACTTGCGGTATTTGATTATACAAATCGATTGACCGAACGTTTTGTGTACTCAAAAAAACAAATAAGCTCTTTGGCGATATAACATCGGAATTGAAAAGCTGTTACACTATATATCTTGACAGAATGGAGATTGCGTTGAGTAAGATGCTGTAGCTTTGTTTGTAAGTTTTGCGTCGATAACTTTCATTAGTATTTAGTTATGCACAAATCGTTTGATACTTTGTGAATGGTGCTCGTATTAACCGACATCGAGCACAATCAAATACCTCGGTCTGACACTTGACACTAACAAGCAAACATTCTCATGGGACAGATAAAAATGTAATTTGTTCTTCTTGCAACATGTTTGTCATATGAAAACAATTGTTTACAACTCGGCCAGTTATTTACACATTAACAAGATCGGGTTTCGTTTCAAGTGGCAAGAAATCAAATTGAACTTCTCGGGAGAACTCCAAATGTGGATATTCGTGAACATAAACCTTCCAGTACGGTTGGCTGCTGGCTGGACTATAAGGGTGGGAGGGGAATAATCCAAAAGACCATGGATTATTGGTTTAAGAATTTAAAAGGACTATGTGATAAACATGGCAGTTATCAGTTGTGGATGGTGTACAGTATGTCATCCCAATACTACAGGTTTATGTCCAGGAATAATAACCACATTTGCTTCAGTATTCCCCAGAAGCTTCAATTTGATTTCTTGTCACATGAAATTTATTAACTCGCCGTTATAAACACTTGTTTTCACGTTACAAACATGTTGACATTTTTATCTGCTCCATGAGAACGTTTTCTTGTAAGCTCACGAGGAACAACCATTTAAATGTCGTGAGACAATACACCAATTACCTGACCCAATACCTCTCTGTAACAAATTATTGCTTAAAAACCTATTCTTCTATCTACTTCATGATAATCGAGATAAACATTAGTTCTTTATAAGTAGAAACGAAATAACGGAATATACTAGACTGAACCGACAGACAAATGTTTTAAAATGAGGTTGCTATGTGATTGAAATCCGTTTCTTTGTGTGGCCAGGAGTTGACAAGTTCCAGTATGACAAAAGCATAAGTATTTTAAAATTGAAACCAATAAAAACGAATATTTCGAAACGGTCAACTCTACGAAAAAATTGCTGACATAAACAGTGTGTTTTAAGGAGATCTACATTTTTTTTTTTTTTGTGTAGTAAATATTTGTCTATCTTCTATAGTTCACCAGTTACGCAAAATTAAGCAAAATTCATCCAAAATGAACAGATTTTCTAAACTAAAATATACATTTTATTTGTGATGCAAATAGCTTTAATTATGGCATTTTAATCAAAATCGTTAGAGAAATTTTTGAGAAAATACATTTTTGTGAAAAATGTTCCATGTAAAGGGTAGTTGGCGGCAGGAGGGGGGATTTTCTTGAAAAATTTTCCTGTCGCATCCTCGAAAGATAAAAACTTAAATACCACGTACGGACCGTATCTAAAAATGCTTTTTCACTTTCTCTACACGTACTATGTACATAGTGTATAGAGTAAGCTATTAATGCATCCAAAAATTCCATACCGAGATTTCACCGGAAATATATGTTTTGAAACCCCCTGAATCCAAAAATAATTTTTTTAGAAAAATGCCCGTGTGTGTATGTGTGTCTGTGGGCAGCATAGCTCAAATACAAAAACATAATTACAACCCAACTTGGAATTTACTTTTGGTATCTTCCAAGGATGCGACACGAAGGTTTTCAAGAAAATTCACATTCTAAACTACCCTTTAAATGGAAAAAATTTCGAAGATTTTGATTTTACTAAAAATGGCTCTAACGATTTTGATTAAAAATCCCTTATATTTAAGACATTTACTTGTCAAATAAAATGTATTTCTTGAATTTTCTGTGAATAGCTTCTGAAGGCCTCTTTATTCTGCATGATTTTCATTGAATTTTGTATAACTGGTAAACCGTAAGAGATAGACAAAAACTCACTACACAAAAAAAAAATCTAATGTGTACCATTCACATGCCTTTATCTATATCCCTGCAACAAATTATTCTTAAAAAGCTTATACTTCTATTAACTTCATGCTAATCAGTAAAACATTAGCAGAAATAGCCATATTACTTGCTTCCTTGTAAGTAGGGGTGAAATAAGGGAGTACCATAGGTTAAAGTGATAATCAAAAGCTGGTTGCTATGTCACTGAAGTTCCTTTGTTTTTATGGACAGCAGTTGACAAATTCCTGTATGAAAAATCTGATGTGTACCATTCACATGACTTTCTCCATATCCCTGCAACAAATAATTCTTAAAAAGCTTATACTTCTATTTATTTTATGCTAATCAGAACTTCTATTTACTTCATGCTAATGGAGAAAAAATTAGTAGAAATAGTCTTATTACTCGCTTCCTTGTAAGTAGAAGCGAAATAAGGGACAACCGTAGGTTAAAGTGATAGTCAAAAGCTGGTTGCTATGTCAATGAAGTTCCTTTGTTTATATGGATAGAAGTTGACAAGTTCCTGTATGAGAAAAGTATACGTTTTTCATAGCGGAAACCAAAATAAGGAATGTCACAAAAACGACGAACTCCACGAAAAAAAAGTATATAACATAAATTGTGTGTCTTAAAGTGCTCTACATTTTTTGTGCAGTAAGTTTTTGTCCATCTCTAACGGTTTAGTAGTCATTCAAAGTTTAGTAAAATTCATCCTGAATAAACTACTCTTCAGAGGCTATTCCCAGAAAATTCAAGATATACATTTTATTTGTCAGGTAAATATGTTTAATATCCGAAATTTTAATCAAAATCGTTTGAGCCATTTTTGAGAAAATCAAAATTTTCGAAAAAAGTTCCATGTAAAGGGTAGTTGGGGGTGGGGGATTTTTCTCAAAATCTTCGTGTCGCATCCCTGGAAGATACCAAACTTAAATACCAAGTTTGGTATTTTACCGACTTTTCGTTTTTGAGTTATCGAGTTCACAGACACATGGACACACGGACACACACACACACACACACACACACACACACACACACACACACACGGACCTTTTTGTGAAAATGCCTTTTTTGGATATTGGGGACCCTAAAACATATATTTCCGGTGAAATCTTGGTATCGAATTTTTGGTGGAGTGCAATACTTTCTCTATACACTATGTACATAGTGCGTATGGAGAAAGTAAAAATGTATGTTTTTCATAGCAGAAACCAAAAATAAGGAATGTCTCAAAAACGACGAACTCCACGAAAAAAATGTATATGACATAAATTGTATGTTTTAATGTGCTCTACATTTTTTGTGTAGTAAGTTTTTGTCCATCTCTTACGGTTCAGCAGTTATTCAAAATATAGTAAAATTCATCCAGAATAAACTACTCTTCAGAGGCTATTCCCAGAAAATTCAAAATATACATTTTATTTGTCAGGTAAATATCTTTAATGTACGAAATTTTAATCAAAATCGTTAGAGCCATTTTTGAGAAAATCAAAATTTTCGAAAAAAGTTCCATGTAAAGGGTAGTTGGGGGTGGGGGGTTTTCTCAAAATCTTCGTGTCGCACCCCTGGAAGATACTAAACTTAAATACCAAGTTTGGTATTTTACCTACTTTTAGTTTTTGAGTTATCGTGTTCACAGACACACGGACACACACACACACACACACACGGACCTTTTTCCAAAAATGCTTTTTTTTAGATAAGGGTGACCCTGAAACATATATTTCCCGTGAAATCTCGGTATCGAATTTTTTGGTGGAGTGTAATACATTCTCTATACACTATGTAAATAGTGCCTATAGAGAAAGTAAAAATGTAGATCAGGATAAAACACACAATGTATATCGTTTACATTTCTTTTCGTGGAGCTGATCGTTTTTTAGATATTCCGGTTTTTTGGTTTCAGTTTTGAAAAACATACTTTTTTCATACAGGAATTTGTTAACTCCTGTCCATATAAATAAAGGAACTTCAGTCACATAGCAACCAGCTTTTGACTATCACTTTAACCTATGGTACTCCCTTAATTCGCTTCTACTTACAAGGAAGCAACTAATAAGACTATTTCTGCTAATTTTTCTTGATTAGCATAAAGTAAATAGAAGCATAAGCTTTTTAACAACAATTTGTTGCCGAGATGTAGAGAAAGTCATGTGAATGGAACACATCAGATTTTTTTGAATTCAGGGAATTTGAAAACATATACGTGTAGAGAAAGTAAAACGTATAAAGCAGGTAATGTATAAGAGGATTATCACGCGTCCTGTTAATGAAATAATAACTAAGTTTCTACAGAGACACGCACAAGGGAATGACGTCACTGTGAACACGTGGGCCATGTTGTTTCAGCTGTTGTTTGTGTTTAACTGCCCGATAACATCATTTAAATTGTAAACGTCACGGCTGACCCAAGCTTACCTCGCTTCTGTCCTCTTTTTACTTTCTCTACACCTCTGCAACAAATGATTGTTAAAAAGCTTATGCTTCTATTTACTTCATGCTAATCGAGAAAAAAGTAGCAGAAATAGTCTTATTACTTGCTTCCTTGTAAGTAGAAGCGAAATAAGGGAGTACCATAGGTTAAAGTGATAGTCAAAAGCTGGTTGCTATGTGACTGAAGTTCCTTTGTTTGTATTGACAGGAGTTGACAAATTCCTGTATGAGAAAAGTATATGTTATTGAAACCTGAAACCAAAAACAACAAATATCTCAAAAACGACCAACTCCAGGAGAAAAAATGGATATAAACAACATAAATTGTGTGTTTTAACATGCTCTACATTTTTATCTGGTAAGTTTTTGCCCATCTCTTACGGTTTAGCAGTTATACAAAATTCCGTAAAATTGATCCAGAATAAAGTAATCTTCAGAGACTATTCCCACAAAATTCAAGATATACATTCTATTGCAAGGTAAATAGCATACGACATTTTAATCAAAATCGTTAGAACAATTTTTGAGAAAATCAAAATTTTCGAAAAACGTTCCACGTAAAGGGTAGTTGGGGAGGAGGGATTTTCTTGAAAATCTTTGTGTGCCATCCCTGGAGGATACTAAAGTTAAATACCAAGTTTGGTATTTTACCGTCTTTTCGTTTTTGTTATGCTGTTCTGAGACACACAGACACACGCGGACCTTTTTCTGAAAATGCTTTTTACTTTCTCTACACGTACTATGATCATAGTGTATAGAGAAGGTATTGTATTGCACCTAAAAATTATATACCGAGATTTCACCGGAAATACATGTTTTGTGTCCCCCTGAATCCAAAAAAAGCATTTTTTTAAAAAGGTCCGTGTGTGTGTGTGTGTGTGTCTGTGGACAGCATAGCTCAAAAACGAAAAGACCGTTGAATACCAAATTTGGCATTTAAGTTTGGTATCTTCCAAGGATGCGACACGAAGATTTTCAAGAAAATCCCCCCACCCCCTACTACTCTTTACATGGAACTTTTTTAGAAAAATTTTAATTTTCTTAAGAATAGCTCTAATGATTTTGATTAAAATATCATAAATTAATGATATTTACCTTGCAAATAGAATGTATATCTTGAATTTTCTGGGAATAGCCTCTGAAGACTGGTTTATTCTGGATCAATTTTACGGAATTTTGAATAACTGCTAAACCGTAAGAGATAGACAAAAACTTACCACTCAAAAAACGTAGATCACATTGAAAGACTCAATTTATGTTATGTATATTTTTTTTCGTGGCGTTGATCCTTTTTAGATCTTCCTTGTTTTTGATTTTAGCTTTGAAAAACTTATATTTATCTCATTCAGGAATTTGTCAATTCCTGTCCATACAAACAAAGGAACTTCAGTCACCTAACAACCAGATTTTGACTATCACTTAAACCTATGGTACTCCCTTATTTCGCTTCTACTTACAAGGAAGCAAGTAACAAGACTATTTCTGCTAATTTTTTCTCGATTAGCATGAAGTAAATAGAAGCAAAAGCTTCTTAACAATACTTTGTTACAGAGATGTAGAGAAAGTCTTGTGAATGGAACACATCAGATTTACCTTCTCTATACGCTATGTACATAGTACGTGTAGAGAAAGTAAACATGTAATTCTCGAGAAAACATTCAATTCGTTTCAGATATATCTTTGTGAGGTTAACCATTTCTGAGTTACTGCTTTACATTTGCCAATATTTATTCGTTTCTTTTCGTAATTGGCTTACCCTCCCCGTATTTGTGGGACTGACACCCCCTAGGACTTTGACGTTGAACATTTGACAAAACTGTCTTGACTGGTAGCTGTTTCATTCATTGCCGGCATCACCAACATGTCCTGGCACCCTTTCAATGAATTTCCTAGCAATAGTCTGTAAAGTCCTCTTTTTTCACGGGTAATTTTGTATAAAACGTATCTGTTATAAAATTATAAACAATTGTAATATTTCAACCTAGTCTATGCAACGATTTGCCTGCAGATAGACTGACCTAAAAATGTAGGTTTTGAAAAGACGCCTATAACTAATACATCTGAACTATGCCATTTTTACTTTCTCTACACGTACCATGTACATAGTGTATAGAGAAGGTATTGTAATGCACCCAATAACACAATACCGAGATTTCACAATAAATACATGTTTTGAGACATGTTTTTTTTAGAAAAACGGCCGTGTGTGTGTGTGTGTGTGTGTGTGTGTGTGTGTGTGTGTGTGTCTGTGGGAAGTACAGCTTAAAACGAAAAGATCGTTAAGAACCAAACTTGGTATTTGTTCAGTATCTTCCAAGGATGCGACACGAAGATTTTCAAGAAAATCTCCCCACCTCAACTAGCTTTTACATGGAAAAAGTTTAGAACATTTTGATTTCTCAAAAATGGATTTAGCAATTTTGATCAAAATATCGTCCATTAAAGATATTTACATAATTAATAACATGTATTTCTTGAAATTTTCGGGAATAGCCTCTAAAGGCATCTTTATTCTGAATGAATTTTGCTGAACTGGTAAACCTAAGAGATAGTAGCAAATTCACTGCTCAAAAAATGTATAGAACGATAAAACACACAATTTATATTGTGTACACTATTTTTGCCAAGTTGACCGTTTTTTTTATATACTCTTTGTTATTGGTTTCAATTTTAAAGTACCTAGCTTTCCTCAAACTGGACCATGCAAAGCGAACTGAACCTCAATTGTTTCACGTGGTAACCGCCATTTAAAAAAATTGACAATTGCTAAAGACAAGTTTATTCACTTATTTCCGTTCAACTTACAAGAAAGCAAGTAATAAGATCATTTCTGTATGAAGTAGAAGGAAAAATAATATTTTGTAAAAACGTTTGTTTGTGGACAGATAGAGAACGTCATGTGAATGGAACACATCAGATTCCCCCCCCCCTTTGACGTGAAATTATAAATTACATGAGACCAAGTCTTTCCTTGAGAAATTCATGACCCTCCGCCGGATTTGAACCAGGAATGTTGGGTATCAGAGGCTAGCTAGCATGGTAACCACTACACCACTGAGGACGGCTGGAAGTAAAGCAAGTAATATTTGCGGGAGCTAATATTACTTACTTAGCTAAACGGATAGACAGACGGAAGCTAAAATTGAAGCAAGTGTAGGATTTGAAAAGTCGCGCTGAAATCCCTTGAGGAGTGGAGCGCATCTAGGTTTCAAATTCTCAGTACCCAAAACTAAAAATATTATATTTTCTAGGAGAAAGTACAATTTTTCAACTCCTGTTCTTACTATGAGTGATAAGACAATCTCTCAAGAGGAAACCGTGACAATTTTAGGAATGGTTTTCGACAGGAAACTTACATGGATACCACACTTAAAATATCTAAGAGATGAGTGCGGCAGATCGTTATCTGCACAGAACTGGGGAGCAGACTTCCAAGTACTGATTACTACCTACAGGTCTTTTGTAAGATCTAAGCTAGACTATGGTTGTACAGTCTATAATTCCGCTAAGTCCTCAACTCTCAGAATGCTGGACTCCATTCATACATCTTCGTTGAGACTAGCACTTGGGGCCTTTCGGACTAGTCCAGTTAGTAGTCTACTGATCGAAGCCAATGAACCTCCTCTGACCGTTCGAAGAAAGCAACTAAGCATTTCGTATGCCTTAAAAATCAGATCTAAACCAGAGTGTCGAATGTACGATTACATTTTCCCAAAAGAAAACAGGTTCTATCACAAATCCACAGATAAAGTTACAAGCTTTGAGCCGTTCCATATAAGGATCCACCAAACTCTGCAAGAGCTAAGCTTCACAATTCCTCCAATGATAGAAACATCTTATGGTAACCTTTCTCCCTGGAGACTCCACCCAATACAGGTGAACTTTGACCTTACTAACAAGACGGATGTATGCGATAGAGTTTACAAACAAATGCTCCAGGAAGTGCTGGACACAGATCACCGACAAATATATACTGATGGTTCAAAGACTAATAATGGCTGTGGCTGCGCTTGACCATGAGAACAACATACTCCACAAACTGCCACAGCTATGTACAATTTTCACATGTGAATTGTTTGCCATCAAGGAAGCTCTATCTTACATTAACGAACTGGATAGTGAAATGCCTTTTCTCGTGCTTACTGACTCCAAAAGTGCACTTTTAGCTATTCAAGATATCTCAGCAGTTCATCCTCTAATAAATGAAATTCATCACCTTCTCAATTGCATCTTCACGAAGAAAAAAACCACAGTATCAATCTGGATTCCTTCACACACCAACATACATGGAAATGATTTAGCCGACAAAGATGCAACAAATCTTCCAAGTGCGAAAATTCCATATCAAGACGTCAACGCTCATTTGAAAAGAACTCTCCGCGATACATGGAAAAGCTCCTGGGTTACCTCTCCCAAAAGTAAACTCCACGACGCAAGAGGTAACTCTACAGCACCTTTTTCAGTCAAATTCCTAAATCGCCGTGACCAAATACTCAGAACTAGAATCCGAATTGGACATACAAAACTTACACACTCCTACATCCTCTCTAAAGAAGAGTCGCCGCAATGCACAACCTGCAATACGAGAAACAGTATCGAGAACTGCCCGCGCTACCAACTCTACAGGAAAAAACTCAAGATCCCAGATAACCTAAAGCTGTCAATGAAGGACTCGAGCTCATGTCTTAGACTGATACAGTTTTTTAAATGCACCAAATTGTATGATAAATTATTGTAAACCTGCTCCACAATGCAATCTCACTGTAAACAATGTATGTGAATTTGTTTAATATTTTAGCTTGGGAAATATTGTAAAGTTAATGTACTGTATAATGTTATATGTTTGTCCCATGTGTTAAAGTTTGTATCATGTTTTTAAAGTCGCCTTGCAGTTAGGCCACTTAAAATAAATGCATTACAAAAAAAAAATGTCGCCTGCAGCAGATACAGCTGAACTATTTGTTGACAAATGTGGGTATGCCATTGTTTTTTATAAGAATATGGGACTGCCATTGTTGTCGCTGCGACTGACTTCAGCTGTTATCGAAACACATGACAATTTCCAGATGTAGCGATGGCTATTATTATAAATGCATTGGTAGGTAACCGGGTGTTGGGTTAGCGCACTGGAGGGGAGCATCTGGGACACGCGCAGATCGGGACGCGCGCGTGCCGTCCAGTCAGACCCATATGTCGCGTCCTCGACATATTGCAAGCTGCTGTCTTTTGTTTGAGCCCCGTGGGAAATCAAGCTGGCGGATTACAACATCTTGAGGGCGCGTTTACCCCTCATTACAGGCCCTAATACTTCTACTTTACTTTCTTAATGTTGATACTAGCCATTGCATTCAAACCAAAACCAAAATTTCACCATAAATGCATGTTTTAAGGACCCTAAATAAATATAAGCACTTTTACTATCCCCAGCACAGATATACAATGTTCAAACTAGCTAGAGAAGGTATTGCATTCAATACAAAAATCCATAACAAAACTTTCACCAGATATGCATGTTTTGAGGACCCTAAATAAATCAAAGGCATTTTACTATCCCTAGCACAGATATACAATGTTCATACTAGCTAGAGAAGCTATTCCATTCAACACAAAAATTCAAAACCAAAATTTCATCAGATATGCATGTTTTGAGGACCCTAAATAAATATAAGCACTTTTACTATCCCCAGCACAGCTATACAATGTTCATAATAGGTAGAGAAGGTATGGCATTCAACACAAAAATTCAAAACCAAAATTTCACCAGATATGCATTTTTGAGGACCCTAAATAAATATAAGCACTTTTAGTATCCCCAGCACAGCTATGCAATGTTCATAATAGCTAGAGAAGGTATGGCATTCAACACAAAAATTTAAAACCAAAATTTCACCATATATGCATGTTTTGAGGAGCCTAAATAAATCAAAATCATTTTTATTTCCCCTATCATATATTTACAATGATCATAGCGGTACAGAAAAGTCCTTGCATTCAACCGAAAAATTCAAAACCGAAATTTCACCAGAAACATATATTTTGAGCAGCCCTAAGTAAAATAAAAACCATTTTTACTTTCTCTACACGTACTATGTACATAGAATATAGAGAAGGTATTTTATTGCACCCAAAAATTGTATACCGAGATTTCACCAGAAATGCATTTTTAGGGTCCCCTGTATCCAAAAAAGCATTCTTAGAGAAAGGTTAGTGTAAAATTATATGCTTGGTATTTAAGTTTAGTATTTTCAACAGCTGCGACACGAAGATTTTGAGAACATTCCCCCACCCCATACTCTTTGGTAAAAATTTCGAAAATTGTGATTTTCTCAAAAATGGTTCTAACGGTTTTTATTCTAATGACGTACATTAAACATATGTACACGTAAATAAAATGTATATTTAGAATTTTCTGGAAATAACTTGTGAAGACCTCTTTATCCTGGATGCAATTTGCCTAATTGCGTGTAACTGGTAGATCATAAGAAATGGGCAAACCAAATAGATCTCGTAAAAACACACATAGGGTCGGCTGGTAAGTCCCGGGCCTCTCAATGTAAACAGCATTTAAAAAACAAGTGCTTTATTTCTCAACATAATCTCCAGAAAAGCTAATACATTTGTCATATCGGTGTTCTAATTTAATTAAACCATCTCTGTAGTACGATTTATCAAGGTCCTCAAAATAACTTTACCGCATCAATGACCTCCTCGTTGCTGTGAAATCTTCGTCCCCCAAGACATTTTCTGAGGTTTGGGAACAGGTGGTAGTCACTGGGTGCTAGATCTGGCGAATAGGGTGCATGTTCAAGCAACTCCAACTTCAATTTGCACGTTTTTCCCATTGCAATGACTGAACGACGGGCCGGAGCATTGTCGTGATGAAACAAGATTTGATTGATTTATTTTTTCATGTTTTTGCCAAATGAGATATTTTTCTTTTCACCTCATCACTCAAACGTTGCAGTAAGCTTGCATAGTAGTCACCAGTGATACTTTTACCCTTTTCCAAATAATCAATAAAAATAATTTCCTGTGCATACCAGAAAACACTCGCCATAATCTTGTTAGCTGACAAAATTGACTTTGCCTTTTTTGGAGTTGGTTCACCTGGCGCAATCCACTGTTTTGACTGTGATATACTGTCTAGAGTGTAGTGATGTATCCAAGTTTCATCCATGGTAATAAGCCGTCTCAAAAACTCACAGGAATTTTTACGGTAGAGCTCCACATTCTTAACAGAAACAGTTTTTCTTTGTAACTTTTGATCAGATGTCAACAAACGCGGCACCCATCTTGCACAGACCTTGTGAGAGCCCAAAACATTACTTAAAATATTACCTGCACGTTCTTTTGATATGTTTACAGCCTCTGCTATCTCAATTAACTTTAATCGGCGATCTTCCAGTACTAAACGATGAATTTTTTCAATGATCTCTGGAGTTGTCACTTCTACAGGGCGTCTAGAGCGAGGCTCATCACTAGTGCTCGTACGTCCCATTTTAAACTGTGCAACCCACCTTTTAATCATTGAATATGAAGGGGCAGAGTCTTTCAATGTACTGTCCATTTCCTCATTGATTTCTTTAGGCGTTAAGCCTTTCAAATGGAAGTATTTAATCACTGCTCGTTTTTCCAAATGCTCCATTTTCGTGAAAACTCTAAAGTTGTCTTGTTTAAAATGCTAATATAAAAATCCCAGTGAATTTTTGAGACGGCTTATTACCATGGATGAAACTTGATTACATCACTGCACGCCACAAAGTAAATCACAGTCAAAACAGTGGATTGCCCCAATTGAACGAACTCCAAAAAAAGGGAAAGTCAATTTTTTCAGCTAACAAGGTTATGGCGAATGTTTTCTGGGATGCACAGGAAATTATTTTTATTGATTACTTGGAAAAGGGTAAAAGTATCACTGGTGACTAGTACGCAAGCTTACTGCAACGTTTGAGTGATGAGGTGAAAAGAAAAAAAAAAAAAAGTCTTGTTCCATCACGACAATGCTCCGGCTCATCGTTCAGTCATTGTAGTGGGAAAAACTTGCGAGTTAAAGTTGGAGTTGCTTGAACATGCACCCTACTCGCCAGATCTAGCACCCAGTGACTACCACCTGTTCCCAAACCTCAGAAAATGCCTTGGGGGACGAAGATTTCACAACAAGGAGGAGGTCATTGATGCGGTAAACAGCTATTTTGAGGACCTTGATAAATCGCACTACAGAGATGGTTTAATTCAATTAGAACACAAATGTATTAGCCTTTCTGGAGATTATGTTGAGAAATAAAGCAACAAAAATAATACTTTTTTTAATGCTGTTTTCATTGAGAGGGCCGGGAAACCTGGATATCGAACTTTCGGGTGCAATACAATACGTTAGTAGCGTAGAGAAGGTGATTGAGGGCGCGCACTTCCGGATGATTGTTCCAGGTGGCTGGTCGCAACGTCGCGTCGCACCGCGATAAACAGATTGCAGGTGAAGTGGTAAGTGTGGCTAAAACAACATCTGTCTGTCTGTACGTTGCATATACAAATCGCATACTGTGAACGACGTCCCAGGCCTGTTCCCACATTATTGTAAAGGGCACACGTGTCCCGCAGCTTGCACCCCTCGCGTGGTGGTGGTGTGTACTACAGCTGCATCCCCGACACTCAGCTGTTCTTGTTTCTACTTTCTCTGCATTTCTTATCCAGATCACAACGGTACTGCACGTTTCCCTCATCCAATCGCACCTTCTCTAGTCCAAATGTTCACACAAAATATTATATTCTAACCAAAAAGTATTGTAGAAAGCTTATTCTTTTATTTAATGCTAATCGAGAAACAATGAGCAGAACCGGTCTTATTACTTGTTTCCTTGTAAGTTGCAGAGAAATAAGGGAGTACCATAGGTTAAAGTGACAGTCAAATGCTGGTTGCTATGCGACTGAAATACAGGAGTTGAGAAATTCCAGAATGACAAAAGTATAAGTATTTTTAAGCTGAAACTAATAACAAGGAATATCTCAAAAACGGCCAACCTCAGAAAAAAAAAGTATACAACAAAATGAGTGTCTTAATGTTCTCTACATTTTTTGTGTTTTAAATATTTCTCTATCACCTACGGTTTACCAGTTATGCAACATTTCGTAAAATTCATCCAGAACAAACTAGTCTTCAGAGGCTATTCCCAGAAAATTCAAGATATGCATATTATTTGTGACGTAAATATCTTTAATATACGATATTTTAATCAAAATAGAGCCATTTTTAAGAAAATTAAATTTTTCGAAAAAAAGTTCCATGTAAAGGGTAGTTGGTGGTGGGGGGATTTTCTTGAAAATCTTCGTGTCGCATCCTTGGAACAAACCAAACTTAAATACCAACTTTGCTATTCAACGGTCCTTTTATTTATGAGCTATGCTGTCCATAGACACACACACACACACACACACACACACACACACACACAGACACACTTACAAACACACACGGATCTTTTTGTAAAAATGCTTTTTTTTTGGATTCAGAGAGACCTAAAACATGTATTTCCGGTTAAATCTCAATATTGAATTTTTGGCTGGAATACATCTTCTCTATACATTATGTACATACTTGTAGAGAAAGAAAAAAGAATTTTTGGAAAAAGGTCCGAGTGTGTGTGTATGTGTGTCTGTGAACACGATAACTCAAAAAAGAAAAGTCGGTAAAATACCAAACTTGGTATTTAAGTTTGGTATCTTCCAAGGATGCGATACGAAGATGTTCAAGAAAATCCCCTCATCCCCAACTACCCTTTATATAGAACTCTTTTCGAAAATTTTTATTTTCTCAAATGGCTGTAACAATTTTGATTAAAATATCGCATATTAAACATATTTACCTGACAAATAAAATGTATATCTTAATTTTTCTGGGAATAGCCTCTGAAGACTACTTTATTCTGGATGAATTTTACGGAATTTTGCATAACTGCTAAACCGTAAGAGATGGACAAAAACTTAGCACACAAAAAATGTAGAGCACGGTAAAACACACAATTTATGTCACATACATTTTTTCGTGGAGTTGTTCGTTTTTGAGATATTCCTTGTTTTTAGTTTCAGCTTTAAAAAAACTTATTTTCCTCATACAGGAATTTGTCAACTGCTGCCCATACAAACAAAGGAATTTCAGTGACATAGCAACCAGCTTTTTACTATCACTTTAACCTATGGTACTCCCTTACCTTCTACTTACAAGGAAGCAAGTAATAAGACTATTTCTGCTAATGTTTTCTCGATTAGCATGAAGTAAATAGAAGCCTAAGCTTTTTAACAATAATTTGTTGCAGAGATGTAGAGAAAGTCATGTGAATGGAACACATCAGTTACCTTCTCTAGTACAAATGTATAATGTAAATAGAGAAAGGGTCGTCTCCTTAGCGCGGTGGTAGCGTTGCTGCTTACCAAGCGGGAGACCTGGGTTCGAACCCCAGTACAGGCGTGGGGATTTTTCCCCCGCTGGGAGACCTCGCCCAGGGTGCACTAAGCCTCGTAAGGTCCCAGGGGGGCCAATTGAGGAGCTACTTGATGAGGAGGACCAGGTCATGAGGACCGCATTAACCGGCCGGGGGACTCGAGGCGCTGACCACGCCTCACCCTCCAAAACTGCACACCATCCATGACGTCTGTAGTGGACCGAGATGGGGGACGCAGCGGCCGGGCGGTAGGCCAAGGTTACCCGTGAGCTGTCGTGAGAAAGTATTGTATTCGAACCAAAAATTATTGTAGAAAGCTGGTTGCTATGCGACTGAAGTACAGAAGTTGACAAATTCCAGAATGACAAAAGTATAACTGAAACCAATAACAAGGAATATCTCAAAAACGATCAACTCCACGAAAAAAAGTATGTAACATAAATTATGGGTTTTAACGAGATCTACACATTTCGTGTACTAATTTTTTGTCCATGTTAATGCAAAATGCAACAAAATTCGTCAGGAATAAAGTGGCCCTCAGAGGCTATTCTCAGCAAATTGGAGATATACATTTCATGTGTCATGTAAATATCTAAAATATAAGAGTCAGTAATCAAAATCGTTAGAGCATTTTTGAGAAAATCAAAATTTTTGACAATGTTTCATGTAAAGAGTTGGGGGGTTTTCTTGGAAATATTCGTGTCGCATCCTTGGAAGATATCAAACTTAAATACCAAGTTTGGTATTTAACGGTATTTTCGTTTTCGAGCTATCTGGCCACAGACACACACACATACATGCAGATACACACACAAGTTTTCTAAAAAATGCCTTTTTTTTTTTTTATGATGCAGGGGCCTCAAATATATTTCCTTTTGAAATCTCGGTATCGAATGTTTGGTTGAAGTGCAATATCTTCTCTATACACTATGCACATAGTACGCGTAGAGAAAGTAAAAATGCAGATCTTATTAAAACACACAATTTATGTATTACACATTATTCGTGTTTATTTTTACAGTTGTGTGTTTTACAGCCATATTGCTTGTTACTGGTTTCAGTTTTACTTTTCTCAAAAACGCTCAACTCCACGAAAAAGACATATAACATAAATTGTGTGTTTTAACGAACTGTACATTTTTTGTTAGCTAAGTTTTTGTCTATCTCATACGGTTTACCAGTTATATGAGATTGCACAACATTTATCTTGAATAAAGATGTCTACAGAGGATATTTCCAGAAAAATCAAAATATACATTTATTTGTCAAATAAATAGCTTTAATATACGATACTTTAATCAAAATCAATTGAGCCATTTTTGAGAAAATCAAAAATTTCCCAAATTGTTTCATATATTGGGTGGTTGGGGTGGAGGATTTTCTTGTCGCATCGTTGGAAGCTGCTGGAATTAAATACCAAGTTTGGTATTTAACTAACCATTAATTTTTTAGATATGCTGCCCACACACACACGGACATTTTTCTAAACATGCTCTTTTTTACTTTCTCCATAAGCGCTATGTACATAGTGTATAGAGAAAGTATTACACTCCACCAAAAAATTCGATACCGAGATTTCACCGGAAATATATGTTTTAGGGTCCCCAATATCCAAAAAAAGCATTTTCACAAAAAGGTCCGTGTGTGTGTGTGTGTGTGTGTGTGTCTGTGTGTGTGTGTGTGTGTGTGTGTGTGTGACAAAAACTTACTATACAAAAAATGTAGAGCACATTAAAACACACAATTTATGTTATATACATTTTTTTCGTGGAGTTCGTCGTTTTTGTGACATTCCTTATTTTGGGTTTCTGCTATGAAAAGCGTATACTTTTCTCATACAGGAACTTGTCAACTCCTGTCCATATAAACAGAGGAACTTCATTGACATAGCAACCAGCTTTTGACTATCACTTTAACCTACAGTTGTCCCTTATTTCGCTTCTACTTACAAGGAAGCCAGTAATTAGACTATTTCTGCTAATTTTTTCTGATTAGCATAAAGTAAATAGAAGTATAAGCTTGTTAAGAATTATTTGTTGCAGGGATATGGAGAAAGTCATATACATTACACTATGTACATAGTACGTACAGAGAAAATAAAAATATGAATCGTTCTCAAAGATTATCGAACAAAGAAGCCTCTGTGTACTCATACCAGAATTAAGTCAAATTATACTTTTTATACCTCTTAATTTCTCTATATGTACTATGTACACAGTGTATACAGAAGGTATTTATTGTATTGTAGCCAAAAATTTGTCACTGAGATTTCACCGCAATTCTTGTTTTGGGACTACCTGAATAATTAAAAAAAAAAAAAAAAAAAAAAAACAGTTTTAGAAAAATGACCATGTGTCCTGTTCGTTTGTGTGTGTGTGTGTGTGAGTGCACGAGTGCGTACCTGTGGGCAGCATAGCTCAAAAACGAAAAGTCCGTTAAATACCAAACTTGTTCAGTATCTTCTATGAATTCGACACGAAGATTTTCAAGAAAATCCCCCCCACTCCAATCTACCCTCTACATGGAACATTTTTAGAAACTTTTGACTTTCTCAAAAATGGCTCTAACGATTTTGATTAATATACCCTATGGTTAAGGTATTTTTATGAAAAACGAAATGTATATCTTGAATTTTCTGGGAATAGGCTCTGAAGACCTCTTCATTCTGGATGACTTTTATATAAATGGTAAACTGTAAGAGAGAGACAAAACTTACTATAGGCAAAATGTAGATCTCATTAAAATACACAATTTATGTTATATACATTTTGTTTAATAGGGTTAAGCGTTTTTGAGATATTACAGACTATTGGTTTCAATTTCAGCCACCTAAACTTTTCTCAAACGGAAGATATCTTTACATCTTCTCGTTTGTTTACTCCTGCAAGCGAAGAGATTGGAGTATCATTGCTTCGCATAGCGACCGGCTTTTAAAGAACGATATTATTGCTTAGCATGTGCATTTTCTTATTTCCCTTCTGCTTACAAAGAGCTAGTAGTAAGCACAATTTCTGTTAATGTTTATCTCAAATAGCACGAATTAGATAGAAGAATAAGCGTTTTAACAATAATTTGTTACAGGGATGTAGAGAAAGTCATGTGAATATAACATAAGATTTGTTTAAACTAATTACTTTCTCTATACGCACTATGTACATAGTGTATAGAGAACGTATTGCACTCCACCCAAAAATTAAATACCGAGATTTCACCGAAAATATATCTTTTAGGGTCCCCTGTATCCAAAAAAAAGAATTTTCGGAAAAAGGTCCATGTGTATGTTTGTCAGTGTGTCCGTGTGTCTGTGAACACGATAACTCAAAAACGAAAAGTCGGTAAAATACCAAACTTGGTATTTAAGTTTAGTATCTTCCAGGGATGCGACACGAAGATTTTGAGAAAAATTCTCCCACCCCCAACTACCCTTTACATGGAAGTTTTTTCGTAAATTTTGATTTTCTTAAAAATGGCTCTAAGGATTTTGATTAAAATATCGTATATTAAAGCTATTTAGCTGAAAAATAAAATGTATATTTCGAATTTTCTGGGAATAGCCTCTGAAGAGTACTTTATTCTGGATGAATTTTACGGAATTTTGAATAACTGCTAAACCGTAAGAGATGGACAAAACCTTAGTACACAAAAAATGTAGAGCACGTTAAAACACACAATTTATGTTATATACATTTTTTTCGTGAAGTTCATCGTGTTTGAGACATTCCTTATTTTTGGTTTCAGCTTTGAAAAACTTATACTTTTCTCATACAGGAATTTGTGAACTTCTGTCCATATAAAGAGAGGAACTTCAGTCACATAGCAACCAGCTTTTGACTATCACTTTAACCTATGGTAGTCCCTTATTTCCTTCTACTTACAAGGAAGCAAGTAATAAGACTATTTCTGCTCATTTTTTCTGATTAGCATAAAGTAAATAGAAGTACAGGCTTTTTAAGAATAATTTGTTGAAGGGATATAGAGAAAGTCATGTGAATCTTACACATCAGATTTTTTTTAACACAATGTCTTTTCTGTGCTGATTAACTTGTACTAAACCTTGATAATTTTGCGAAGTTTTATTCTGGTTGCGTCTGTTGAAGAAGACGCGTGTAGATTGAAGCATAAATCCTCGAGGTAGCTGAAGAAGCGTAACAGTCGTATTGTTATGTGGAAGTCGCAGATGGTTGCGTTTCCGTCAAGAAACACCTGCGAACGCAGTGCCACCGCCGGCTGGACGTCAACTTAATGAAAGGAAGGAAGGATTTCGTGTTTCGGACACTGCTTTAGCATCTGTCAGTAGGGGTATCCATTCCTTTCAAGGAACAAAACCCTGAAGCGAGACTAATGGCCGGCCGGTCTGTCCCTCAAGAGCTCTCCACATTAAACAAAGCACACCACCTTATAAATACATCTTTAAATTAAACCATTGAGCTTAAACTTCTGCTCTTTACTTTCTCTACCCAGTATGCACATTGTACATAGGGAAAGGGAAGTATTGTATTCCACCCAAAAATTCGATGAAATATATGTTTTGGGGTCCTCTGATTCCGAAAAAAGCAAGTATCTTCTAAGGATGCGACACGAACTACCCTTTAGATGGAAAAATTTTCGAAAATTTTGATTTTATCAAAAGTGGCTCAAACGATTTTGATTAATATACCTCTTTATTCTGGATTACTATTACGGAATCTTGCATATCTGTCAAACAGTAATGGATAGACAAAACCGTACATCACAAAAAAAAAAAAAAAAAAAAAAAAAAAGTAGATCACGATAAAACACATAATTTATGTTATATACATTTTTTTCGTGCAGTTGACGGTTTTTTAAATATTGCTTGTTTTAGCTTTAAAATACTTATACTTTTCTCATACAGGAATTTGTCAATTCCTGTTTATACAAAGGAACTTCAGTCACATAGCAACCAGCTTTTGATTATCATTTTAACCTATGTACTCCCTTATTTCGCTTCTACTTACAAGGAAGCAAGTAATAAGACTATTTCTGAAATTTTTTTCTCGATTAGCATGAAGTATATAGAAGTATAAGTTTTTAACAATAATTTGTTGCAGAGATGTAGAGAAAGTCATGTGAATGGAACACAGCAGATGTTCAACTTGTTCTCTTTCGTGTTTTAGTTCCTATGTGATATGTGTGAGCTCATCCAGAGACTTTGACAGTTCCCTCATGTGTTGTAGTAACGGAAGAATTCTTGATGCAGTTGATTGTTTCTTACGTACCAAGGAGAATTTGTGGCAATTCGAATGAATTTATTTTGTCGATGAATAGGGGAAAGCCGGGCAAGTTGACGACATTAAGGCTTATTACGACTATTATGCCCTTTAATTTGAAGTATAATATGAGGTCCTTTTTTTTTTTTTTTTTTTTTTCAAGCTCCGATAGGCTATAAATAAAAGACAAGTTCATAGAAAACAATTATTTTATTACTAAAAGTTTTGTACACTTATGGTTACTTTTCAACATAATCACCGAAAAGATTGAGACATTTATCGTACGTACCTGTACACAAACTTTGCAATACCCGCTTCAAAAAATGTTGCCACCAATGATTTCAAATGAGCATTGACGTTGTTTTGAGGATCTTGGTTGGTTTGAAAGTGCTGCCCTCCTAGCCACGTCTTCAGTTCAGGGAAAAGGTGAAAGTCACTGGGTGCCAGGTCAGGACTGTACGGCGGATGATGGAAAATGTCCCATTGAAATTGTTGAAGGAGCCGATGGGTTGTGCCAACAGTGTGTGGATGAGTCATGGATCAACAAAATTCCTCAAGTCAGCATTCCTCTTCGTTTGTTTTGAATGGCTCTCCGTAAACGTCGTAAAGTACGAAGATCTTCAAAACAACGTCAATGCTCATTTGAAATCATTGACGGCAACATTTTTTGAAGCGCATATTGCAAAGCTTGTGCACAGGTACGATAAATGTCTCAATCTTTTTGGTGATTATGTTGAAAAGTAACCAAGTAACCATAAGTGTCATAGTTTATTTATGGAAATATGGTTCCTCAATCCATCCCCTTTAGAATCGCACTCTTAAACGTTTCCTATAGCTAAGTATTTTCCAAGTAAACCTATTTTTATCAGTAATTGTACCATTTGTCAACTTACGCTACATGGTAGTAAGATGACTTCGGAGCGTGGGTAAGATGATGAATTGAAAATAAATAATTTACAAAACCAAGATATTTTATTGATGGTTATGCATTTATCACAAAATATAAGCTTTCTCCTTTGCTTCCCTTTGATTTAAGCATGAGTCCACTGTTGGCATCGAGAACGTTGATACAGCCTTCTGTCTCCACAAATGACACATCCACGTCTGCGTGTCGATGGACGAGTTGAGGGTTCTTTCTTTGCTTCATTGCAAAAGCTCTTCCGACTGCAAGTTTACATTTAGAACCCCTGCTCAATTTTTACTTTCTCTAGCCCCTTATGTACAATGTACATAGTGTATAGAGAAGCATTGTATTCCACACCAAAAATTCGATACCGAGATTTCACCGAAAATAAATATTTTAGGAACGGGTGAATCCAAAAAAAGCATTTTCAGAAACAGGTCCGTGTGTGTGTGTGTGTGTGTGTGTGTGTGTGTGTGTGTGTGTGTGTGTGTGTCTGTGGACAGCATATCTCAAAAACGAAAGATCGGTTAAAAAGCAAACTTGGTATTTAAGTTTGGTATTTTTCAAGGATGTGACACGAAAAATTTCAAGAAAATTCCCCCCACCCGTCACCACCCTTTACATGAAAAAGTTTCGATTTTTTTTTCTCAAAAATGGCTCTAATGATTTTGTTTAAAATATCGTATATTAAAGATATTTACCGGACAAATAAAATGTATATCTGGCATTTTCTGGAAATAGAATCTGAAGGCTACTTTATTCTGGATGAATTTTAGTGAATTCTTTCTTTCTTTTTAAAGCTTAACGTCCTTTAACCTGGTTGGTCATACCGAAAGATGAATGAAATTGGTGAACTGATGCTCATATGATCTCGGGGTCCATGGAGCTTAAAATTACTCGACATTTCGTCTTCTCAGGATAAGGGAAAACCCTGAAAAAAACATTAGCCGGGTTACTCACCCTAAGCGAGATTCGAACTCACGACCTTTTGAATGTGAGGCAGACATGCTACCACAACCCTACCCAGGCGGACTACTGAATTTTGTATAACTAGCAAACCGTAAGAGATAGACAAAAACTTATTGCACAAAAAAGTACATCTGGTTAAATCACACAATTTATGTCATAAACATTTTGTTCGTGGAGCTGATCGCTTTTGATGTATTAGCTGTTTTTGGTTTCAGCTTTGAAAAACGTATTCTTTTCTCGTACAGGGATTTGTCAACTCCTGTCTATACAAACAAAGGAACTTCAGTCACATAGCAACCAGCTTTTGACTATCACTTTAACCTATGCTACTCCCTTATTTCGCTTCTACTTACAAGGAAGCAAGTAATAACACTGTTTCTGCTACTTTTTTCTCGATTAGCAAGAAGAAAATAGATGCATAAGCTTTTTAACAATCATTTGTTGCAGAGATGTAGAGAAAGTCATATGAATGGAACACATCAGATCATTTGCCTTTGTATTCATATTTTCTTTTAGTTTTTCATTTCTAATCATTTTTCTTTCTTGCTTTTCCTCCTTGTCTTCTTTTCTTTGTCTCTCTTCTTGCGGAAGGTATTTCACGGATGTTTTCGTTATGTGTAAAAATAGAATTTGTTCCATTTTCTTAAATTCGGCATAATCATAGACAATTCGAACGAAATCAGGTCTTGTTAGTCCAAAAGCTCTTCTGTCCAAATCGATGATATTGTTGCTATTCTTGCAAGTGGTCATCATTAAATGTATTATGGAATATTCCCACATTTTTTGGGGAAATGAAACAACCAGTATGAATTATTATTGTCTACTGTGAGGCTATTGAAACATTAAAAGACAAAAATCTGATGTGTACCATTCACATGACTTTCTCTACATCTCTGCAACAAATTATTCTTAAAAAGCTTATACTTTTATTTACTTCATGCTAATCAGTAAAAAATTAGCAGAAATAGCCATATTACTTGCTTCCTTGTAAGTAGAAGCGAAATAAGGGAGCACCATAGGTTAAAGTGATAATCAAAAGTTGTTTGCTGAAGTTCCTTTATTTGTATGGACAGCAGTTGCCAAATTCCTGTATGAGAAAAGTATGTTTTTCATAGCAGAAACCAAAAATAAGGAATGTCTAAAAAACGACGAACTCCACGAAAAAAATGTATATAACATAAATTGTGTGTTTTAACGTGCTCTACATTTTTTGTGTACTAGATTTTTGTTCATCTCTTACTGTTTAACAGTTATTCAAAATTCAGTAAAATTCATCCAGAGTAAACTACTCTTCAGAGGCTATTCCCAGAAAATTCAAGATATATTTTTTATTTGTCAGGTAAATATCTTTAATATACGAAATTTTAATCAAAATCGTTAGAGCTATTTTTGAGAAAATCAAAATTTACGAAAAAAGTTCCATGTAAAGGGTAGATTTTCTCAAAATCTTGGTGTCGCATCCCTGGAAGATACTAAACTTAAATACCAAGTTTGGTATTTTACCTACTTTTCGTTTTTGAGTTATCGTGTTCACAGACACACGGACACCCACATATAGACAGCGAAAACGCTTTTTTTAGATAAAGGCGGCTTAGTGCGTATAGAGAAAGTAAAAATGTGATTGTTTAAATTTGAACAAAATGACAGGTAACCTCTTCTGTACACTTTTGTATATAGCGATGTAAACAAGCTTCCGCGAGAGCTGCACTGTTTCTTTCAGTGATTCCGTGCTCCATTTTTGTCCTTGTAGTCACTTTCTCTATGTTTATTACGTAGACTGCAATTAAAATGAGACGACAAGACAATAACAAAGTAATTAAAAGAATAGCGAGAGAGAGAGAGGAGGAGGAACTCGCCATCTTAACCTCTGCAAAATTCGTCATCTTAACCTTGGTCAACATTTTGGTTACAAACTTCAACACGCATCATTAAATATACCGTTGTGATTTATATAAAACTGACACATTTCTTTCTTTAATTATTCCGTTGCAAATTCATTTAATGGCCCAATTTTAGCACCAAATTAAGCAGAACGTTCTGGAGTTAATATCCTTGTCACTAGATGCGCAGATGTTTATGTTTTATTCCTAATTACATTGTTGGCAGCTGTTTCGACATTTTGTTCTTGTAGTCAATGTGAAAATGCAGTACGATGTAGAGCTGAGTCAAGGCTATTTTTAGCAAGATGGCGCTACATGCCATACATCAAATGAATCCATGAACCTAATTGCAAGTTTCTTTGACGACCGGATAGTTTCCAGGAACCTGTGGCCACCGAGATCTCCGGATTTGACATCGCCGGACTTTTTTCTATGGGGTTACTTAAAAGACAGAGTTTACGCCACACGTCCCCAGACACTGGACGATCTGAAGCACAACATCACAAAGGAGATTCAAGCTACTGACAATAGAGTCCTCCAACGAGTGGCCAGTACGACGTGTTGAGTTGTGATTTATGCAGGGTGGAGGACATTTTCAACATTTGCTATAGAGGTAAATAATCTCCCAAAACTCCTCTTCAATTTAGGTATAGTAAGTTGTCGCTAGCATAACACGTTTTGAAACAATTAATGAAAGAAGTGTGTCAGCTCTATATAAATCAGCCTGTGTAAGGCTAAAGAGAAATCAATTAATCACCATTAATATAAATGCATTACTTACATTAAGCTTATTTTTGCTCTAGAAAAACTTGTAACAGAAACAGCGTCCACTTCCAAACCTCTATTCTCAACTCAACAAAATGTCCAAACGAGTTCAGTTCAAATGTCATACCTGCAGAGGCTACAGTACCATAGTGCACGTCGTCATCTATAGAATGTTGGAGAAATTAACAATTCGTCATCTTACCCGACTTTCCCCTATGTGTTTTGTTGGTTGCAACCCACACAGTAGTTGCGTAAATGATGAGCGAACGTCAATAGCGATTTTGAGCATTCAGCCCAAGTTTGCGACGTTTGCTGATATGACTTGGTGACTCGAGAAGAAGCAAGTGAGACTGTGCACTCCAGCCAAAAATTGGAACGTCTGTTGATATAGCTCTGTGATTCCAGAAGAAGCAAGTGAAGCTGTGCATTCCAGCCCAAAATTGGAACGTCTGTTGATATAGCTCTGTGATTCCAGAAGAAGCAAATGAGACTGTGCATTCCAGCCAAAAATTGGAACGTCTGTTGATATAGCTCTGTGATTCCAGAAGAAGCAAGTGAAGCTGTGCATTCCAGCCCAAAATTGGAACGTTTGTTGATATAGCTCTGTGATTCCAGAAGAAGCAAGAGAGACTGTGCATTCCAGCCCAAGTTTGGAACTCTGTTGATATAGCTCAGTAATTCGAGAAGAAGCAACTGAAGCTGTGCATTCCAGGTCAAGTTTGGAACCTCTGTTGATATAGCTCTGTGATTCCAGAAGAAGCAAGTGAAGCTGTGCATTCCAGGTCAAGATTGGAACGTCTGTTGATATAGTTCTGTGATTCCAGAAGAAGCAAGTGAGACTTGCATTCCAGGTCACTTTGTCAGGTCTAGAAGGAATCCAAGATATTTTACTGGTGTTTCAGTTGGAAGCCATGTTGATGGCTGGTGTAATGGTGGTGCATGTTGGTAAGATTTTAGTGAGAAGATTTTGGAGTCAGTTTTGTTCGTGTTTAGTGATATACGCCAAATTGTGAACCATTCCGACAGAAGCGAGAGAGAAGTCTTTGATTGCGAACTTAAACTTCTGCTCTTTACTTTGTCTATCACGTATTTTAGCAAGCATTCTGCATCACCCAAAACTTTCACGATCAAAACTGAGACACAAAGATTTTCAAAGGGCTTATATAGTCATACATACACACATACATGCATACATACATACACATACGCACATACATTCATACACATACATACACACATACGTACATACATACACACAGACATACATACACACATACATACAGACATACATACCTACATACATACACACACATACATACAGACATACATACCTACATACATACACACATATATACAGACATGCGTACATACATACATACTTACATACCTACATACACATATACATACACACATACACATAACATACATACACACATACATACATACACATACATACACACATACATACATAGTGACTAGAGAGTGTTTTATTTTCCACCCAACAATTTCGGATAGAAATTTCACCGGAAGTACATGTTTTGAGGCCCCCTTGATATAAATCATCTTTACAAAAATCTGGTGCGTTGCAATCATATGACTTTCTCTGCATCTCTGTAACAAATTATTGTTAACAAGCTTGTTCTTCTATCTATTTAATGCTAAAACATTAGCAGAAACTGTCTTATTACTTAGTTCCTTATAAGTACTCGTAGAAGGGAAATAAGGGACTACACTAGGATAAACCGGCAGTCAAACGTTTTAAAATGTGGTTGCTATGGGATTGAAATCAGTTTCTTTGCGTGGCCAGGAGTTGACAAGTTCCCGTATGAAAAAGTATTTTAAAACTGAAATCAATAACAAGGAATATCATGAAAACGGTCAACTCCACGAAAAAAGTATATATGACATAAATTATGTGTTTTATGGAAATCTACGTCTTTTGTGTAATAAGTTTTTGTCTCTCTCTTACGGCTTAGCAGTTATGCAAAATTCAATAAAAATCATCCAGAATAAACAGGTCTTCAGAGGCTATTCCCAAAAAATTTAAGACATACATTTTGTTTGTAACGTAAATATCTTTAATATACGGTAGTTCAAACAAAATCTTACAGTCATTTTTGAGCAATTCTAATTTTCAAAATGTTTTCCATATAAGGGTAGTTTGGATGGGGGGAATTTCCTCAAAATTTTCCTGTCACATCCTTGGAGGATACTAACTTAAACACCAAAGTTGGTATTTTAAAGTCGTTCCGTTTTTGAGTATCATGTTCACAGAACTTTTGCGCGCGCGCACACACACATACGGATATTTTTCTAAAAATGATGTGTTACTGGTGGGAGGGGGATACAGGAGACCCCAAAACGTATGTTTCCAGCGAAATCTCGGCTTCGAATTTTTGGGTGGAGTGCAATACCTGTGAATAAGTACAGAAAAAAAAAGCGCTTAAAGATGAAAAAGCTGAGAATTGTAGCATTTAAAAAGTAATACTTTAATATTATTAAACAATTTAATATTTGGTGAGCTAATATTATTAAAATCAATATTTAATATTTTTAAAATTGTGAAAATATATTCACAAATAGGCTGAAACGTTATGGTCTACCTCATGCAATGTTATTCATACAACATTTGGGGATGGATTCCTGACATCAAAACAACAAATGCTCTAAAAAGCTTCGATATCAATTTATTAATGAAAGTCACCTTCAACGGCTTTCCGGGTCCAACCTAATAGCTTAATTTATTTAAGCATTCATTCATAGAAGGCTCTGACCCATTTCACCCTGCAGAGTTGGCCTTGTGTTGCCATGGCTACTTGTTAACATTTGTGTAATACATTCCCTTACAAGTGATGTCTTCATTCAGAACACTCTCCCAGACTTATTAGAAAACGTGTCTCTGCAAATAAGAAGAAATATGATGCTCTAGCCATTTTAATCTCATGCTTTGGCTGGTATCTAGCACGACAAATGGATAGGTAGAGGGGGACCAGTTCTATGGCCTGCAGATTCCCCCGATCTCAATCCTTTGGAGTTTTATTTTATTTGTTTTTTTTTTTTGTTTTTGTTTGTTTGTTTGTTTGTTTGCACTTTAAACCATTGGTTTATGCAGCAGGCCTTCTGGATGAAGAAACTCTTAATGTACGTGTGATGTAAGCCTGCGAAAACATACGACACCGACTGGCAGTATTTGACATTCCATGCTTCAAAGAGTACATGTGTGTCTAGACGCAAGAGGAGGACATTTGCTCTAAGTGGTGCTTATGTGGAACACCTCCTAACAAGCTGACAACTCCAAAAATAAAATTAAATGAAATGGTGTTTTATTGATGGACGCTCTTTAACTACTGTAGATCTCAGCGTCTCATTCTAAATTGGGCGTAAAAGACCGCTTAATTTAGCTCAGAGGCCTCTCTTATCAGGCTTGAGGTTCTTTTACGTGCCGTAAATCTACGACACGGGACCATGGCTTTACTTCCCTTCCCAAGGAAGCCATGCTAAGGATTTTTACACCCGATTTTTAATTTCTCCATACGCACTATGTACATAGTATATAGAGAAAGTATTGCATTCCACCAAAAAATTCCATACCGAGATTTCTCCGGAAATATATGTTTTAGGGTCCCCAATATCCAAAAAAAGCATTTTCACAAAAAGGTCCGTGTGTGTGTGTGTCCGTGTGTCTGAACACGATAACTCAAAAACGAAAAGTAGGTAAAATAACAAACTTGGTATTTAAGTTTAGTATCTTCCAGGGATGCGACACGAAGATTTTGAGAAAAATCTCCCCACCCCCAACTACCCTTTACATGGAACTTTTTTCGAAAATTTTGATTTTCTCAAAAATGGCTCTAACGATTTTGATTAAAATTTCGTATATTAAACAGATTTACCTGACAAATAAAATGCATATCTTGAATTTTCTGGGAATAGCCTCTGAAGTTTAGTTTATTCTGAATGAATTTTACTAAATTTTGAATAACTGCTAAACCGTAAGAGATGGACAAAAACTTACTACACAAAAAATGTAGAGCACATTAAAACACACAATTTATGTTATATACATTTTTTTCGTGGAGTTCATCGTTTTTCTGACATTCCTTATTTTTGGTTTCTGCTATGAAAAACGCATACTTTTCTCATACAGGAACTTGTCAACTCCTATCCATATAAACAAAGGAACTTCATTGACAAGGCAACCAGCTTTTGACTATCACTTTAACCTACGGTTGTCCCTTATTTCGCTTCTACTTACAAGGAAGCGAGTAATTAGACTATTTCTGCTATTTTTTTCTGATTAGCAGAAAGTAAATAAAAGTATAAGCTTTTTAAGGATAATTTGTTGCAGCGATATGGAGAAAGTCATGTGAATGGTACACATCAGATTTTTGAACATGCGACCTTGGGTATATGAAGTTAGCATGGTAACCATTACACCACGGAGGGCGTGTACTGTCACTTCATAATGTTTTCAATAATAGCATTTTAAAATCTCAATAAATCGAGAAAAAGGGTTTTGGGACATCTGTTTACATCAACATTTTTACTTTCTCTAGCCCGCATGTACAATGTATATAGTGGATATACATTGTACAAAAATTCGATACCGAGATTTCACTGAAATATATGTTTTAGGGTCTCCTTAGTTCGAAAAAAGCATTTTTGAAAAAGGTCTGTGAGTATGTGTCTCTACAGTATATAGCTCAAAAACAAAAAGTCCATTAAATATGAAACTTGGTATTTAGGTTTGTTATCTTGCAAGGATGCGACACGAAGATTTTCTCAAAAATGGCTCTAACGATTTTGATTAAAATCTCGTATATTAAAGATATTTACATCGGAAATAAAATGCATTTTGTCTATGTAGTTTTAGAATTATATTTTGATTTGTCGTTTTTTGCTGCCGGAATTTATTGACCCAACTATCCACCATGTTTTTGAAACTATATTTTCTAGCTGATTTTAAGATTCTGTGGTATTTTAGGCCATATTCTTTGTTAGTAAAACTCTTGAATTTTCTGGGAACAGCCTCTGAAGATCACTTTATTCTGGATGAAGTTTGCCGATCTTCGCTTAACTACTAAACCGTATTTATGTCCTTTACGTTTTGTGTTGCGAAGGTAGCTATTACCGAGATATTTCTTGTTATTGGTTTCAATTGTGAACTAGTTATACTTTTCTCAGACAGGAAATGTCCGTTTTTCTTTTGTTCTACTCCTGGCCAAAGAAGCGATTTGCAATGACAATCGCTTAACGATAGCTTTTTAAACATTTGACTATCACTTTAGCATCACACATTCCTTTAGTTACCTTCTACTTATAAGGAAGTAAGTAATAAGAACATTCTGCTAATGTTTATCTCGATTAGCATTGTGTAGAAAGAATAAGAATCTTTTGTAAGAAGTTGTTGTTGTTGTTGTTGTTTTTAGAGCAGCTAGAGAAGGTCATTTGGGTGTAACACATCGGATTCCCCCCCCCCCTTGTTTTGATGTAAGGAATGTGTAAAAGTATTTTTGAGTCATCGTGGATTTTCTGTCTGTCCCACATTCGTTCATATCTTTTTAATCTGATTTATCTCTGAGTATTTGTTTATATCCTACATTTCTTTACTTTTCGGTAATGTTATTGTTTATAATTATTTCAGATATTACAAATTTATTTTGGTGAATGTTATTGTTACTATTCAAAGCCTAAATTTCGAGTGAAGCTTGTGTTTATCTTTGGATGGACCGTGCTATAGGAAAGCGAAAAGTGTCAGTTTGAGACCCATGAGAGGGGTGTTTGTTTTCTCACGTTTGTACACCTGAGGAAAGACGACGGACACCTGTGCGAGCCTCCAGGCGTGACCCGTTTCCGGTCCCATATGCTGCTCCTACCAGATTTCTTTGATGGCGGAAACAGAGCGATACACCTGAAGGAAGATTCTGCTTTGTAGCGTGGCCACGCGTATCAGCCGGCACTTGTTTCACGTGGCGGTTATACTGCCATCTCCTTGTGCTCAAGTATCAAATTAATTCTCAGCGAACAAGAATTCCGGCTAGAGTAAGCTTCGTTCTGTCGTCTTTGGTCGCAGAAAAGATCTAATGTGTTCCATTCACATGATGTCCTCTAGCTGTTCGGCAAACAAACCTTTTATTCAAAACATTAATCTGTTATCTACACCATGATAATCAAGATAAACATAAGTAGAATTAGTCTTATTACTAGCTTCCTTGTAAGTAGAAGGGAAATAAGTTGCTAAATTTGATATCAATAATCCGGAATACGTAAAAAACAATTAACTCAAAAAGTATATTTATATCTATATATGACAAAATATGTGTATATTAATGAGATCTACTTGTTTTTGTGTAGTAACTTTTGTCTATCTCTTACGGTTTGTCAGTTATACAAAAGTCATCCAGGATGAAGAGGTCTTCAGAGGTTATTCCCAGAAAATTCAACATATACATTTCTTTGTTATTAAAATATCTTAAACATAAGAGATTTTAATTAAAATCGTTAGAGTTAGTTTTCAGGAAACCGAAATTTTCGAAATTGTTTTCCATGTAAAGGGTAGGAGGATGAGGGGATCTTTTGAAAATCTTCGGTCGCATCTTTGGAAGATACTGAAGTTAGATATTTAATTGACTTTTCGTTATTGAGTTATCGAGGACATACAAATGGACCTTTTTCTACAAATACTTTTACTTTCTTTACAAGCACTATATACATAGTGTATAGAGAATTATTGTATTGCACCCAAAACTTGATACACAGATTTCACACCAAATACATGTTTTTTGGGTCCCCCTGAATAATAATAATAATAATAATAATAATAATAATAATAATAAGTGCGTGTGTGTATGTGTTTGTGTCTGAAAAACAAAAAGACCGTTAAATGCCAAACTTGGTATTTAAGTTCGGTATCTTTCAAGGATGAGATACAAACATTTTCAAGAAAATTCCCCACCCCAACTACCCTTTACATCGAACGTTTTTCGAAAATTTTGATTTTCTCAAAAACGACTTTGATTAAAATATCGTATATTAAAGATATTTTACCTAGCAAATAAATCTATATCTTGAATTTTCTAGGACTACTTTATTCTGGATGAATTTTACGGAATTTTGCATAAACCGTAAGAGATGGGCAAAAACTTACCAACTAAAAAAAAAAAAAAATGTAGAGCGCATTAAAACACACAATATAATATGTTATATACATTCAAAATCTTCTCGGGCTTCTAGCCAGGTAGAAGATTTTGAATTAACACGTCGCCAGGAAAGCTTTAGTTCTTATGTTATATACATTTTTTTTTCGTGAAGTTGATCGTTTTTGAGATATTCCTTGTTTTTGGTTTCTGCTATGAAAAACTTTTACTTTTCTCATACAGGAATTTGTCAACTGTTGTCCATACAAACAAAGGAAATTCTGTCACATAGCAACCATCTTTTGACTGTCACTATTTCCTTTGACAGAATTTCCTTTGTTTGTATGGACAACAGTTGACAAATTCCTGTATGAGAAAAGTAAAAGTTTTTCATAGCAGAAACCAAAAACAAGGAATGTCACTGAAACGATGAACTCCACGAAAAGAATGTGTATAACATATTATATTGTGTGTTTTAACGTGCTCTACATTTTTTGTGTAATAAGTTTTTGTCCATCCCTTATGGTTTAGCAGTTATTCAAAATTCCCTAAAACTCATCCAGAATAAACTACTCTTCAGAGGCTATCCTCAGAAAATTCAAGATATGCATTTTATATGTCAGGTAAACATCTTTAATACACGATATTTTAATCAAAATCGTTATAGCCATTTTTAAGAACATCAACATTTTCGAAAAAAGTTCCATGTAAAGGGTAGTTGAGGGTAGGTGTATTTTTCTCAAAATCTTCGTGTCACATCCCTGGAAGATACTAAACTTAAATACCAAATTTGGTGTTTCGTTTTTGAGTTATCGTGTTCACAGACCCACGGACACACACACGGACCTTTTTCTGAAAATCCTTTTTATGGATACAGGGGACCCTAAAACATATGTTTCCGGTGAGATATCGGTATCGAATTTTTGGGTGGACTGCAATACCTTCTCTATACCCTATGTACATAGTACGTATAGAGAAAGTAAAAAAGGAAAATAAGGGAATACACTAGGCTAAACCGACAGTCCAACGTTTTAAAATGTGGTTGCTATGGGATTGAAATCGGTTTCTTCGCGTGGCCAGGAGTTGACAAGCTCCTGTATAAGAAAAGATTTAAGTATTTTAAAACTGAAACCATTAACTAGGAATATTTCCAAAGCGGATAACTCCACCAAAAACTATTCTCGTATATGACGTAAATTGTGTCTTATCGAGATCTACATTTTTTATCCAGTAAGTTTTTGTCTATCTCTTACGGTTTACCAGTTATGGAAAGTTCAAAACAATTCATCCAGAATAAAGAGGGCTTCAGAGGGTACTCCCAGAAAATTCAAGATAAACATTTTATTAGACATTAAAATCGTTAGTCATTTTTGAGAAAACCGAAATTATTTCCATGTAAAAGTTAGTTGGGCGTAGGGGGAGGATTTTCTTGAAAATAATCGCCCTCCGTGGTGTAATGGTTACCATACTAACTTCATACGCCCAAAGCCGCAAGTCCAAACCCGGTGGGGAACGATGGATTTTTTTCGGTCGTAAAAACCCTTAGCATGGCTTCCTTCGGAAGGGAAGTAAAGCCCTTGGTCCCGTGTAGTAGATTTACGGCATGTAAAAGAACCTCAAGTCGATAGAGAGGCCTCTGAGCAAAATTAAGTGGTCTTTCACGCTTTCTTGGGACGCTGAGAAGCACAGCAACTAAAGAGCGTCTACAAATAACACGTCATTTCCATTTCTTCTTGACGCTTCCTTGGAAGATACCAAACTTAAATACCAAGTTTGGTATTTAATGGTCTTTTCGTTTTTGAGCTATGCTGCCCACAAACACACGACATTTTAATCAAAATGCTTTTCTTGGATTCAGAGATCTCAAAACATGTATTTCTGGCGAAATCTCGGTATTGTATTTTGGGTGTAGTACAATACCTTCTGTGTACATAGCACGATAATAAATAACCGTCAGCGATATTATCAAATGGAGAGTATATTACGAGTCGCTGTTACGTGAAGGTTTGTTGCAGTTTCGCTTTGCAGGAAAGTGAGTATCAGTGCTGGAACATTTGGCAAGGCTCTTTGACTTTTGTCGGTCAGCAGCTGTGTGTTGGCGCATTCCATCTGCCACCCCAACTGTGATTTTCTGATCGTGGGAACCAGCTCATACGCTCTCACCTGCTCTGATGCACCTCCCCGCAGTGCAACAAGGGGCTAAACATCACCACAGGATACTGTCGCTGTACGCTAAACAAACATGTCTTATTACTTGCTCCTTGTAAGTAGAACTGAAATAAGGGAGTACCATAGGTTAAAGTGACAGTCAAAAGCTGGTTGCTATGTGACTGATGTTCCTTTGTTTGTATGGACAGGAGTTGACAAATTCCTGTATGAGAAAAGTATAAGGTTTTCAAAGCTGAAACCAAAAACAAGGAATATCTCAAAAACGACCAACTCCACGAAAAAAATGTATATGGCATAAATTTATCGTGATCTACATTTTTGTCCATCTCTTACGGTTTACCAGTTATACAAAATTCAATAAAAGTCATCCAAAATAAAGAGGTCTTCAGAGGCTACTCCCAGAAAATTAAAGATATACATTTTATTGCTCATGTAAATATCTTAAATATAAGGGATTTTAATCAAAATCGTTAGAGCCTGTTTTGAGAAAATCAAAATATTCTATTTTTTTTCCATGTAAAGGGTAGTTTTCTTGAAATTCTTCGTGTCGCATGCTTAGAAGATACCAAACTTAAATAAAAAGTTCCATTCACATGACCTTCTCTAGTTTTTCCACAAACAAACCTTTTATTCAAAACATTAATCTGTTATTTACATTATGATAATCGAGATAAGCATAAGCAGAATTAGTCTTATTGCTAGCTTCTTGTAAGTAAACGGGAAAGAAGAACATGCACAGGCTAAAGCGAAAATCTCGTTCTTTAAAAGTCGGTCGCTATGAGAAACAACTGAAATTTCATTATCTTTCCTTGCCAAGAGTAAACAAACGTGAAACGGGAAAAAAGAATATAATATTAGTTGTGTGTTTTACTAAGACCTAAATTTGTTGTATAGTAATTTTTTGTATATCTCTTACGGTTTGCCAGTTATACAAAATTCATCCAGAATGAAGAGGTCTTCAGAGGCTATTCCCAGAAAATTCAAGGTATACACTTCGTTTGTCATAAAAATATCTTAAACATAAGGTATTTTAATCAAAATCGTTGAAGCCATTTTTGAAAAAATCAAAACTTTCGAAAAATCTTCCATGTAAAGGGTAGTTGCAAGTGGGGGGGGATTTTCCTAAAAAACCTTCGTGTTACAACCTTAGAAGATACTAAATGAATTTAAATACTAAGTTTGTTATTTATGGGACTTTTCGTTTTGAAGCTATGCTTTTAAAAATACTTTTTTGTATTCAGGGGGTCTCAAAACATGTATTTCCGGTGAAATCTCGGTATCGAATTTTTGGGTCGAGTACAATACGTTCTCTATACACTATGTACAATGTACGTAAGGGCTACAGAGAGTTAAGCTACTCTTACAAAATATTATTCTTTATCTACGTAATGCTAATCGAGATAAACATTAGCAGAAACGGTCTTATTACTTAGTTTTGTGTAAATAGAAGGGAATACACGAGTCCAAAGTGAAGTAAAGTCTGTTATGCTACATGAAATGCAAGCGCAAGAGTTAGGACCCATACTATTTAATGTAAGCATTCACATAGAAACACATCGCAAGAGTTGGCAAACTCCAAACTTTATCCTTGCGTTGCATGCAAAGAGGAAGAATTTTGCTTCTTTTCTCTATGCTTTGCCTATGAATTCAATAAGAAACGATCGCACTGCAAGATTTTACATGGCCTGCTGCACATGCAAGCTCTTCTATTTGGCCATGCAGTGCCGCGCCATCTCTAATCTCCCTCAAGAGGTTATGACAGTCTCCTTGCGAATCCTTCCTTGATGTATTATCGGCGTCTAGATATATTAGTTCTCATAAATCGAAGACGCAGAGAGATAATTCTTAGTTCATTAACTGTGTAGCTTTATCACTTTCTGAAGTCTCTATGCTTGTACTATTTTCAATCATTAGCAATTTGAATTAGCAATTATTGTGACGTCACTGCCGCGAGCGTCAGTTGTTGGTATGTAATGTATTTATTTTGTAAAAGATTGAGTGTGGTATTGTTGGTTATGTTATTCAGTTTGTAACTTGGAAGATGTAGCTTGTGGATCTAGAAAGCCGTGCCAACTTGTTGCGTTGCGCTTACGATTACATTGTGAATGGTGTCTCCTTGCGTCTGCGCTTGCGTCTCATTGTGAATGGTGTTTCCTTGCGTTTGCGCTTGCGTCTCATTGTGAATGGTATCTCCTTGCGTTTGCGCTTGCGTCCCATTGTGAATGGTGTTTCCTTGCGTCTGCGCCTATGCCACGTCACGTCTGCGCTTGCATTTCATTGTGAATGTAGCATTAAGCTGCAACTTACGATTGCCATTGAAATTCGGTTCTCCTTTCATGCCAGGAACAAAACAAAAGCGATATAAAAAGGATGAGAACTGCAGTTTAGAGAAAAGTTTTAAGAATTTTAAAATTAAAGACAAGTAACAGAGAATATCTCTGAAATATTTAGCTCAAAATGCGCGCAATATACATTAGTGTGGTGTATCGAGATCTACATGTTAGTGTCTATCTCTTACGTTTACTATTTATACAAAAATCGTCCAGAATAAAGAGGTCTTTAGAGAATATTAAAATGTTAATATTTTTTGTCTTTTTTGAAAAGGGTAGGAGGATATTCTTGAAACTCTTCGGGGCACATTTTTGGATGATACTAAACTGAAATAACAACTTTTTACTTTCTCTACAGGTACTATATATATAGTGTATAGAGAAGGCATTGTATTGCCCCCAAAAATTCCATACCGAGATTTCACCTCAAATATATGTTTTGAGACCCCCTGAATCCAAAAAATAAAATTAAGAAATAACCCTGTGTGTGTGTCTGTGGGCAGCATAGCTGAAAAAAGAAAAGTGCCTTAAATACCAAACTTGATATTTAAGTTCTGTATCTTCCAAGGATGCGATAAGAACATATTCAACAACCACCCCAAGTACTCTTTACAAGGAAACAATTTTGAAAATTTTGTTTTTCTCAAAAACGGCTCTAACGATATTGACTAAAATTCCGTAGCTATATTAAAGATATTTACATCACAAATAAAATGTATTTCCTAGGAATAACCTCTGAAGACATCTTCATTGAGCAGGAATTCTGTGTAGCCGGTAAACCGTAAGAGACAAAAATGTTCCACACAAAAATACAGATCTCATTAAAATACACAAATACCTTTTTTAACCCTATCCAAGATTGCTCCTGGCCATGCGCAAAGAAAACTGTATTTCAATTGTCTCACATGCCATCAGCGGTTTAAAAAGTGAACTATCGGTTTGGTGTAATGTATTTTCTTATTATAAGGAACTGTTTCTGCTGATGTTTATCTCGATTAGCATGAAGTAGAGAACACACACTTTTTGTAACAATAGCCTGTTTGTGAAACAGCTGGAGAAAGTCATGTGTGAGAACACATCAGAATAGAATTTTGTAATACTTAAGCTTTGACGCAGAAATTAAGCTTGAAGCAATCCATGCAAATAAAAATAAAACTGTACTAAAAATTATAAAATACTGTTTGGCACGTGAAAGCAAAGGAAATAAGTAAACGTGAAGAAATTAAAACGTGACGTCATGGCTTCACGATACGCACGAAAACTCCTTAAAATGGCGTATTTAACGAAAGTAACATAGCCAAGGTTATGTAATAAATATAACTCGTCATTAAACTAAAAATTAGTGTTTGTGGAAGTCTATTAAACAAATAAAACCTAAATAAACATGTAATGCAAGAGAAGAACAAGAGATTAGGATATACCGCATGTTGTAATTTGATTAAGAATGTAACAAAGGAGCAGCTCTACAGTTAACAATTGACTAATTTACAGAAGATAATGATGGTACCAACATTATTATCTAAATTCATTAATTTTAACTACCATGAGCACATAAAAATGTATATGTATTTCACGAAACGTAAGAAGAAGCAGGTCTGCCTCACGTTCAACAGGTCGTGAGTTCGAATCTCGCTTGGGGTGAGTTACCCGGATAAGGCTTTTTCTGGGGTTTTCCCTTATCCTGAAAAGACGAATGTCGAGTACCTTTAAGCTCCATGGACCCCGAGAACATTTGAGCATCATTTCACCAATTTCATTCAACGTCCGATATGACCAACCAGGTTAAAGGAAGTGGCTACCAAAAAAAGGAAATCTCTCGTCCCCATGGTGACTTGCGGATTACGATGTTTATAAACAACGATCTTCAACTTTATGGTGTGGGTGAAAATGTTATAGTTCTATATATAGCGTCTGAGAAGTGAACCAAAGACGCTATGAGCTAATTTCAGAAATCGAGGTTAATATTATAGTAATTGTATATAAAATTATGTACTACGTATAATAATTTACATGAAATAAGTTATGTAAGTACCTACCATAAGACAGACAGTAAGCACAATTTGTGTAAAGGAAATCAGTTTAAGTTGCGTGTCTTGGTACGCCATTTTGTTATAATACTTTCCACGAATGAAAGTTGCTAAACCTACCAATTTCACTCTCACCTTAAGACCCTACCAAGCAAGCATGGGACTGAGACTCTTATACTCACCGACAATGCAGCTAGTATTTACTTGAAGTCATCCCGGGCAACAATAAATAATAACGAATTATATCGGCTTCCATAGCAGGGAATAAAGGATAAAGCTGGTTCAACAATTGCTTTGGCGCTAAACAAAATTTCCAGTTCCGCCAACAGTAAGTATGGCCAACGTAACACATACAAACATACAAAACACGTTTCGAGCGATTCATTTTCAGTAATCGATTCATACGATTAGTTCATGCAATATGAATCGATTCATACCATCGTTTACGATTCATTAATCGTCGCCATGCCTTCTCTGTGTTTGACTTATATTGTACACAGGAATAATAGTTATTTGGTAGCTCCTTTAGCATAAAAACAGTAACTTATATAAAAACGACCTAATCTTTTCCATCTATTGCAAACATATTTGGTAACATTTCTTCCACTATCCGAAACAAACTAAAATCGACACGTAAACTTGGAGTGCATGACGGTGTATGTGTAATTTTAATACGCAGAGTAATTATTATCGATCACTATCGCGGTTGCGCGCCACTAACTCCTGTCATTTTTACTTTCTCTACACGTATTATGTACATAGTATATAGAGAAGGTATTGCATTCCACCCAAAAATTCGATACCGAGATTTCACCGGAAATACATGTTTTGAGACCCCTGAATCCAAAAAAAGCATTTTCAGAAAAAGATACGCGTGTGTGTGTTTGTGAGCAGCATAGCTCAAAAGCGACAAGACCATTAAATACAAAACTTGGAATTTAAGCTTGGTATCTTCCAAGGATACGACTCGCAGATTTAGAAGAAAATCCCCCCACCCCTAATTGCCCTTTACATGGAACTTTTTTCCAAAATTTTGATTTTCTGAAAAATGGCTCTAACGAGTTTGTTAAGAATCTCTTATATTTAAAATATTTACATGGTAAAAAAAATGTATATCTTGATTTTTCTGGGGATAGTCTCTGAAAAATGGAAATGGCGTGTTATTTATGGACGCTCTTTAACTGCTTGGGTTCTCAGCGTCCCATTCTATATTGGGCGTGAAAGATCGCTTAATTTTGCTCAGAGGCCTCTCTTATCAGGCTTGAGGTTCTTTTACGTGCAGTAAATCTACGACACGGGACCCACGGCTTTACTTCCCTTCCGAAGGAAGCCATGTTAAGAATTTTTACGCCCAAAAAATCCATCGTCCTCCGCCGGGTTTGAACCCGCGACCTTGGGTATATGAAGTTAGCATGGTAACCATTACACCACGGAGGGCGATGTAGCCTCTGAAGACTACTCTATTCTGGGTGAATTTTGCGAAGGTCTTCATATACTTTTTTTATATCTCAAAAACGGTGTGTTTTAACGAGCTCTGCTTTTTCTATTGAGTAAGTTTCTGTTTATCCCTTACGGTTCACCACTCATGCAAAATTCCGTAAAATTCACCCAGAATAAAGATGTCTTCAGAGACTGTTCCAGAAAATTGAAAATACACGTTTTATTTGTGTGTAAATATCTTTAACATAAGAGATTTTAATCAAAATCGCAAGAGCCATTTTTGGAAAAATCAAAATTTTCGAAATTTTTTCAATGTAAAGAATATTTCCGGGTGGGGAGAATTTGTTGAAAATCTTCGTGTCGAATCCTTGGAAGATCCAAACATAAATACCAAGTTTGGCATTTAACGGTCTTGTCGTTTTTGAGCTATGCTGCCCACTGACACACACGGACAGTTTTCTAAAAATGCTTTTTTCGGATTCAGGGTGTGTCAAAACATGTATTTCCGGTGAAATCTCGGTATTGCATTTTTGGGTGCAATACAATACTTCTCTATACATTACGTGTATAGTACGTGTAGAGAAAGTAACAGGTTTTTGTAAGAATCATTTTTGCACGATAGATACAGAAAACCGTATGAATGGAACACTTTTGGTTCTTATGACTCAAGGTTGGTATTTCAGAGAAGAGCTTTTACTTTCTCTTTCATGTTTTGAGACTCCCTGAATCAAAAACAAACAAAAAAAGCGTTATAAAAATGTCTGTATTTGATTATGTGAGCATTAAATACCAAACTTGGTATTTAGGTTTAATGTATTCCAACGGTGCGACAGAAAGATTTACGAGAAAAGTTTAAACTACCTCTAATGATTTAGATTTAAATATTGTATATTTAATTTATTTACATAATAATAAAAGGTATACCTTGAATTTTCTGGGAATAGTTTCTGAAGACGTCTTTATTCTGGATCAGTTTTTCTGAATTTTACATAGCTCTTAAACTGTAAAATATAGACATTAACTTATCTACTACACAAAAATATAGTTCTCGTTAAAACACAGTTTATATTACATACGTTTTTTTTCGTAGAGTTGGCCGTTTTTGAGATATTCCTTAAAAAAGCTTACTCATACGGGAACTTGTCAGCTCCTGGCCACGTAAAGAAACGGATTTCAATCCCATAGCAACCACATTTTAAAACATTTGACTGTCGGTTTAGTCTAGTGTATTCCTTTATTTCCCTTCTACTTGTAAAGAAGTGCGTAAGAAAGTTTTTGACAATAATTTGTTACAGAGATGTAGAGAAAGTAATATAAATGGAGCACATAAGATTTTTGAATCTCTGTAGTTAATTGGTAATGTTCCCACAGTGGACGGTACAGTTGCTCTGATGTGCAATGCACCAAATCAATCTGCCGATTCTGCAGATATTATCAAGGTATATGCAAATTCATTTCCGTTAGGTACGACACTAGCGCCGGTGTTGCTCGCGGCCACCGTGAGAAGAACACCTGCTGCCGTACAGAAGAAAAGATACAAGTCAAGTCCCGTATGTCACAAGGTTTTCATACGCGCTTCTCCAGCCAGTTTTCAGCAACAGTCTTTTCTCAATAAAATATTCTAAATTCTTTAATTACCTTGTACAGCTGCTAATTTATCTCAGAGAATTTGAGAACACCACATTCCCTCGAACCTCTGGGCTAGTTCATTTTACTTTCTCTAGAACTCATGTACATAGGTACCCTAAATCCCCCCAAAAAAAAGTATTTTTAGAAACATGTCCGTGCGTGTGTATATGTGTGGATTGATATTTAAGTTTGATATCTTCCAAATATGCGACACGATGATTTTCAAGAAACTCCCTCCACCCCAACTACTCTTTACATGGAACATTTTTCGAAAATTTTGATTTTTTCAAAAAGGGCTCTAACGATTGGAATTAAAACCTCTTAAGATATTCGTGAGACAAATAAAATGTATAACTTCAATTTTCTGGGAATAGCCCCCGAAGATGTGTGTTCTGGATGAATTTTGCATAACTGGTAAACCGTAAGAAATGGACAAAAACTTACTTAATAACTGATTAACTGATTAAAACACATAATTTATGCTATATACATTTTTGCTTTCTCTACACGTACTATGCACATAGTCTATAGAGAAGGTATTGCATGCCACCAAAAATTTGATACCGGGATTTAATCGGAAATACACGTTTTGGTTCCCCTTAATCCAAAAAAAGCATATTCAGAAAAAGTGTGTGTGTGTGGACAGCATAGCTCAAAAAGGTAAAGATCGTTAAATACCAAACTTGGTGATCAAGTTGGTATCTTCCAACAATGCGACACAAAGATTTTCAAGAAAATCCCCCCATCCCAAACTGCCGTTAACATGCAACTTTGGTCGCCCTCCGTGGTGTAATGGTTACCATGCTGACTTCATATACCCAAGGTTGCGGGTTCAAACCCGGCGGAGGACGATGGATTTTTTCGGGTGTAAAAATCCTTAGCATGGCTTCCTTCGGAAGGGAAGTAAAGCTGTGGGTCCCGTGTCGTAGATTTACGGCACGTAAAAGAACCTCAAGCCTGATAAGAGAGGCCTCTGAGCAAAATTAAGCGATCTTTCACGCCCAATATAGAATGGGACGCTGAGAACCAAAGCAGTCCATAAATAACACGCCATTAACATGCAACTTTTTTCGAAAATTTTTATTTTCTTAAAAATGGCTCCAACGATTTTGATTAAAACATCATATATTAAAATTATTTACCTGACAAATAAAATGTGTATCTTGAATTTTCTGGGAATGCCATCTGAAGAGTACTTTATTCTGAATGAATTTTACGGAATTTTGCATAACTGCTAAACCGTAAGAGATGGAAAAAAAACTTACCACACAAAACATATAGAGCACTTTAAAACACACAATTTATGTTAGATACATTTTTCTTTTCGTGGAGTTGATCGTTTTTTAGATATGCCTCATTTTTGGTTTCAGCTTTGAAAAAACTTTTTTCCCATACAGGAATTTGTCAACTCGTGTCCATACAAACAAAGGAACTTCAGTCACATAGCAACCAGCTTTTGACTATCACTTTATCCTACGGTACTCCCTTATTTCTCTTCTACTTACAAGGAAGCAAGTAATAAGACTATTTCTACTAATTTTTTTCTCGAGTAGCCTGAAATAAATAGAATTATAAGTTTTTTAACAATAATTTGTTACAGATATGTAGAGAAAGTCATGTGAATGGAACATAAGATTTTTTATCCTTACTTCTCGTTTGCTGCTGCACAGTCGCGGTCTACCAGCAAAAGTCTTACTGTCTTTTGTTTCCAAGACCGCTCAGCTTGCGTGTTTGTCAACAGAGATAAGGAAAATGCCCTCGAGTTAGTTTAAGATAGTGTAAGCTCATAATTACGTGAAACTCGGTTGTATTTCACAGAAATGTAATACGTATAACAGCGAATTACGTATAAGGTTCTGTTAACAGCTCTCTAAATTACGAGGGCTTTTTTTTCAACATCCGATAGACTATAAGTAAAAGACAAGTTCATAGAAAACAATTATTTTATTACTAAACGTTCTGTACACTTATGGTTACTTTTGAACATAATCACCGAAAATATTGAGACATTTATCGTACCTGTGCACAAGCTTTGCAATACCCGCTTCAAAAAATGTTGCCGCCAATGATTTCAAATGAGCATTGGCGTTGTTTTGAAGATCTTCGTACTTTACGACGTTTGTGGAGAGCCATTCAAAACAAACGAAGAGGAATGCTGACTTGAGGAATTGTGTTGATCCATGACAACGCTCGTTCACACACTGCTGGCACAACCCATCGGCTCCTTGAACAATTTCAATGGGACATTTTCGATCATCCGCCGTACAGTCCTGACCTGGCACCCAGCGACTTTCACCTTTTCCCTGAACTGAAGACGTGGCTAGGAGGGCAGCACTTTCAAACCAACCAAGATCTTCAAAGCAACGTCAATGCTCATTTAAAATCATTTTTTGAAGAGGGTATTAAAAGCTTGTGCTTTCGGTGATTAGTTTGAAAAGTAACCATAAGTGTACAAAACTTTTAGTAATAAAATAATTGTTTTCTATGAACTTTTCTTTTATTTATAGCCTATCAGAAGTTGAAAAAAAAAAACGGCCCTCGTACTTTATTTCTTAGCATTTAAAGTATAGTATTTTGATCTGGGGAAGCCAATCAAGTATTTTTGTTCCAGAAGAAGGCTCTTAGAATAATCAAAAATTGTAATTCTCGCCAACATTGTGGACCTTTTTTTTAAAGAAATTGGAATTTTAAGTGTGGCATCGTTGTATGTATTTGCATGCTTGAATTTTATTCATCTCCAAAAGACAGATGAGTTATTTTTCTCTGACAGAAGATGTAGAAATAACATGGTACCACCCAAATTTCGGTTACAGAAATCTCTTACCTCTCATCTCTGTCTTGGGGTGAATTTGTATAATAAACTACCTTTTAATTAAAGAAAAAGTTTACAAAATACAAGAATATTTAAATATAGATTCATTTTAATGACTTGCTGAAGAAACCTATTACTTTGTATGTATGCCAAATGGTGAAATAAATTATCATTATCATTATGATTAACAACAATGCAAAATCTCAACAGAAAAAGAAAATGTGAATGTCACTGCCACGTCCAATAAAACTTGGAATTCCTGTGCCTGAGAATAAGAATTAAAGCGTGCAGTACAGACCCACATACACAGGATACAGCGGTCATGGCAGACTCTCTGCCTTTTAAATGAATATCATTAGTTGCTCTACATTTCCCCTGTTTACGGGAAGTTGTGATTTCATCTAACTTCCTGTTTCAGTGAATACTGATGGGTTCCTAAGGGTGTGTCCTGGTACCACACTCGCTCCCTAGTTGCCGGAAGTTCATTGTTTGATATACTGTTCTTAGAAATGTGATGTGTTTCATTCACATGACTTTCTCTACATTTCTGTAACAAAGTATTGTTAAAAAGCTTATTTTTCTGTCTTCTTTATGATAATGGGGATTAGCAGAAACTGTCTTATTACTTGCAAGTAGAAGGGAGTACACTAGGATAAAGTGATAGTCAAGTATCATTTTAAAAGTAAAACCAATGAAAAGGAATATCTGGGAAATGGTCAACTTCACGAAACACATATTTATAACATAAATTGTGTGTGGACAGGTAGAGTCAGACTGAAAAATGCTATAGCCGGGATTTGAACTACTGATCTCCCGGTCTCTAGCCATGTTCTACCATGGCAACATACCGGCACTAACTTTTTCAACTGACTCTCATTGATTTTTCAGTCTGACACCACCTATCCAACTCGTGTCCTATACACGGCTTCTGTCAAAAAAAAAAAAAAAAAAAAAAAAAAATTAATTGTGTGTAATTAAGGAGATTTACATGTTTTGTTCATTAAGACTTTATCTTTCTCTGATGTTTGTCAGTTAGCCAAAACTTAGAATAAAGACGGTTTCAGAAGCTATTCCCAGAAAATTTAAGATATACATTTTACTTGTCATGTAAACATCTTTAATAAACGCTATTTTAATCAAAATCGTTAGAGCCATTTTCGGGAAAATAAAAATGTTCCCATGTAAAGGATAATTTGGGATGGTGTGAGTTTTCTTAAAATCCTTTTGGTGCATCATTAGAAGATCTAAACTTATATACCAAGTTTTTTTTGTTTTTACCGACTCACACACACATATTTTTCTAAAAACATGACGTGTTTCATTCACATGACTTTCCACAAAGAAACCTTCCAACAAAAGACTACTCTTATCTATATCATGAAAAGCATTAGCAGAATATTATTTTTGTGTAAGTAGAAAGGAAACAAGGGACAGTCTAAATCTTTGAAAAGCGGGTCACTATATGAAACGATTGAAATTCGTTTCTCTTTGCTTGATAGGAGTAAACAAAAGAGAGACGAAAGGACTTCCTTTTAGAAAAGCTTAAGTAGTTTAAAATTGAAACCAAAAACATGGAATATCTCAAAAATTATTAATTACAAAAATATGTATGTATGACATTAATTGTGTTTTAATGAGATCTGCTTTTTTTGTATAATAAGTTTTTGACTATCTCTTATGGTCTACCAGTTATACAAAACTCATTCAGAATGAAGAGATGCTATTTTCTGAAAATTCAATACGTTTAATTTATTATGGAAATATCTTTAAAAATGAAAATCATTGGAGTCATTTTAAAAAATACAAATTTAAAAAAAAAAATCCATGAAAGGGTAGTTGGATCAACTTAAAAACGTTGGTACCCCATCCATGGAAGTTGCCGAAATCAAATATCAAGTTTGGTATTTAACCCACTTTCGTTTGAGCTTTGTTGTTCGCAGACACACACACACACACACACACACACACACACACACACACACACACACACACACACACACACACACACACTTCTGGTGCAGTGTACATACGCGCTAGGGAAAGTAAAACGAATGTAATTATATATTATAAAATGTTATATGGGAAATGAAATAAAATCACATATTAATTAGAAAATCAAATGCTTCATAAAATATTTTCCAAAGCTAGAATAATTTAATGCGCGTTATATATGTATAAAAATCTAATGTGTTACATTCACGTGACTTTCTCTAGCTGTTCGATAAACAAACCTTTTATTCAAAACATTAATCAAGATAAACATAGGCGGAATTACTATTACTAGCTTCCTTGTAAGTAGAAGTGAAATAAGAAAATGCACAGGCTAAAGTGATAGTCTTTTCCAATTCAAATTTAAACCTCTTTGCTTGCCAGGAGTAAACAAGATGGAGAAGAAAGATGTCTTCCTGTTTGAGAAAAGTTTAAGTGACTTAAAATTGAACCCAATGATGTGGAATATCTCGAAAACGGTCAACTCTACAAAAAAAAATGTATATAGCATAAATTGTGTGATCTACATTTTTGTGTAATAGGCTTTTGTCTATCTCTAATGGTTTGTCAGTTATACAAAGAGGTCTTCAAATACTATTTACTATTTACTTCATGGAAATATCTAAAATATACGAGATTTTAAACAAAACCGTTAGAGTCATATTTGAGAAATCCAAAATTTTCGATTTTTTCCGTGTAAAGGGTAGTCGGGGTGGGGGGCTTTCTTGAAAATGTTCGTGTCGCATCCTTGGAGCTCACTGAACTTACTATCAAGTTAAGTGTTTAACAGATTTTTCGCTTTTGAACTATGCTGCCAACAGACACACACACACACACACACACACACACACACACACACACACACACACACATCCAGATCTTTCTCTAAAAATACTCTTTGTGGATACGGGGACCCTAAAACGTGTATTTTCGGTGAAATCTCGGTATCGAACTTTTGGGTGGAATGCAAAAAAATGTATGTCATATACGTTTTTTCGTGGAATTGACCATTTCTGAGGTGTTTGAGATTTAAAATACTTAAAAGCTTTTCCACACGGAAAGTTGTAAACACCTGGTCCTGTATAGAAATAGATTTCAATCCCATAAGAAGCACATTTTAAAACATGTGACTATCAGTTTATCCTAGTGTATTCCCTTATTTCACTTCTCGTTACAAAGAACCAAGTAATAATATCTTTCTGTTAATGTTTATATCGATTAGCATGAAGTGGATAGAAGAATAAGCTTATTAATAATGATTTGTTACGGAGAAAGTTATGTGAATGGAGCATGCCACGATAGCAGACAGAAAATCAGGGCGACCGTCCGGCCAAGCATGGCCCCCCCACAATTACCCTTGCTTCCTCTAATTCTTCATAAGCAGGCGGGTCCACTTTGAAGCCCGTCATGCGTGAAACAGTCACTAATGACCCTTTTCAAACACAACGAACGCCCTTTTCCTTCCTGGCAGCTCTCAATAGGTATCTACCAATCTGAACTGTAATACTGCGCCATCTTCACGAATTTGGAGACTATGGTGGTCAGTTCTTAAAAAATATGTATACCATTCACATGACTTTCTCTACACCTCTGCAACGTATTATTCTTAAAAAGCTTATGCTTCCATTTACTTCATACTAATCAGAAAAAAATAGCAGAAATAGTCGTATTACTTGCTTCCTTGTAAATAGAAGTGAAATAAGGCAGTACACTAGGTTAAAGTGATAGTCAAAACCTGGTTGCTATGTGACTGAAATTCCTTTGTCTGTACGGCATAAGTTGACAAATTCCCATATGAGAAAAGAGTACGTTTTTTAAAGCTGAAACCAAAAACAAGGAGTGTCTCAAAAACGATCAACTCCAGGAAAAAAATGTATATCACATAAATTGTGTTTTAACGTGCCCTTCATTTTTCGTGTAGTAAGTTTTTGTCCATCTCTTACGGTTTAGCAGTTATGCAAAATTCCGTAAAATTCATCCAAAATAAAGTAGTCTTCAGGGAATATTCCCAAAAAATCAAGATATACATTTGTCATGTAAATATATTTAATATACATTATTTTAATAAAAATGGTTAGAGCGATTTTGAGAAAATCAACATTTTCGAAAAAAAGTTCCATTTAAAGGGTAGTATGGGTGTGGGGATTTTCTTGAAAATCTTTGTGTCGCCTCTGCGGACCATACGCAAATTAAATACCAAGTTTGTCTTCGAACCAACTTTTCCTTTTTGAGCTATGCTTCACACACACACACACACACACACACACACACACACACACACACATACACACATACATGTTTTTTTTTTTTAATCAGGAATTCTTAAAATTGCATTTCCGCTGAAATCTCGGGATTGAATTTTTGAGTGGAATACAATACCTTCTCTATACACATGTTCAGAAAGTGGTACGTTTAATGTTGATAACTTACGTTATTATTGAGTTATGCCAAATCTTTTCTGGTAAGCCCTGAATTTTTACTTTCTCTAGCCCGATGTACAAAGTGTATAGAGAAGATATTGTATTCCACCCAAAAATTCGATATCGAGATTTCACCGGAAATAGGTACATATTTTGGCGTCCCCTAAGTCCGAAAAAGGCATTTTAGAACAAGGTCCGTGTGTGTCTGTGGACAGTGTAGGTCAAAAACGAAAACACCGTTAAATATAAAACTTAGTATTTAGATTTGGTATCTTCCAATGTTGCGACACGAAGATTTTCAAGAAAATACCCCTGCCCCAACTACTCTTTACATGGAACTTTTTTCGGAAATGTTGATTTTCTCAAAAATAGCTCTAATGATTTTGATTAAAATATCGTATTTTAAATATATTTATCTCACAAATAAAATGTATATTTTGAATTTTCTGAGAATAGCCTCTCAAGACTACTTTATTCTGGATGAATTTTACGGAATTTTTTATAACTGCTGAACCGTAAGATATAGACATACCTTACTACACAAACAATGTACAAGTGGATCTCGTTAAAATACACTATTTATGTCATAAGAGCTTTTCTTAATCTTCAATAAAAAAATGTTGGTTTACTATTGTTTTTTACAGTTTTTTTTTTTTACTTTCTCTATACATACTATATACACAGTATATAGAGAGGGTATTGTATTCCACCCAAAACTTCGATACCGAGATATCACCGGAAATGCCTGTTTTAGGACTCCCTGAATCTAAAAAAAGCTTCAGAAAAAGGTCCGTGTGTATGTGTGTGTGTCCGTCTGTCTGTCTGTGTGTCTGTGGACAGCATAGCTTAAAGACGAAAAGACTGTTATGTACTAAACTTGGTATTTAGGTTTGGTATCTTCCAAGGATGCGACACGTAGATTTTCAAGAAAATTCCCCCCACCCCCAACTACCCTTTACATGGAAAAATGTTCGAAAATTTTGATTTTCTGAAAAATGTCTCTAACGATTTTGATTAAAATTCCGTATATTAAACATATTTACATACCATATAAAATGTATATCTTGAATTTTCTGGGAATAGCCTATGAAGAGCTCTTTATTCTGGATGAATTTTGTTAAATTTGACTTTACTGCTAAAGGGTAAGAGATAGACAAAAGCTTACTGCACAGAAAATGTTGATCTGATCAAAACACACAATTTATGTCTTTTACATTTTTGTTGTGGAGGTAACCGTTTCCAAGATATTCCTTGTTATTAGTTTCAGTTGTGAGTCCTTAAAATTTTCTCAGACAGGAAGTGTCCGTTTTTCTTTTGTTCCACTCCTGGCCAAGAAAAGAAGCGATTTGCAATGACAATCGAATAACGACAGCCTAGTGTATTCCCTTATTTTCTTTCTACTTATAAGGAACTAGGTAATAAGAACATTCCGCTAATGATTATCTCGATTAGCATTGAGTAGAAAGAAGAATAATCATATGTAAGAAGTTTGTGGAAGAGCTAGAGAAGGTCATGAGAGTGTGACACATCAGATTTTTTTTTATATATATATTTCAAAAAGTAATTGGCTAACCACGAAATGTAAGTTAACTGTCAGATCTCGGCCCTGCGGACCTCGTATTCCTAATATTCATTCTCGACCTGATAAGTATAACTTAGTTCACAATATACTATTTGATATGTTCCGTTCTTATTTAGCTATACCAAACCTTCGGTTCGTGTGTGGCTTAGTCGTAGCAGCCGCCACTGGTCTAGAATGCACTGCTGATGCACTCAGGCCCAGCTGGTAGTCTCCGCACTGCTGTTATAAATGATGTAGTGAAAAAGCAGGTGTGAGCAAATTGAGTCGTAGGTGGCCAATCTGAGAGCCAAATAGCTGCTCTATAATTCACTTATTATGTCCTCGCATTTGGAACTGAACGCATGTCCTCGAGGGAAAATTCCACATACAAATTAGCATTTGGAACCACACAGCTATTTTATTGCTTTCTCTAACCCGCATGTACAACCTACATACTGGATACAGAAAGTATTGTATTTCACCCCAACATTTGAGTCCGAAAAAAACATTTTTAGAAAAAGATTCGCTCGCACATTGGTGTTTGTCCCAAATAAAATGCATATTTTGAATTTTCTGTCAATATCCTCTGTAGATATCTTTACACTGGATGAATTTTGCTTAACTGCTGAACCGTTCTGCACAAAAAACATAGATCACGTTAAAACACCCTTTATATCGTTTACTTTCTCTGCAAGTACCAAGTACATACTGTATAGAGAAGGTATTGTACTCCACCCAAAAATTCAGTACCCATATTTCACCGGAAATACTGTTTTCAGGCCCCCTAGGTCCAAAAAAAATCTGATGTGTTCCATTCACATGACTTTCTCTACATCTCTGCAACAAATTATTGTTAAAAAGCTTATGCTTCTATTTACTTCATGCTAATCGAGAAAAAATTAGCAGAAATAGTCTTATTACTTGCTTTCTTGTAAGTAGAAGAGAAATAAGGGAGTACAATACGTTAAAGTGATAGTCAAAAGCTGGTTGCTAAGTGATTGAGGTTCCTTTGTTTGTATGGACAGGAGTTGACAAATTCCTGTATGAGAAAATATAAGTTTTTCAAAGCTGAAACCAAAAACTAAGAATATCTCAAAAACGATCAACTCTATGAAAAACATGTATTCAACATATCATGTGTTTAAATGTGCTCTACATTTTTTTATGTGGTAAGTTTTTGTCCATCTCTTACGGTTTAGCAGTTACTCAAAATTCAGTAAAATTTATCCAGAATAAACTACTCTTCAGAGGCTATTCCCAGAAAATTCAAGATATACATTTTATTTTTCAGGTAAATATCTTTAATATACGAAATTTTAATCAAATTCGTTAGAGTCATTTGTGAGAAAATCAAAATTTTTGAAAAAAGTTCCATGTAAAGGGTAGTTTGGGGTGGGGAATTTTTCTCAAAATCTTCGTGTCGCATCCGTGGAAGATACTAAACTTAAATACCAAGTTTGGTATTTTACCGACTTTTCGTTTTTGAGTTATCGTGTTCACAAGCACACGGACACACACACACACACACACACGGACCTTTTTGTGAAAATGTTTTTTTTTTTTGGATATTGGGGACTCTAAAACATATAGTTCCGGTGAAATCTCGGTATCGAATTTTTGGGTGGAGTGGAATACCTTCTATATACACTATGTACATAGTGCGTATAGAGAAGGTAGAAATAGAATAAATAAAATGAACACTATTTGCCATCCACTTTGAATACAAACATATGCAGAACACTTTCGATACAGACTGTTTAAGTTTGCTCACTGTGACTTTAAGTAAGCAAAGTATCTTATCACGAACTCCGATAAGCTAGGCTCGGTAGCTGGGTTGGCGGCCAGGGTCACGATTCAACAAGTTTTGCGCCAGCAATATGTTCCCCTCGGGCAGTGTCTTCTCACCCCTTCGGTTCACTGTCTTACCCTCTTAACGGTATTTTCGGGGTCACTCACCGGCTCGTGACAACTCGGCTACTTATACGTGTTTGAAATCTTTCTTCCCTTCCCATTTATATTTCCCTTCTTGGTATAATTTATAACATTAGCTATGATTTATTTTTCCCTTCTGAATAACTCTTAGCCCCGTGACAATGTGGGCTGTCTCAAGCACATATGTATAATATACATAGTAGGCAGAGAAGGTATTGTACTACACTAAAAATTCGATGGTACCCAGATTTCATTGATAATATATCTTTTGAAACACTCTGAATTCAAACAATTATTTTTAGAAAAAGCTGTATGTGTGTGTTTGTGTGTGTGTGTGTGTGTGTGTGTGTGTGTGTGTGTGTCCGTAGACAGCATAACGTAAAATCTGATGTGGACCATTCACATGGCTTTCTCTACATTGCTGTAACAAATTATTGCTAAAGTAGGATGTAAATAAGTGAATACACTAGGTTAAAACGATAGTCAAATGTTTTAACACCAGGTTGCTATGTGATTGAAATCCGTTTCCAGAAGTTTACAACTTTCTGTGTCAAAATAATTCAACTATTTTAAATCTGAAACAAATAACAAGGAATATCTCAGAAATGGTCAATGCCACGGGAAAAAAACCTATGACAAAACTGTGTGTTTTGAGGTGATCTACATTTTTTGTGTAGCAAGTTTTGTCTGTGTCTTACGTTTACCAGCTACGCAAAATTCAATGAGAACAAAGAGCTCTTTAGAGGTTATTCCCAGAAATTCAACATGTACATTCTATTTGCATATGTAATATACGGTATTTTAATCAAAATCGTTACAGCCTGTTTTGAGAAAATCAATATTTTCTTACGTTTTTGTGGGGGGGGGGTTCTCAAAATCTTCGTGTCACTTTCTTGGAAGATAGTTAACTTAATTACCTAGTATGGAATTATATCAACTTTTCGTTTTTGAGTTATCCTGCTCACACACACACACACACACACACACACACACACACACACATGCCCGCACGCGCGCGGTCCTTTATCTAAAATGATTTTTACTTTCTCTACGCGAACTATGTACATAGTGTATAGAGAAGGTATTGTAATGTACCCAAAAATTCGATACTAAAATTTCACCGGAAATACATGTTTTGGGTCTCCCTGAATCCAAAAAAAAAAAAGCATTTTTGGAAAAAGGTTCCTGATTGTGTGTCTGTCTGTATGTCTGTGGACAGTATAGATAAAAAAACAAAAAGACCGTTGAATACCAAACTTGATATTTAAACTTGGTATCTTCCAAAGATGCGACACGAAGACTTTCCAGAAAACCCCCCACCCCCAACTGCCCTTTACATGGAGCTTTTTTCGAAAATGTTTATTTTCTCAAAAATGGCTCCAACGAGCCATAACGGTATAATAAAGATATTTACCTGCCAAATAAAATGTATATTCTGAATTTTCTGGCCATAGCCTCTGAAGACCTCTTTATTGTGTATGCATTTTGCTTAATTTGGCTTAACTAGTAAACCATACGAGATAGAAAAAAACTTGCAAAAAATGTAGATTTTGATAATATACACAAGTTATGTCACTTACATTCTTTTCGTGGAGCTTACCGTTTTCGGGATATTCCTTGTTTTTAGTTTCAGCTTTGAAAAACTTATACTTTTCTCACACAAGAATTTGTCAACTCCTGTCCATACAAACAAAGGAACTTCAGGCACTTAGCAACCAGCTTTTGGCTATCGCTTTAACCTAAATTACTCCCTTATTTCACTTCTACTTAAAGGAAGCAAGTAATAAGACTATTTCTGCTAATTTTTTTGGTTATAGGGGACCCTGTATTGCCGGTGAAATGTTGGTATTGAATTTTTGGGTGCAATACAATACCTTCTCTATACACTACGTACATAGAACGTGTAGAGAAAGTAAAAAGTGAGGTTTTAAATTGTAAGAAGGGAAGCTGTGCGGTGTTAATAAAGCTCGGAGCAGCACCTTACTGACCTGGCGCCAGTCATGGTCCATTGAGCATCACATTCCAGACAACATGAGCACAGAGAAATGCTGCAATGAATGGCAAACAAAAACTGCAAGTATGTGATGCTCTCCACAGGCACGTGGTGTGTTCCAACTCTTTGCTTTCTCTACATGTACATAGTGTATACACAAGTATTGTATTGCACACAAAAATTCAATGCCGAGATTTCTACTATTTACTTCAAGCTAATCAAGAAAAAATTAGCAGAAATAGTCTTATTACTTGCTTCCTTGTAAATAGAAGCGAAATAAGGGAGTACTATAGATTAAAGTGATAGTCAAAAGCTGGTTGCTATGTCACTGAAAAAGATCATTAAAATTCATCGAGAATAAAGTAGTCTTCAAGGCTATTCCCAGAAAATGTTTAATATACCTACATATTATTTGTCAGGTAAATAATTTTAAATAAGAGACTTAAATCAAAATTGTTAGATCCATTTTTCTGAAAATCAAAATTTTAGAAAAGTTTTCCATGTAAAGGGTAGTTGGGGGAAAGTTCTTGAACATCTTCGTTTTGCTCCTTGGAAAATACAAAATTTAAATACCAACTTTGGTATTCTACGGTCTCTGCATTTTTCACCTAAGCATACACACAACCACACACACACACACACACACACACGGACCTTTTTCCAAAAATCCTTCCGGCGAAATCTCGGCATCGAATTTTTGGGTGGAATACAATACCTTCTGTATACACTATTTACATAGTACGTGTAGAGAAAGTAAAATTCATTTATAGAAAAATGTCTGTTTGTGTCTGTCTGTGCGCGTCTAAAAGTGTGTGTGTGGGTGTGTGTGTGTTTGTGTCTGTGGACAGCATAGCTCAAAAACGAAAAAAGCTAAGTACCAAAATTGGTATTCAAGTTTAAAATCTTCCAAGGATGCGACTCGATGATTTCCAGAAAATCTTCCACCCTCAACTACCCTTTACATGAAAAAAAGTTCGAAAATTTTGATTTTCTCAAAAATGGCTATAACGATTTTGATTAAAATGTCGTATATTAAAGATTTTACCAGACAAATAAAATATATCTTGAATTTTCTGGAAACAGCTTCTGAAGAGTACTTTATTCTGCATGAATTTTACGTAATTTTGCATAACTACTAAACCGTAAGAGATGGACTGAGTCTTAATCATATAAAAATGTAGAGCACGTTAAAACATACAATTGAAGTTATGCATTTTTTTCGTGGAGTTGATCGTTTTTAAGATATTCCTTGTTTTTAGTTTCAGCTTTGAAAAACTTACACTTTTCTCTTACAGGAATTTGTCAACTCGTGTCCATACAAACAAAGGAACTTCAGTCACATAGCAACCAGCTTTTGACTATCACTTTAACCTATGGTACTCCCTTATTTCGCTTCTACTTACAATAAAGCAAGTAATAAGACTATATCTGCTAATGTTTTCTCAATTAGCATGAAGTAAACAGAAGCATAAGGTTTTTACAATAATTTGTTGCAGAGATGTAGAGAAAGTCATGTGAATGAAACACATCGGATTTTCTTAATTACAAAAATGTACTTTAGCAGTTGGAAGAGTGAGTAGTGTAAATCATGTGATTTTAGGTGTTGTTTACGCTGGTTATTTGAACAAGTTGGTGAGGAGGGCAAACAGGAAGATGACGTGAATCCGGTTGTTGGCGCCAGTCAAGGTTCAGTGTATGATGTGACGTCATATGTTGCGGTGCCTGTATCAGCCACAATGGTTGTAATCTTATATTTAAAACCATTCCTTCCACACGGTCAACCTTCTGGCTTAACTACATTGCTAGAACACATTATTGTTTATCATATTTGAGATAAACATCAACAGAAATAGTCTTATTACTAGCTTCCTTGTAAGTAGAAGGGAGTACACTGGACTAAAACTACAGTCAAATGTTTGAAAATGTGGTTGAAATCCGTTTCAACTCGTGTCCATAAAAACAAAGGAACTTCTGTCACATAGCAACCAGCTTTCCACTATCACTTTAACCTATGCTACGCCCTTATTTCGTTTCCACTTACAAGGAAGAAAGTAATAAAACTATTTCTAATTGTTTCTGGATTAGATGAAATAAATAGAAGAATAAGCTTTTTACCAATAAGTTTTTGCAGATATGTAGAGAAAGTCATGTGAATGGAACACATCAGATGTTTTCTCTAGCCCTTATGTATAATCTACATAGATAGGGAAGATATTATAATCCAGCCAAAAATTCAATACCAAAATTTCATGGAAATACATGTTTTGAAACCCCCGGGATAAAAAAAGTTAGAAAAATGTTCTTGTGTGTGTGTGTGTGTGTGTGTGGACGGGGGGGGGGATAGCATAGCTCCACAACGAAAAATCGATTAAACACATAACTTGGTATTTAAGTAGGTACTTTTCAGGGATGCGACACGAAGATTTGCAGAAAAATCCCTCACTCCAAGTACTGTTTATATAACACATTTTTCAAAAATTGTGATTTTGTCAAAAATGTGCCAAACGAGCTAGATTAAACTGCCTATGACAAACAGAAAATGCTACTTGAATTTTCTGGGAATAGCCTCTAAAGAAGTCTTCATTCTGGATGACGTTTATATAACTGGCAAACCGCAAGAGAGGAAAAGTTACAATAACAGTTGTCTTTGATATTCATATGTAGTGTTAATTAACGTTCTTTAAGAAATTGAGGTTAGGTTATACATGAATGTAATAGAAGCCTAAAGTAAATCTATATACAAAAGAAAGTCGTGTTAGTTACACTATTTACAACTCCAGAACGGCTGAAAATCTGTGGGGAGGTCGCTGAGAACCAGGAGACGGACATAGGATACTTTTGATCCAGTTTCCGTGGGACGTGACATAACAAAACGCATTGTTGTCTATGGTGTTTGTTCGAGTTTCTATTAGCTCATTGTGCCCATATTATCATTAACAATGCCGCGACCAAGGCAATTGAATGTTTAAACTCCTTGGATGTGCCTGGCTTACTTTACGGCTAAAGGTTGGCTCCGTAGCAATCATGCTTCGAAACATAAACCAACCAAAACTGTGCAACGGAACGCGTTTGGTGGCAAGTAAATTGATGTACAATGTGATTTACGCGACGATACTCAAAGGAAAATTCGAAGGTGAGGAAGTTCTCATTCAGAGGATCCCGATGATCCCAACCGTTTGAGTTTAAACGACTTCAATTTCCGATCCGTCTTGCATTCGCCATGACCGTTAACAAATGACAAGGCCAATCGTTGAAAGTTTGTGGTCTGAATCTAGAAAATCCATGTTTTTCCCATGGTCAATTATATGTGGCTTGTTCACGGGTCGGAAGACCACCTGCGTTATTTGTTCTTGCGCCTGATAATAAAATATTATCCTAATAAAAATTGAACTTAATAAAATGCAAAATCTGCTCCTTTATTGCTTCTAAGGCAGAAGAAAGTTCAGCGGGTCAGCTAGTTTCTTTACAAACATTTAATATAATAACATTCTAAAGGGAACAAGATAGGAACCATTATGCCAGCTGAAGGTGGTAATTGTTCGATATGCTTTTCAAATTTGTAATAAAAGATGTGATAAAGTGTTTGTCGTAGTGTAATATACTCGACACTTTAATGTGATCTCAATATGAGATCAAAGGGTTTGCACATTCTGTGGAAAAATAATTTGTTACAGAACAGGTAGAGAGAGTCATGTGAATGGAGGTGCGTGCCTATTCTCGGATGTACTTTGTGACGTCAGCGAGGACTTACAGGTGTTTGAGAAGTAACTGGTATTTCTTCAAACAAGAAGATAAGAAACTTTGAACAGATGTTACTTACTCCGAATGCAGCGTGACGAAATGTGGAGATAACACTTGAGCTCAAGAGATTTGTACTCGGGGAGTGCAGGCGAACTCGGAACAGCACTTCAGTTTGTAGCCTGCCTCACTTCCTGCACTCCAGCCTTCTGTCTTCCTCTCTCTACATCTCTGCAATAAATTATTGTTAAAAAGCTTATACTTCTATCTGCTTCACGCTAAAAATTTAGCAGGAATAGTCTTATTACTTGCTTCCTTGTGAGTAGAAGCGAAATATGGGAGTACCATAGGTTAAAGTGACAGTCAAAAGCTGGTTGCTATGTGACTGATCTTCCTTTGTTTGTATAGACAGGAGTTGACAAATTTCTGTATGAGAAAAGTATTTCATAGCCCAAAAGAATAACAAGGAGTATTGTAAGTTTTTGTCTATCTCTTACGATTCACTAGTTATGTAAAATTCATTAAAATTCACCCACAATAAAGAGGTCTTCAGAGGCCATTCCCAGAAAATTCAAGATATACATTTTATTTGTCAAGTAAATATCTTTAATATACGGTATTTTAATCAAAATCGTAAGGCCAGTTTTGAGAAAATTAAAATTTTCCAAAATAGTTCCATGTAAAGGATAGTAGGGGGTGGGGGATTTTCTTGAAAATCTTCGTGTCGCATCTTTGGAAGATACTGAACTTAATACCAAATTTTACAGGTAACCACTTTTCGTTTTTGAGCTATGCTGTCCACAGACACACACACACACACACACACACACACACACAGACATTTTTCCAAAAATACTTTTTTTTTTATTCAGAAGCTCTCAAAACATGCATGTATTTTCGATGAAATCTCGATATCAAATTTTGCATTACAATACCTTCTCTATACACTATGTACATAGTACGTGTAGAGAAAGTAAAAGTCTAATATAATCCATGTACACACCTTCTCTAGTTGTTGAACTCACAAACTATTCTTGAATATTTATTACAAAAGCTTATTCTTTTGTCTACATCTTGCTAATCGAGATAAACATGAGCAGAAATGTTCTTATTACTTGCTAGTTCCTTATAAGCAGAAGTTAAATAAGGAAATACACGAGGTTAAAGCGATCTTCAAATCTTTTGAAAAGTGGTAGAGCGATGTGAAACAATTGAGGTTCGGTTCGCTTACCTTGGTTCCGTGAGACAGGTTAAAAACTGAAACTAATAACAGGGAATAACTCGAAAATGGTCAACTCTACAAGAAAAATCTGATGTGTACCATTCACATGACTTTCTCCATATCCCTGCAACAAATAATTCTTAAAAAGCTTATACTTCTATTTACTTTATGCTAATCAGAAAAAAAATTAGCAGAAATAGTCTTATTACTCGCTTCCTTGTAAGTAGAAGCGAAATAAAGGACAACCGTAGGTTAAAGTGATAGTCAAAAGCTGGTTGCTATGTCAATGAAGTTCCTTTGTCTATATGGATAGGAGTTGACAAGTTCCTGTCTGAGAAAAGTATACGTTTTTCATAGCAGAAACCAAAAATAAGAAATGTCTCAAAAACGACGAACTCCAAGAAAAAAATGTATATAATATAAATTGTGTGTTTTAATCTGCTCTACATTTTTTTTTTAGTAAGTTTTTGTCCATCTCTTACGGTTTAGCAGTTAGTCAAAATTTAGTAAAATTCATCCAGAATAAACTACTCTTCAGAGGCTATTCCCAGAAAATTCAAGATATACATTTTATTTGTCAGGTAAATATGTTTAATATACGAAATTTTAATCAAAATCGTTAGAGCCATTTTTGAGAAAATCAAAATTTTCGAAAAAAGTTCCATGTAAAGGGTAGTTGGGGTGCGGGGATTTTTCTCAAAATTTTCGTGTCGCATCCCTGGAGGATACTAAACTTAAGTACCAAGTTTGGTACTTTACCGACTTTTCGTTTTTGAGTTATCGTGTTCACAGACACACGGACACACACAAACACACACACACACACACACACACACACGCGGACCTTTTTGTGAAAATGCTTTTTTTGGATATTGGGGACCCTAAAACATACATTTCTGGTGAAATCTCCATATCGAATTTTTGGGTGGAGTGCAATACATTCTCTATACACTATGTACATAGTGCTATGGAGAAAGTAAAAAACGTATATGACAAATTATGTGTTTTAACAAGATCTATATGTTTTGTGTAATAAGTGCTTGATTTCTCTTAAGGTTCAACCGTCATTAAAGTTCTTCAAAACTCCTCCAGAATAAAGAGGTCTTCAGAGACCATTCCGAAAATTCAAAATATACATTTTATTTTGCTGTAAATATATGGCAATTTAATCGTTACAGCTGTTTTGAATAAAGCAACTTTTAAAACGTTTTCCATGTAAAGGGTAGTTTGTGGTGGGGGATTTTCTCGAGGATCTTCGTGTCGCATCCTTTGAAGATACCGCACTTAATACCAGGTAAAGTAAAGAGGCAGGGTGAATATTATTTATGGACGCCCTTTAACTGCTGTGGTTCCTGGCGTCGCATTCTATATTGGGCGTGAAAGACCGCTTAATTTGGCTCAGAGACCTCTCTATCACACTTGAGGTTCTTTTACGTGCCGTAAATCTTCGACACGGGACTAACGGCTTTACTTCCCTTCCGACGGAAGCCATGCTAAGGATCTTTACGTCCGAAAAATCTCCATCGTCCTCTGCCGGGTTTGAACCCGCGACCTAGGGTACAGGGTTGCCAGATTCATTTCACAAAATATCACCAGAATTATTTTAAAAATCGCATAATTCATATTGAAATCGCCCAATGTCACATTCTAAAATTTTAGGGGGGAGGGCAGTTGAAAAATGTCTCTAAGATTTGGTTAGATTTTTTTTTTTTTTTGTGTTTTTACATCATGTTTCTTACGGTCAGACCATTGGGCTCTTAGTTGCAAACTTTACATAAAATCTGATGTTGCACTCACATGACCTTCTCTCCATCTCTGCAATAAATTATTTTTAAAAAGCTTATGCTTCTATTTACTTCCTGCTAATCGAGAAAAAGTTAGCAGAAATAGTCTTATTACTTGCTTCCTTGTAAGTAGAAGCGAAATAAGGGAGTACCATAGGTTAAAGTGATAGTCAAAAGTTGGTTGCTATGTGACTGAAGTTCCTTTGTTTGTATGGACACGAGTTCACAAAGTCCTGTATGAGAAAAATATAAGTTTTTATAGCTTAAACCAAAAAATAAGGAATATCTCAAAAACAATCAACTCCACGAAAAAAATGTATACAACATAAATTGTGTGTTTTAATGTGCTCTCATTTTTTGTGTGGTAAGTTTTTGTCTCTCTCTCTTATGGTTTAGCAATTATGCAAAATTCCGTAAAATTCATCCAGAATAAAGTAGTCTTCAGAGGTTATTCCCAGAAAATTCAAAATATACATTTTATTTGTCAGGTAAATATCTTTAATATACGTTATTTTAATCAAAATCGTTAGAGACATTTATTAGAAAATCAAAATTTTCGAAAAAAGTTCCATGTAAAGGGTAGTTTGAAGTGGTGGGATGTTTCGCAAAATCTTCGTGTCGCATCCCCGGAAGATACTAAACTTAAATACCAAGTTTGGTATTTTACCGACTTTTCGTACACACACACACACACACACACACACACAAGGACCTTTTTCTGAAAATACTTTTTTTGGATATAGCATATATTTCCGGTGAAATCTCGGTATCGAATTTTTTTGGTGGAGTGCAATACCTTCTCTATACACTATGTACACAGTGCGTATAGAGAAAGTATAAACTAATATCGTACATATAATATTAAGGTATATTTGTGCATTCAACTGGTGCATTTGACTCAAACAGTTCTCTTGAACTGGTGCGACTGTATTAATAGCGACGTAACAAAGAAAAGGTAACAAGGAAAATAATATAGCAGCTAATTTCTCTATTTTCATAGCACTAGTGACTTACCGAACATACCAGCACTCTATTCATAATATAATACTTAATTTGTGAAACACTGTACAATATACTTTTCAAGGAATACATTTAAATAATTTTCCTGATTTCAGAAGTAGCCCAAAACTTCGCAAATCGCCTCAATTAAAAATCTGATGTGTTACACTCATATGACTCTCTCTAGCTGTTCTACACACTTCTTACATAACATTATTCATCTTTGTGCATCTTGCTAATTGAAGTACTCATTAGTATAATGTTCTTATTACTTAGTTCCTTATCAGTAGGAAGAAAATAAGGGAATACACTAGGCTAAACCGATAGTCAAATGTTTTAAAAGCTGTCGTTAAGCGATTGTCATTACAAATCGCTTCTTTTCTTGGCCAGGAATAGAACAAGAGAAAAACGGACACTGCCGTCTGAGAAAAGTATAAGTACTTCACAACTGAGACTAATAACAATGAATACCTCGAAAACAGTAAGCTCCAGGAAAAAAAGTATATGACGTAAGTTGTGTATTTTAACAAAACATACATTTTTGGTACAGCAAGTTTTTGTCTATCTCTTACGGTTTACTAGCTATGCCAAATTAAGCAAAATTCATCCAGAATAAGCAGGTCTTTAGAAGCTATACCCAGAAAACTCAAGATATACATTTTATTTGTCAGATAGATATTTTAATATACGATATTTTCATTAAAATCGTTAGAGCCATTTTTAAGAAAATCAAAAATTTCGAAAAAAAGTTCCATGTAAAGGGTAGTTTGGGGTGAGAGGATTTTTCTCAAAATCTTCATGTCGCAACCCTGGAAGATACTAAACTTAAATACCAAGTTCGGTATTTTAGCTACTTTTCGTTTTTGAGTTATCGTGTTCAGACACACACACACACACATGGACCTTTTTCTCAAAATGCTTTTTTTGGAAACAAGGGTCCTAAAACATATATTTCCGGTGAAATCTCGGTATCGAATTTTGGGTGGAATACAATACTTCTCTATCCCTATGTACATTGTACATACGTGGCTAGAGAAAGTAAAAATCGGTCGGAACATGCATCTTTTAGTAGCCTAATGGCGAATTATCGCCCAATCTGGCAACACTGCTTGGGTACATGAGGTTAGCATGGTAAACACTACACCACGGAGAGCGTCTTAAAAAAAGCTTATTCTTCTGTCTACTCCATGCTAATCGAGATAAACATCAGCAGAAACGGTCTTGTTACTTGCTTCCTTGTAAGTAGAAGGGAATACACCAGACTGAAGCGATAGTCACGTGTTTTAAAATGAGGTTGCTAAGTGAAACAATTTAGGCTCCCGGTTGAGAAAAGTAAAGTGCCGTGAAAAGTGAAACCAATAACAAGAAATATCTCGCAATTTTAACAGAAAAAATCTGATGTGTTCCATTCACATGCCTTTCTCTCCATCTCTGTAACAAATTATTGATAAAAAGCTTATGTTGTCCGCTTCATGTTAATCGAATTAACATTAGTAGAAATTGTTATTATTACTTAGTTCCTTGTAAGCACAGGCTAAAGCGATAGTCTCGTACTTTAAAAGCCCGTCGCTAGTGAAACAATTGAAATTCCATTCTATTTTCTTGGCAGGACTAAACAAACGAGAAACGAGATAAAAGATGTCTTCCAGTTCCAGAAAAGTATAAGTGTTTTAAAAGTGATGCCGACAATCGGTAATATCTCGAAAACTGTTAACTGTACAAAAAATGTAGGTATATAACATTTAATTGTGAATTTTAATGAGATGTACATTTTTTGTCTGGCTCTTACGGTTTGCCAGGTATACAAAATTCATCTAGAATAAGGAGGTCTTCAGAGGCCATTCCCAGACAATTCAAAATATACGTTTAGTTTGTGATAAAAATATCTTAAACAAAAAAGTATTTTATTGTCATACAAGGTACGTATATCTCCTTAAAACACAATTTAAGTCTTACTTTTTTTTTTTTTTTTAGAGCGGACCGTTTATGAGATGTTTTTTTATCGGTTTCAGATTTATAATATTTATATTTTGCTCATACGGGAATTTGTGAACATTGGCCACACAAACAAAGGAATTTCAATCACATAACAACCAGCTTTTAAAATGTATTGCATCAGCTTAGCGGGCGGCATCAGTATTATATATTCTGTAACCGTTAGGGACACCTACTTGCTTGCACCCGCCGTCGCCCTTCGGACTTCCTCCCTCATCACCTCCCGTAGGGGGAATTTGCAACCTCTCCGGTACAAGTTCACGAGCACCCGTGATATTTCTGACATTACTAGAAGTCTGAGCCCCTGCTGCAAGGATTGGGTTGGACTCGGAGGTCAGTGGTTCGCGAAACCCATAGTGTACTGGGTACGCCTGTACGGAGTTGTGAGGCGCCGTATGTCCTGGAGAGTTGGTAGACAGAGGTTGGTACTTGTCGCCGCTAATGAGGTATTCGTAACCACTTCCGTCCTTCCTCCAACCCTCGGTAGTTTCCCTGAGCCGTCCCGTAGTACCCGAGTTGTCACGTCCCTGCTGTACAACGTTCCACACCAGCCGTTACCATCACTCCAGACACCAGCACCGTGACGGTTGCCGTGTAGGACCTCCACTCTGATGTCCTGCACATCAGCGCCCGGCTGACTCTGCTGAAGGAAGCGCTGACTGCCATTACAGCTGACGATGTCCTCATAATGGCGCGTAACAAGAACGCCCGATATTGCTTCCCCCCGCTACAGAGACAGCTCCAGGCCATAGGCAGATGGAGTGAACAGTGGCGGATGGCCATCAGCCCGCAGAAGAGCTCAGCTCTACTGCTGGCTAAAGTCCGTGGCTGGCGACCGGAGAATTCGCTGAGGCTGCGGCGGCGGCGGATCCCCTGGGTCCGCTCCGCCAAATACCTCGGAGTCCTCCTCGACCGGGGCCTTACTTTCACTCCACATGTCAGGGAGAAGGTCGGCTTGGGACACGCTGCCCTGCGGCAGTTGTTTCCCATCTTCCGCTCCACCATGCCTACACACCTAAAACTACGGCTGTACCGCGCAGTCATCCCGCCCCTGATGCTGTACGGCTGTGAGGTCTGGGGTTCGGTGGCTCGTTCCACCATCCGCAGGCTGCAGGCCGTGCAGAACAGGGCATTGAGGATGATATACGGCACAGACCGCAGATTCCCGTCCCACATTCTCCATTCCCACTCCGGAATCCCTTACATAGTGGACGTTGTGCGAGAAAGAGCTCGCACAATATACACTAAACTTGCTCCCCACCCAAATCCCCAGGTGAACACTCTCGGTCTTTACGACCACACGCTACCAAGGAGACGCGTAAGCTACCGCCTTCCCAAGGACGCCTTGGGATGGTAGTTTTCCGGCCGCCTCTCCCTTTATTGTTCTACCCGCCAAGTTAAGCAGCATCGGGCATGGTCACGACTCGGACGGGTGACCATCCAGTTGTACTCCGACCAGATCTGCAACACTGGCTCCCCCCACCCCGTACCTATATCCCTTCAGGTCTCCCCGCTAGCCGGCACTGCTTTCCTTGACAGCCCGCAAGCGGCTGGCCAAGGTAAGCAGCATCGGGCCTGGTCCCTCTCTGGGTGGGTGGCCACTCAGATAGGTAAACCAGCCCGCGCCGGCTGCACAGAGGGAACACCCTGCCCAATTACTTTGACATTGACAAAAACGCTTGCATAAGACTACATCTTTTATATCACACGGGTAAATCCGCAAGAAAAGCGGATAGGTACCGTGGTGATTTGCCCCCGCCCGAGTACACTCGGGCGACTAGTTCCTGCTCCTGGCTCCTGGAGAGACTCCACGACATTGAGTCCAGGACCGACAGCAGACTACGCCGTCAGTGCAACTGCGCTGAGGACTTTTGTAGCCAGATGCAATAGCAGGAGTCAGGACGAAAGGCTCTCCAGGCTGACTTCGATCCTGACAAACAGACTTTTAAACGCGACAACAGACTACACACTCGACCTCTTCTCCCCGACACTTACCCAACTACTGACACCATTTGACCACAGACCTGCACAACAAACCAACGGACTGGAACGACTTAATGACAACTTTCCACCTCTGGGACAAGACGCTAGAAAACCACCCAACATAACAAAGCCTTTATTAAGGCCACCTAAGCGAACAAAAATAAATAACCAGAAATAAAGACACCTGGAACTCCTTTCAACCCATCCTAAATTCCCGGGTGACAGTCAGGTCCTTGGTCATGTCTGTCACGCGTAACCCGCGCTCCACTTCTACTGGGCCGCTTTTCGGCCAGCAGCACTTCTTCGCACTAACGAGGGTGCTCAGCGGAACCTCCCAATCCTGATTTATCTCCATCACTCCTTTTATTCCCCCTCATTTCCGCACTTCTCCTAATGGCGAACTAATTCATTCTTTCTACCCTCCAACTCTCTTTCTGTCTCCCCTTTCAAAAAAAAATCCAAAAAAACCTGGGGTCAGGAAAGTCACAAAGAGCCCCGAGGGATTACATCCGGAGTTCTATCCCAAAGAGTGGTGACCCCCTATGTTACTTGAGGGGAAAAAACCAAATATGAGAGTCTCCTAATATAGGTTACTATTCTAACTAGCCAACGAAGTGCTGCCATATGATGGCATTCGTATGAACTAATTGCAAACATAGCAGGAACAAGGAGTCTCCGACATTCCAATTGTGTACTTGTGTTTGGACATGAAACAAAAGTTTTGTAGCCTCACACTCCAGAGGGTAGTTTGTAAAGTAGAAATGTCTCACTATTATACGAGGATCGGCTGATAAGTCCCGGGCCTCACACAGATATGGCGCCACTAGTGTCAGCTGATAAGTCCCGGGCCCCACACAGATATGGCGCCACTAGTGTCAGCTGATAAGTCCCGGGCCTCATACAGATATGCCACCACTAGGGTCGGCTGATAAGTCCCGGGCCTCACACAGATATGGCGCCACTAGTGTCAGCTGATAAGTCCCGCGCCTCACACAGACATGGCGCCACTAGGGTCGACTGATAAGTCCCGGGCCTCACACAGATATGGCGCCACTAGTGTCAGCTGGTAAGTCCCGGGCCTCACACAGATATGGCGTCACTAGTGGCAGCTGATAAGTCCCGGGCCTCACACAGATATGGCGCCACTAGTGTCAGCTGATAAGTCCCGGGCCTCACACAGATATGCCGCTACTAGGGTCTGCTGATAAGTCCCGGGGCTCACACAGATATGGCGCCACTAGGGTTGGCTGATAAGTCCCGGGCCTCACACAGATATGGTGCCACTAGGGTCTGCTGATAAGTCCCGGACCTCACACAGATATGGCGCCACTAGGGTTGGCTGATAAGTCCCGCGCCTCACACAGATATGGCGCCACTAGGGTCGGCTGATAAGTCCCGGGCCTCACACAGATATGGCGCCACTAGATCGGCTGATAAGTCCCGGGCCTCATACAGACTTGGCGCCACTAGGCCAGTTAGACGGTAGTTTAACACTAGACTAGCTTGTATCCATAGTTACAGGTCATTAGCTTGTTTAGTTTTCCAATGACAGCATTTTAAACAAGACAACTTTAGAGTTTTCACGAAAATGGAGCATTTGTAAAACGAGAAGTGATTAAATACTTCCATTTGAAAGGCTTAACGCCTAAAGAAATCAAGGAGGAAATGGACAGTACATTGAAAGACTCTGCCCCTTCATATTCAATGATTAAAAGGTGTGTTGCAGAGTTTAAAATGGGACGTACGAGCACTAGTGATGAGTCTCGCTCTGGACGCCCTGTAGAAGTGACAACTCCATAGATCATTGAAAAAATTCATCGTTTAGTACTGGAAGACCGCAGATTAAAGTTGTTTGAGATAGCAGAGGCTGTAAACATATCAAAAGAACGTGCAGGTAATATTTTAAGTAATGTTTTGGGCTTTTACAAAGTCTTTGCAAGATGGGTGCCGTGTTTGTTGACACCTGATCATCAAAAGTTGCAGAGAAAAACTGTTCTGTCAAGAATGTCTACCGCAAATACCCCCAGTGAATTTTTGAGAGGGCTTATTACCATGGATGAAACTTGGATACATCACTACACTCCAGAAAGTAAATCACAGTCAAAACAGTGAATTGTGTCAGGTGAACCAATTCCAAAAAAAGCCAAAGTCAATTTTGTCAGCTAACAAGGTTATGCGAGTGTTTTCTGGGATGCACAGGGAATTATTTTTATTGATTACTTGAAAAAGGGTAAAAGTATCACTGGTGACTACTAGGCAACCTTACTGCAACGTTTGACTGATGAGGTGAAAAAAATCTGATGTGTCCCATTAACATGACTTTTTCTACTTCTCTGCAGCAAATTATTGTTAAAAAATCTGATGTGTACCATTCACATGACTTTCTCCATATCCCTGCAACAAATTATTCTTAAAAAGCCTATACTTCTATTTACTTATGCTAATCAGAAAAAATTAGCAGAAATAGTCTAATTACTCGCTTCCTTGTAAGTAGAAGCAAAAAGGGAGTACCATAGGTTAAAGTGAAAGCCAAAAGCTGGTTGCTATGTGACTGATGTTCCTTTGTTTGTACGGACAGGAGTTGACAAATTCCTTTATGAGAATGTATAAGATTTTCAAAGCTGAAACCAAAAAATATGATGTGCACCATTCACATGACTTTCTCCATATCCCTGCAACAAATAATTCTTAAAAAGCTTATACTTCTATTTACTTTATGCTAATCAGAAAAAAATAGTAAAAATAGTCTAATTACTCGCTTCCTTGTAAGTAGAAGCGAAATAAGGGAAACCGTAGGTTAAAGTGATAGTCAAAAGCTGGTTGCCATGTCAATGAAGTTCCTTTGTTTATATGGATAGGAGTTGGCAAGTTCCTGTATGAGAAAAGTATACGTTTTTCATAGCAGAAACCAAAAATAAGGAATGTCACAAAACGACGAACTCCACGAAAAAAATGTATATAACATAAATTGTGTGTTTTAATGTGCTCTACATTTTTTGTGGAGTAAGGTTTTGTCCATCTCTTACGGTTTAGCAGTTATTCAAAATTTAGTAAAATTCATGCCGAATAAATTACTCTTCAGAGGCTATTCCCAGAAAATTTAAGATATGCATTTCATTTGTGAGGTAAAGATGCATAATATCCGAAATTGTAATCAAAATCGTTAGAGCCAATTTTGAGAAAATCAAAACTTTCGAAAAAAGTTCCATGTAAAGGGTAGTTGGGGGTAGGGGGGATTTTTCTCAAACTCTTCGTGTCGCATCCCTGGAAGATACTAAACTTAAATACCAAGTTTGGTATTTTACCTACTTCTCGTTTTTTAGTTATCGTGTTTACAGACACACGGACACACACACACACACACACACACGGACCTTTTTGCGAAAATGCTTTTTTTGGATATTGGGGACCCTAAAACATATATTTCCGGTGAAATCTCGGTATCGAATTTTTTGGTGGAGTGCAATACATTTTCTATACACTATGTACATAGTGCCTATAGAGAAAGTAAAAACTTATGCTTCTATTTACTTCATGTTAATCGAAAAAAACTAGCAGAAATAGTCTTATTAATTGCTCCCTTGTAAGTAGAAGCGAAGTAAGGGAGTACTATAGGTTAAAGTGACAGTCAAAAGCTTGTTGCTATGTGACTGAAGTTCCTTTGTTTGTATGGGCAGGAGTTGACAAAAAGTTCTCTGTGAGAAAAGTTTACGTTTTCCAAAGCTAAAACCAATAACAAGGAATACTTCAACAATGACCAACTACACGAAAAAAATGTTTATAACATAAATTGTATGTTTTAACGAGAACTACATGCTAAATTTTTGTGTATCTCTTACGGCTTACCAGTTAAGCAAAATTCCTCCAGAATAAAGAGGTCTTCAGAGGCTATTCCCAGAAAATTCAAGACATACATTTCATTTGTCACGTAAATATCTAACATTTTAATAAAATCGTTAGGCTATTTTTGAGAAAATGGAAGTTTTCGAGGTATTTTTCCTATAAAGGGTACTTGGGGGAGAGTTTTTTTTTTATTGAAAATCTCCGTGTCGCATTCTTATACCAAACTTAAATACCAAGTTTGGTATTCAACGGCCTTTTCGTTTTTGAGCTATACTGTCCACAGACACACACACACACACACACACACGGATATTTTTCTTAAACTGCTTTTTTTTTGGAATCAGGGGTCCCAAAACAAGTATTTCCAGTGAAATCTCGGTATTGAATTTTTGGCCACATTACAATACCTTCTCTGTACACTATGTGCATAGTACGTGTACAGAAAGTAAAAATGTAAAACACGTAAATTGTGTAATTTGACGAGATTTATATTTTCGTATAATTTTTTATCTATCTCTTACGGTTACCAGCAAAAGTCATTCATGATGAAGAGGATTTCAGAAACTTGTCCCAGGCAATTCAAGATATGTACTGTATTGCACCCAGAAGTTTGATACCAAGACTACACCGGAAATATATGTTTTGGGTCCCCCTGAATAAAAAAAAAAAAAAAAAAGCATTTTTACAAAAGGTCCGTGTGCGTGTGCGTGTGTGTGTGTGTGTGTGTGTGTGTGTGTGTGTGTGTGTCTGTGGACAGCATAACTCAAAAACAAAAGGACCGTTAAATACCAATTTTATTTGGTATTTAAGTTTGGTATCCTCCAGGGATGCGACACGAAGATTTTCAAGAAAATCCCCCTACCACCAGATACCCTTTACATGGAATTTTTTTCGAAAATGTTGATTTCCTCAAACATTGCTCTAATAATTTGATTAAAATTTCTTATATTAAACATATTTACCTAACAAATAAAATGTATATCTTGAATTTTATGGGAATAGCCTCTGAAGAGTAGTTTATTCTGGATGAATTTTACGGAATTTTACATAACTTCTGAACCGTGATAGATGGACAAAAACTTATCAGACGAAAAATGTAGAGCATATTAAAACACACAATTTACGCCATATACATTCTTTTCGTGAAGTTGATCGTTTTGGACATATTCCTTGATTATGGTTTCAGCTTTGAAAAACTTATACTTTATCATACAGGAATTTGTCAATTCTACTTACAAGGAAGCAAGTAATAAGACTATTTCTGCTAATTTTTGTCTAGATTAGAATGAAATAAATAGAAGTATAAGCTTTTTTGCAATAATTTGTTGCAGATATGTAGAGAAAGTCATGTGAATGGATCACATCACATGTTTCATGTAAATATCTTTAATATACGATATTTTCATCAAAAGCGTTACACCCATTATTTTAAAAAGTTAATATGTTGTATATGCAATTGAAGTAGAGTTTATTGCTGTTTTGTGTTTAAAGTAGGCTAAATTAATTTTCTCGTGATAGTGTTTCTCTTGTTTTTTGTAGAATGAATGAATGCAGGTGTTGCTGGAGAAGACATTGTTTGCTAATTAAGTTATTAGTGTCACTGTAAGTGTGGGAGGAGTCAAGTTAAGATCAGATAAACGTAACCAATACTTTCTTTACAGCGCTATCTCTCTGATTATATTTGCGCCTGCAGTAAAGATATCAGCCTGTCGGACACATCTATCATTGTGAAATTTACAAATACACTTACGGACAGGGAAATACCAGCATTTGTACATACCTCTCGTAATACTTAATTTATTCAAATCTCTCGAAATTACATACAAAAAATATCATGTCACATGACTTTCTCTAGCCGTTCTACAAAATTCTTACATAAGATTATTCTTCTTTCTGCACCTTGTTAATCGAAGTTTTCAGAACAATGTCCTTATTACTTAATTCCTTATAAGCAGCAAGAAAATAAGGGAATACACTAGGCTAAATCGATAGTCAAATGTTTTAAAAGCTGTCGTTAAGCGATTGTCATTACAAATCGCTTCTTTTCTTGGCCAGGAGTAGAACAAAAGAAAAACGGACGCTCCCGTCTGAGAAAAGTATAAGTACTTCACAACTGAAACTAATAACAACGAATACCTCGAAAACGGTAAGCTCCACGAAAAAATGTGTATAACGTAAATTGTATATCTTAACAAGTCCTACATTTTTTGTATTGTAAGTTTTTATCTATCTCTTACGTTCATTAGGTATGCCAAATTAAGCAAAATTCATCCAGAATAAACAGGTCTTTAGAAGCTATTGCCAGAAAATTCAAGGAATACGTTTTATTTGTCCGGTAAATATCTTTAATATACGATATTTTAATCAAAATCGTTAGAGCCATTTTTAAGAAAATCAAACTTTTCGAAAAAAGTTCCATGTAAAGTTTCGAGTGGGGGGATTTTTCTCAAAATCTTCGTGTCGCATCCCTGGAAGATACTGAACTTAAATACCAAGTTTGGTATTTTAGCGACTTTTCGTTTTTGAGTTATCGTGTTCACAGACACACGGACACACACACACACACACGGACCTTTTTGTGAAAATGTTTTTTTGGTTACAGGGGACCCTAAAACATATTTCTGGTGAAATCTCGGTATCGAATTTTTTGGTGGAGTGCAATACATTCACTATGTACGTAGTGAGTATAGAGAATGTAATAATTCTTAAAAAGCTTATAATTCTATTTACTTTATGCTAATCAGACAAAAAAATTAGCAGAAAAAGTCTTATTCCTCCCATCCTTGTAAGTAGAAGCGAAATAAGGGACAACCGTAGGTTAAAGTGATAGTCAAAAGCTGGTTGCTATGTCAATGAAGTTCCTTTGTTTATATGGATAGGAGTTGACAAGTTCCAGTATGAGAAAAGTATACGTTTTTCATAACAGAAACCAAAAATAAGGAATGTCACAAAAACGACGAACTCCACGAAAAAAATGTATATAACATAAATTGTGTGCTTTAATGTGCTCTACATTTTTTGTGGAGTAAGTTTTTGTCCATCTCTTACGGTTTAGCAGTTATTAAAAATTTAGTCAAATTCATCCAGAATAAATTACTCTTCAGAGGCTATTCCCAGAAAATTAAAGATATACATTTCATTTGTCAGGTAAATATGCATAATATCCGAAATTTTAATCAAAATCGTTAGAGCCATTTTTGAGAAAATCAAAATTTTCGAAAAAAGTTCCATGTAAAGGGTAGTTGGGGGTGGGGGGATTTTTCTCAAAATCTTCGTGTCGCATCTCTGGAAGATACTAAACTTAATTACCAAGTTTGGTATTTTACCGACTTTTCGTTTTTGAGATATCGTGTTCACAGACACACGGACACACGGACACACACACACACCTTTTTGTGAAAATGCTTTTTTTGGATATTGGGGACCCTAAAACATATATTTCCGGTGAAATCTCGGTATCGAATTTTTGGTGGAGTGCAATACTTTCTCTATACACTATGTAGATAGTGCGTATGGAGAAAGTAAAAATAGCAGAAATAGTATTATTATTGCTTCCTTGTAAGTAGAAGCGAAATAAGGGACTAGCATAAGTTAAAATGATAGTCAAAAGCCGGTTGCTATGTCAATGAAGTTCCTTTGTTTATATGGATAGGAGTTGACAAGTTCTCTATGAGAAAAGTATGTTTTTCATAGCAGAAACCAAAAATAAGGAATGTCTCAAAAACGATGAACTTAAGTAAAAAATGTATAAGACATAAATTGTGTGTTTTAACGTGTTCTACATTTTTTGTGTAATAAGTTTTTGTCCATCTCTTTCGGTTTAGCAGTTATTCAAAATTCATCCAGAATAAACTACTCTTCAGAGGCTATTCCCAGAAATTTCAAGATATACGTTTTATTTGTCAGGTAAATATCTTTAATATACGAAATTTTAATCAAATTCGTTAGAGTCATTTTTGAGAAAATCAAAATTTTCGAAAAAAGTTCCATGTAAAGGGTAGTTTGGGGTGGGGGATTTTCCTCAAAATCTTCGTGTCGCATCCCTGGAAGATACTAAACTTAAACACCAAGTTTGGTATTTTACCGACTTTTCGTTTTTGAGTTATCGTGTTCACAGACACACGGACACACACACACACACACACACACGGACCTTTTTGTGAAAATGCTTTTTTTGGATATTGGGGACCCTAAAACATATATTTCCGGTGAAATCTCGGTATCGAATTTTTGGGTGGAATGCAATACCTTCTCTATACACTGTGTACATAGTGCGTATAGAGAAAGTAAACATCTGATTTGTTCTATTCAAATGACTTTCTCTACATTTCTATAACAAATAAATGTTAGCAGAAACGGTCTTATTACTTGCTTCCCTGTAAGTAGAAGCACACTAGACTAAACCGACAGTCAAATGCTTTAGAATGTAGTAGCTATGTGGTTGAAATCCGTTTCTGTGCAGGTCCAGGAGTTTACAACTTTCCGCGGGAGAAAAGGTCAAGTATTTTAAACCTGAACACAATAACAAGGAATATCTGAGAAAAGGTCAATTCCAAGGTATCAATATGTTTTAACGAGCTCTGTCAGTCTCTTACGGTTTACACAAAATTCAGCAAACTTCTCGAGAATAAAGAGCTCTTTAGAGGCTATTCCCAGAAAGTTCAAGATATAAATTTTGTTTTCCATGTAAATATCTTTAATTTAGGGTATTTTAATCAAAATCGCTAGTGCCATTTTTTAGAAAATCAAAATTATCGAAATTTTTCCCATGCAAAGGCTAATTTAAGGTGGGGGGATTTTTTTTTTTTTTTAAAAATACGGTATCCTTGGAAGACGCTAAACTTAAATGTCAAGTTTGGTATATCTCCGACTGTTCGTTTTGGGTTATCCTGTTCACAGACATAGGGACCGTTTTCTAAAAATGCTTTTTTACTTTCTCTACACTTATTATGTAGTATATAGGGAAGGTATTACATTCCACACAAAAATTCGACACCCTGATTTCACTGAAAATACAACTTTTAGCGTACCCTGAATCCAAACTCCTTTTCGGAAAAAGGTCAGTGTGTGTGTCCATGTGTGAACACGATAACTCAAAAAAGAAAAGGTAGTAAAATACCAAACTTGGCATTTAAGTTCAGTATCTTCCAGGCATGTGGCACGAGAAAAATTCCCTCATCCCTAACTACCCTTTACATGGAAGAAATTTTGAAAGTTTTGATTTTCTCAAAAATGGCTCTCACGATTTTGATTTAAATACCGTATATTAAAGATATTTATATGGCAAATAAATGTATATCCTGAATTTTCTGGAAACAGCCTCTCAAGACCTGTTTATTGTAATTGAATTTTGCTGAATGTTGTGTAATTGATAAACCGTAAGAGATATACAGAAACTTACAATACATAAAATGTGGATCACGTTAAAACACAAAAGTTATGCCATATACATTTTTTTCATTGAATTGACCATTTCTGAGATATTCCTTGTTATTTGTTTCAGATTTAAAAAACTAAACTTTTCTCACACGAAAAGCCCTGCATAGAAACGGATTTCAACGACATGGCAACCAGCTTTTAAAATATTTGACTATCGTTTTAGTCCAGTGTTTTGCCTTCTACTCACCAGGAAACACTTCTGCTAATGTTTATCTCTATTATCATGAAGTAAATAGAAACGTAAGCTTTTTAACAATAATTTGTTGCAGAGATGTAGAGAAAGTCATGTGAATGGAACACAGAAGATTTTTTAAAAATCGGATTGTACTACTTATAATCCACCACAGAACAAAAAGCAAAAGTCGTCACGGAGCTGACTTCTCACCCGGAGGTCCCGGCTTCGATTCCTGGCTGGGGCGGGGAATTTTTCTTTAGCCAGAATTATTCCCTATCCTCCACAGAGTCTGGAAGTATGATTGTGTGTGTGTGTGTGTGTTTGTGTGTGTGTTTGAGGAAACTAAAACGCTTTAAACCAAACGTAAAGAGCCTACAGACAACATAATGTTTCAAGTGCAAAGTCCCCGCTATGACCTTAGATGTTAAAGCAGACTATATAAATGAAAAAAAGAAAAAGAAAAAATTCTGATGTGTTCCATTCACATGACTTTCTCTACATCTCGGTAACAAAGTATTGTTAAAAACCTTATGCTTCTATTTACTTCATGCTAAATGAGAAAAAAAATTAGCAGAAATAGTCTTATTACTTGCTCCCTTGTAAGTAGAAGCGAAATAAGGGAGTGCCATAGGTTAAAGTGATAGTCAAAACCTGTTTGCTATGTGACTGAAGTTCCTTTGTTTGTATGGACAGGAGTTGACAAATTCCTGTATGAGAAAAGGTTTTTCATAGCTGAATCCAAAAACAAGGAATATCTAAAAAAGATTAACTCCACGAAAAAAATGTATGTGTGTTTTAAAGTGCTCTACATCTTTTGTGTGGTAAGTTTTTGTCCATCTCTTACGGTTTAGCAATTATGCAAAATTCCGTAAAATTGATTGTTAATAAAGTAGTCTTCTGAGGCTATTCCCAGAAAATTCAAGATATACATTTTAAGGTAAATATCTTTAATATACGATATTTTAAACCAAAATCGTTAGATCCATTTTTAAGAAACTCAAAATTTTCACAAAAAGTTCCATGTAAAGGTTAGTTGGGGGTGGGGGGGTTTTCTTGAAAATCTTCGTGTCGCATTCTTGGAAGATTCATATCTTAAATACCTAGTTTGGTATTCAACGGTCTTTTCGTTTTTGAACTATGCTGTCCACAGACACACACTCACACGCACACACGTGGACGTTTTTTCTGGAAATGCTTTTTTTTTGGATTCAGGGGGACCCAAAACATGTATTTCCGGTGAAATCACGGTATCAAATTTTTTAGTGGAATGCAATGCCTTCTCTATACACTATGTACATAGTAGGTATAGAGAAGGCATTGCATTCCACACTATGTACATAGTACGTATAGAGAAGGTAAAAAACCGTTTTAACAGATGACTATCGCGTGCGAAGAGTGGGGCAGTATACCGATTTCAATACGCAGATGTGTCCATATAACATATTTCGATCCGACATTTTTTAAGAGGATCAGATCCAAAATTCAATAGGATTTAAATCCGTGTTTCCATGCAGGTAAGTGTACTCAATTCGATTTCAACTGCCCATGGAAAGGTTGTAATAAAGATGGGCGCAGACGATACTTGAATAGAGATACCAACTGGATACTAAAATTCATTTTACTGAGTTTTAAAGGTTCTCTAGAAACTGCGCTGGAATGTATTAATCCAGTCAAGTGCCTATAAAATCAGCTAAGAATGTTAAAGGAGAAATTTTATTACAAGCATCAACAACAGAAGCCAGACATAACCTCTTTTATATGTATCAGACTCATACGCGCTTCTTTTGTTCACCAGCTTCTTAAGACAACAAACAGGTGTGGAATGTTTTTATTTTACTTTGTTAGCTTTTCCCTGATTATGGAAATGAAATACGTTATAGCGGCGGCAAACACAAAGAGTTTATACGTTAATGTCACATTGTTGCTGATGTTACACGGCTCAGAATAACAATAAAAACTTATAATAATGCTCACGTGACGTTGTAGCTTTATAAATGTTATGCTGGCTCATAAAAGTGGTTTTACGTTGTACTTTCCTATAGTAAGTAGCGCAAATATTGCATTCCACCCAAAAATTGTATACCGTTACGGCGAATTCACTGCAAATGTACGTTTTGATATTCCCTGCATTTTTATTACTTTGTACGTGTGTGCAATGTACACAATAGATAGAGAAGGTATTGCATTCCACCCGAAAATTCGATATAATAGGGAAGTTCACTCAAAACGCAAGTTTTGATGTTCCCTGGAATGTTACTTTTTACGTCTGTACAATGTAAGTAAAGAAGATATTGCATTCCACCCAAAAGTTCAATACTATCGGGAAATTCACTGTAAATGCACGTTTTGGTATTCCCTGACTTTTTGCTCTGTCTACTAATCGCCTAGCAAGTGGAACAATAATTACATTGCACCAAAAATTTCAAAAGCGAGATTTGGGAAAAATACGCATTAAGCGTACCTAAATCTAAACACAAGAAAATGTTATTAGCTGTAGGTATTACATATTAATTCGATATCGCGACTTCATCTGAAATATTCTTTTGAGGAGCCCTGAAAATAAAAAGTAGAGAATTATTATTGTCTGTTACTTACTATAAATTAATTCCATATTGAGAAGCGAGAACAATAACACGTTCTTAGATAGTTGATGCTAAAAGCAGTCTTTTAGCTGATGCCAGTAGTGTTAGAAGTAGAACATTCTGTCACTCAGAGTTATAAAATTATATAACACGGCCTCATTCAAGTAGGCCATGACTCTGAAAGCTCGTATCGATCCATAAAATGGCGGATGTCATGAACATGGAAATTATAAAAGCAAAATTACAACTGCTACACTGACGCCGTTGTATAGAATGTTTTCGTTCTATACGAGAAAGTCATCATGTTGTCAGCACTGATGCTGACCATTAAGTATGAACTCCGTGAAATATTTAAAACAATCTATTTATAATTATAATATGTGTATAAATATTAAGAAATGTCTAAAAACAGTGGTAACATTGTTTTATATTCTTCGTAGCATTACGGCCTCGTTTCTCAAGCTTCCTACTCACAATATAAAACCCACTTTTACTTTCTCTACACGTACTATATACATAGTGTATAGAGAAGGTATTGTATTACATCCAAAAATTCGATACCGAGATTTCACGCAAACATATCTGTATCCAAAAAAAACCATTTTCACAAAAAGGTCCGTCTCCATGTGTCTGTGAACGCGATAAGTCGGCAAAATACCAAACTTGGTATTTAAGTTTAGTATCTTCCAGAGATGCGACAGGAAGATTTTGAGAAAAAGCCCCCACCCCAAACTACTCATTTCAGGGATCGTTTTTCGAAAATTTTGATTTTATCAAAAATGGCTCTAACGATTTTGATTAAAATATCGTATATTAAAGATATTTACCTGATAAATAAAATATATCTTGAATTTTCTGAGAATAGCCTCTGAAGACTATTTTGAATGAATTTTACGGAATCTTGCATAACCTTTAAACCGTAAGAGATGGACAAAAACTTACCACACAAAAAATGTAGAGCACGTTAAAACACACAATTTATATTATATACATTTACGTGGAGTTGATCCTTTTTAAGATATTCCTTGTTTTTGGTTTCAGATTTAAAAAATCTGATGTGTACCATTCACATGACTTTCTCCATATCCCTGCAACAAATTATTCTTAAAAAGCTTATACTTCTATTTACTTTATGCTAATCAGAAAAAAATAGTAGAAATAGTCTAATTACACGCTTCCTTGTAAGTAGAAGCGAAATAAAGGACAACTGTAGGTTAAAGTGATAGTCGAAAGCTGGTTGCTATGTCAACGAAGTTCCTTTGTCTATATGGATAGCAGTCGACAAGTTCCTGTATGAGAAAAGTATACGTTTTTCATAGCAGAAAACAAAAATAAGGAATGTCACAAAAACGACGAACTCCACGAAAAAAATGCATATAACATAAAGTGTGTGTTTTAATGTGCTCTACATTTTTTGTGCAGTAAGTTTTTGTCCATCTCTTACGGTTTAGCAGTTATGCAAAATTCCGTAAAATTCATCCAGAATAAAGCAGCCTTCAAAGGCTATTCCCAGAAAATTCAAGATATACATTTTAATATACGATATTTTAATCAAAATCGTTAGAGTCATTTTTAAGATCAAAATTTTCGAAAAAAGTAAAGGGTAGTTAGGAGTAGGGGGAAGTAAAACAGAATAGAATTTTTTTTGAATCTATTATTTACGCATAATTAAATTAATTCTGTATCAATATTTCACATTGCACATTTGTGACTGTCAATGAATCTAAAAGGAAGATAATTTGCATTGCCTCTTTCTATTACTTATCTACAAATTAATTCAATATTGATATACATGTTTTGAGGTTACCTGAACCCCAAAAGAATTGCATGCTTATTGTCTCGAATATAATCTAGATAAATTCAAAATCAAGTTTCGTAGAAAACACATGTTTTGTGGTTTCCTGAACAAAAAATCTTATGTGTTCTATTCACATGACTTTCTCTAGCTGATACGTAAACAACCTTCCTTAAAAAAGAGTCTTTTATCTACGATATGCTAATCAAGGTAAATATTATCTGAAATTGTCTTATCACTTGCTTTCTCATAAGCATATATGCTAAAGAAAAAGTCAAATCTTTTAAAATCTGATCCTATGTGAGGTTCGTTTCGTGTGGCCTTGTTTGGAAAAAAGTATAAGTATTTTGAAGCTGAAACCAATATCATGTAATACCTCAGAAACAGTCACTTTTACAAAAAACTATATGACGCAAATGATGTGTTTTAATGAGATCCACATTTTGTGTGCGGTAAGTTTTTGTTTGTCTCTTAGGGTTTACCAGTTGTGCAAAATTGAGCAAAGTTCATCCAGAATAAAGAAAATTCCTAGAAAATTAAAGATTTACATTTTATTTGTCATATCTTTTATATACGGCATTTTAATCAAAATCGTTACAGCCATTTTTGAGAAAAACAAAAGTTAGAAAAGTTTTTCAATGTAAAGGTGGTGGGGGGTTTTCTTGAAAATATTCGTGTCGCATCCTTGGAAGATACTGAACTTAAACATCAAGTTTGGTTTTTAACGGACTTTTCGTTTTTGAGCTATGCTATTCACACACACGGCTGCACCCAGACATCTTTCTAAAAATGGTATATTTTGGATTCAGGGGGTCCCGATACTTCCGGTTGATATCTCGACATCGAAATTTTGGGTGGAATACAATACCTTCTCTATCCATTATGTATAGATATAGTGTAAAGAGAAGGTATTGTAATGCACCAAAAATTCATTACCGAGATTTTAACGGAAATTAATGTTTTGGGATCCCCAGAATCCAAAACAAGCATTTTTAAAAAAAGGTCCGTGTGTGTGTGTGCGCGCGCGCCTGTGGACAGCGTAGTTCAAAATCGATTTAAGTTTGGTATCCTCCTAGGATGCGATACAAGTTCCCCCACTCCCACTGCCCTTTACAGAGAACACTTTTCGAAAGTGTTGATATTTTCAAAAATGGCTCTAACGGTTTTGATTAAGATATTTTCATAACAAAGAAATGTATATCTTGTGTTTTCTGGGAATAGTCTCCGAGGACCTCTTCATTCTGGATGACTCTTGTAAAACTAGTAAACTGTAAGCGATTGACCTCACCAAAAATGTAGAGCTCATTAAAACACAATTTATGTCATATACATTTCTTTTAGAGTTAACCGTTTTCGAGAAATTCCACATTATTGGTTTCAGTTTTAAGCAACTTAAACTTTTCTCAAACGGGAGGACATGTTTCTTCTATTTCTCCTTTTTTACTACTGGAAAGCAAAGAGATTGATATTTCAATTGTTTCACATAGCCACCGGCTTTTTAAGGACGAGACTGTCGCTTTAGCCTGTACATTTTCTTATTCCGCTTTTACTTACAGGAAGCTAGTAATAAGACTAATTCTCCTAATGTTTATCTTGATTAGCAAGAGGTAGATAACAGATTAATGTTTTGAATAAAAGGTTTGTTTACCGAACAGCTAGAGAACATCATGGGAATGGAACACATCAGATTATTTTACGACTTGTGTGAAGTTGCAAAGACACAAAGGTGACCGCCACCGAGAAAACTTAACAACACGTCACTGAGACAGTCTTAGAGCTCACCCACGCCCGAGGCGAGTCTTCAGTCTGCTACCTTATGCTAGCAAGTGAAATGTTCCCTCAAATGTTTACCAAGAAACTCCTGTTGAAAGTAGGGTTGCCAATTCCTGCAACTGAATGCCATCTCCCGCAATTTTGTGATGTCTCCTTATTTCTTTATAATTATTATTATTATTATCATTTATATAATAAACTTCTATAAAACACTATTATCTGTGTCAAGTTAGTTCAGTCCTGATGTCAACACATGGGAGGGAAGAGAGAGAGAGACAGATACTGAAGCAAAAGAGCGTTAGGCTGTTGATTGGTTCAGGGAAGGTACTGGGTGTTAACTTTTACGTGGATGCATATTGTAACAGCCTCCTAAAAGTACAGTACTGTAATAGTTTTCAGATCACTGCTCTGCGCGAGTTAGTTTCGGAGAGAAAAGCATGCATTGCTTCGATTCTTATAAAAGGTAATAGTCCGACATTTTATCCATGTCCGACACATACCAAGCAGATGGCTCTGGGTTCGTGAATTCTGAAAGGAATATTTACAACAGACGTACACATTCTATAAAAAACATATAGATTAAGACAGGAGACTGGCGAAATTATATATTGACTTTATTAACTTATTAATGTTAAATAAAATGCAGCTAACTTATATTACTAAAGAACATTGGTATTATATGCACAATAAGTTACAAGCCTGTACCAGACAGCTTTCTTAAACAACCGGTAATTCTCGAGGTGAATGCTGATTAAGCTGTTATTGTATATAGTGCAGGGTCGCTTCTGATAATGTGTTATTTAAGACTGCATTTCCTGTACATCTCGCATGCCTCACAAGCCCAGGAGATTTGCTATATGCAGTTTAAAATCAGTATGCTTTTGATCATGGATAATTAGCCGTAATAAAATACAACCGAGGCAAGCCATTAAAAAGTGTCGAGAGGCGAATGGTCGCGCATTGTTTCGCGGTGCTTAACGAAGGAAACGCCGAATCGGCCATAAAGAATATCGAAAAAGAAACGGGTGATCTCCTTGGCGTTTCTGCATTTAGTGTGCATAGTGTTAGAATGGAACAGCAAGCATCCGGAAGCCTAAGAACACCGGGAAAATCGCGTAAATATAAAAAACGTTCGGAGAAATACGATGATTTTGCGAAAAGTGCTATTCGCGGTAAAGTTTATGATTGTTTTTTCAGAAATGAACCATCGACTCTAAATACACTTTTGCATGCAGTACATTCTGACACAGAATTGCCACATTTCTCAAAGTACTCTCCACAGGTTGCTGATATATATCGCTAGTGTTGCCAAACTTATGTGCGCACATGTACCGTTAACAGGCGGCGAGTTGAGCCAGCTCCGCCTTGTTGTTGACATCAAGACTCAACTAACTTGACACACACTATAGTAGGTATTTGCTCTGTTATATAGGAGGTTGGCAGTACGTATAAGGAAATACTAGTGTTTTTATTTGTGTGTTAAAATCGGGATGGAGAAGGGAAAGCAATTGTTGCATCAACTTCATGTCGTCTTGCTATATTTACAAATAGAAATCACAAAGTCGGCCAAGACGAGTCAAGTCCTGTACCGGGGAGTCCACTTGTACAAAAGGCACAAAAAGAAACCGGCACCGCATTCCTTACCGTTTGTAGGGTACTTTATTACGTCATGTTACTGGCTGATACTGTCACCTTGTTCTATATGGAACCAATGGAGCGTACCTCATTCGCTAACGGGAACTCAACTGGAAGTGAGGTTAGGTAACGTGGACTTCAACAGTAAACTACAACCTTCCCCAATTAGAGCGGCATCAGAACACACGCCCTACAAGTCCCCTACAGACAATCAGAAATGCCATGTCTAACACTATTTGTGCTCTGTGTACATGTGATGACTTGCCCGCCCGCCTGTACAGTCCAGCTGACAAAACGCGATATATATATATATATATATATATATATATATATTACAATACAATAAACGTGCACATCTGTTTCACTCTCTCGTATTATTCCGTGATATCTCCCTCTCTCGCCGTGTCGGTCTCCGATCAGTGGCCGTTTCTCCTCCCGATTCAGCATTGCTGTCGAATCCTGCATTGACTATTATCCTTTCCATTTCATCTTCCATTAGTACATCTCTATTTGAATGTGTTTCTTGAATATTTGTCACCTTCTGAACCGAGTTCTTCCAGTCTTTTGCTGTTATTCACCCAATAGCATTCTAAGAAAGTATGCTCTTTGAGCCATTGTGTCAAAGAATGCTCTCAGTAAACTCCGTTCCTAAGCGTTTCTTTGCATCCAAAGAAGTTAGTCTCCCTCTTGCAAAAGATCAATACTTTTCGAAGCGCAGGGATTTCTTTTAAACCTCGTAATACTCCTGATACGTTCTTCTAATGACACACTCGTCCATATCGTCCAAAACGACTTTGTTGCAGCAAGAGGTTTACCAATCTTGTGAGATAATGTAATTTTGCTCGTCGCACCTCCTTCAAGCCGGCCCTCCTTTCTCATCTTATCTTATTCTAACCAGTACAAGCGACAGCATGTTCAGTAGCATTTGTAATAGATATTTTCTGAGTTTCTTTCTTCTCTTCGTCACAAATCTTAAGAACATTATAAATAACACGTTTTGTGTTTCATCTGCCATTGGATACGCGGCGTGTTGGTGAAGTAAATCTGAATGTACAACATTTCATGACGTCATCACGTTAGTTCGCCTGCTCTCCGCTCCCACTGCAGGACTGCACTCGCCTTGGCCGGCTTATATTTACTAGCAGTTTGAGGTTTTTGAGTCGAGCTTTTTGACAGTGGTAAGTTAGTTATTGTAATGACATCGGGAGTAGAAATGAAAATGAAACACTACTGCACGTTTAAAGATGCCTGGGAACGTTGATGAAGAAAAGAGAGTGTGGAGCAGAATGTAAACATTGCAGTTCTCCTAACGACAGTTTGCTGTAATGAAGGACACTTTTACTAAAGAAAGACGACACAACTGCTATTATGCAAGGCAGCTTTTCCTAGGATAGTGCCTGAGTAAGAACTTGCTAGCAGTGCATCAAGCAGGCTGACCTTTAACACAGCTCCCAGCACTTAGGGAACCGCGGAGGATTTACGAGCACATTTCGTCCTGGGCACAGCCCTACAAATTTCTGGCGCACACTAATTCACTGGCGACGCAACATTCTTGACTCTTCACCAAAACACTATCTAGTGCAACGGAATGCCATTTATTTACCTTTATCCTCCTTTCCTCTTTTCTTTTCCCTTGACTTAAGTTTCTACAGCAATAATCGAAATGATACCGAGCCACGTGACTTGGACTGGCATTCGGAGGTCCGGGTTTTTCTAGGATATTCTGGGGTGACATATCTAACACGTTCCTTTCATTTCCCTTTTTCATCTTGACTTGAGGTTTTACAGGCAGTTGTTTGCTCCGAGTAAAACTCTCTTCCCCCTGGTTGCGCTGGTTGAGGCTAGGGACCTCCTTCCGGCGCTTGTATAACCTCCATGGCGCGCCAGAGCTGCTGCCATCTAGTGAAGCTGTTAGGGACTTCCTCGCGTCTCTGCACTTTTGAGTTACAGTGTTCACACACACTGACCATTTTCTAAAAAAAAAATGCCTTTTTACCTTCTCTACACATAGTATGTACATAGTGTATAGAGAAGGTATTGTAATGCACCCAAATGTTCCATACAGAGATATACGTTTTGGGATCTTTTGAATTAAAAAAAAAAAGCAATTTAAGTTCGATGTCCTCCATAGATGCGACACGAAGATTTTCAAGAACCCCCCCCCCACCACACCCAGCTACCATTTACACAGCAAAAATGTTGATAATCTTGATTTTCTCAAAAATGCCTGTAACGATTTTGAGTAAAATCTCTTATATTTAAGATACCTCACGTTAAATAAAATGTATATATTGTGTTTTCTGAGTACTCTCTAACGCCGTCTTTATTCTGCACGAGTTTTTAATTTCGCACTACTAGTAAACCATAAGACATTTACTACACAAAAAAGTAGATCTTATTAAAACACAATATATGTCATGTATTTTTTTTTTCGAGATATTCCTTGTTATTGGTTTGAGTTTTAAAATACTTCAACATTTCTCATTCAGGAACTTGTCAACTCTTGTCCACGCAAAGAAACGGATTTCAATCCCATAGCAACCACATTTTAAAACATTTGACTGTCTGTTTAACCTAGTGTATTCCCTTATTTCCCTTCTACTTATAAGGAAGCAAGTAATAAGACCGTTTCTGTTAATGTTTAGAAGTGGATCTATAAGCGTATTAACAATAATTTATTATCCGGCTGGGTGGTGTGGTGGTAGCGTGTCTGCCTCACATTCAACAGGTCGTGAGTTCGAATCTCGCTTAGGGTGAGTTACCCGGATAAGGTTTTCTTCGGGGTTTTCCCTTATCCTGAGAACACGAATGTGGAGTAACTTTAAGCTCCATGGACCCCGAGAACATTTGAGCATCATTTCACCAATATCATTCATCGTCCGATATGACCAACCAGGTTAAAGGACGTTAAGCTACCAAAACAACAATAATAATAATAATAATAATAATAATAATAATAATAATAATGTGTTACAGAGATGTAGAGAAATAAGTGCGAATGTAAAACGTCAGATTTTTATTTTCTCTACACGTACTATGTAAATAGTGTATAAAAAAGGTATTGCGTTCCATCCATAAATTCGATACCGAGATTACATGTTTTGGGTCCCCCTGAATCTAAAAAAAAACATTTTCAGAAAAAGGTCCGTGTGTGTGTGTCTGTGGACAGCATAGCTCAAAAACGAAAAGACCGTTAAATACCAAACTTGGTATTTAAGTTTGGTATCTTCCAGGGATGCGACACGAAGATTTTCAAGAAAATCCCCCACCCCCAACTACCCTTTATATAGAACTTTTTTCGAAAATTTTGATTTTCTTAAAAATGGCTCCAACGATTTTGATTAAAACATCATATATTAAAGTATTTACCTGACAAATAAAATGTATATCTTGAATTTTCTGGGAATAGTTTCTGAAGACTACTTTATTCTGGATCAATTTTACGGAATGTTGCATAACTGCTAAACCGTAAGAGATGGACAAAAACGTACCACATAAAAAATGTAGAGAATTTTAAAACACACAATTTATGTTATATACATTTTTTTCGTGGAGTTGATCATTTTTTAGATATTCCTTCTTTTTGGTTTCAGCTTTGAAAAACATATTTTTCTCATACAGGAATGTGTCAGCTCCTATCCATACAAACAAAGGAACTTCAGTCACATTGCAACCAGCTTTTGACTATCACTTTAACCTATGGTACTCCCTTATTCCCCTTCTACTTACAAGGAAGCAAGTAATAAGACTTTTTATGGTAATTTTTGCTCGATTAGAATGAAGTAAATAGAAGGATAAGTTTATTAACAATAATTTATTACAGAGATGTAGAGAAAGTCATGTGACTGGAACATATATTTTTTTCTTGTGACTCAGGAGGTCTCAAAACATGTATTTCCGGTGAACTCTCGGTATCAACACATTAGTTTTTCTATCTCGTTATGTGTTATGGACATAGCGATTTCGAGTCGGGGAGTTTATGCGAAATGCTTTTTACTTTCTCTAGCACGTATCTCTTTCTCTAGTACTCATATTAAGATGTCCATCAGAAATACTTGGGTTTTGCTAATCCAAATCTCAGGAGATTATCTCTCTTTATAATATTGATACAGATTTAATTGTCATTATGCTTTTATGTTCTCAGAAATTGTCTTTGGGACTGTGACCGCTGATATAGAGATCTGCTTGGTGAAGCACGTTTTTGTTAAGCTATTTAGATTTTACATTTCTGAAATGAGTACTGCTTTTGTGGGCTAAATAGGGACTCAAAAATAAGATTTTGTGGTCCTAGATATCAATTAAGCAGTACATTTGGACTGTTGATTTTAAACCAATATAATGGTGTTTGGCTGTAGCTTCTCGAATAGCAGAAGCATAAATAAGGAAAGAGAAATATGTTTCAATACATAGGTTACGGTACTTATTTAAGTGATTTTCGGTGTTATACTAAGTGAGATATGTTATACATTATCAACAGAACGATTCTGTATTGTTTGTTAGATTTCCAACTCGGAAACAGCTTTGGGAAGCAGAAAAAACTGGCCACCTACTCCGGTTTATAAGAAACTCTTGCAGATTTATCAGCTATCGCGAGAAATAATTACTATCAAATTGTGTGGTTATGATGCCAGAAGCTGAGAATAGGGGGCGTGTTCCTCGGACTGGGAATGCAATACTTGCAGTAGGTACTTATAATCTTTGATACTTGTCACCCTATTTTGGTGTGCACTTATAAGTTCATGTTGGCTATATGTATAACAGACAAAGAATAAAGTTTGGTGAAAATCTGGTATTTTGTTCTCCTTCACATTTATGTAGACCAAGTTATGACTTTGCCGCGATGTTTACTGCAATAATACCCATTTATCATTAGGAATATAACGGAAGTTGCAACTTTTATCCATAGAAAATTATCTAGAGAAAATTAGTAGCTGAAGTTGTATTCATTTTTTTAACAATCACAAGAATATACATTTCCGGGGTCTTGGCGAGACTCCAGCGTTGTACTCCTTCCCCCCCCCCTTCTGATTCCATTTTCCCAACATTTCCTTTGTTTTTGTGTTTTACTTTCTCTACAGGCACTATGTGCATAGTGTATAGAGAAGGTAATGCACTCCACCCAAAAATTCGATACCGAGATTTCACCGGAAATATATGTTTTAGTGTCCCTTATATCCAAAAAAATCTGATGTGTTCCATTCACATAACTTTCTCTATATCTCTGTAACAAATTATTGTTAATGAGCTTATCTTTTATTTATTTTATGCTAATGGAGAAAAAATTGCAGAAATAGTCTTATTTTTTGCTTTATTGTAAGTAGAAGCGAAATATGGCAGTACTATATGTTAAAGTGAAAGCCAAAAGCTGGTTGCTATGTGATTGATGTTCCTTTGTTTGTATGGACAGGAGTTGACAAATTCCTGTATGAGAAAAGTATAAGTTTTTCAAAGCTGAAACCAACGAAAAGGAATATCTCAAAAACGATCAACTCCACGAAAAAAATGTATATATCCTAAATTGTGTGTTTTAACGTGCTCTACATTTTTTGTGGGTTAAGTTTTTGTCCATCTCTTACGGTTTAGTAGTTATGAAAAATTCATCCAGAATAAAGTAGTCTTCAGAGGCTATTCCCAGAAAAATCAAGATATACATTTTATTTGTCAGGTAAATGCCTTTAATATATGACATTTTAATCAAAATCGTCAGAGCCATTTTTGATAAAATCGAAATTTTCGAAAAAAGTTCTATGTAAAGGGTAGTTTGGGGTGGGGGGATTTTTCTCAAAACCTTCGTGTCGCATCCCTGGAAGATACTAAACTTAAATATCAAGTTTGGTACTTTACCGACTTTTCGTTTTTGAGTTATCGTGTTCAAAGACACACGGACACACACACACACACACACACACACACACACACACACACACACGGACCTTTTTCTTAAAATACTTTTTTTTGGATACAGGGGACCCTAAAACATACATTTCCGGTAAAATCTCGGTGTCGAATTTTTTGGTGGAGTGCAATACATTCTCTATACACTATATACATAGTGCGTATAGAGAAAGTAAAAAGCATTTTCACAAAAAGGTCCGTGTGTGTGTGTGTGTGTGTGTGTGTGTGTGTCCGCGTGTCTGTGAACACGATAGCTCAAAAACGAAAAGTCGGTAAAATACCAAACTTGGTATTTAATTGGTATTAAGTTTAGTATCTTCCAGGGACGCGATACGAAGGTTTTGAGAAAAATCCCCCCATCCCTAACTACCCTTTAAATGGAACTTTTTTCGAAATTTTTTATTTTCTATAAAATGGCTCTAACGATTTTGATTAAAATATCAAATGTTGAAACTATTTACCTGAAAACCAAAATGTATATCTTGAATTTTCTGGGAATAGCCTCTGAAGACTACTTTATTCTGGATGAATTTTACGGAATTTTGCATAACTGCTAAACCGTAAGACTTAGATAAAAACGTACTACACAAGAAATGTAGAGCACGTTAAAGCACACAATTTATGTTATATACATTTTTTTCGTGGAGTTGATCGTTATTTAGACATTCATTGTTTTTGGTTTCAGCTATGTAAAACTATTTTTTCTCATATAGAAATTTGTCAACTCCTGTCCATATAAACAAAGGAACTTGTCGCTTATCAACCAGCTTTTGACTATCACTTTAACCTATGATACTCCCTTATTTCGCTCCTACTTACAAGGAAACAAGTAATTTGACTATTTCTGCTATTTTTTTCTCGAGTAGCATGAAGTAAATGGAGGCATAATCTTTTTAAAAATAATAATTTGTTACAGAGATGTAGAGAAAGTCATGTGAATGGTACACATCAGATTTTTTTTCTATCTGATTACCGTTTTGCTTTGAAATACACACATATTTACAAACACAGAAACACCCATGCCCACGATCCCCTGCGCCAACCAAAGTGAGGCGACGTTAAGACTATTTCGTGAATAAAATAACAATGATTAGCCTATATGGACACAAAGAATGATATTCCATTTGTCTTGATGTATATTTGCACTGCAACTGATGTCCATATCATAAATCATGGCCTGCCTCGTTGCTTACAGAATTGCTTAAACTGGTTCTGTTGTTTTTAGCATTCTGCGGCTTTGAGTTTTCAACTGTCTATTTCAGCGACAGACATTTCCCCAAAAAGTTTTAGAACTTCCGCCATTATGTACGGGAATATCACTGATACTATTATTATGAGAAGAACATCAGTTCAGAGAGAAAACAAATGCATGTGGGTGAAATAAAAAAAAAATTTAAAATGCAGAGATAATGAGCTCCGATTGGTTGGAATTTTATGCGCCAATATAGTGGATTGGCCATAACGAAATATTCAATAACAACTTCTGACAAGCCGAAAAATGTCGGCCGCCGTGGTGTAATGGTAACCATGGTAACTTCAAGGTTCCAACTCAGCGAAGGACGGTGGATTTATTTCGGGCGTAAAAATGCTTAGCATGGCTTCCTTCGGAAGGGAAACAAAGCCGTGAGTCCCGTGTTGTAGATTTACGGCAAGTAAAAGAACATCAAGACTGATAGAGAGGCCTCTGAACAAAATTAAGCGGTCTTTCACGCCCAATATAGAATGGGACGCTGAGAACCACAGCAGTTAAAGAACCTCAAGTCTGATAGAGAGGCCTCTGAGCAAAATTAAGTGGTCTTTCACGCCCAGTATAGAATGGGACGCTGAGAACCACAGCAGTTAAAGAACCTCAAGTCTGAGATAGAGGCCTCTGAGCAAAATTAAGTGATCTTTCACGCCCAGTACAGAATGGGACGCTGAGAACCACAGCAGTTAAAGAACCTCAAGTCTGAGATAGAGGCCTCTGAGCAAAATTAAGTGATCTTTCACGTCCAGTACAGAATGTGACGCTGTGAACCACAGCAGTTAAAGAACCCCAAGCCAGATAGAGAGGCCTCTGAACAAAATTAAGTGATCTTTCACGTCCAGTATAGAATGGGACTCTGAGAACCCCAGCAGTTAAAGAACCTCAAGCCTGATAGAGAGGCCTCTGAACAAAATTAAGTGATCTTTCACGTCCAGTATAGAATGGGACTCTGAGAACCACAGCAGTTAAAGAACCTCAAGCCTGATAGAGAGGCCTCTGTACAAAATTAAGTGATCTTTCACACCCAGTATAGAATGGGATGCTGAGAACCACAGCAGTTAAAGAACCTCAAGCCTGATAGAGAGGCCTCTGTACAAAATTAAGTGATCTTTCACACCCAGTATAGAATGGGACACTGAGAACCACAGCAGTTAAAGAACCTCAAGTCTGATAGAGAGGTCTCTGAACAAAATTAAGTGATCTTTCACACCCAGTATAGAATGGGACACTGAGAACCACATCAGTTAAAGAACCTCAAGCCTGATACAGACGTCTCTGAGCATAATTAAGTGATCTTTCACGCCCAGTATAGAATGGGACGCTGAGAACCTCAGCAGTTAAAGAACCTCAAGTCTGATAGAGAGGCCTCTGAACAAAATTTAGCGGTCTTTCACACCCAGTATAGAATGGGATGCTGAGAACCACAGCAGTTAAAGAACCTCAAGCCTGATAGAGAGGCCTCTGAACAAAATTAAGGGATCTTTCACACCCAGTATAGAATGGGACGCTGTGAACCACAGCAGTTAAAGAACCTCAAGTCTGATAGAGAGGTCTCTGAACAAAATTAAGTGATCTTTCACACCCAGTATAGAATGGGACACTGAGAACCACATCAGTTAAAGAACCTCAAGCCTGATACAGAGGTCTCTGAGCATAATTAAGTGATCTTTCACACCCAGTACAGAATGGGACGCTGAGAGCCACATCAGTTAAAGAACCTCAAGTCTGATAGAGAGGCCTCTGAGCTAAATTAAGTGGTCTTTCACACCCAGTATAGAATGGGACGCTGAGAACCACAGCAGTTAAAGAACCTCAAGTCTGAGATAGAGGCCTCTGAGCAAAATTAAGTGATCTTTCACACCCAGTATAGAATGGGACGCTGAGAACCACAGCAGTTAAAGAAACACAAGTCTGATAGAGAGGTCTCTGAGCAAAATTAAGTGGTCTTTCACGTCCAGTATAGAATGGGACGCTGAGAACTACAAAAGTTAAAGAACCTCAAGCCTGATAGAGAGACCTCTGAGCAAAATTAAGTGATCTTTCACACCCAGTATAGAGTGGGACTCTGAGAACCACAGCAGTTAAAGAACCTCAAGCCTGATAGAGAGACCTCTGAACAAAATTAAGTGGTTTTTCACGTCCAGTATAGAATGGGACGCTGAGAACCACAAAAGTTAAAGAACCTCAAGCCTGATATAGAGGTCTCTGAATGAAATTAAGCGATCTTTCATGCCCTGTGTAGAATGGGACGCTGAGAACCACAGCAGTTAAAGAACGTCAAGCCTGATATAGAGGTCTCTGAATAAAATTAAGCGATCTTTCACGCCCAGTATAGAATGGGACGCTGAGAACCACAGCAGTTAAAGAACCTCAAGCCTGATAGAGAGGCCTCTGAACAAAATTAAGTGGTCTTTCACACCCAGTATAGAATGGGACGCTGAGAACCACAGCAGTTAAAGAACCTCAAGTCTGATAGAGAGGCCTCTGAGCAAAATTAAGCGATCTTTCACGCCCAGTATAGAATGGGACGCTGAGAACCACAGCAGTTAAAGAACCTCAAGCCTGATATAGAGGTCTCTGAATAAAATTAAGCGATCTTTCACGCCCAGTATAGAATGGGACGCTGAGAACCACAGCAGTTAAAGAACCTCAAGCCTGATATAGAGGTCTCTGAATAAAATTAAGCGATCTTTCACGCCCAATATAGAATGGGACGTTGAGAACCACAAAAGTTAAAGAACCTCAAGCCTGATAGAGAGACCTCTGAGCAAAATTAAGTGGTCTTTCACGTCCAGTATAGAATGGGACGCTGAGAACCACAAAAGTTAAAGAACCTCAAGCCTGATATAGAGGTCTCTGAATGAAATTAAGCGATCTTTCACGCCCAGTATAGAATGGGACGCTGAGAACCACAGCAGTTAAAGAACCTCAAGCCTGATATAGAGGTCTCTGAATAAAATTAAGCGATCTTTCACGCCCAGTATAGAATGGGACGCTGAGAACCACAGCAGTTAAAGAACCTCAAGCCTGATATAGAGGTCTCTGAATAAAATTAAGCGATCTTTTACGCCCAATATAGAATGGGACGCTGAGAACCACAGCAGTTAAAGAACCTCAAGCCTGATAGAGAGGCCTCTGAATAAAATTAAGCGATCTTTCACGCCCAATATAGAATGGGACGCTGAGAACCACAGCAGTTAAAGAACCTCAAGCCTGATGGAGAGGTCCATGAACAAAATTAAGTGATCTTTCACGCCCAATATAGAATGGGACGCTAAGAACCACAGCAGTTAAAGAGCGTCGTTCATTTCAGGTCGAAAAATTTGATGACACACATGACTTTCTCTACATCTCTGCAACAAATTTTTGTTAAAAAGCTCATGCTTCTATTTACTTCATGCTAAGGGAGAAAACATTAGCAGAAATAGTCTTATTACTTGCTTCCTTGTAAGTAGAAGCGAAATAAGGGAGTACCATAGGTTAAAGTGATAGCAAAAGATGGTTGCTATGTGACTGAAGTTCCTTTGTTTGTATGGACAGGAGTTGACAAATTCCTATATGAGAAAAGTATACATTTTTAAGGCTGAAACTAAAAACAGGGAATATCTAAATACGATCAACCCCACGAAAAAAAAATATATAACATAAATTGTGTATTTTAATGTGCTCTACATTTTTTGTGTGGTAAGTTTTTGTCTTTTTCTTACGGTTTACTAGTTACAAAAAAAATCCCTAAAGTTCATCCAGAATAAAGTAGTCTTCAGAGGCTATTCCCAGAAAATTCAAAATATACACATTATATGTCAAGTATATATCTTTAATATGTGGTATTTTAATCAAAAATCGTTACAGGTATTTTTTGAAAATCAAAATTTTCGAAACATTTTCAATGTGAAGGGTAGTTGGGGGTGAGGAAATTTTCTTGAAAATCTTCGTGTCGCATCCTTGGAAGGTACTGAGCTTAAATATCGAGTTTGGTATTTAACGGTCTTTTCGGTTTTCAGCTATGCTACCCACAGACACAGGGACACACACACACACACAGACACATACACACACACACACACATACGCACACACGGACATGTTTCTAAAAATGCTTTTTTTGGATTCAGGTGGTCTCAAAATATGTATTTCTGGTGAAATCTCGGTATCGAATTTTTAAGTACAATGTACTATGTACATAGTACGTATAGAGAAAATAAAAATATGACTGCATTAAATATTCCTTCAACTAGAGATCTCTCCTGTTCTATTGGCCTTTGTTTTTTACTTAATAAACTTGGAAAAAACAATTAATTTGAGTATATGTTGATTATGGTAGAGTGTAGATCGCAAGATGGCGGTCGGTCCGCTCTGGGTCTGTAGCGAGAGTGAGGAAATGGCCCGTTACCTGGAGCAGCTCATCTTTTTGTTTATCAGGCCCAGTAATCTCTGTTTATTGGCTCATAACCCGGACAGGCTGTTTATTTACACAGCCACCTCTACATTTTGTCAACATTAACACCTGGTCCGGATCTTAACGTTAATTTATCTGCTTCACCGTTATACAACAAGCTCTTTGCTTAACGTGGCGAAAATAACACTTTACCTAACTCTTACTTTAGGCTGGATTTCCTGCAATCTGAAAACTGAACTTAACATTTGTAAGTTGTGATCACGTGGTCACGAACTGTGCCATTTTTGTAGTATGGAAGAGCTTTCCTCCGGCCGAGAACTTGACGAAACTGAATTGACAACTGAATATCTCCTTTCTTGTTTTCCACTAGGTGGCGAAAATTACGGAGGAAGACGTTTTTACTTTCTCTACACTTACTATTCACATCGTGTATAGAAAAGGTATTGTATTGTAATACCGAGTTTTCACCGGAGATATATGATTTGAGATCCCTGAATAATAATAATAATAATAAAAAATTAAAAAAAAATGGAAAACAAATGTCCGCGCGTGTGTTTGTCGGTCTCTATGTGTGTGTGAGTGTGTGTGTGGTGTGGCGGGGGGGGGGGGGGCAGCATAGCTCAAAAACGAAATCGCGGTTAAATACCAAACTTGATATTTAAGTTCAGAATCTTATACATATTCGTAGAATTTACCATATTTTTAGATATTCCTTGTTATTGGTTTCACTTTTAAAATACTAAACCTTTTATCAACTCCTGGCCCTGCATTAAAAAAAGAAAAAAACGGATTTCAACCACATGACAACCAGGTTTTAAAAGATTTGACTATCGTTTTAGCCTGTGTATTCCCTTCTAATTACAAGAAAACATTTCTGTTAATGTTTATCTCGATTATCATGAAGTAGATAGAAGAATAAACTTCTTAACAATATTTACAGAGATGTAGAAAAATATTTGTTTCTTTCTTTTTTATTTGTTTTGTTTGTTTTTCTTTTATTTTTATCTCCGGGAGTCTAAAAAGGTTGGTGTTTCGGGGGAAATCTCGGCATCTAATATTTCGGTGCAATACAATATTTGCGCTGGTTACTTTTTGTAAGTGAATGTTTTCAATGGAGAATGCCGGTAAACTGTTGAGGAGAAGAAATGTATTAATCCGCGATGTTGACGTAAAGAAGTAAATAATCGCTTTAAATGAATAAAGCATGTGAAGTGGAAGTAATAAAGAAAGAAGAACAAAGATAACACGTTTTCTTGCACCATATGATCCAGCACGGAAACTGGTACTGTTTACTTGGAATATTACATCAAGCTTCCAACTTTGGTATACAAGGCGCGTGGCAAATGTTTTAAAAAATCTCATGTCTTCCATTCACTTCTCTACAGCTCTGCAACAAATTATTGTTAATAAGCTTATTCTTCTATCTGTTTCATGCTAATCAATATAAACATTTGCAGAAATCAATTGTTTTAAAATGTGGTTGCTATGGAGTTGTAATCCGTTTCTTTGGTGGTCAGGAGTTGACAAGTTCCCCTATGTGAAAAGTTCAAGTATTTTAGAACTGAAACCAATAACAAGGAATACCTCAAAACTGGTCAACTCCACGAAAAAAAAAATGTATATAACAAATTGCGTGTTTCAACGAGATGTACATTTATCGTGAAGTAGCTTTTGTCGGTATCTAGTAAGTTATGAAAAAATTGAGAAAAATTCATTCAGAATAAAAAGGACTTCAGAAGCTATTCCCAGAAAATTAAAAATATACATTTTATTTGTGAGGTAAATATCTTTAATATATGATATTTTAATCAAAATCGTTAGTCAAAAATTTTAAAATTATTCCATGTAAAGCGTACTTTGGAATGGGGGATTTTCTTGAAAATCTTCGTGTCGCATCCTTAGAGGATAATAAACTTAAATACCAAGTTTGGTATTTAGCCGTGTTCTCGTTTTTGAGCCACAGACACACAGAGAGGCCTTTTTTCTGAAAATGCTTTCTTTGAATTCAGGGTGTCTTAAAACATGTATTTCCGGTGATATTTCGATATCGAAGTTTTTGGTGCAATACAATGCCCTCTCTATATACTATGTAAATAGTACGTGTAGAGAAAGTATAGCGTGATAGCGTGTCTGCCCCATATTCAACAAGCTCGAATCTCGCTTAGGGGGAGTTACCCGGTGTTTTCCCTTTTCCTGGGAAGACGAATGTCGAGTAACTTTAAGCTCCATGGACCCCGAGATCATTTGAGCAACATTTCACCAATTTCATTCATCGTCCGATATGACCAACCAGGTTAAAAGCTGTTAAGCTACAATTAAGCTGTGTTGGCAACACTGGATTTAGGAGAGGCGCCTGAGAGGTTTGGTGCTGCAACCCTGGACGAGACAAAGTGGCAACAGTGTTACTGAGCTGCCACGAGGTAAAGCAACTCCGACCGACTTCACATGGTGTGCCCAGTGAATACAAGACAAACTTTTTGCTTCCATTTGTTGCAGTATGAATTCTGAAAGATTCTAATTTCTCATGACGACAACAGAATTAAGAGGTAAGGTTTTGGCTGCTGCAGAGCCTTGACTTCCTGAGCCGTGTACACCTTCCGTGTCTGCCGCGAAGGTTTTAGACAGAGCTGCTGCTGCAAGGCGAACGAGCTGAGAGTGTGAAAGGAAGGTCGCTGAGGAGGTCAAGAAACAGATGCTGTCCGCCGCGTCAACATGTCGCAATGGGCGCGAACCCGGACTGCCTGCCAAGCGTGCCTTACTCCGCCCATCCCCCAATTCAAAACATTCCATTCTCTGCACCACAGACTGGGGATAGCGAAAGACGCGGATCGATGCTTCTTACTTTCTCTACACGTACTGTGTACATAGTGTATAGCACCCAAAAATTCCATTCCGAGATTTCACCGGAAATATGTCACATGAATTTCTCTACTTCTCTGCAAACAAAATACTATTAAAAAGCTTATGCATCTATTTACTTCATGCTAATCGAGAAAAAATTAGCAGAAATAGTCTTATTACTCGCTTCCTTGTAAGTAGAAGCGAAATAAGAGAGTACCATAGGTTAAAGTGACAGCCAAAAGCTGGTTGCTATGTCACTGAAGTTCCTTTGTTTGTATGGACAGCAGTTGACACATTTCTGTACCAGAAAAGTATAACTTATCAAAGCTGAAACCAGTAACAGGGAATATCTCAAAAACGATCAACTCCACGAAAAAAATGTATATTACATAAATTGTGTGTTTTAACGTCCTCTTCATTTTTTGTGTTGTAAGTTTTCTCCATCTCTTACGGTTTAGCAGTTATGCAAAATTCCGTTAAATTCATCCAGAATAAAGTAGTCTTCCGAGGCTATTCCCAGAAAATTCAAGATATAAATTTTATTTGTCACCTAAATATATTTAATATACGATATTCTAATCAAAATCGTTACAGCCATTTTAGAAAAAAATCAAAATTTTCGAAAAACGTTTCATGTAAAGGGTAGTTGGGGGTGGGGGATTTTATTAGAAATCTTCGTGTCGCATCCTTGGAAGATACCAAAATTAAATACCAAGTTTGGTATTTAACGGACTTTTCGTTTTTGAGCTATGCTGTCCACAGACACACACACACACACACACACACACACACACACACACACACACACACACACACACTTGCACAAAATGCTTTTTTTTGGATTCAGGGGCACCCAAAATATGTTTTTCCGGTGAAATATCGGTATCGAATTTTTGGGTGCATTTTGATTAAAATGCCAAATAATAATGATATGGCAAATAAAATGTATATCTTAAATTTTCTGGAAATAGCCTCTAAAGACCTCTTTACTCTGAATGAATTTTTGGTGGAGTTTTCGTAACTGGTTTACCGTAAGAGACAGAAGAAAATTTCCAACCCAAAAATGTAGATCACGTTAAAACGCATTATTTATATCATATATGTTTTTTTTCGTGGAGTTGACAAATTTTGAGACATGCCTTAATATTCCTTCCCGTTTTAAAATTCCTAAAAGCTTTTCACACATGTGTGTTTGTCAACTGCTGGCAATGCAAAGAAACAAGATCGTTCAAATGACTACCGGCTTTTAAAAGTGTTTAGCCATTATTTCTCTTCTACTGTCAATAAAACATTTCTGCTAATGATTACCATGACAGAAGAGTAAGCTTTTTAACAATAATTTGTTACAGAGATGTAGAGAAGGTCATGTGAGTAGAACACACCAGATTTTTATTTTCTCTGCACGTATATACTGTATAGACAAGGTATTGTAATGCACCCAAAAATTCGATACCGAGATGTCATAGGAAATACATGTTTTGAGACTCCGTGTGTGTGTGGCTGTGGGCGGCATAGCTCAAAAACAAAAAGTCTGTAAAAACCAAACTTGGTATTTAGGTTTGGTATATTCCAATAATGGGAAAGGAAGATTTAAAAAAAAAAAATCACCCTCTCACAACTATCCTTTACATGGAACTTTTTTCGAAAATTTTAACTTTCTCAAAAATGGCTGTAACGATTTTGATTAAAATATCGTGTATTTAAGATATTTACCTGAAATATAAAATGTATATCTTGAATTTTCTGGTAATAGCCTCTGAAGACTACTTTATTCTGGATGACCTTTACGTAATTTTGCATAACTGCTAAACCGTAAATGATGGACAAAAACTTACCACACTAAAAATGTAGAGGACGTTAAAATACACAATTTATGTAATATACATTTTTTTCGTGGAGTTGTTCGTTTTTCAGATATTCCCTGTTACTGGTTTCAGCTTTGAAAACTTATACTTTTCTCATTTGTGAACTCGTGTCCATACAAACAAAGGAACTTCAGTCACATAGCAACCAGCTTTTGACTATCACTTTAACCTATGGTACTCCCTTATTTCCCTTCTACTTACAAGGAAGCGAGTAATAAAACTATTTCTACAAATTTTTCTCGATTGCATGAAGTAAATAGAAGTATAAGCTTTCTAACAATAATTTATTGCACAGATGTTGAGAAAGCATGTGAATGAAAAACATCAGATTTTTTTCAATAGCGGCTCTAATATTTTGATTAAAATCCATATAACACCTCTATGAGTTGTGCATTTAGTGCGATTCCTGCATAACAATCTAAACTTAACAGATAGAAAACATCTTACTAAACAAAACATGTGCATCTTGTTAAATATATACTTTTATTGGCTTACCTTTTGAAATGTGTCTTTTTTTCTTAAAAATTCCCACTATACTCAAATCAAAATTCTTACTTTCTCTATACGTTCTATGTACATAGTATATAGAGAAGCCATTGTAATGTAGCCCAAAATTCGATACCGAGATTTCACCGCAAATACACGTTTTGAGACCTCTTGAATCCAATAAAAGCATTTTTAGAAAAATTTCCGTGTGTGTGTGTGTGTGTGTCTGTCTGTGGCAGCCTAACTCAAAAGCGAAAAGACCATTAAATACCAAACTTGGTATTTAAGTTTTGTATCATCCAAGGATGCGACACAAGATTTTCAAGAAAATCCCCCTACTCCCAACTAACCTTTACATGGAAAAATTTTGGAAAATTTAGATTTTGTCAAAAATGTCTCTAATGATTTTGATTAAAATATATTATATTAAAGAGACTAACATGACAAATAAAATGTATATCTTCAATTTTCTGGGAATAGCCTCTGAAGACGTTTATTCTGGATGAATTTTACGGAATTTTGTATAACTGCTAAACCGTAAGAGATAGACAAAAGCCAAACAAAACTGCAAAACTCATAGAAACACACAAATTTATGTCATATACATTTTTTCGTGGATCGTTTTTGAGGTATTCCTTCTTATTGGTTTCAGCTTTAAAAAACTCATACTTTTCTCATACAGGAATTTGACAACCCCTGTCCATATAAACAAAGGAACTTCAGTCACATAGCAACCAGCTTTTGACTGTCACTTTAACCTATGGTACTCCCTTATTTCGCTTCTACTTACAAGGAAGCAGGTAACAAGACTATTTCTGTTAATTTTTTCTCGATTAGCATGAAGTAAATAGAAGCATAAGCTTTTTAACAATAATTTGTTGCAGAGATGCAGAGAAAGTCATGTGAATGGTACACATCAGATTTTTTAACTTAGGAGAACAAAATTTAATTCCTTCGCATAGCGACCAGCTCTTAAAATTCTTGACTATCGCTTTAGCTAAGTGCATTTCTCTTCTACCTACAAGAAAGTAAGTAATAAGACAAGTTTTGCTAATGTTTATCTCGATTAGCATGAAGTAGTCAGAAGATTAAGCTTTTTAACAATAAGTCGTTACAGAATAGGCAGAGAAAGTCATGTGAATGTAATGCATCAGCTTATTACTTTCTCTACATGTACTATATACATGGTGCATAGAGAAGATATTGTATTCCTCCTCTGAGCCCCAAAATAGTATTTGTAGACAAATGTCAGTGTGTGTGTGTGAGCAGCATAGCACGAAAACGAAAAGCATCTTAAATACCAAACCTGGTGTTTAAGTTGAATATCTTCCAGGAAGATTGTCAGCAAAACTGACTAGCTTTAACATGAAACAATTTTCGCAAATTTTGGTTTTCTCAAAATTGGATGTAGCAATTTTGTTTAAATTGCCATATATATAAGCTTAAGATATTTATCTGACAAATAAAATGTATATCTTGAATTTTCTGGGAATAGCCTCTGAAGTCTACTTTATTCTAGATGACTTTTGTATAACTGGCAAACCTTAAACACTATAAAGAACTTACTACACAAAAATGTTGATCTCATTAAAAGACACAAATTATACCATATACCTTTTTTTTTCTGTAGCGCTAGCCGTTTTCGAGATATTCCAGAGTATTGGTTTCAATGTTATGCCACTTCAACTTTTCTCGTTTATTTACTCCTGGCAAGCAAAGAAATTGCAATTTCAATTGCTTCACATAGCGACAGGCTTTTTTAGGACGAGACAAACGCTTTAGCCTGTGCATTTTCTTATTTTCCTTCTACTTACAAGGAAGCTAGTAATAAGATAATTTCTGCTTATGTTTATCTTGATTAGCATGATGTAGATAACAGATTAATGTTTTGAATAAAAGGTTTGTTTACCGAACATCTTGTGAATGGAACACATCAGATTATTTCCCTTCTACGAGGGGCAAAAGTTTTGTCCACTTATGGTTACTTTTCAACATAATCACCGAAAAGATTGAGACATTTATCGTACCTGTGCACAAGCTTTGCAATACCCGCTTCAAAAAATGTTGTCGCCAATGATTTCAAATGAGCATTGGCGTTGTTTTGAAGTTCTTCATACTTTACGACGTTTGCAGAGAGCCATTCAAAACAAACAAAGAGGAATGCTGACTTGAGGAATTGTATTGATCTATGACAACGTTCGTCCACACACTGCTGGCAGAATCCATCGGCTCCTTGAACAATTTCAATGGGACATTTTCCATCATCCGCCGTACAGTCCTGACCTGGCACCCAGCGATTTTCACCTTTTTCCTGAACTGAACACGTGGCTAGGAGGGCAGCACTTTCAAACCCACCAAGATCTTCAAAACAACATCAATGCTCATTTGAAATCATTGGCAGCAACATTTTTTTGAAGCGGGTATTGCAAAGCTTGTGCACAGGTACGATAAATGTCTCAATCTTTTCGGTGATTATGTTGAAAAGTAACCATAAGTGTACAAAACTTTTAGTAATAAAATAATTGTTTTCTATGGATGTCTTTTATTTATAACCTACCGGAGGATGAAAAAAAAAAAAAAAAAAAAAAAAAAACCAAGAACAGACCTCGTACTTGAAAGGAACCAAGCAATAAAAACAATGTTTATATCGATTATCATGAAGTAGATAGAGGAATAACCCTTTTGACAATAATTTGTTGCAGCGATGTAGAGAATGTCATGCGGATGCAACACATCCTTTTTTTCGTTATGTGCCTCAAAACACACAAGTGGAAAAGGCCATCGCAAAAATGCAAGATGGTTGCTTGCCTGTAAAGCTCTGTGCATCGCTTGTTTTCTGTTCAATTGTTTACTTTATGAAGGTTTGCGTCGTGTATTTAAAGTTGAGAGTCGGTAAAGCGACGGTCAGGTGTTATTTATAAAACCGAAATTGAAGCGAGCCAAGCAAAGAAAACAGATGCGACGGCTGTGTGAGGAATGTTTGTCGGCGCCATAGAGTCTAGCTAACACCTGCACGACCCAGCATCCCACTTGCTGCTGCTGCTGCAGCAGTCATACTGACCGACTGTGTGTGCCTTGGTGCGTTCAGTCTGCTGCCGAAGTCCACGACTGGCTTTCTGTGTATGCACAAGCTAAAAAATCTGACACGTTCCATTCACATGACTTTCTCTACATCTCTGCAACAAATTATTGTTAAAAGGCTTGTGTTTCTATTTACTTCATGTTAACTGAAAAAAAAAAAAAAAAAAATTAGCAGAAATAGTCGTATTACTTGCTTCCTTGTAAGTAGAAGCGAAATAAGGGAGTACCGTAACTTAAAGTAATAGTCATAAGCTGGTTGCTATGTGACTGAAGTTCCTTTGTTTGTATGGACAACAGTTGACAAATTCCGGTATGAGAAAAATACAAGTTTTTCAAAGCTGAAACCGAAAAACAAGGAATATGTCAAAAACGATCAACTCCACGAAAAAATGTACATGACATAAATCGTTTGTTTTAATGCGCTCCACATTTCTTGTGTGTTAAGTTTCTGCCCGTCTCTTACCGTTCAGCAGTTATGCAAAATTCCGTAAAATTCATCCAGAATAAAGTAGGCTTCAAGGACTATTTCTAGAAAATTCAAGATATACATTTTATTTTTCAGGTAAATACCTTTAATATTTGACATTTTAATTAAAACCGTTAGAGTCATTTTTGAGAAAATAAAAATTTTCGAAAAAAGTTCCATGTAAAGAATAGTTGGGGATGGGGGGATTTTTTCTTGAAAATCTTCGTGTCGCATCCTTGGAAGATACCAAACTTAAATACCAAGTTTGCTATTTAATGGTGCTTTCGTTTTTGAGCTACGCTCTCCATAGACACATACACACACGGATCTTTTTGTAAACATGCTTTTTTTGGATTCAGAGGGACCCAAAACATGTATATCCGGCGAAATCTCGGTATTGAATTTTTGGGTGTAATGCAAAACCTTCTCTATACACTATGTACATAGTACGTGTAGAGAAGGTAAAAGCTATTGCATTTCATAACAAATCTCGTGTGTTCCATTCACTTGTTCGCCCTCCGTGGTGTAATGGTTACCATGCTAACTTCATGTACCCAAGGTTACGGTTCAAACCCGGAGTAGGACGATGGATTTTCACTTTCTCTAGCCCTGTATGTACAATGTACATGGGGATGGAGAAGTATTGTATTCCACCCAAAAATTCCATGCCCAGATTTCACCGGAAATACACGTTTTAGGAGTCCAAAAAAAGTATTTTCTGAAACAGGTCCGCGTGTGCGCGTGTGTGTCTGTGGACAGCATAGCTCAAAAACGTAAAGACGGTTAAATACTAAACTTGGTATTTAGGTTTGGTATCTTCCTACGATGCGACACGAAGATTTTCAAGAAAATCCCCCCACCCCTAGCTACCCTTTACATTGAATTTTTTTTAATTTTTTTTCTTAAAAATGGCTCTAACGATTTTGATTAAAATACCACTATTAATGCCATTTCAGCCTCAAATAAAATATATATCTTGAATTTTCTAAGAATAGCTTCTAAAGACCTCTTTATTCTGGATGAATTTTGGTTAATTTAGCATAACTAGTAAACCGTAAGAGATAGACAAAATCTTACTATATAAAATTGTAGATCTCGTTAAAACACACAAGTTATGTCATATGCATTATTTTCGTGGAGCTTGCCGTTTTCGAGGTATTCCTTGTTATTAGTTTCAGTTGTGAAGTACTTATACTTTTCAGTGTTCGGTTTCCTTTTGTTCTACACCTGGCCAAGCAAAGAAGCGATTTGCAATGACAATCGCATAACGACACATTTTAAAACATTTGACTATCACTTTAGCCTAGTGTATTCCCTTAGTTCCAGTCTACTTATAAGGAACTAAGTAATACAATTCTGCTAATGTTTATCTCGATTAGCATGGTGTTGGAAAATTATCTTTTGTAAGAAGTTTGTTTGTAGAATAGCTAGAGAAAGTTATGTGAGTGTAACACATAAGACTTTTTTGGGTGTAAAAATCCTTAGCATGGCTTCCTTCGCAAGGAAAGTAAAGTCGTTGGTCCCGTGTCGTAGATTTACGGCCTCCAACCTGATAGAGGGGCCTCTGAGCAAAATTAAGCGGTCTTTCACGCCCAGTATAGAATGGGACGCTGAGAACCACATTAGTTAAAGAGCGTCCATAAATACTCTTTTTTATTTATTTTCCATTCACATAACCTTCTCTACATCTCTATATCACATTATTATTATTATTATTATTATTATTATTATTACTGTTATTGTTGTTGTTGTTGAAAACCTTATTCTTCTGTCTACTTAATGCTAATCGAGATAAACATTAGCTGAAATGCTTTCTTGTAAGTAGAAGGAAAATAAGATGATGTATTAGACTAAAAGATCAGTAAAATCTTTAAAAGATGGTAGCCATGTGGTCGAAATCCGTTTCTTTGCATTTACAGCAGTTAACAAACTCCCATATGTGAAAAGTTTTAAGTATTTTAAAACGAAACCAATAATAAGGAATATCTCAAAAATGGTCAACCCGACGAAAAAAATCTGATGTGTTCCATTCACATGGCTTTCTCTACATCTCTGTAACAAATTATTGTTGAAAAACTTAAGCTTCTATTTACTTCATGCTAATCGAGAAACAATTAACAGAAATAGTCTTACTACTTGCTTCCTTGTTTTTAGGAGCGAAATAAGGGAGTGCCAAGGTTAAAGTGATAGTCAAAAGCTGGTTGCTATGTGACTGAAGTTTCTTTGTTTGTAAGACAGGAATCGACAAATTCTTGTATGAGAAAAATACAAGTTTTTCAAAGCTGAAATCAAAAACAAGGAAAATCTAATACTCCACGAAAAAAATATATAACATAAAATGTGTGTTTTAAGGTGCTCAACGTTTTTTGTGTGGTAAGTTTGTTTGCATCTCTTACGGTTTAGCAGTTATGCAAAATTCCGTAAAATTCCTCCAGAATAAAGTAGCCTTCAGAGGCTATTCCCAGAAAATTCAAGATATACATTTTATTTGTCAGGTAAATATCTTTAATATACGATATTTTAATCAAAATCGTTACAGCTATTTTGGAAAAAAATAAAAAATTTCGAAAAAAGTTGCTTGTAAAGGGTAGTCGGGGGTGGGGGGATCGTGTCGGATCCTTGGAAGACACAAAACTTAAATACCAAGTTTGGCTTTTAACGGACTTTTTGTTTTTGAGGTGTGCTGTCACGGAATGGCGCCTCCACCATAGTCCTTGTGGTCGCCGAAAGAGACCGGTAGGAATGAAACGAATGGAGAGGAAGTTGGGGGGAGTGAAGAATTCTCTCCAGCAGTCACCTGGTGACCCCGGGAAGACCGCACGGGGAACCGAACCCTGGACCACCATAGTCCTTGTGGTCGCCGAAAGAGACCGGTAGGAATGAAACGAATGGAGAGGAAGTTGGGGGAGTGAAGAATTCTCTCCAGCAGTCGCCTGGTGACCCCGGGAAGACCGCACGGGGAACCGAACCCTGGACCACCATAGTCCTTGTGGTCGCCGAAAGAGACCGGTAGGAATGAAACGAATGGAGAGGAAGTTGGGGGAGTGAAGAATTCTCTCCAGCAGTCGCCTGGTGACCCCGGGAAGACCGCACGGGGAACCGAACCCTGGACCACCATAGTCCTTGTGGTCGCCGAAAGAGACCGGTAGGAATGAAACGAATGGAGAGGAAGTTGGGGGAGTGAAGAATTCTCTCCAGCAGTCGCCTGGTGACCCCGGGAAGACCGCACGGGGAACCGAACCCTGGACCACCATAGTCCTTGTGGTCGCCGAAAGAGACCGGTAGGAATGAAACGAATGGAGAGGAAGTTGGGGGAGTGAAGAATTCTCTCCAGCAGTCGCCTGGTGACCCCGGGAAGACCGCACGGGGAACCGAACCCTGGACCACCATAGTCCTTGTGGTCGCCGAAAGAGACCGGTAGGAATGAAACGAATGGAGAGGAAGTTGGGGGAGTGAAGAATTCTCTCCAGCAGTCACCTGGTGACCCCGGGAAGACCGCACGGGGAACCGAACCCTGGACCACCATAGTCCTTGTGGTCGCCGAAAGAGACCGGTAGGAATGAAACGAATGGAGAGGAAGTTGGGGGAGTGAAGAATTCTCTCCAGCAGTCGCCTGGTGACCCCGGGAAGACCGCACGGGGAACCGAACCCTGGACCACCATAGTCCTTGTGGTCGCCGAAAGAGACCGGTAGGAATGAAACGAATGGAGAGGAAGTTGGGGGAGTGAAGAATTCTCTCCAGCAGTCGCCTGGTGACCCCGGGAAGACCGCACGGGGAACCGAACCCTGGACCACCATAGACCTTGTGGTCGCCGAAAGAGACCGGTAGGAATGAAACGAATGGAGAGGAAGTTGGGGGAGTGAAGAATTCTCTCCAGCAGTCGCCTGGTGACCCCGGGAAGACCGCACGGGGAACCGAACCCTGGACCACCATAGTCCTTGTGGTCGCCGAAAGAGACCGGTAGGAATGAAACGAATGGAGAGGAAGTTGGGGGAGTGAAGAATTCTCTCCAGCAGTCGCCTGGTGACCCCGGGAAGACCGCACGGGGAACCGAACCCTGGACCACCATAGTCCTTGTGGTCGCCGAAAGAGACCGGTAGGAATGAAACGAATGGAGAGGAAGTTGGGGGAGTGAAGAATTCTCTCCAGCAGTCGCCTGGTGACCCCGGGAAGACCGCACGGGGAACCGAACCCTGGACCACCATAGTCCTTGTGGTCGCCGAAAGAGACCGGTAGGAATGAAACGAATGGAGAGGAAGTTGGGGGAGTGAAGAATTCTCTCCAGCAGTCGCCTGGTGACCCCGGGAAGACCGCACGGGGAACCGAACCCTGGACCACCATAGTCCTTGTGGTCGCCGAAAGAGACCGGTAGGAATGAAACGAATGGAGAGGAAGTTGGGGGAGTGAAGAATTCTCTCCAGCAGTCGCCTGGTGACCCCGGGAAGACCGCACGGGGAACCGAACCCTGGACCACCATAGTCCTTGTGGTCGCCGAAAGAGACCGGTAGGAATGAAACGAATGGAGAGGAAGTTGGGGGAGTGAAGAATTCTCTCCAGCAGTCGCCTGGTGACCCCGGGAAGACCGCACGGGGAACCGAACCCTGGACCACCATAGTCCTTGTGGTCACCGAAAGAGACCGGTAGGAATGAAACGAATGGAGAGGAAGTTGGGGGAGTGAAGAATTCTCTCCAGCAGTCGCCTGGTGACCCCGGGAAGACCGCACGGGGAACCGAACCCTGGACCACCATAGTCCTTGTGGTCGCCGAAAGACACCGGTAGGAATGAAACGAATGGAGAGGAAGTTGGGGGAGTGAAGAATTCTCTCCAGCAGTCGCCTGGTGACCCCGGGAAGACCGCACGGGGAACCGAACCCTGGACCACCATAGTCCTTGTGGTCGCCGAAAGAGACCGGTAGGAATGAAACGAATGGAGAGGAAGTTGGGGGAGTGAAGAATTCTCTCCAGCAGTCGCCTGGTGACCCCGGGAAGACCGCACGGGGAACCGAACCCTGGACCACCATAGTCCTTGTGGTCGCCGAAAGAGACCGGTAGGAATGAAACGAATGGAGAGGAAGTTGGGGGAGTGAAGAATTCTCTCCAGTAGTCGCCTGGTGACCCCGGGAAGACCGCACGGGGAACCGAACCCTGGACCACCATAGTCCTTGTGGTCGCCGAAAGAGACCGGTAGGAATGAAACGAATGGAGAGGAAGTTGGGGGAGTGAAGAATTCTCTCCAGCAGTCGCCTGGTGACCCCGGGAAGACCGCACGGGGAACCGAACCCTGGACCACCATAGTCCTTGTGGTCGCCGAAAGAGACCGGTAGGAATGAAACGAATGGAGAGGAAGTTGGGGGAGTGAAGAATTCTCTCCAGCAGTCGCCTGGTGACCCCGGGAAGACCGCACGGGGAACCGAACCCTGGACCACCATAGTCCTTGTGGTCGCCGAAAGAGACCGGTAGGAATGAAACGAATGGAGAGGAAGTTGGGGGAGTGAAGAATTCTCTCCAGCAGTCGCCTGGTGACCCCGGGAAGACCGCACGGGGAACCGAACCCTGGACCACCATAGTCCTTGTGGTCGCCGAAAGAGACCGGTAGGAATGAAACGAATGGAGAGGAAGTTGGGGGAGTGAAGAATTCTCTCCAGCAGTCGCCTGGTGACCCCGGGAAGACCGCACGGGGAACCGAACCCTGGACCACCATAGTCCTTGTGGTCGCCGAAAGAGACCGGTAGGAATGAAACGAATGGAGAGGAAGTTGGGGGAGTGAAGAATTCTCTCCAGCAGTCGCCTGGTGACCCCGGGAAGACCGCACGGGGAACCGAACCCTGGACCACCATAGTCCTTGTGGTCGCCGAAAGAGACCGGTAGGAATGAAACGAATGGAGAGGAAGTTGGGGGAGTGAAGAATTCTCTCCAGCAGTCGCCTGGTGACCCCGGGAAGACCGCACGGGGAACCGAACCCTGGACCACCATAGTCCTTGTGGTCGCCGAAAGAGACCGGTAGGAATGAAACGAATGGAGAGGAAGTTGGGGGAGTGAAGAATTCTCTCCAGCAGTCGCCTGGTGACCCCGGGAAGACCGCACGGGGAACCGAACCCTGGACCACCATAGTCCTTGTGGTCGCCGAAAGAGACCGGTAGGAATGAAACGAATGGAGAGGAAGTTGGGGGAGTGAAGAATTCTCTCCAGCAGTCGCCTGGTGACCCCGGGAAGACCGCACGGGGAACCGAACCCTGGACCACCTGACTCGCTTGCCATGTGCACTAGAGGAGGTAAAATCCAGTTGCAAAGGACATTAGAATATTCGAGAATGTACATATTGCGTCATAAGTACGCACTTCCCGGGCTGAATCGTCCACCTCTTGAAGCAATTCTTACTTACATAAGACTCCAGGTGTCCATTCTGTAAACACTTTACTCTCAAGTGAGTCGCAAATTTGTGACATACACTTCCTTACGATATTTGGTATTCATTCTTCAATCAGCGTTTTACAATGTTGGTAATTTTAATTGAGTTTTATTGCATGCGGGGCGTTCAATAATCCTTAGAAAATCCAAGATTTAGTAACCGTCATCTCTTACTAGATGGCAGTTAAAGTTTCAGCTATATCCATCACGTGGTTTCGTTACCATAGGCGACTGAATCAACGATCTTGTGCTTCTTTAGAAAGATGGGGTGCGGTGATTAACCAGAAAGAGATAAAAGCCGAGTTGGATCAAGTTCATGGCACATCTGCTCCTGCGTTTGTAACAATTTACAATTGGATAAATGAATTTAAACATGGCCGTACATCCACAAATGATGAACATCGTTCCCGACGTCCAGTATAAGTGGCTTCCTCAGAAATTATTGACCAAATCCAGGATATGGTTTTCAGTGATCAACGAATCAAAGTTCGCGAAATAGTAGAGGTCACAGGCATATCACAAGGTACAGTGTTCTCAATTTTGCACCAAAACTAGGTCTGACAAAGGTCTCGGCAAGATGGCTGCCGCGTTTGCTAAGCTGGTTTGGCACTTTTCCGTCGCAATCCTAACGAGTTTCTGCTTTGATACATAACTGTGGCTGAAGCATGGATACACTACTGCACTCCAAAGACAAAAGTACAGTGTAAACAGTGGATTTGTAAAGGCTCCGAAATAGGCAAAGGGGAAATCTGCAGACAAGGAGATGGACTCAGTTTCTTGAGACGCACGCGGAATTGATTGCTTGCAGAAAGGCAAAACGATAAATGGAGAGTATTATGCATCGTTATTGCACCGGTTGAACGGAGAAATTCAGAAATAAACCTTCATCTGTCAAAGAAAAAGACTCTCTTCCATCAAGACAATGTAGAATTAAGGTTCGAATTACTAAAACATCCTCCGTGACTTATTTTTATTTCCAAACTTGCAAAAGCGGCACGTCGGAAAACGATTCACATCTAACAAAGAGGTCATATCCCAAACAAATGACTATTTTATTTTTTTCTATCTTTTTGTAATCATTTATTGAACACCCCTAGTGCAGCGCCATTTAATAGATGTTTTAAGACTAAGGGCCAGTTTCATTAATGGCGGGGGTACGAACCGGGGACCTGATTTTGTTCAGCTCATTGTTTGATGACCAGCAATTTTATTTTCAGTTTGCACTGCAGTGAGAACTACGATCGTGACAATGGGGTGATCTATTCTACAATTTATGTGACGATGTTAGGCTGCTGTGGTAAAAGGTTTATCCTGGCGGTAACGGGTAACCCCGGTCAGTGGGTAATGCCGGTCATCACATCAGTGCTCTACCTTTAAAGCATAGTAACCAGAAGCGTTGTGAACAGTACTTACAAAAATCTGATGTGTTCCATTCACATGACTTTCTCTACATCTCTGTAACAAATTATTGTTAAAAAACTTATGCTTCTATTTACTTCATGCTAATGGAGAAAAAATTAGCAGAAAGTCTTATTACTTGCTTCCTTGTAAGTAGAAGCGAAATAAGGGAGTACCATAGGTTAAAGTGATAGTCAAAAGCTGGTTGCTATGTGACTGAATTTCCTTTGTATGGACAGGAGTCGACAGATTCCTGTATGAGAAAAGTACAAGTTTTTTAAAGCTAAAACCAAAAACAAAGAATATCTAAAAAACGATCAACTCTACGAAAAAACTCTATATGACGTAAATTGTGTGTTTTATCGTGCTCTTCATTTTTTGCCTTGTAATTTTTGTGTACCTCTTACGGTTTAGCAGTTAAACAAATTTCGGCAAAATTCATCCAGAATAAAGACGACTTCAGAGGTTATTGCCAGAAAATTCAAGATACACATTTTATCTGGGATCTAAATAGCTTTAAGATACGCGATTTTAATCAAAATCGTTACAGTCATTTTTAGTGTAATTGGGGGTGGGGGATTTTCTTGAAAATATTCGTGTCGCATCCTTGGAAGATACCAAACCTAAATACCAAGTTTGGTATTTAACGGTCATTTCGTTTTCGAGTTATGCTGTCCATACACACACACAAACTTTTTTCTGAAAATGCATTTTTTTAGATTCAGGGATCCTAAAACATGCATTTCCAATGAAATCTCGGTTTCGAAATTTTCGGTGGAATACAATAGTTTCTCTGTCCACCTGGGTAGTGTGGTGGTAGCGTGTCTGCCTCACATTCAAAAGGTCGTGAGTTCGAATCTCGCTTAGGGTGAGTTACCCGGGTAAGGTTTTTTCGGGGTTTTCCCTTATCCTGAAAAGACGAATGTCGAGTAACTTTAATCTCCATGGACCCCGAGAACATTTGAGCATCATTTCACCAATTTCATTCATCGTCCGATATGACCAACCAGGTTAAAGGACGTTAAGCTACCGAAAAAAAAACAAAAACACTTCCTCTATTCACTATGTACATAGTACGTGTAGAAAAAGTAAAAATGTAGATCACCTAGAACACACAATTTATGTTATATAAATACTTTTTTTTTTTTTTTTTTTTCCATAGAATTGGCCATTTCTGACACATTCCTTGTTATTTGTTTCAATTTTAAAATACTTAAACTTTTCTTCTTTGGGAATTTGCCAACTTCTGGAAGGGCCAAGAAACATAATTCATTCAAAAGGCAAGCAGCTTTTAAAAGATTAACTGTCACTTTAACCTATGGTACTTCCTTATTTCACTTCTACTTACAAGGAAACAATAATAAGACTAACGCTGCTAATGTTTATCTTCATTAGCATGAAGTAAATAGAAGCATAAGCTTTTTAACAATAATTTGTTACAGAGATGTAGAGAAAGTCATGTGAATGGAACACATCAGATTTTTTAACATAAACACAAACACAGATAGATATTTTACAAGTGGATAAACAGAGAGTTTATCGATAAGTAGAACAATTTAAAACGCCAGTGGATAATAGAGGTTTGTATAATACATTATTTTATCCTACAGATACGATAAATTAATATATGACAAATATTCAGTTAATGATTTTAGTAATAAATTAAATAAGGAATAAGGCGTTCTTATAGTTATACAATATGGTAGGTCATGTAATTTTGTTTTTAGTGCTGCTAGTTTCAAATTAAGTTTACGATGGAGAACGTTAATATATCGGTTCCAAAAGAAATATTAAACGAAGCAGTTGAGGCTTTATTACCGACGACTTCACGGAAATTATACGAAAAAGAGTTTCAGCAATTTAAGAAATGTTCAGGGCATTAGTGCTTCTTGCTTATTACCTGCTTTCTCTACACGTACTATGTACATAATGTATAAAGAAGGTATTGTATTGCACCCAAAATTCGATTCCGAGCTTTCACCAGAAATATATGTATTGGGTTCCTCTGAATCCAAAGAAAGTATTTTTGGAAAAAGGTCCGTGTGTGCGTGTGTGTCTGTGGACAGCACTGCTTAAAAACGAAAAGACTATTAAATACCAAACTTGGTATTTAAGTTTGGTATTTTTCAAGGATAGAACACGAAGATTTTCAAGAAAATCCACCACCCCAAAGTACCCTTTACATGGAACTTTCTTCTCATACGGGGGAATTTGTCAAGGTATTATCAACCACATGGCAACTAGATTTTAAAATATTTGACTATCACTTTAGCCTAGTGTATTCCCTCCATTCTACTTACAAGGAAACTAGTAATAAGACTATTCTGTTAATGTTTATCTCTACTAGCATGAATTAGATAAAAGCATCATGAGCATTTTAACAATAATTTGTTACAGAGATGTAGAGAGAGTCATGTGAATGGAACACATCAGATTTTTGCATACACAGATAGATATAATATTTAGTTACTATTGGTGTTGGGTCAATTCTGTTGCCTGTTATATTACACCAGACACTTCTGGACACTCTCAGAAGATTCAGTTTTGTTGATACGCGTGGAATATTTTGGAAGTGTAGTTCCACTTTAAATCACCCAAAAAACGTTTGCGATAAAAAAGCATTTTCTATCTTTTGATCGATAAACAATTGAGTTCCTTTGAATGATGCCGCAGGTGACTGTACCAGACAGGATTCATCGCGATAACATTTTACTACTACGACCGAGGTTTATGACTGGTAGCGTTATTTTTTCAAAATGTCGTATGATTTCGCTCTGTGTGGTCTGGCCGCGTTGCTGACCCCAGAAACACCTGCACCCTTCGTTCCGGCAGACAGCTGAACGAATCTGCCACTGTGACTTACTGCTGCCACGCTCTGTGGACCAGAGAGCCTGGGAAATGGAAAACAATTGCCATCTCAACCACAGAGACGGATTAGATCGAAAATTCCCTAGCCTTACGCGTGGAGAAGCATGTTTTTGCCAATCCGCCATATTTAGACACTACTCTTTTGATATGAATACGCCTTTGTATGCCCAAAAATAAGACTTTCTGATGTCAAATTGTCAATTAAGCAGTAAATTTGGACTGTAAGATTTAAATCAGTATAATGGTCAATACGTATGTGACGTTTAGTTGAAGTTTCTCGAATAGCAGACGCAGAAACAAGGAAAGCGAAAAGTGTTTCAAAACATAATTTAGTGAACTCATTTAAATGATTCTGTGGTGCTAAATGTTTAATTAAGCAACAAATTTAAACTGTAATTTTTAAACATGTATAATGGCCAATACTTGTGCGGTGTTTGGTTATAGTTTCTCGAATAGCAGAAGTATAAACAATGATAGGGAAATGTGTTTCAATACATATGTTAATGTACTTATTTAAGTGATTTTGTGATGTTAAATGTTCAATTAAGCAGTAAATTTAGACTGTAAGCTTTAAACCAGTATAATCGTCAATACGTGTTAGGTGTTTGTTTGTAGTTTTTCTCGAATAGCAGAAGCAAAAACAAGAAAGGTGAAATGTGTTTCAATACATATGTTAGTGTACTTATTTAAGTGATTCTGTGGTGTTAAATTTTCAGCTAAGCAGTAAATTTAGACTACAAGATTTAAAGCAGTATAGTGGTCAATACGTGTGGTTGTAGTTTCTCGAATAGCAGAAGCAAAAACAAGAAGGATGAAATATGTTTCAATACATATGTTAGTGTCCTTATTTAAGTGATTTTGTTGTGTTTAATGTTGAATTAAGGAGTAAATTTATACTGTAAACTTTAAACCTGTATAATCATCAATATGTGTTTGGTTGTAGCTTCTCGAATAGCAGAAGCAAAAACAAAGGAAAGGGAGGTGTGTTTTAATACATAGGTTAGTGTACTTATTTAAGTGTTTTTCGGTGGTATACTTAGTGAAATACGAGTATGTTATACATTATTAATAGAACGATTCTGTATTGTTTGTTAGATTCCGAACTGGAAAAGACCATTGAGAAGTTTTGGAAAAGGAAATTCGCAGACAAAATTGTCAACCTACTCCGGTTTATAAGAAATCTCTTGCTAGTTCGCCCATTTAGCAGCTATCGCGAGAAATAATTACTATGAAATTATGTGGTACCAGAACCTGAGAATAGAGGGCGTGTTCCTCGGACTGGGAATACAATGTTAATTATCACAATATTCCTCGACCGAAATTCTTGATTAATATCACACATTCTGCTAAAACTTTAAACTAATGCAGTACAGTCTTTTGTTACATTAACAGAAATTTGAAGAAAAATCTAATGTGTTCCATTCGCATGACTTACTCTACACCTCTGCAACAGATTATTCTATTTACTTCATGCTAATCGAGAAAAACTTAGCAGAAATAATCTTATTACTTGCTTCCTTGTTAGTAGAAGAGAAATAAGGGAGTACCATAGGTTAAAGTGATAGTCAAAAGCTGGTTGCTATGTGACTGATCTTCCTTTGTTTGTATGGACAGGAGTGGACAAATTCCTGTATGAGAAAAATACAAGTTTTTCAAAACTGAAACCAAAAACAAGCAATATCTAAAAAACGGTAAACACCACGAAAAAGATGTATTTAACACAAATTGTGTGTTTTAACGTGCTCTACATTTTTTGTGTGTTAAGCATTTGTCCATCTCTTATGGTTTAGCAGTTAAGCAAAATACCGTAAAATTGACCCAGAATAAAGTAGTCTTAAGGGGCTATTCCCAGAAAATTCAAGATATACATTTTATTTTTCAGTTAAATATCTTTAATATACGATATTTTAATCAAAATCGTTAGAGTCATTTTTAAGAAAATTAAAATTTTCCAAAAAATTTCCATGTAAAGGGTAGTTTTGGGAGGGCGGATTTTTCTCAAAATCTTCTTGTCGTATCTGTGGAAGATACTAAACTTAAATACCAAGTTTGGTATTTTACTGACTTTCGTTTTTGAGTTATTGTGTTCACGGACACACACACAGACACACACACACACACACGCACACATGAGCCTCTTTGTGTAAATGCCTTTTTTTTATATAATGGAGCCTAAAACATATATTTCCCGTGAAATCTCGGCATGGAATTTTTGAGTGCAATACAATACCTTCTCTATACACTATGTACATAGTACGTGTAGAGAAAGTAAAAAAGCGTAAAGTGAGTAAAGAAAGTGAAGTGACTAACAACAAATTTTGGCAAGCGTTTCGACTGACAATGGACTTAACGACGGAAGCCCACATAAACAAATGAGTAGCGTTGGCCACTTGTTGCTGCACACAGCTGGACAGCTGATTGTGTTATAGCCCACAAATTATTGCTCCGGACGGTCGTTAAGATTCATCCACGCATGCGTCACTCAGGTCCTCGTAGTGCAGGTGTACTGCTCTTAATATAGCACGGAGAACAAAACACGTGCGCTACATACCCCACGCCTGCAATTCTTGGATTCACTGCGTCTTGTGCATCTTCTGTGTAAAACAAAACCTCTGTTGTAATATTAACAGTACAAAAACATCTGATCCTTTACTTCATGCTAATCGAGATAAACATCAGCAGAAACGGTCTTATTACTTAGTTCCTTGTAAGTAGAAGCGAAATAACTGAATACACTAAAGGAATAGTCAAATGTTTTAAAATGTGGTTCCTATGTGATTGAAATCCGTTTCTTTGCGTGGCCAGCAGTTGACAAGTTCCCATAAAGAATTTTAAAACTGAAACTAAGAACAAGGTATATCTCGAAAACGGTCAACGCCACGTAAAAAAGTGTATATGACATATATTGTGTCTTTTAATGAGATCTACATTTTTATGTAGTAAGTTTTAGTCTATCTCTTACGGTTTGCCTGTTATGCAAAATTTACAAATATGCTTCTAGAATAAAGAGGTTTTCAGAGACTTTTCTCAAAAAAATTCAAGATACATATTTTATTTGCAATGGAAATACATTAAATATAAGAGATTTTAATCAAAATCGTTTGAGCAATTTTTGAGAAAATAAAAATTCTCGAAAATGTTTCCATGTAAAGGATAGTTTGGAGTGGGGGGGGGGGTTTCTTCAAAGTCTTCGTGTTTCAAACTTGGAAGATACTAAACTTATACACCAAGTTTTTGAGTTATCGTGTTCACAGACACACGGACACACACGGACCTTTTTCTAGAAATGCTTTTTATGGATACTGGGGACCCTAAAACATCTATTTCCGGTGAAATCTCGACATCGATTTTTTGGGTCGAATACAATACCTTCTCTATACGCTATGTACATAGTACGTTCAGAGAAAGTAAAAAAATCTTATGTTTATTCTTCTATCTACTTCATGCTAATCAAGATAAACATTAGCAGAAATGGTCTTATTATTCAGTTGCATGTAAGTAGAAGGGAAATAAAGGAATGCACTAGACTAAACCGACAGTCAAATGTTTTAAAATGTGGTTGCTATGGGATTGAAATCCGTTTTTTTGCCTGGCGAGGAGTTGACAAGTTCCCATAAAGAAATTTAAAACTGAAACTAAGAACAAGGAATATCTTGAAAACGATCAACGTCACGTAAAAAATGTATATGACATATATTGTGTATTGTAATGAGATCTATATTTTTTGTGAATTAAGTCTCTGTCTATTTCTTACGGTTTACCAGTTATACAAAATTCAGAAATATGCATCCAGAATAAAGAGGTCTTCAGAGGCTATTCTAAAAAAATTCAAGACATAAATTTTATTTACCATGTAAATATCTTAAATATAACAGATTTTACTCAAAATAGTTAGAGCTATTTTTGAAAAAACAAAATTTTCGGAAAGTTTTCCATGTAAAGGGTAGTTGAGGGGGGGGGGAGATTTTCTTGAAAATCTTTTTGTCGCATCCTTGGAAGATTCTGATCTTAAATATCAAGTTTGACATTTAACGATCTTTTTGTTTTTGAGCTATGCTATCCACAGACACACACACACACACACACACACACACAGACACAGACACAGACACACACACACACACACATATTGACATTTTTAAAACACTTTTTTGAATTCGGAGGTCCCAAAACAAAGTATTTCCGTTGAAATCTCAGTATTGAATCTTTGAAAGCAATAGACCACCTTCTGTGTACAGTACAGAGATGCGCGCATTAAACTGTCAGTATATTATTGTCGGACTGTACCATCAAGTGAAGCAGAGTCAGTCGCTTGACAAAGTTCCGTTGCAGATTCTTGTCCGGAACGAACCGTTTTCTGCACAAAGCGGAACCAACATGCTGCTAGCTCGGTGTGACGAAGACATGGTATTCCCGCAGACCTCACACCTGTATCCTCCCTTCCTTTCCCATCTTAATTATGTGCATGTTTTAAAATGCATTAAAAAGCGACACTCCGCGTGTCTAACAAAACCTAATAATATATTCAAAAGGCTTTCTCTAGCCGTACTGCAAACTTTTCTTACAAAAGATAAACATTAGCAGAAACAGTCTTATTACTTAGTTCCTTGCAAGTAGAAGTGAAATAAGGGAACACACTAGACTAAACCGACAGTCAAATGTTTTAAAATGTGGTTGCTATGGGATTGAAATCCGTTTCTTTGCGTGGCCAGGAGTTGTCAAGCTCCTGTATGAGAAAAGTTTTATGTATTTTAAAACTGAAAGCAATAACAAGGAATGTCTTAAAAACACTTAACTGCACAAAATAAATGTATATGGCATAAATTGTGTGTTTTAACTGGATATCTTTTTTTTCGTAGTAAGTTTTTGTCAGTTATTCAAAATACAGACAAATGTATCCAGAATAAAGATGTCGTTAGAGGCTTTTCCCAGAAAATTCAAGATATACATTTTATTTGTTATGTAACTAACTTTAATATACGGTATTTTAACCATATTCATCAGAATCAATTTGACGAAACCAACATTTTCGAAATTTTTTCCATGTAAAGAGGGCTGGGGGGATTTTCTTGTCGCATTCTTGTGAGATACTGAACGTTTGTACCAAGTTTAGTATTTAACGGAATTTTCGTTTTTGAGCTATGCCGCTCACAGACACACGGACACACACACGGACATTTTTCTAAGAATGCTGTTTTTACTTTCTCTACACGTACTATATATAGTGTATAGAGAATGTATTACACTCTACCCATAAATTGGATACCGAGATTTCACCGGAAATATATGCTTTAGGGTCCCCTGGATCCAAAAAAAGCATTTTCAGAAAAATGTCCGTGTGTGTGTGTCCGTGAACACTATAACTCAAAAACTAAAACTTGGTATTTAAGTTCAGTGTCTTACAGGGATGCGACACGAAGATTTTGAGAAAAATTCCCCCACCTCAAAATAAGCTTCACATGGAACTTTTTTTGAACATTTATATTCTCTCAAAAACGGCTGTAACGATTTTGATTAAAATTTCATATATTAAAGATATTTACCTGACAAATGAAATGTATATCTTGAATTTTCTGGGAATAGCCTCTGAAGAGTAGTTTATTCTGGAGGAATTTTACGGAATTTTGCATAGTTTCTAAACCGTAATAGATTGACAAAAAATTACCACACAAAAAATGTAGACTACGTTAAAACACAATTTATGTCATTTACATTTTTTCGTGGAGCTGATCGCTTTTTAGATATTCCTTGTTCTTGGTTTCAGCTTTCAAAACTTATACTTTTCTCATACAGGAATTTGTCAACTCCTGTCCATACAAACAAATGAACTTCAGTCACATAGCAACCAGCTTTTGGCTTTCACTTTAACCTATGATACACCCTTATTTCACTTCTACTTTCAAGGAAGCAAGTAGTAAAACTACATCTGCTCATTTTTTCTCATTAGCAATGAAGTAAATAGAAGCATAAGCTTTTTAACAATAATTTGTTGCAGAGATGTAGAGAAAGTCCCAGTGAAAATTCGGGCGAAATTTTGGTTGGAATGCAATACTTATGTATCTATTATGCATTTTGACGTTTGTATAAACTGGCTAGAGAAAGTAACAACTCGGTTAAATACTCATCAAGTCACCAGATTCTGCGAGTGTCAAGAAATGGGCCTCCCCCGCCGCAAACTATCGTTTCATGGAGCATTTTTCTAAATTTTAGAGTTTCTCCAAAATGGCTCTAACGATTTTGATTAAAGTACAGTATATTAAGTGTATGTTACATTTTTGTGGGTAAAGCTCTTTTCATTCGCATAACTGGCAAATCATAAGAAACAGACAAAAAACCTATTATATATTTTTGTTGTGCATTTCCAACATATTCCTTCTTTTTAGATTTCAGTTTCAAAATACTTTTACTGAAATATTTTTTCTCCAACATGAAGTCGTCATCCGTTTTTCTTTAGTTTTTCTTCTGAATTCGCAAAGAACCGAAGTTTAATCGTATAGCAACCAGTTTTAAAAAAAAAATTGATGTGTTCCATTCACATGACTCTCGACATCTCTACAAAAAAGTTATTGTTAAAAAGCTTATGCTTCTATTTACTTCATGCTAATTGAGAAAAAAAAATAGCAGAAATAGTCTTATTACTTGCTTCCTTGTAAGTAGAAGAGAAACAAGGGAGTACCATAGGTTAAAGTGACAGTCAAAAGCTGGTTGTTATGTGACTGAAGTTCCTTTGTTTGTATGGACACGAGTTGACAAATTTATGTATGAGAAAAGTATAAGTTTTTTAAAGCTGAAACCGAAAACAAGGAATATCTCAAAAACGATCAACTCCACGAAAAAATGTACATTACACAAATTGTGAGTTTTAACGTGCTCTACATTTTTTGTGTGGTAGGTCTTTGTCCATGTCTTACGGTTTAGCAGGTATTTAAAATTCCGTAAAATTCATCACGAATCGAGTATTCAACTGTCTTTTCGTTTATGAGCTATGCTGTCCATAGACACAGAGTCAGACAGACAGACAGACACATGGACCTATTTCTTAAAATGCTTCTTTTGAACTCAGGGGGTCCTAAAACATGTATTTCCGGTGAAATCTCGGTATCGAATTATCGGTGAAATACAATACTTCTCTATCTCTATGTACTGATGAGTCTAATTCACATGGCCTTCTCTACACCTCTGCAACAATTACTGTTAGAAGCTTATTCTTGTATCTACTTCAAGGTAATCAATTGTACTTATTACTTGGTTTCTTGTAAGTAGAAGGGAAAAAATCTGATGTGTTCCATTCACAATATGTCCTCTAGTTGTTCGGTAAACAAACCTTTTGTTTGATGTTATCTACATCATGATAATAGAGATAAAGCAGAATTAGTCTGATTACTAGCTTCCTTGAATGTAGAAGGGAAAAAGAGAGTGCACAGGCTAAAGCGATAGTCTCGTGCTATAAAAGCCGGTCGCTATTGAAACAATTTAAATTCTAATCTCTTTGCTTGCCAGGAGTAAAGAAACGAGTAGCGAGAAGAAAGATGTCTTCCCGTTTGACTTAAAATTGAAGCCAATAATCTGGAATATCTCGAAAACGGGTAAATCTACAAAAACAAGAATGTACAGGATATATAAATCGTGTGTTTTAATGAGATCTACATTTTTTGAGTACTAAGTTTTTATATATCTCTTACGGTTTGCCAGTTATATAAAAGTCATCCAGATTAAAGAGGTCATCAGAGACTATTCCCAGAAAATTCAAGATATACATTTCGTTTGTCAAAAACATATCTTGAGCATACGGTATTTTAATCCAAATTGTTAGAGCCAATTTTGAAGAAATAAAACTTTTCAAAAATGTTCCATGTAAAGAGTAGTTTGTACGGGGGGGGGGTTTCTTGAAAACTTTCGTGTTGCATCCTTGGAAGATATTGAGCTTAAATACCAAGTTTGGTATTTAATAGTCTTTTAGTTTTTGAGCTAATTTTTTATAGTGTTTGACGCCCGCTTTTACTGCTCTGGCACCGGAGTGCGAGTTTTTGAGCTAAGCTGCCCACATATACACATGGACCTTTTTCTATAAATACTTCTTTTGGGGGGGGCCTCAGAACATGTATTTTCGGTGAAATCTCGGTGTGGTATTTTTGGGTGCGATGCAATATCTTCTCTGTACCTCATTTACATAGTACGTGTAGAGAAAGTAATTATGAGACCCCAATGCAGCCAAGTTGGTTTTCTTGCTCAATGTGATCGCGGCCGTATTTTAAATTGCACCACTTGTAACATAAACATAACACCTGCAGTTTCGTCAACAGTTTATTGAAACTTGTAACCTATTAGTAAATTGAACAGTTTTACTTTCTGTGCAGTGTATTGCATCGATACCGGAAACATATGTTTTGAGACACCCTGAATCCAAAAAAGGCATTTTTAGAAACAGGTCCGTGTGTGTGTGTTTGTGTGGACAGCATTGCTCAAAAACGAAAAGACCCTTAAATACCAAACTTGGTATTTATGTTTGGTATGTTGTAAGGATGCGACACGGAGATTTTCAAGAAAATCTCCCCACCCCAACTACCCTTTACATGGAAAAATGTTCGAACATTTTGATTTTTCTCAAAAATGGCTCTAACGATTTTGATTAAAAGATCGTATATTAAAGATATTTAGCTGACAAATAAAGTGTATATCTTGAATTTTCTGGGAATAGCCTCTAAAGACTACTTTATTCTGGATGATTTTTCTTGAATTTTGCATACCTGCTAAATCGTAAGATATGAACAAAGCGCATTACACAAAAAATATAGATCACGACAAAACACACAATTTATGTCATGTACATTTTTTCGTGGAGTTGATCGTTTTTGAGTTATTCCTTGTTATTGGTTTAAGCTTTAAAAAACTTATACTTTTCTCATACAGGAATTTGTCAACTCCTGTCCATACAAACAAAGGAACTTCAGTCACATAGCAACCAACTTTTGACTATCACTGTAAGTTATGGCACTCCCTTATTTCGCTTCTACTTACTCGATTAGCATGAAGTAAATAGAAGCATAAGCTTTTTAACAATAATTTGGTGCAGAGATGTAGAGAAAGTCATATGAATAGAATACATCAGATTGTTTTTGTAGTTTAACATCCTTTAACCTGGTTGGACATATGCGACGATGAATGAAATGACCTGAAGGAACTTAAAGTTATTCGTGTTCTCAGGATGAGGAGAAGCACCTTGTCCTAAGCGAGATTCGAACAGACGACCTGTTGTATTGGCTCCTTGACATTAATCTGAAGGTAACTTGCTCCCGAGGGAAGAGGTTTGATAGCACGTCGAGTGGATGATTGAGATCTTTACGACAGCGAGTGAGTGTTTGTGTAAATGTTTGTTCAAGTGTTTCCTTGAAGCTGGGATCCAAGCGGAAGGGCAAGTGTACTTGGAGAGGTCCATCATTATCTGCAGGCGATAGCAGGAGTTGGGTGTGTCGTAGCTCTGTTTGTTCCTTCTCCCAGAGCAGATACACCTGTACTGCAACATCTCATGTCTTCCATTCACATCAAATTACTGTTAAAAAGTTAATACTTCTATTTACCTCATGCTAGTCTAGAAAAAATTATCAGAAATAGTCTTATTACCTGCTTCCTTGTAAGTAGAAGCGAAATAAGGGAGTACCATAGGTTAAAGTGATACTCAAAAGCTGGTTGCTATGTGACTGAAGTTCCTTTGTTTTATGGTCAGGAGTTGACAGATTCCTGTATGAGAAAAGTATAAGTTTTTCAAAGCTGAAACCAATAACAAGGAATATCAAAAAACGATCAACTCCTCGAAAAAAATCATATAACATAAATTGTGTGTTTTAATGTGCTCTACATTTTTTGTGTGGTAAGTTTTTGTCCATTTCTTACGGTTTCGCAGTTATGCAAAATTCTTCCTGAATAAAGTAGTCTTCAGAGGCTATCCCTATAAAATTCAAGATATACAAATAATTTGTCTGGTAAATATCTTTAATATACGATATTTTAATCAAAATCGTTATAGCCATTTTTGAGAACATTAACATTTTTGAAAAATTTTCCATGTAAAGGGCAGTTGGGGTGGGGTATTTCTTGCAAATCTTCGTGTCGCATCCTTGGAAGATACCAAACTTAAATACCAAGTTTGGTATTTAATAGTCTATTCGTTTTTGAGATATGCTGTCCACAGGCACAAGATACACATACACACACATGCACACACACGGACCTTTTTCCAAAAATGCTTTTTTTTTTTTGGATTCAGGGAGACCCAAAACGTGTATTTCCGGTGAAATCTCGGTATCGAATTTTTGGGTGGAATACAAAACCTTCTCAATACACTATGTACATAGTACGTGTAGAGAAAGTAATCATAACGAGACGAAAGGGAAAATGGAGGAACCCGGACAATTGGTATACAGTGGACCATGGGAACGTCTCGATTTTTAAAATAAAATCAATACTATAATATTCAAATTTTATTTTTGTACCACTGCAATAGGGTATCGAGTACCATTTGATCTTTTAAATGACCTCTACTACTTAGGATACATTGTTGCAGTATGTGATACTGATTCCTGTAAGGCCTCCTTGAGCTCATTAAAGTTCCTTGGTTTCCTAATGTACACTTGAGATTTGAGCTAGCCCCAAAGGAAGTAGTCGCATACTGACAGATCTGGAGAACCTGGGGGCCACGCAATGTCTCCTCTTCTTGTAATGGACACGTTGGCAGCTTAGGCTGTAGCCCCATCTTGTTGAAACAGATTACACGATAATGTAACTCAGGAATAAGGAAGTCCCCTAACACCTCTTCGTATCGATCTGAGGTCACTGTTACAACTCTATTATTCTCTTCAAAAAATCTGATGTGCTCCATTCACATGATTTTCTCTACATCTCTGCAACAGATTATTCTATTTACTTCATCTAATTCAGAAAAAATTAAGGGAGTACCATAGGTTAAAGTGATAGTCAAAAGCAGTTTGCTATGTGACTGAAGTTCCTTTGTATGGACAGGAATTGACAAATACCTGTATGAGAAACGTATGCTTTTCAAAGCTGAAACCAAAAACAAGGACTATCTAAAAAACAATAAATACCAAGAAAAAATATATATGACACAGATTGTGTGTTTTAAAATGCTCTACATTTTATGTGTTTTATGTTTTCATTTATCTCTTACGGTTTAGCAGTTGTGCAAAATTCCGTAAAATTCATCCAGAATAAAGTAGTCTTCAGAGGCTATTCCCAGAAAATTCAAGATATACATGTTATTTGTCAGGTAAATATCTTTAATATACGATATTTTAATCGAAATCGTTACAGACATTCTTGAGAAAATCAAAATCTTCGACATTTTTTCCACCTAAAGTATAGTTTGGGGTGGGGGGATTTTTGTCAAAATCTCTGTGTCCCATCCCTGAATGATACTAATCTTAAATACCAAGTTAGGTATTTTACGGACTTTTCGTTTTTTGAATCATCGTGTTCAAGGACACACGCACACACACCCACACGGACCTTTTTCTGAAAATTCTTCCTTTTTTTTTTATTCAGGAGACACTAAAACGTATCTATATTTGCGGTGAAATCTCGGTATCGAATTTTTGGGTGCAATACAATACCTTCTCTATACACTATGAACATAGTACGTGTAGAGAAAGTAAAAAATTACATAGACACAACACGGTACACAACGCAAAGCAACGCCAGAGTTTGCAAACTCCAAACTACGTATGTCCTTGCGTTGCGTACACAGAGAAAGTATTGAGTATTCCTTCCTCTACGATTGTCTGATGTTCAACAACAAACATCCGAATGCGAGGTTTTACAGCGCCTACTGTACAATTATGCTGTTTTATTTGACCGTGCCTCGCCGTCCCTCAAAAGGTTATGCTATTGACCTTGTGAATCGAGCTTTCATTTAATAGGTGTACGCAACATGATTCGCTGTGACAAATGGTAAGGCGCAAAGAGATATTTCAGTAAATGTACAGCTTTCTACAGTCTCTATGCTTGCACTATTTTCAATACTTTTGGATAAACAATTATTGTGATGTCATGCTGTGAGCGTCAGTTGTTTTAATTTTTACTTTCTCTACACGTACTATGTACATAGTGTATACAGAAGGTATTGTATTGCACCCAAATATTCTATACCGAGATTTCACCAGAAATACATGTTTTGAGATCCGCTGAGTCCAAAAAAGCGTTGTTAAGAAAAGGTCCGTGTGTGTGTGTGTGGACAGCATAGCTCAAAAACTAAAAGAGTCTTAAATACCAAACTTGGTACATTACATGGAACACTTTTCGAAAATTTGTTCTTCTCAAAATCCCATAACGATTTTGATTAAAATGTCTTGTGATTAAGATATTTAAATGACAAATAAAATATATTCGTTAAATGTTCTGGGAATAGCCTCTGAAGACCTCTTTATTCTGGATGAATTTTGTAAAACTGGTAAGTGATAGACAAAAAATGTAATCTCGTTAAAACATACAATTTATATAATATACTTTTTACTTGCTCTACAATTACTATGTACATAGTGTGTAGAGGAAGTATTGTATTCCACCCAAAAATTCGATACTGAGATTTCAGCAGAAATACATGTTTTGGGTCCCCCTAAATCCAAAAAAGACGTTTTTTGAAAAAAACTCCGTGTATGCGTCTGTGAACAGCATAGCTCAAAAACGAAAATACCAAACTTGGTTTTTAAGTTTTGTATCTTCCAAGGATGCGACACGAAGATTTTCAACAAAATCGCCCCAATCCGAAATCCTCCAATTTTCTGGAAAATGGGTATAACGATTGTGATTAAAATGTCTGATGATTAAGATATTTATGTGACAAATGAAATGTATATCTTGAATTCTCTAGGAATAGCCTCTGAAGATCTATTTATTCTCGATGACTTTTGCTGCATTTTGTATAACTGGTACAAACTACACAAAAATATAGCTCTCGTTAAAACACACAATTTATGTAATATACTTTTTTTCGTGCAGTTGACCATTTCTGAGATATTCCTTGTTACTTGTTTCAGATTTAATAGACTTGCTTTTCTTTCTCGGAAAGTTTTAAACTCCTAGCACTAAATAGAAACGGATTTCAAGCACATGGCAACCAGGCTGCCGTTTTAGTTTACTGTATTCCTTCATCTACTTACAAGGAGCCATTTCTGCAGGTGTTTATCTCTCTCAGCATGAAGGAGATAGATAACATTCATTTGTTACAGACATGTAGAAAAAAACATGTGAATGGAGCACATAAGGTTTGTTTTAGGTTTGCCAGAAAGCTACGAGCAGGAAGGTAGGCTCTCAAGACAGTTTAGCAAGTGTTTGGCTGACCTTAGGACTAAGCGAGAGATTATTTAGATAAACTTGCTCGGTACACGTGTACTGGAAAGTGACAACAGCCGTCCGTAAAATCTCGAAATATATCATTTTCTATATTTAAGGGAGCAAATGTGTCTCATTTCGATTTTAAAAAACACCTGATTTGCTGCATTCACATGACTTTCTCTGTAACAAATCAATCTATCTCATGCTAAAACATTAGCAGAAATGTTCTTATTGCTTATAAGTAGAAGGGAAACAATACACTAGGCTAAAGCGACAGTCAAATCTTTCAAAATGTGGTTGCTATGGCGTTTCTTTGTGTGGCCAGGAGTTGACAAGTTCCCGTATGAGAAAATTTGTTGTGTTCCATTCATATGGCTTTCTCTGCAACAAACTATTATATTTACTTCACCTATAGAAAAAAAGTCTTATTACTCGCTTCCTTGTAAGTAGAAGCGAAATAAGGGAGTGCCATAGGTTAAAGTGAAGTCAAAAGATGGTTGCTATGTGACTACGTTCCTTTGTTTGTATGGACACGAGTTGACAAATTGCTGTATGAGGAAAGTGTAAGTTTTTCAAAGCTGAAACCAAACACAAGGAATATCTAAAAAACGAACAACTCCACGAAAAAGAAATATATAACATAAAGTGTGTTTTTTAACATGCTCTACATTTTTTGTGTGGTAAATTTTTGTCCATCTCTTACGGTTTAGCAGTTTTGCAAAATTCCGTAAAATTCATGCAATATAAAGTTGTCTTCAGAGGCTATTCCTAGAAAATTCAAGATATATATTTTATTTGTCAGGTAAATATCTCTAATATACCATATTTTAAATAAAATCGTTAGATCCATTTTTAAGAAAATAAAAAAATTCGAAAAAAGATCCATGTAAAGGGTGAGTGGGGATGGAGGAATTTTTTTGAAAATCTTCATGTCGCATCCTTGGAAGATACGAAACTTAAATACCAAGTTTGGTATTCAACGGTCTTATCGTTTTTGAGCTATGCTGTCCATAGACACACACACACACACAGACAGGCAGACAGGCAGACAAACAGATAGACAGTTGGTAGTAATTGTATATATAAGTTGTTTCTAGTAGTTGGTAGTAATTGTATATATAAGTTATTTCTAATAGCTGGTAGTAATTGTATATATAAGTTGTTTCTAGTAGCTGGTAGTAATTGTATATATAAGTTGTTTCTAGTAGCTGGTAGTAATTGTATATATAAGTTGTTTCTAGTAGCTGGTAGTAATTGTATATATAAGTTATTTCTAATAGCTGGTAGTAATTGTATATATAAGTTGTTTCTAGTAGCTGGTAGTAATTGTATATATAAGTTGTTTCTAGTAGCTGGTAGTAATTGTATATATAAGTTATTTCTAATAGCTGGTAGTAATTGTATATATAAGTTGTTTCTAGTAGCTGGTAGTAATTGTATACATAAGTTGTTTCTAGTAGCTGGTAGTAATTGTATATATAAGTTGTTTCTAGTAGCTGGTAGTAATTGTATATATAAGTTGTTTCTAGTAGCTGGTAGTAATTGTATATATAAGTTGTTTCTAGTAGCTGGTAGTAATTGTATGTATAAGTTGTTTCTAGTAGCTGGTAGTAATTGTATATATAAGTTGTTTCTAGTAGCTGGTAGTAATTGTATATATAAGTTGTTTCTAGTAGCTGGTAGTAATTGTATATATATAAGTTGTTTCTAGTAGCTGGTAGTAATTGTATATATAAGTTGTTTCTAGTAGCTGGTAGTAATTGTATATATAAGTTATATCTAATAGCTCCTAGTAATTGTATATATAAGTTGTTTCTAATAGCTGGTAGTAATTGTATGTATAAGTTGTTTCTAGTAGCTGGTAGTAATTGTATATATAAGTTATATCTAATAGCTCCTAGTAATTGTATATATAAGTTGTTTCTAATAGCTGGTAGTAATTGTATGTATAAGTTGTTTCTAGTAGCTGGTAGTAATTGTATATATAAGTTGTTTCTAATAGCTGGTAGTAATTGTATGTATAAGTTGTTTCTAGTAGCTGGTAGTAATTGTATATATAAGTTGTTTCTAGTAGCTGGTAGTAATTGTATATATAAGTTGTTTCTAGTAGCTGCTAGTAACTGTATATATAAGTTGTTTCTAGTAGTTGGTAGTAATTGTATATATAAGCTATTTCTAATAGCTCCTAGTAATTGTATATATAAGTTGTTTCTAATAGCTCCTAGTAATTGTATATATAAGTTGTTTCTAGTAGCTGGTAGTAATTGTATATATAAGTTGTTTCTAATAGCTGGTAGTAATTGTATATATAAGTTGTTTCTAGTAGCTGGTAGTAATTGTATGTATAAGTTGTTTCTAGTAGCTGGTAGTAATTGTATATATAAGTTGTTTCTAGTAGCTGGTAGTAATTGTATATATAAGTTGTTTCTAGTAGCTGGTAGTAATTGTATATATAAGTTATATCTAATAGCTCCTAGTAATTGTATATATAAGTTGTTTCTAGTAGCTGGTAGTAATTGTATATTTAAGTTGTTTCTAGTAGCTGGTAGTAATTGTATATATAAGTTGTTTCTAGTAGCTGGTAGTAATTGTATGTATAAGTTGTTTCTAGTAGCTGGTAGTAATTGTATATATAAGTTGTTTCTAGTAGCTGGTAGTAATTGTATATATAAGTTGTTTCTAGTAGCTGGTAGTAATTGTATATATAAGTTGTTTCTAGTAGCTGGTAGTAATTGTATATATAAGTTGTTTCTAGTAGCTGGTAGTAATTGTATATATAAGTTATATCTAATAGCTCCTAGTAATTGTATATATAAGTTGTTTCTAATAGCTGGTAGTAATTGTATATATAAGTTGTTTCTAATAGCTGCTAGTAACTGTATATATAAGTTGTTTCTAGTAGTTGGTAGTAATTGTATATATAAGCTATTTCTAATAGCTGCTAGTAATTGTATATATAAGTTGTTTCTAGTAGTTGGTAGTAATTGTATATATAAGTTATTTCTAATAGCTGGTAGTAATTGTATATATAAGTTGTTTCTAGTAGTTGGTAGTAATTGTATATATAAGTTGTTTCTAGTAGTTGGTAGTAATTGTATATATAAGTTGTTTCTAGTAGTTGGTAGTAATTATGTGTATTAGTTGTTTCTAATAGTTGGCAGTATTTTCTATATTAGTAGTTTATAATAATTGGTAGTAATGATATATAGTAGCAGCTGTTAATATTAATATTTTCTAATTAGTAGTAATGTAATACAGTAATAGTGGTAGCATACTATATAGTAGTATATACAGTAGTAATATTAAAATTAGCATTTTCTACTAGTTAGTAATAATAGTATACATTATCGTATAAAAGTAATCTCCAAGTAGGAATAGTATATAGTAATAGTTAATACTCTTAATTTCTAATTGTTAGTAGTAATAGTAGATTATGGAATAATATTAGTAGGTTCCAATAGTTAGTAATAATAGTATATTGTAATAGTAGTGGTTAATAGTAGTAGTTGTTAATGGTAATAGTAGTGGTTAATAGTAGTGATTAATAGTAATAGTTGTTAATATAATAGTAGTGGTTAATAGTAATATTTGTTAATAGTAATAGTAGTGGTTAATAGTAATATTTATTAATAGTAATAGTTGTTAATAGTAATAGTTGTTAATAGTAATAGTAGTGGTTAATAGTAATAGTAGTGGTTAATAGTAATAGTAGTGGTTAATAGTAATAGTAGTGGTTAATAGTAATAGTAGTGGTTAATAGTAATAGTTGTTAATAGTAATAGTAGTGGTTAATAGTAATAGTAATGGTTAATAGTAATAGTTGTTAATAGTAATAGTAGTGGTTAATAGTAATAGTTGTTAATAGTAATAGTAGTGGTTAATAGTAATAGTTGTTAATAGTAATAGTAGTGGTTAATAGTAATAGTAGTGGTTAATAGTAATAGTTGTTAATAGTAATAGTAGTGGTTAATAGTAATAGTAATGGTTAATAGTAATAGTTGTTAATAGTAATAGTAGTGGTTAATAGTAATAGTTGTTAATAGTAATAGTAGTGGTTAATAGCAATAGTAGTGGTTAAGAGCAATATTTGTTAATAGTAATAGTAGTGGTTAATAGCAATATTTGTTAATAGTAATAGTAGTGGTTAATAGCAATAGTAGTGGTTAATAGCAATAGTAGTGGTTAATAGCAATAGTAGTGGTTAATAGCAATATTTGTTAATAGTAATAGTAGTGGTTAATAGCAATAGTATTGGTTAATAGCAATAGTAGTGGTTAATAGCAATAGTAGTGGTTAATAGCAATAGTAGTGGTTAATAGCAATAGTAGTGGTTAATAGCAATAGTAGTGGTTAATAACAATAGTAGTGGTTAATAGCAATATTTGTTAATAGTAATAGTAGCGGTTAATAGTAATAGTAGTGGTTAATAGCAATAGTAGTGGTTAATAGCAATATTTGTTAATAGTAATAGTAGTGGTTAATAGTAATAGTAGTGGTTAATAGCAATAGTAGCGGTTAATAGCAATATTTGTTAATAGTAATAGTAGTGGTTAATAGCAATAGTAGTGGTTAATAGTAATATTTGTTAATATAATAGTAGTGGTTAATAGTAATAGTAGTGGTTAATAGTAATATTTGTTAATAGCAATAGTAGTGGTTAATAGTAATAGTAGTGGTTAATAGTAATATTTGTTAATAGTAATTGTACTGGGTAATAGTAATAGTAGTGGTTAATAGCAATAGTAGTGGTAATAGCAATATTTGTTAATAGTAATAGTGGTGGTTAATAGCAATATTTGTTAATAGCAATAGTAGTGGTTAATAGTAATAGTAATGGTTAATAGCAAAAGTTTTTAATAGTAATAGTGGTGGTTAATAGCAATATTTGTTAATAGCAATAGTAGTGGTTAATAGTAATAGTAGTGTTTAATAGTAATAGTAATGGTTAATAGTAATAGTAGTGGTTAATAGCAATAGTAGTGGATAATAGCAATAGTAGTGGTTATAGTAATAGTAGTGGTTAATAGCAATAGTAGTGGTTAATAGCAATAGTAGTGGTTAATAGCAATAGTAGTGGTTAACAGTAATAGTAGTGGTTAATAGCAATAGTAGTGGTTAATAGCAATAGTAGTGGTTAACAGTAATAGTAGTGGTTAATATCAATAGTAGTGGTTAATAGCAATAGTAGTGGTTAACAGTAATAGTAGTGGTTAATAGCAATAGTAGTGGTTAATATCAATAGTAGTGGTTAATAGCAATAGTAGTGGTTAACAGTAATAGTAGTGGTTAATAGCAATAGTAGTGGTTAATAGCAATAGTAGTGGTTAATATCAATAGTAGTGGTTAATAGCAATAGTAGTGGTTAACAGTAATAGTAGTGGATATAGTTAATGTTGACTGTCGCCTTCATATTGGGACTCTACTAGAATGTGTTGTACAATCAGCAGGGAGTGTATTGCTAATAGCTCACGTAACACGAGTCAGCATTTCGGCTGACCAAAGTTCGCTCGCTACTGGCGCTACCCTGCCGCCTGCTAGGTCAGCACGCCAGCCGGAAGTGTATCTATCTCCTTCACATGAATGAGACATTTCCACTTGAATGGCGTGCCGACATCCGTTCTTGCCAAGGGTCTCGAGGTCGAGGCTCGGTACAGCCTTTCACTTCTGTTGACGTAAACAAGGTCTTAGCAATCACGTGACTTTGTTTCAGTTTCCCTGCCACATACCCGCCAGGTAGAGCACGTACTCTACTCCAACCTATTGCGACATTCAATCAGAAATATGTTTACAGCCTCCCTGAATAAGCAGATATTTTAACACAGGAAATGTCCGTGTGATTTTATAGCTTAAAAGTCTGATGTGTTATACTCACATGACTTTCTCTACATCTGTAATAATAATTATTGTTAAAAGCTTATTCTTCTGTCTACTTCATACCATTCGAGATAAACTTTACACTTATTACTTGCTTCCATATAAGTAGAACGGAGTACATAGGCGAAACCGAGAGTCAAATGTTTTAAAATGTGGTTGTTATGGGATTGAAGTCCGTTTCTTTGCGTGGCCAGGAGTTCCCGTATGAGACAATTTTAAGTATTTTAAAACTGAAGGAATATCTCGGAAATGATCAACTCCACGAGAAAAATTAATGACATAAATTGTGTGTTTAATGAGATGTGCATTTTTAGTGCAGTATATCCCTTTAGCCTACTAGTTATGCAAACTTCATTCATAATAAAGAGGTCTCCATAGGCTATTATCATAAAATTCAAGATATAGCTTTTGTTTGTCATAAAACTGTCTTAGGCGTAAGACATTTTAATGAACATCGTTACAACTCTTTAATGGAAAAATCAAAATTTTCGAAACATTTTCCATGTAAATGCTAGTAGTGGGGTGGGGGATTTTCGTGTTGCATCCTTGAATACTGAACTTAAATATCACGTTTCGTATTTAACGGGTTCTTCCTTTTTAAGTTATCGTCCACACTCATCTTTTTCCAAAATATGTTTTTTGCACTCAGTGTCCCTCAAAACATGTATTTACGGTGAAAGCTCGGTATCAGAATTTTATCTCTATACACAAAATACGTGTAAGAAGCGGTTAAATACCTAACCTAGTATTTTAAGCAATACTGGGAATAAAACAACAAATATTTTTATAGAGTTTATTTTTGAAAATTTTACTGTCATTTCCTTGTTATGTTAATAGGAATATCAAATGTCCTTACATTTTGAAAATACTCTGCAACTTGTAACTTATTTCATAAATTATATAATGGAAATTGTGGCGGGAATTTTATGGTTTATTATTTTAGGATCTGGAAGGATAAGAAGGGCTTAAAAGTAGGATCTCTTTTAGGGATTTTCTCAGGGCATGTGTGAAGAAAAAAAGCACCGTATTTTTTTCGGATTACCGCAGTTTTTCCATTTCACACACAATACATTATTTATCCCCTCTGACTTCCGTTTTCTCATTTACAATGTTATTCCTCCACACTGAATAAGTTCCTTACAATGAAACTTTTACAAATTTATCCAGATTATTTTCCCAACTATTCCCTGCTCTAATTCCCATGTGACCTCGGAGGAATGACTCCTTGCCCACCACGCACTTTCCTAAAATAAAGACACACATACTTTATATCGCAGCACGAAGTTAATATATGCAACACGTCTGCTCAGCACCATTGATAGTTTATAAGTAACTTCTTCCCTTCTACCATTCGTGACCGTAACCTCTCTTCGGGCCTAGACACATTTCTTATGGCCCCTCCTATTTTCTATGATCGGACACGAATGGATCCGAAGTTAAACATTTCTTAATGTCTATTGGTTACTATTTTCTGTCAAAGGTTTTTTCAAATCGGTCTCCTCTCACAAAATAAGTTTGGCACCGCAGCAAAAACATTAGACTCCAGTTTGCTCCCTTGAGGTCCAAAGCACCCTTGGTCATTAATGTTGCTTCTTTGTAACACTGAAGCACAACATTTCCACAATTCTATTGTATATACGCCCTGCTAATGACTTTCTGACCCACATTACCAAACAAACCTTGCAGCTAATATTCCTAAATCTCTGGTTTTTCCACAATTCTATTGTATATACGTTCTGCTAATGACCCACATTACCAAACAAACCTTACAGCTAATATTCCTAAATCTCTGGTTTTTCCACAATTCTATTGTATACACGTTCTGCTAATGACCCACATTACCAAACAAACCTTGCAGCTAATATTCCTAAATCTCTGGTTTTTCCACAATTCTAATGTATATACGTCCTGCTAATGACTTTCTGACCCACATTACCAAACAAACCTTGCAGCTAATATTCCTAAATCTCTCGTTTTTCCACAATTCTAATGTATATACGTCCTGCTAATGACTTTCTGACCCACATTACCAAATAAACCTTGCAGCTAATATTCCTAAATCTCTCGTTTTTCCACAATTCTAATGTATATACGTCCTGCTAATGACTTTCTGACCCACATTACCAAATAAACCTTGCAGCTAATATTCCTAAATCTCTCGTTTTTCCACAATTCTATTGTATATACGTCCTGCTAATGACCCACATTACCAAATAAACCTTGCAGCTAATATTCCTAAATCTCTGGTTTTTCCACAATTCTATTGTATATACGTTCTGCTAATGACCCACATTACCAAATAAACCTTACAGCTAATATTCCTAAATCTCTCGTTTTTCCACAATTCTAATGTATATACGTCCTGCTAATGACTTTCTGACCCACATTACCAAACAAACCTTGCAGCTAATATTCCTAAATCTCTCGTTTTTCCACAATTCTATTGTATATACGTTCTGCTAATGACTTTCTGACCCACATTACCAAATAAACCTTGCAGCTAATATTCCTAAATCTCTCGTTTTTCCACAATTCTATTGTATATACGTTCTGCTAATGACTTTCTGACCCACATTACCAAATAAACCTTGCAGCTAATATTCCTAAATCTCTGGTTTTTCCACATTCTATTGTATATACGTTCTGCTAATGACTTTCTGACCCACATTACCAAACAAACCTTGCAGCTAATATTCCTAAATCTCTGGTTTTTCCACAATTCTATTGTATATACGTTCTGCTAATGACTTTCTGACCCACATTACCAAACAAACCTTGCAGCTAATATTCCTAAATCTCTGGTTTTTCCTTTCAGCAGTAACTTCCTCTCGTATACAGAACAAATACTCTTTAACATTTATTGCTTATTCTAATGTATTTCCTTTTAATACCTTTAATCATTTATTTATTTGTTACTGCAATCTCTTCCCCCCCCCCCCGTTCTTTCATATTCATTTGCTTATTAGTTTTATTTTCTTTATTATATTGAAATGTTTCTTATGCCTAAGAAATCAGTATTCTACGTTAAAATATAAATGGTTGTCATTTTTGGACTTGGAGCTTTGAACCACATACAAAAGATCTAAACAAGGATATTTCAATTATTTTTATTACTGAAAAATTACAACTTTTAAATAAGTTAAATGTTTTAATCTCCAACTTTAATCATTTATATATAGTAATTCCTTTTGGTGTTAGGATAATTTTGTCCTTTGTAATATTTCTTACAAAAGCTGTATCCAAGAAGAAAAAAAGGAAGTCTTCATTCTGGTGCGTGACTTTTGTTGAACTTTTGTGTAAATCGTATTTCAATCACATAACAACCAGCTTTTAAAATATTTGACTATTGTATTCCATTTTTACTTTCTCTAAACGCACTATGTACATAGAGTATAGAGAACGTATCCCATTCCATCCAAAAATTTGATACGGAGATTTCACCGCAAATAGACGTTTTATAGTCTCCTGTAACCAAAAAAGCATTTTTAGAAAAAGGTCCGAAAGTGTGTGTCCGTATGTGTCTGTTAAGATGATAACTCAAAAACGAAAAGTCGGTAAAATACCAAACGTGGTATTTAAGTCTAGTATCTTCCAGGGATGGGACACGAAGGTTTCGAGGAAAATCTCCTACCCAAAACTACCCTTTGCACGGAAAATTTTCGAAAATTTTGATTTTCCGAAAAACGGCTCTAAATTTTGATTAAAGAAGCGTATATTAAAGATATTTAAATGAGAAATAAAATGTATATTTTGAATTTTATGGGAATAGATGTTAGATTTTTGGATTAATTTAGCATAACTGGCAAAGCGTAAGAGATAGACAGAAACTTACTGCACAAAAAATGTAGATCACGTTAAAATACACAATTTATGTGATATACAGTTTGTTCGTGGAATTGACCATTTTTGACATTTGTCTTGTTATTGGTTTCAGTTTTAAAATACTTACTCATACAGGAATTTGTAAACCCTTGGCAATGCAAAGAAACGGCTTCAAATCACATAACAAAAGTGTTTAAAACATTCACTATTGATTTATTCTAATCTCGTATTCCTTCTTTTCCCTTCTTCCTACAAGGAGCAAGTAATAAGGAAAGTTTCTGCTCATGTCAAGAAGATTGATTAGTGTGAAGAAGATTCAAGAATAAACGTCACAGAGAAAGTCATGTGAATGCAGCACATAGCATTTGTTGACTTGAATGTTGACCATCTCTTTGGATTTAATTTATCAGCGTCATCCAGAATGAATAGGAGTACACAGGCTGTTGCAAAAAATTAAATATTCTATTATTATTGTTATTATTATTATTATTATTATTATTATTATTATTTGTCATTCAAATGTTCTAAACTTTAAAGCAACTGTTACAGTCAGTTTTGAAAACATAAAAAAGAATTTGATGTTTCTATTCACATCTTTTTTCTACATCTCTTCAACAAATTATTATTAAAAAAAACATTATTCTCCTGTTTATTGCATGCTAATCAAGAAAAAATCAACAGAAATAGTCTTATTACTTGCTTCTTTGTAAGTAGAAGTGAAATAAGGGAGTAGCATAGGTTAAAGTGAAAGCCAAAAGCTGGTTGCTATGTGACTGATGTTCCTTTGTTTGTATGGACAGCAGTAATAGTCAAATGTTTTAAAAGCTCTCGTTATGCGATTGTCATTGGAAGTCGCTTCTTTGCTTGACCACTAGTGAACAAAAGAAAAACGGATAAGTACTTGACAATTGAAACCTATAACAAGGAATATCTCGAATAAGGTAAACTCCACTCAGAAAAATGTGTATAATATAAATTGTGTATTTTAACGAGATCCACATTTTTTGTGTTGTAAATTTTGTATAAATCTTACGGTTTACCAGTTATGCAAACTTCAGCAAAATTCATCCAGAATAAAGAGGTGTTTAGAGACTATTCCCAGAAAATTCAACATATGCATTGTATTTGCCACATAAATATTTTAATATATGGTATTTTAATGAAAATTATTAGAGCCATTTTTAAGAAAAACGAAACTTTTCCATGTAAAGGGTATTTAGAGTGAGGGGGATTTTTTTTTTTAAAATCTTCGTGTCGCATTCTTGGAAGATATCAAGCTTAAATACCAATTTATTATTTAACGGTATTTTCGTTTTTGAAATATGCTGTCCACAGACACACACGGAACTTTTTCTGAAAATGCTTTTTTTTTTTTTTTTTTTTTTTTTTTGATTCAGGGGGTCCTAAAACATATATTTCTGGTGAAATCTCGGTATCAAATTTTTGGGTGCAATACAATACCTTCTCTATACGCTATGTAGATAGTACGTGTAGAGAAAGTAAAAATGTTAATTTAAAGGTTAGTTTGAACTGGGAGGTAATTCTTGAAAGTGTTCCTATCGCATCTTTAGCAGCAGCAAGTCTAGTGCCGAGAGCACTACGTGCAAAGCACGCGCTATGGTAAAGCGATATGAAGCGGGCCATGCCGTGCTGATTGCTACCACCACAATACCTGGCGGTCCGCGGCTCGACTCCCGTTACAAGCCACATAACCACTGTTCTTAATTCCCTTTAACATACACATGCGCACTTACATTTCAGTCTGAGGTCCCGAGTTGGGTTATAGAGAAATGTCTGTTCAGATAATAATATAAATAATAATAATAATAATAATAACAATAACAATAATAATCATTATAATAACAATTATAACAATAACAATAACAACAACAATAAAAATTATAACAATAACAAAAATAACAACAATAACAATAATACCAATAATAATAACAATAACAATTATAACAATAACAAAAATAACAACAATAACAATAATACCAATAATAATAATAACAATAACAATAATAATAACAATAACAATAACAATAATAATAATAATAACAATAATAAAACAATAACAATAATAATAGTTGGTAAGAATCGTGATGATTATAATAATTATGCTAATAGTGTTGATCAGGTGATAATGGTATTCATGATGCTGGTGATTATGACAGAAATGATGATGATGATGGAGATAACGGTGTTCTTAGTATTGATGATAGTGATGACATTGGTTGTCATATGCTGGTGATAGTGGTGATTAAGACGGAAAATATTTAGGTGCAGATAATGGTGTTGAAAACGTGAATGTAAATGGCGTGTTATTTATGGACGCTCTTTAACTGCTGTGCTTCTCAGCGTCCTTCCGAAGCCATGCTAAGGACTTTTACACCCGAAAAAGCTCATCGTCCTCTGCCGGGTTTGAACCCGCAACCTTGGTTATACGAAGTTAGGATGATAACCGTTACACCACCGAGGGTGACTAATTTCCTTCTACTTACAAGGAAGCAAGTAATAAAACTGCTTCTGCTAATTGTTTCTCAATTAAAATGAAGTAAATAGAGGCATAAGCCGTTTAACAATAATTTGTTGCAGACATGTAGAGAAAGTCATGTGAATGGAACACATCAGATTTTGTTTTTATTTCTAAACTTGAAAAAGTGGCTCAGCGGAAAACCATTCACGTCTAACAAACGGGTCATAACTCTGCCTGGGTAGTGTGGTGGTAGCGTGTCTGCCTCATATTCGTGAGTTCGAATGTCGCTAAGGTGAGTTGCGCGGGTAAGGTTTTTCTCGAGGTTTTCCCTTATCCTGAGAACACGAATGTCAAGTAACTTTAAGCTCCATGCACCCCGAGAACATTTGAGCATCATTTCACCATTTTCATTCATCGTCCGATATGACCAACCAGGTTAAAGGTTGTTAAACTACAAAAAAAAGTTATAATAGTGATAATCTTAATTGTTTTCTGATAAAACTCGCGTATGGTCGCTCTACTACTGAGCTACCATGGCAACATGCCGGCATAGCATTGAATTTCTCAACTGACTCGCATGTTTCCCGGTAAACCACAAGGTGTTCTCAACTTATTTTGAGATGACAACCCCAATGGCGACTTACAATGTTGCAAGTACTTAAGTCCCAGGATTCATAGTATAGCCAACTGTTATGGTCAATTGTGTTCATTTTAATTGTTTTCTCACAGAAACTGGTGTAGGACAGGAGTTGGATAGGTGGAGTCACACTGCTTCAATGTTGTGCCGGCATGTTGCCATGGTAACTCAGTGCTAGAGCATCCGGCTAGAAACTGGGAGATCCGTGGTTCAAATCCCACCTATGACATTGAATTTTTCAGTCTGACTCTACCTATCCAACTCCTGTCCTACACACGGCTAGAGACCGGGAGATCCGTGGTTCAAATCCCACCTATGACATTGAATTTTTCAGTCTGACTCTATCTATCCAACTCCTGTCCTACACGCGGCTAGAGACCGGGAGATCCGTGGTTCAAATCCCACCTATGACATTGAATTTTTCAGTCTGACTCTACCTATCCAACTCCTGTCCTACACGCGGCTAGAGACCGGGAGATCCGTGGTTCAAATCCCACCTATGACATTGAATTTTTCAGTGTGACTCTACCTATCCAACTCCTGTCCTACACATGGCTGAGACCGGGAGATCCGTGGTTCAAATCCCGGCTATGACATTGAATTTTTCAGTCTGACTCTACCTATCCAACTCCTGTCCTACACACGGCTAGAGACCGGAGAGATCCGTGGTTCAAATCCCGGCTATGACATTGAATTTTTCAGTCTGACTCTACCTATTCAACTCCTGTCCTACACACGGCTAGAGACCGGGAGATCCGTGGTTCAAATCCCAGCTATGACATTGAATTTTTCAGTATGACTCTACCTATCCAACTCCTGTCCTACACACGGCTAGAGACCGGGAGATCCGTGGTTCAAATCCCACCTATGACATTGAATTTTTCAGTGTGACTCTACCTATCCAACTCCTGTCCTACACGCGGCTAGGGACGGGGAGATCCCTGGTTCAAATCCCGGTTATGGTATTGACTGTTTCAGTCTGACTCTACCTATCCAACTCCTGTCCTACACACGGCTAGAGACCGGGAGATCCATGGTTCAAATCCCGGTTATGGTATTGACTGTTTCAGTCTGACTCTACCTATCCAACTCCTGTCCTACACACGGCTAGAAACTGGGTGATCCGTGGTTCAAATTCCGGTTATGGTATTGAATTTTTCAGTCTGACTCTACCTATCCAACTCCTGTCCTACACATGGCTAGATACTGGGAGATCCGTGGTTCAAATCCCAGCTATTACATTGAATTTTTCAGTCTGACTTTACCTATCCAACTCCTGTCCTACACACGGCTAGAGACCGGAGAGATCCGTGGTTCAAATCCCGGTTATGACATTGAATTTTTCAGTCTGACTCTACCTATCCAACTCCTGTCCTACACTCGGCTAGAGACCGGGAGATCCGTGGTTCAAATCCCGGTTATGACATTGAATTTTTCAGTCTGACTCTACCTATCCAACTCCTGTCCTACACACGGCTAGAGACCGGAGAGATCCGTGGTTCAAATCCCAGCTATGACATTGAATTTTTCAGTCTGACTCTACCTATCCAACTCCTGTCCTACACACGGCTAGAAACTGGGTGATCCGTGGTTCAAATCCCGGTTATGGTATTGAATTTTTCAGTCTGACTCTACCTATCCAAGTTATGATGCTATCGTTGCCTCAAGTTTTAAAAAAACAGATGTGCTGTTTCATACATTTTATTTTTATAAATTATTATAGATAATATGAAAATCAGTTACTCAAGCACAACAAACTATGAAAATCTGATGTAACAGATTCATATGGCTTTCTCTACTTCGCTGTAAGAAATTATTGTTAAAAAGCTTATTCTTTTGTCTACTTTATAATAATCGAGATAAACATTAGCAGGAACTGTCTTATTACTTAGTTTCTTGTAAGTAGGAGGGAAATAAGGGAATACACTAGGATAAACCGAGTAAAATCTTTTAAAAGCTGATTGCCATGTGGATAAAATACGTTTCTATGCAGGACCAGGAGTTCAACTTTCCGTGTGAGAAAGGTTTAAGTATTTTAAATCTGAAACACATAAAAGGAATATCTCAGAAATGGTCAACTCTACGAAAAAACTTATATGATATAATTTGTATATTTTAACGTGATGTACATTTTTTTGTAATAAGTATTTGTTCATCTCTTACGGTTTATCAGTTACCTACGCAAAACTCAGCAAAATAAAGAGATTCCGAAACGCAACTTTTTGTAAGATAAAGGTAAAAGTAAATAATTTGTTTCTCATGTAAGGAATTACTGAACGCAGCTCGTGTGTCAGTAAGGATACATTTTGTTTCTCATGAATGACACCAGGTGTCTTGTTTTTCCTGAATGGCGGCGGTGAATGAAAATCTGGACTGGTTCACTCAGGTGGCGCAGTGGACCGCAGTTCCGGTGTAGGTACAACAACAGGTGGGGGCGGATTGCATGTCACCCCCTCTCTGACTTCATAATTTCCGGCTATTAGCTTGTATCGCATCTTTCCATTAAATGTATTCTAGAACTTCCTTTCCACACACTCGCCTCGCCTTTCTTGTTTCTATTGGTTTTCTTGGCTGTTTTTACTTTATCTACGCGTACATAGCAACATTTAGTTAGAGAGGTTAATGCGACAAAATTCAGGATATACATTTCATTCGTCATAAAAATATCTAAAATATAAGGAAGGTATTTTAATCAAAATCGTTACAGCCATTTTTAAGAAAATCAAAATTTTCGAAAAAAGTTCCATGTAAAGGGTAGTTGGGGTGGAGAGATTTTCTTGAAAGTCTTCGTGTCGCATTCTTGGAAGATACCAAACTTAATCACCAAGTTTGGCTTTTAACGGACTTTTCGTTTTAGAGCTATGCTGTCTAAAGACACAAACATAGGGACCGTTTACTTTCTCTACACGTACTATGTACTTAGTGTATAGAGAAGGTATTGTATTCCGCCCAAAAATTCAATACCGACATTTTACCGGAAATACATGTTTTGGATCCCCCTGAATCCAAACAAAGCATTTTCAGAAAAAGGTCATGTGTGTATCTTTGGACAGCAAAGCTCAAAAACGAAAAGACTGTTGATTACCAAACTTGTTATTTAAGATTGGTATCTTCCAAGGATGTGACACGAAGATATTCAAGAAAACCCCCCACACCCAACTACCATTTACATGGAACTTTTTTCGAAAATTTTGATTTTCTTAAAAATGGCTGTAACAATTTTGATTAAAATATCGTACATTAAAGATTTTTACCTGACAATAAAATATTTATCTTGAATTTTCTGTGAATAGCCCCTGAAGCTATTCTTTATTCTGGATGAATTTTACGGAATATTGCATAACTGGTAAACCGTAAGAGATAGACAAAAACGTGCATAATAGAAAATTTAGAGCGCGTTAAAGCACACAATTTATGTTATATACATTTTTTGGTGAAGTTGATCGTTTCTGAGATATTCCTTGTTATTGATTTCAGCTATAAAATACTTATACTTTTCACATACAGGAATTTGTCAACTCGTGTCCATACAAACAAAGGAACTTCAGTCATATAGCAACCAGCTTTTGACTATCACTTTAGCCTATGCTACTCGCCTATTTCCCTTCTGCTTACATGGAAGATTTTTCTTTGGCAATTTTATACTTTTCTACTGCCACAGAACTTACTAGTTTTTTTGAATGCCCAAAATGTTCGGTCAATCGAGTGTTATAGGCAAATAACGCAAGTGCACAGTGATAATACAATGAACGAGTCTTCAGTGAGGAAATGACACATAATTTACGAGTAATCAAGGAAGAACATAACAGTGTGTACGATAAAGGCCGGAGTGGAAGTTCATCAATCGTTATGGAGCAGTTGAAAGTAAATGTTGATAGAAGAATTCAGAAAAACCGGTGTTTAACTTTGGACACCGTACATGACTTTTTGGATGGAAAAGATTTGCCAGCCATGAAGACCTCAAAGTGACAGTGACATCTTGGCTCAGATGTTTAGCGGTGGAAGAGTATAACATGTGTACCACGTGACAATAAATACCTTGATAGCAATGACGATTACGTTGAGAAATAGAGTAAAGTAGTGTAACTTTGTAAATAAAGTTTTGTGTTGGTAATTGTTTAGTTATGTCAAATCGTCCGTCACTTTCTGGATGGTGCTCGTACCTAGAATGTAGATATATGGTTAAAATATCACTGTTATTGCATATAACTAGTATAAATGTCAATAATCTGTGGTGTCCAAATTTCACTGTTTTGGTACACATACAATAAAAGCCTTGGAGAAAGAGTGAGGTTATGTTTAGAGGATGTGACGTCAGGTGAAGAAGCTATTAAAACCGTCCTCTCCTTGAGGGTATGCTAATGTTGTAAATGAATTCCACTTCCCTTTACTTCCAATGCCATCTTTTCGCTTGTGACCTCGCCACAGGGAAGTTCTCCAGCAAGTACTCACGAGAAAGTGGAATATGCAAGTTATTCCATGCAGCAATTCTTGGGTTCACGCCTTCTCTTGCTTTCGTCACAATGTGAAACAGTCTTCTGTTCATGTGTTCCATTCACATGATTTTCTCTACATATCTGTAACAAACTATTGTTAAAAAACTTATGCTTATATTTACTTAATGTTGATAGAGAAAAAATTATCAGAAATGGTCTTATTACTTGCTAGCTTGTAAGTAGAAGGGGAATAAGGGAGTACCATAGGTTAAAGTGATGGTCAAAAACTGGTTGCTGTGTGACTGAAGTTCCTTTGTTTGTATGGACAGGAGTTGACAAATTCCTGTATGAGAAAAGTATAAGTTATTTAAAACTGAAACCAATATCAAGGAATATCTCAAAACGAAAAAAAAAAAAAAAAAAAAAAAAAAAAAAAATGTATATAACATAAATTCTTTTAATGAGCTCTACATTTTTGTTAAGTTAGCTTTTGTCTATCTCTTACGGTTTACCAGTTATACAAAATTCATTCAGAATAAAGATGTCTTCAGAGGCTATTCCCAGAAAATTCAAGACATACATTTTCTTTATCATAAGTAATATAACGAGAGTTCCAACTTTTATCTAGAGGAAAGTTGTAGCTCGAGTTGTATTTAATAAGACTATTTCGTAAATAAAGTAACAATGATTAGTGTATATGGACACGAAGAATAATATTCCATTTGTCTTGACGTATATTTGCACTGCAACTGATGCCCATATCATAAATTTGAGATCTCTTTTTACTGCTACATTCTATTATTTTGTCTTAGTAAAGCATGATTATAACTAACATGTCTATTTGAACTTCCGCCATTATGTACGGGAATATCACTACACACTGATATTAAGAGAGAAAACAAATGCACGTGGGTGTGATAAAAGAAACGATTAATATGCACAGATGATGTGCTCCGATTGGTTGGAATTTTACGCGCCAATGTTCAGGATTGGCGTCTTCCTACGATCACGTGTCATGAGCGAAATGTCATTACTGTAGGATATTTTAATAAAAATTGTTAGTAATTTTTGAGAAAACTGTTTCCATGTTAAGGGTAGCTGAGGGTGGGAGGATTTTCTTAAAAATCTTCGTGTTGCATATTTGGAAGTTACTGTACTTAAATACGATGTTTGATATTTAACGGAGTTTTCGTTTTTGAGCTACGCTGCCCCTCCCCCACACACACGGACCTTTTTCGAAAAATGCTTTTTTGGAAACAGGGGATCCTAAAACTTGTATTTCCGGTGGAATCTCGATATGGAATTTTTGGGTGCAATTCAATATCTTCTGTATACACTGTGGATAGTACGTGTAGAGAAAGTAAAACCTTGTCTAAAATATCTGATTCAAATTCTCATGATTTTCTGCACACTCTTCTACAAACCTTTGTTAGAAAGTTCATTGTTTTAGTTCACGTTCTTCGGTACAGATGTAGCCACATTACTTAATAGGTTGTAGATACAAGAGGAAATAGAATGTATAGTCAGATGTTTGAAAACAGGTAAGTAAATGTTGACCTTTAAATTGCACATTCTTTCTATTGTATTTGAATATAGCGACAGCTGTTTAAAACTCTGGTGTGTTCCATTCACATGACTTTCTCTAGTTGTTGCACAAACAAAAACATGAGCCCTATGACTCGTTTCTTTGTAAGTACAAGGGAAATAAGTACTAGGCCAAAACTATACTCACATCTTTTAAAAGTGAAACAATTGAAATTCGGTTCTCTTCGCTTGCTAGAAATAAACAAAAGAAACTAAAGATGTCTCAAAAATAAGTACCTTAAAACTGAAACCAATAACTCAGATACTCTGGAAAAGGGTTAACTCTACAAGACATAAATTATGTGGTTTAATGAGTTCTACATTTTTGTTCAGGAAGTCTTATAGCTTACTAGCGTTAAAGTCGTCGAGAATAAAGAGGTCTTCAGAGGTTATTCCCAGAAAATTGAAGATATGCATTTTTTTCGTCATGTGGATATCTTTAATATACGATATTTTAATCAAAATCTTTAATTATTTTTGACAAAATCAAAATTTGCGAACATGTTTTCCATGTAAGAGGTAGTTGGGGGTGTCGCATCCTTGCAAGATACTGAAGTTAAAAATCAAGTTTGGTATTTACAATGTTTCGCTATCTGTAATCACTTTCCAACAGCTGGCCACCGCGATCTCCAGATCTGAATCTGGTTGTGGGGTTAGTCTTCCTGACATACACCCAACATCCCGACAGCAACTGAAAGATGCTGTCTCGCAAGATAAGCTAATGTTCCAAGACATTATCTGTATAATCCTGTGCATGAGCCGTAGAAAAAAAGAAAAAAATAATAAAATACTGTACATTGAACATTTTCTCAATGCTTTGTAAAACCCCATTGTTTGCACATTTTCCCTCCTATCTCAAATATTATAATGGTTTAAAGATTAAAGACAATTTTGAAAGATCCTGAATGTCATTTTGCTTTATAGCACTCGGTAGAACACATATAAACCCCGAAATATTTTGAACGCGTCTGCTTTTTGTCTGCGGACCCCTAGAGGCGCACTGGTATAGTGACAGAAGTAACAAATAAAGAACAGTTGAAGTGCTGTTGTGTAGCAGTGACTTGTTATGTAACAGGTTCAAGACAAAAGACAGTCAGTTAGTGTAACTACCATTTTCATACATGTACTTGTTTTCTCCTCGACCATGCAAATCTTCTTCCCTCGCCTTAAGCGAAACACCTGTACCTAAACGGTTCCTCAAACAAACACGGTCAGTGGCGGACTACACTTACTTCTTCACTCACATCACACAATAAACTGATACATGTGTCTTCCCAAGGGTTACATTCACATGACCTTCTCTGCCCTATAGCTTATTCTACTTCGTACATAATACATAGGTTAGATAAAGTACTGTATTTCACCCACATATTTTATTCTGAAATTTCACTGAAAATACATGATTTAGAGTCCCCTGAATCCCCACCATCTCTAGCACGTATGTACAGTAAACAAGCGTACATAACCAGACCACTCACGTATGCGTGCCAAATCCGTGGACTTTTACTTTCTCTACACGTACTACTAGGGCCGACTGATAAGTCCCGGGCCTCTCAATGAAAACAGCCTTAAAAAACGTTTTATTTCTCAACATAGTCTCCAGAAAGGCTAATACATTTGTCATATCGGTGTTCTAATTTAATTAAACCATCTCTGTAGTGCGATTTATCAAGGTCCTCAAAATAGCTGTTTACCACATCAATGACCTCCTCGTTGCTGTGAAATCTTCGTCCTCCAAGACATTTTCTGAGGTTTGGGAACAGGTGGTAGTCACTGGGTGCTAGATCTGGCGAATAGAGTGGATGTTCAAACAATACAAACTTTAATTCGCATATTTTTACTTTCTCTACACGTACTATGTACTTAGTGTGTAGAGAAGGTATTGCACTCCACCCATTAATTCGATACGGAGATTTCACCGGAAATATATGTTGTAGCGTCCCCTGTATCCAAAAAAAGCATTTTCAGAAAAAGGCCCGTGTGTGAGTGTGTGTGAACGCGATAACTCAAAAACGAAAAGTAGGTAAAATACCAAACTTGGTATTTAACTTTAGTATCTTCCAACCCAAAATCACCCTTTACATGGAACTTTTTTCGAAAATTTTGATTTTCTTAAAAATGGCTCTAACGATTTTGATTATAATATCGTATATTAAAGATATTTACCTGATAAATAAAATGTATATTTTTAATTTTCGGGGAATAGCCTCTGAAGACTACTTTATTCTGGGCGAATTTTACGAAATTTTGCCTAACTGCTAAACAGTAAGAAATGGACAAAAACTTACCACACAGAAAATGCAGAGCACATTAAAACACAATTTATGTTATATACTTTTTTTTTCGTGGAGTTGATTGTTTTTTAGATATTCCTTGTTTTTTGGTTTCACCTTTGAAAAAGTTATACTTTTCTCACACAGGAATTTGTCAACTCGTGTACATACAAACAAAGGAACTTCTGTCACATAGCAACCAGCTTTTGACTGTCACTTTAACCTATGGAAGTCCCTTATGTCGCCTCCACTTCTCGATTAACATGAAGTAAAGAGAAGCATAAACTTTTTGACAATAATTTGCTGTAGAGATGAAGAGAACGTCATGTGAATGGAACACATCAGATTTTTTTTTTCTAAATACAACCAATATAACGTTAGTTAATAATTGCTAATGTCCCTTAAAATATTCGTCCTCCGTCAAAACTAAATTGTGCCTGTCATACAAGTTGAAAGATCCGTCGAGTTGGCAATCCTGGTTTCAAACGTTGGTGAACTCCCAAAACACACACTCAGCAGTGATAAGAGCACAAGTGTCTATGAGTTTTGCCCGCTGTATCACATTTGTGATAGTTCAGCTATGAATCACCGAAATGTACACACAGAAATGACGTGCAGTGAGATACTTGCTTCGTGTCTACAGTTGCCATATCTCGGACACCCTAAGATGGTCGTCAACAAATCTGATGTATTCCATTAGCAAACTATTTCGGTAGCAAATTATTGCTAAAAACGATTTTATGGGATTGAAATCCAATTCTTTGCGTTCACAAGTTCCCATATGAGAAAACTATCAAGTATTTTAAAACTGACATCAATAACAAGCAATATCTTAAATACGGCCAACTCGAGGAAAAAAATACATAGTATCTAAATTGTGTGTTCTAACAAGCTCTACATTTTTACAAAAATTAGATACCGAGATTTCACCGGAAATACACGCTTTGGGTCCCCCTGAATCCAAAAAAAGCATTTTTGGAAAAGGGTCCGTGTGTGTGCGTATGTGTATGTGTGTGTGTGTGTCTGTGGACAGCATAGCTCAAAAACGAAAGGACCATTAAATACCAAACTTGGTATTTAAGTTTGGTATCTTCCAAGGATGCGACATGAAGATTTGCAAGAAAATCCCCCCACCCCCAACTACCCTTTACATAGAATTTTTTTCGAAAATTTTGATTTTCTCAAAAAAAGCTCTAACAATTTGGTTAAAATATCGTATATTAAAGATATTTAACTAACAAATAATATGTATATCTCGAATTTTCTGGGAATAGTCTCTGAAGACTACTTTAATCTGCATAACTGCTAAACTGTAAGAAATGGACAGAAACTTACCACACAAAAAATGTAGAGCACATTAAAACTCACAATTTATGTTATAAGTTTTTTTTTTCGAGGAGTTGATCGTTTTTGAGATATTCCTTGTTTTTGGTTTCAGTTTTGAAAAACTTATACTTTTCTCATACAGGAATTTGTCAACTCCTGTCAATACAAACAAAGGAACATCAGTCACATAGCAACCAGATTTTCACTTCACTTTAACCTATGGTACTCCCTTATTTCGCTTCTACTTACAAGGAAGCAAGCAATAAGATTATTTCTGCTAATTTTTTCTGGATTAACTTGAAATAAATAGAAGAATAAGCTTATTAACAATAATTTATTACAGAGAAGTAGAGAAAGTCATGTAAATGGAACACATCAGATTTTTTTTTTGTAGTAAGTTTTCGTGCATCCCTTACGGTTTACCACTTATGCAAAATTATGCAAAATTCATTTGGAATAAACATGCCTTCAGAGGCCAGTCCCACAAAATTCAAGATAAACATTTTGTTTGTCATGAAAATATCTTTAATACACGATATTTTAATCAAAATCTTTAGAGGCATTTGTTAGAAAATCAAATTTTCGAAAATGTTTCCATGTAAAGAGTAGTTGGGGATGGGTGGATTTTCTTGAAAATCTTCGTGTCGCATCCTTGGAAGATACTACATTTAAATAGGGAGTTTGGTGTTTAACGCAATTTTCGTTTTTGAGTTATGTTGCCCCTAGATAGGCAGACGCAGACGGACATTTTTCTAAAAATAGTTTTTTTATTCAGGAAGTCTCAAAACACGTATTTCCATTGAAATCTCGGTAACGAATTTTTTGTTGGAATACAAGACGTTCTCTATACACTATACCTGTAGAGAAGGTAAAAATATATTTAATGTGATTACCTTTTATTTATAACACAATTACATGGAACTTGGCGTGACAGAATTAGTGAGTACACGCACTATAAACATGTTTAGAGAAGGTGTTGTATTGCGACCCAAAGATTCCATACACAAATTTCACCGGAAATATATGCTTAAGCCCTCTGAATCCAAAAAAAGAATTTTTAGAAAAGTGTCAGTGTGTGTCTATGAACAGCATAGCTAAAAGAATCTGATGTGTACCATTCACATGACTTTCTCCATATCCCGGCAACAAATAATTCTTAAAAAGCTTATACTTCTATTTACTTTATGCTAATCAGAAAAAAATAGCAGAAATAGTCTAATTACTCGCTTCCTTGTAAGTAGAAGCGAAATAAGGGACAACCGTAGGTTAAAGTGATAGTCAAAAGCTGGTTGCTATGTCAATGAAGTTCCTTTGTCTATATGGATAGGAGTTGACAAGTTCCTGTATGAGAAAAGTATACGTTTTTCATAGCAGAAACCAAGAATAAGGAATGTCACAAAAACGACAAACTCCACGAAAAAAATGTATATAACGTAAATTGTGTGTTTTAATGTGCTCTACAGTTTTTGTGTAGTAAGTTTTTGTCCATATCTTACGGTTTAGCAGTTATTCAAAATTTAGTAAAATTCATTCTGAATAAACTACTCTTCAGAGGGTATTCCCAGAAAATTCAAGATATGCATTTTATTTGTCAGGTAAATATGTTTAATATACGAAATTTTAATCAAAATCGTTAGAGCCATTTTTGGGAAAATCAAAATTTTCGAAAAACGTTCCTTGCAAATGGTAGTTGGGGGCGGGGGTATTTTTTTCAAAATCTTCGTGTCGCATCCCTGGAAGATACTGAACTTAAATACCAAGTTTGGTATTTTAACGACTTTTCGTTTTTGAGTTATCGTGTTCCCAGACACACGGACACACACACACACGGACCTTTTTGTGAAAATGCTTTTTTTGGATATTGGGGACCCTAAAACATATATTTCCGGTGAAATCTCGGTATCAAATTTTTTTGGTGGAGTGCAATACTTTCTCTATACACTATGTACATAGTGCGTATGGAGAAAATAAAAATGAAAACTTGGTATTTAAGTTTACTATCTTCCAAGGATACGATACGAAGATTTTGAAAAGTTCCCCCACCCCAACTACCCTTTACAGGCAAAAATTTTTCGAAAATGTTGTTTTTCTCAAAAATAACTCTAAATATTTTCATTAAAATTGTTCCATGTAAAGGGTAGTTGGGGGTGGGTGGATTTTTCTCAAAATCTTCGTGTCGCATCCCTGGAAGATAGTAAACTTAAATACCAAGTATGGTATTTTAACGACTTTTCGTTTTTGAGTTATCGTGTTCACAGAAACACACACACACACACACACACACACACGGACCTTTTTGTGAAAATGCTTTTTTTGGATATTGGGGACCCTAAAACATATATTTCCGGTGAAATCTCGGTATCGAATTTTTTGGTGGAGTGCAATACTTTCTCTATACACTATGTACATAGTGCGTATGGAGAAAGTAAAAATGAAAACTTGGTATTTAAGTTTGCTATCTTCCAAGGATCCGATACGAAGATTTTGAAAAATTCCCCCACCCCAACTACCCTTTACAGGCAAAAATTTTTCGAAAATGTTGTTTTTCTCAAAAATGACTAAATATTTTGATTAAAATTGTTAAAAATATTTATATAGCAAATAAAATATACATCTTGAATTTTTTGGGGAATAGCCTGTGAAGACCAATGAATGTTGCATAACTGGTAAACCATATGAAATAAACAAAAGCTTAGTACATAAAAATGGAGATGTCGTTAAAATACACAAATTATGTTTGTACATTTGTTTTGTAGAGCTCGCCATTTCTGAGATATTACTCGTTAAAATACTTAAACTTTCTGATACGGCGATTAGTAAACTCCTAACCATACAAACAAATCAATGCAAACAGTTTCGAAAGATCGCTTTAGCCTAGTTCTTACTTCCCTTCTACATACCTGGAAGCAAGTAATAAGACAAATTCTGCTGATTCTATATCGATTAGTCTGAAGTAGATTAAGTTGTTTAACAATCATTTGTTAAAGATAATTACATACCAAATAAAATGTATATCTTGAATTTTCTGGGAATAGCCTCTGAAGACTACTTTATTCTTGGTCAATGTTACGCAATTTTGCATAACTGCTAAACCGTAAGAGATGGACAAAAACTTACCACACAATAAATGTAGAGCACCTTAAAACACACAATTTATGTTATATACATTTTTTTCGTGGAGTTGATTGTTTTTGAGATATTCCTTGTTTTTTTTTTTTTTTTTTCAGCTATAAAGACTTATGCTTTTGTCATATAGGACTTTGTGAACTCGTGTCCATACAAAGGAACTTCAGTTGCAGAGCAACCAGCTTTTGACTATCACTTTAACCTATGGGACACCTTTATATCGCTTCTACACATCAGATTTTTTTTATATGGGAGCTTGTCAACACCTGACCACACAAAGAAACGGATTTCAATCCCATAGCAACCACATTTTAAAACATTTGATTGTCTGTTAATCTAATGTATTCCCTTCTACTTATAAGGAACTAAGGAATCAGACCGTTTCTGCTAATGTTTATCTCGATTATCATGAAGTAAATAGAATAATACTCTTTGGAAAGAATAGTTTGTTTGCTGAACGTGTAGAGAAAGTGATGTGACTGAAACACGTCAGATATTTTTAGAGGAGGAGAGAGAACGTCAGTTTTGGGAATCTGCCACAGTAATATGATGGAATAAGAAACACGCTTGTAAATTCTGACTGCACATAAAACAGAAAGTACTCACATAACGACGTCATAACCTAAAACTGGTAGGCTAAAAACGAACCTAGCGCTCGTAAATGGTAGCTCGTACGTGACGTGATGTCTGCAGGCGTCACAACATTCTCGCATGAAATTCCTCGCGATCCTTCTTTCGATAGTCGATTGCTTCCATTTTGTGGCTCCTTCTTTGCGAGTTGCTCGGGCGAAGTATTAGCTCACGTTTTGGGAACGCCAATATGACACGAAAAGTTGCCATCCAAAAAACCTGATGTGCTCCATTCACATGGCTTTCTCTACATCTCTGCAACAAATTACTGTTAAAAAGCTAATGCTTCTGTTTACTTCATGCTAATTGAGGAAATATTAGCAGAAATAATCTTATTACTCGCTTCCTTGTAAGTAGAAGCGAAATAAGGGAGTACCATAGGTTAAAGTGAAAGCCAAAAGCTGGTTGCTGTGTGACTAAAGTTCCTTTGTTTGTATGGACACGAGTTGACAAATTCCTGTATGAGAAAGGTATAACATTTTCAAAGCCAAAACCAATAACAAGGAATATCTCAAAAACGATCAACTCCATGAAAAGTTTTTAGTTAGTTTTTGTCTATCTCTTACGGTTTGCCAGTTGTGCAAAATTCAATAAAAATCATCTTCAATAAAGACGCCTTTTGATGCTACTCTCAGAAAATTCAAGTAATATATTTTATTTGACAAGTAAATATCTTAATTAAAAGAGATTTTAATCAAAATCATTAGAGCCATTTTTAGGAAAATTAAAAGTTCGAATTTTTTTTTTCCATGTAAAGGGTGGTTTGGGGTGGGGGAATTTTCTTGAAAATCTTCGTGTCGCATCCTTGGAAGATACCAAACCTAAATACCAACTATGGTTTTTAACGGGTATTTCCTTTTTGAGCTATGCTGCCCACATGCACACAGACACATGGACATTTTTCTAAAAATAATTTTTACTTTCTCTATACGTACTATGTAGGTTTTGTATAGAGAAGGTATTGTATTCCATCAAAAACTTCGTTGCAATGTTGTAAGTACTTTAAGTCCCAGAATTCATATTATAGCCAAATATTATAGTCAATTGGTATTGGTTTAATTGTTTTTTCACACAAGCCGTATGTAGGACAGGAGTTAGAATTGGTCCATCACCAATTGACCATAATGGTTCGCTATACAATAATCCTGGAACTTAAAGTACTTACTACATTGTAAGTCACCATTGGGGCTGTCATCTCAAAATAAATTGAGAACACCTTGTGGTTTACCGGAAACATGCGAGTCAGTTGAGAAATTCAATGCTATGCTGGCATGTTGCCATGGTAGCTCAGTGGCAGAGCAACCGGCTAGAGACTGGGAGATCCGTGGTTCAAATCCCGGCTATGACATTGAATTTTTCAGTCTGACTCTACCTATCCAACTCCTGTCCTACACATGGCTAGAGACTGGGAGATCCGTGGTTCAAATCCCGGTTATGGCATTGAATTTTTCGGTCTGACTCTACCTATCCAACTCCTGTTCTTCACACGGCTAGAGACCGGGAGATCCGTGGTTCAAATCCCGGCTATGACATTGCCTGTTCCAGTCTGACTCTACCTATCCAACTCCTGTCCTACACACGGCTAGAGACCGGGAGATCCGTGGTTCAAATCCCGGCTATGGCATTGAATTTTCAGTCTGACTCTACCTATCCAACTCCTGTCCTACACACGGCTAGAGACCAGGAGATCCGTGGTTCAAATCCCGGCTATGGCATTGAATTTTCAGTCTGACTCTACCTATCCAACTCCTGTCCTACACACGGCTAGAGATCGGGAGATCCGTGGTTCAAATCCCGGCTATGGCATTGAATTTTCAGTCTGACTCTACCTATCTAACTCCTGTCCTACACAGGGCTAGAGACCGGGAGATCCGTGGTTCAAATCCCGGCTATGGCATTGAATTTTCAGTCTGACTCTACCTATCCAACTCCTGTCACACACACGGCTAGAGACCGGAGAGATCCGTGGTTCAAATCCCGGCTATGATATTGAATTTTCAGTCTGACTCTACCTATCCAACCCCTGTCCTACACACGGCTAGAGACCGGGAGATCCGTGGTTCAAATCCCGGCTATGATATTGAATTTTCAGTCTGACTCTACCTATCCAACTCCTGTCCTACACACGGCTAGAGACCGGAGAGATCCGTGGTTCAAATCCCGGCTATGATATTGAATTTTCAGTCTGACTCTACCTATCCAACTCCTGTCCTACACAGGGCTAGAGATCGGGAGATCCGTGGTTCAAATCCCGGCTATGGCATTGAATTTTCAGTCTGACTCTACCTATCCAACTCCTGTCCTACACAGGGCTAGAGATCGGGAGATCCGTGGTTCAAATCCCGGCTATGATATTGAATTTTCAGTCTGACTCTACCTATCCAACTCCTGTCCTACACACGGCTAGAGACCGGAGAGATCCGTGGTTCAAATCCCGGCTATGACATTGAATTTTTCAGTGTGACTCTACCTATCCAATTCCTGTCCTACACACGGCTAGAGACCGGGAGATCCGTGGTTCAAATCCTGGCTATGATATTGAATTTTCAGTCTGACTCTACCTATCCAACTCCTGTCCTACACACGGCTAGAGACTGGGAGATCCGTGGTTCAAATCCCGTCTATGGCATTGAATTTTCAGTCTGACTCCACCTATCCAATTCCTGTCCTACACACGGCTAGAGACCGGGAGATCCGTGGTTCAAATCCCGGCTATGATATTGAATTTTTCAGTCTGACTCTACCTATCCAACTCCTGTCCTACACACGGCTAGAGACCGGGAGATCCGTGGTTCAAATCCCGGCTATGACATTGAATTTTTCAGTCTGACTCTACCTATCCAACTCCTGTCACACACACGGCTAGAGTCCGGGAGATCCGTGGTTCAAATCCCGGCTATGACATTGAATTTTTCAGTCTGACTCTACCTATCCAACTCCTGTCACACACACGGCTAGAGACCGGGAGATCCGTGGTTCAAATCCCGGCTATGACATTGAATTTTTCAGTCTGACTCTACCTATCCAACTCCTGTCCTACACAGGGCTAGAGACCGGGAGATCCGTGGTTCAAATCCCGGCTATGACATTGAATTTTTCAGTCTGACTCCACCTATCCAATTCCTGTCCTACACACGGCTAGAGACCGGGAGATCCGTGGTTCAAATCCCGGCTATGATATTGAATTTTTCAGTCTGACTCTACCTATCCAACTCCTGTCCTACACACGGCTAGAGACCGGGAGATCCGTGGTTCAAATCCCGGCTATGACATTGAATTTTTCAGTCTGACTCTACCTATCCAACTCCTGTCCTACACTCGGCTTGTGTGAAAAAACAATTAAAGCATCACTGAATTTTAATTGTTGCACATAGCACCAGCTTTTAAAACATTTGACTATCACTTTTTCCTAGTGTACTCCCTTATTTCCCTTCTACTTACAAGAAGCAAGTAATCAGACAATTCGTGGCAATGTTTTCTCGATTACTTTAAATAGATAGAAGAATAAGCTTTCTGTAAGAGTAGTTTGATTGCGGAGCGGTTAGAGAAAGTCATGGGAATGGAGCACATGACATTTTGTCGCCCATTGAAAACAGAGAAGGCCATAACTTGTCATTTTACTTTTCCCAGGCCCCTGCGTGCAGTAAAAACACAGAACAAGGTGAGATCATTGTTTTCTTCTTGTGTTAACAATGAAAACGTGTTGGCAGTTGTTTCAATAGTGGCATTCATTCCGAAGAGGAATGCGGATATTGCAGAGTGCTCTAATGCAGGTCTTTCCTTGCTGTGACGAGACTTTTTAGTGTATTCTCGCTAAGGTTACTGCCCCTGCTGCACACATAAACAATGGGCAAGCTTTAAAAAAGCTGATCTGTTCCATTCACATGACTTCCTCTACATCTCTTAGTGCTAAATCATTAACAGAAATAGTCTTATTACTTGCTTCCTTGTAAGTAGAAGCGAAATAAGGGAGTACCATAGGTTAAAGTGATAGTCAAAAGCTGGTTGCTATGTGACTGAAGGTCCTTTGTTTGTATGGACAGGAGTTGACAAATTCCTGTATGAGAAAAGTATGAGTTTTTAAAAGCTGCAACTAAAAGCAAGGAATATCTCTTAAACGCCCAACTCCACGAAAAAAATGCATATAACATAAATCTTGTGTTTTAATGGGCTGTACATTTTTTGTGTGGTAAGTTTTTGTCCATCTCTTACGGTTTACCAGTTATGCAAAATTCCGCAAAACGCATTCAAAATAAAGATGTCTTCATAGGCTATTCCCAGAAAATTGAAGATATACATTTTATTTTTCATATAAATATCTTAAATATAAGAGATTTTATTCAAAATCATTAGAGCCATTTTTGAGAACATCAAAATTTTATAAATTTATTCGTGTCGCATCCTTGGAAGGTACCAAATCGAAGTACCAAGTTTGGTATTTAACGGTCCTTCCGTTTTTGAGCTATGCTGTCCACATACACAAACATACACACACACACACAGTTTAGGAACGCTCCGTATGTGAGTGCCTGTGAATACTATCATTCAAAGACGAAAAGTCGATTAAATATCAAATTTAATAATTAGGTTTACCATCTACCAAGGAGAGGCACACAAAGATTTTTCGAGAAAATTCCCCATAACTACCCTTATATGGAACACTTTTCGAAATTGTGACTTTCTCAAAAATGAGCCAATCACTTTTCATTAAATGCACAATGTTAAAGATGTTTAAATGATAAGTAAAATGTATAGCTTGAGTTCTCTGGGAAAAACCTCTTCATTCAGCATGGCGCTGGTAAACTATAAGAGATAGACAAAAACTGACCACACAAAAAATGTAGATCATTTTAAAACACACAATTTATTTTATATGTGTCTATATATAAGGGTAGGCTGATAAGTCCCGCGCCTCACATACATGGCGCCACTAGTGTCGGCTGATAAGTCCCGGGCCTCACACAGACATGGTGCCACTAGGGTCGGCTGATAAGTCCCGGGCCCCACACAAATATGGCGCCACTAGGGTCTGCTGATAAGTTCCGGGTCTCACACAGACATGGCGCCACTAGGGTCGGCTGATAAGTCCCGGGTCTCACACAGATATGGCGCAACTAGGGTCGGCTGATAAGTCCCGGGCCTCACGCAGACATTCTGCCACTAGGGTCGGCTGATAAGTCCCGGGCTTCACGCAGACACGGCGCCATTAGGGTCTGCTGATAAGTCCCGGACCTCACACAGACATGGCGCCACTAGGGTCGGCCGATAAGTCCCGGGCCTCACACAGACATGGCGCCACTAGGGTCGGCAGATAAGTCCCGGGCCTCACACAGACATGGCGCCACTAGGGTCGGCTGATAAGTCCTTGGCCTCACACAGACATGGCGCCACTAGGGTCGGCTGATAAGTCCCGGGCCCCACACAAATATGGCGCCACTAGGGTCTGCTGATAAGTTCCGGGTCTCACACAGACATGGCGCCACTAGGGTCGGCTGATAAGTCCCGGGTCTCACAAAGACATGGCGCCACTAGGGTCGGCTGATAAGTCCCGGGCCTCACACAGATATGACCCACTAGGGTCGGCTGATAAGTCCCGGGCCTCACACAGATATGGCGCCACTAGGGTCGGATGATAAGTCCCGGGCCTCATACAGATATGGCGCCACTAGGCCAGTTAGACGGTAGTTTAACTCTAGACTAGTTTGTATCCATAGTTACAGGTCAATAGCTTGTTTAGTTTTCCAATGACAGCATTTTAAACATAGCAACTTTAGAGTTTTCACGAAAATGGAGGATTTGGAAAAACGAGCAGTGATTAAATACTTCCATTTGAAAGGCTTAACGCCTAAAGAAATCAAGGAGGAAATGGACAGTACATTGAAAGACTCTGCCCCTTCATATTCAATGATTAAAAGGTGGGTTGCACAGTTTAAAATGGGACGTACGCGCACTAGTGATGAGCCTCGCTCTGGACACCCTGTAGAAGTGACAACTCCAGAGATCATTGAAAAAATTCATCGTTTAGTACTGGAAGACTGCAGATTAAAGTTGTTTGAGATATCAGAGGTTGTAAACGTATCAAAAGAATGTGCAGGTAATATTTTAAGTAAAGTTTTGGGCTTTCACAAGGCCTGTGCAAGATGGGTGCCGTGTTTGTTGACACCTGATCAAAAGTTGCAGAGAAAAACTGTTTCTCTCTAAGAATGTGGAACTCTACCGTAAAAATTCCACTGAATTTTTGAGTCGGCGTATTACCATGGATGAAACCTGAATACATCACTGTACTCCAGAAAGTAAATAAGTCAAAACAGTGGATTGTTCCAGGTGAACCAATTCCAAAAAAGGTAAAGTAAATTTTGTCTGCTAATAAGGTTATGGCGAGTGTTTTCTGGGTTGTACAGGGAATTATTGTTATTCATTAATTGGAAAAGCGTAAAAGTATCACTGGTGACTACTGCAACGTTTGAGAGATGATGTGAAAAGAAAAATCCTCATTTGATTAAAAAAAAAATAAAAATCTTGTTTCATTACGAGAATACTCCGGCCCTTCGTTCAGTCATTGTAATGGGGAAAATGTGCGAACTAAAGTTGGAATTGCTTGAACATGCCCCTATTCACCAGATCTAGCACCCAGTGACTACCACCTGTTCCCAAAACTCAAAAAAGTTCTTGGAGGACGAAGATTTCACAGCAAGGAGGAGGTCATTGATGCGGTAAACAGCTATTTTGAGGACCTTGATAAATCGCACTACAGAGATGGTTTAATTAAATTAGAACGCCGATGTGACATATGTATTAGCCTTTCTGGAGATTATGTGGAGAAATAAAGCCAAAAAGATATTTTTTTAAACGCTTATCAGCCGACCCTCGTATTGGTGACTATTGGTTGTAATTTTAGCCACTTAATCTTTTCTCAGACGAAAAGATTTCTTTCTTCTCGTTTGTTTACTCTTGGAAAGCAAGGTGATTCGAATTTCAGTTGTTTTATACAGCGACCGGCTTTTAAAGGACGAGATTATCGCTTCAGCCTGTGCATTTTCTTGTTTCTCTTCTATTTACAAGGAAAATAAGACCGTTTCTGTTAATGTTTATCTTGAATAGCGTAATGTGGATAACAGATTAATGTTTTGAATAAAAGGTTTGTTTACCGAACAGCTAGAGGACATCATGTGAATGGAACACGTTGAGAAGCTGGTAGTGACAGTGTAAGGTTTGCTTTACCACACAAGAGCTGTTAGGAAGACTTCTAATACCTTGGGACTAAACCCTTCCGTGAGAACTGATGATGGTCCCGTGACCACAGAGGGTGAGGATCTTCAGCGCTGGTGGTCTAGAGAAGTTCACTTGTGGCGCGATCCCACGCCTCATCCTCTGGTATGCAGGAGGCCTCGCTTCGACTCCAGCTTTGGTCCTACCAGATAATAGCATTTCAAATGTAATCTCTAGAGTTTTAAAGCTGAGCATTTAAATGTTCCTACACGTACAATACGTGCTGAGTATATAAACCCATTCAAGTCTCAACTCTGTGTGTCTCTTCAAAGTCTATATACTCCTACAATTTTAATGCAATTAGGCCAAAAAAGTTTCCGAATGTCCGAGAAAACCATGCTGGATAACCCAGGTATCAGAGTTTTGAGATTAACTTTCTGTGCAGAATTTAAAATAAAAAAAAAACAAGCTGATGTGTTCCATTCACATGACTTTCTCTACATTGCTGCAACAAATTATTGTTAAAAATCTTGCTCTTCTATTTACTCCATGATAATCCAGAAAAAAATAGCAGAAATAGTCTTATTATTTGCTTCCTTGCAAGTAGAAGCGAAATAAGGGAGTACCATAGGTTAAAGTGAAAGCCAAAAGCTGGTTGCTATGTGACTGAAGCTCCTTTGTTTGTATGGACAGGAGTTGACAAATTCCTGTATGAGAAAAGTATGAGTTTTTAAAGGTGAAACCAATAACAAGGAATATCTCAAAAGGATTATCTCCACGAAAAAATGTATATAACATAAATTTTGTATTTGAACCAGTTCTAAATTTTCTGTTAAGTTAGCTTTTGCCTCTCTCTTACGGTTTACCAGTTACCTATGCAAAATTCCGTTAAATTCATCTTCAGAGTTTATTCCCAGAAAATTGAAGATATACATTTTATTTTCAAGTAAATATATTTATTACAACATATTTTAATCAAAGTCGTTAGAGAAAATCAAAAGTTCCATTTAAAGGGTAATTGGGGGTAGGGGTATTTTCTTGAAAATCTTCATGTTGCTTGAAAGATACCAAACTGATATACCAAGTTTGGTATTTAACGGTCTTTTCGTTTTTGAGCTATGCTTTCCACAGACACACACACACTCGGACATTTTTCTAAAAATGTTTTTTATTCAGGGGGTCTCAAAACATGTATTTCCTGTGAAATGTCGGTATTGAATTTTTATGTGCAATAAAATACCTTCTCTATACAGTATGTACACATATGTATATAAAATGTCCCTTCCTATATATTATAAATTATTAATAATCTATTTGTCTGAATTGTGTTATCAATTAACACTCGTGTTTTCATCTCTTAGGACAGTTCACTCGTGGGGTAACATGATAGTTCTCATGTGTTTCCGGCGAAGTCTCTGGGTAAAATCTAATGTCTAGCTTGCTTAAACTGGCAAGTAATGACTAGAATTAAAAGGAAATGATAACATGTGAATGCCAGATCTGCGCTGAGGTCAGTCTTGTTAAACCTGTAAGAAGATTACCAGCAAATGATAGACTGAGGTGGTAATCTTGTGAAAATTGTGAGCAAGATTCAAGGTCTCCCACCTGTCTTCTGCCCGCAAAACCAGTGCTTCCCAAACCAAAGGGAGCTAAGCCATTTTACGAGCGCCATCCAGAAAGTGACAGACGGTTTGGCAAAACTAAACAATAACAAAACTTTATTTACAAAGTTACACTACCTTACTCTATTTCTCAACGTAATCGTCATTGCTATCAAGGTATTTATTGTCACGTGGTACACATGCTATACTCTTCCACCGCTAAACATCTGGCTCATCATTCTAGTTGCTATACAGTGAATCCTTGGCCTTAAAGTACTTGCAAATCCCATTGGGGTATGTCATCTTTACCGAGAAACATGAGGGTCAGTTGAGCGTGCAGGCATCTTGCCATGGTAGCTCAGTGGTAGAGCAACCGGCAGATCGTGTATCAAATCCCAGCTGCACATGACTTGTGTGAAAAAAAAAAAAAAAAAATCTGATGTGTTCATTCATATGACTTTCTCAACATATCGGTAGAAAATTACTGTTAAAAAAATTATTATCCTATTTACTTCATGCTAATCGTGGTAGACATTAGCAGAAACGGTTTTATTACTTAGTTCCTTGTAATAAGTAGGGAAATAAGTGAATACACTAGGCTAAACCGACAGTCAACTGTTAAAATATGGTTGCCATGGGATTGAAATCCGTTTCTTTGCGTGGTCAAGTGTTGACAACTTCCTCTACGAGAAAAGTTTCAGTATTTTAAAACTGAAATTAAGAAGGAACATCTCGAAAACGGTCAACTCTAGGGGAAAAAAAAAATCTGATGTGTTCCATTCAATTACCTTCTATATACATATGCAACAAATTATTGTTAAAAAGGTTATGCTTTTATTTCCTTCACGCTAATAGAGAAAACATTAGCAGAAATTCTCTTATTACTTGCTTCCTTGTAAATAGAAGGGAAATAAGGGAGTAGTTTTTTAATGCTGAAACCAAAAACAAGGAATATCTCAAAAACGATCCACTCCAAGAAAAAAAGTTTATAGAATAAAGTGTGTGTGCAAATCGCTTATTTGCTTGGCCAGGAGTAGAACAAAAGAAAAACGGACACTCCGTCTGAGAAAAGTATAGTACTTCACAATTGAAACTAATAACAATGAACACCTCGAAAACGGTAAGTTATGTATAACTTGTGTATTTTAACCAGATCTACATTTTTTTACCATAAATTTTTGTCTATCTCTTACGGGTTACTAGTTATGCCAAATTAAACAAAATTCATCCAGAATAAACAGGTCTTTAGAAGCTATTCCCAGAAAGTTGAAGATATACATTTTATTTGTAATAAAAATGGCTTTAATATGTGGGATTTTAATCAAAATCGTTAAAGCCATTTTTAACAAAAACAAAATTTGAAATGTTTTCCATGTAAAGGGTAGTTAGGGGTGGGGGATTTTCTTGAAAATCTTTGTGTCGCATTCTTGTAAGGTACCTAACTCAAATACCAAGTTTGTTATTTAACCGTCTTTTGTTTTTCAGCTATGCTGTTAACAGACACACACACACACACACATGGACCTGTCTCTGAAAATGCTTTTTTTTGGATTTAGGGGGTCCTAAAACATGTATTTCTGGTGAAATCTCTACATCAAATTTTTGGGTGGAATATAATACTTCCCTATTGTACATACGGGTCTAGAAAAAGTAAAAAAGGAAAATTGTCATTTTGGAGCCCTTCATAGTACCTTGTACCCTTAAGATCTAAAGCAGGATGGCCAATTAGAACTGCACTGAGGGCCTGAATATGATAAGGACCTTACATGAGGACCAGGAAAATTCATAGTATAACTATATTAAAAATAAAATATAACAACAATGGAAAATTAGGAGCATATTTTTACTTTCTCTACACGTACTATGTACACAGTGTATAGAGAAGGTATTGTTTTGCACCCAAAAATTCCATACCGAAATTTCACCGGTAATACATGTTTTTGGTCCCCCTGAATCGAAGAAAGAGCATTTTTGGAAAAAGGTCCGTGCGCGTGTGTGTGTGTGTCTGGACAACATAGCTCAAAAACGAAAAGTCCGTTAAAAACCAAACTTGGTATTTAAGTTTGGTATCTTCCAAGGATGCGACACGAAGATTTTCAAGAACACCCCCACCCCCAACTACCCTTTATATAGAACTTTTTTTCGAAAATTTTGATGTTCTCAAAAATGGCTCTAACGATTTTGATTAAAATATCGTATATTAAAGATATTTACCTGACAAGTAATATGTATATCTTGAATATTCTGGGAATAGCCTCTGAAGACTACTTTATTCTGGATGAATTTTGCATAACTGCTAAACCGTAAGAAATGGACAAAAATTTACCACACAAAAAATGTAGAGCATATTAAAGCACACAATTTATGTTTTATAAATTTTTTTCGAGGAGTTGATCGTTTTTGAGACATTCCTTGCTTTTGGTTTCAGCTTTCAAAAACTTGTACTTTTCTCATACAGGAATTTGTCAAATCGTGTTCATACAAACAAAGGAACATCAGTCACATAGCAACCAGCTTTTGACTTCACTTTAACCTATGATACTCCCATATTTTGCTCCTACTTACATTTAAGCAAGTAATAAGACTATTTCTGCTAATTTTTTCTCAATTATCATGAAGTAAATAGAAGAATAAGCTTATTAACAATAATTTGTTACACAGAAGTAAGAAAGTCATGTGAATGAAACATATCAGATTTTTTTTTTAATATTATTACATGCACAGTGAAGGAACAAGCATTGTTTTTTACTAAGAACAATTAGGTTTGTAAAATGTTTTACAAAAGATATAAAATCCACTTGCAGTTCTGATGTTACAATTTTAAGAATATGAGATAACATTGAATCAGTTTCTGGACTTTGATTTCACCAGTTTCATAGCAGAGAAGGCAGTTTCACATATTTAAGTGCCACCAAATATGGAAGTGAGGTTTAAAGCCCAGTTTCATATCAGAGAAGGCAGTTTCACATATGTAAGTGCCACCAAATATGGAAGTGAGGTTTAAAGCCCAGTTTCATATCAGAGAAGGCAGTTTCACATATGTAAGTGCCACCAAATATGGAAGTGAGGTTTAAAACCCAGTTTCATATCAGAGAAGGCAGTTTCACATATGTAAGTGCCACCAAATATGGAAGTGAGGTTTAAAGCCCAGTTTCATATCAGAGAAGGCAGTTTCACATATTTAAGTGCCACTAAATATGGAAGTGAGGTTTAAAGCCCAGTTTCATATCAGAGAAGGCAATTTCACATATGTAAGTGCCACCAAATATGGAAGTGAGGTTTAAAGCCCAGTTTCATAGCAGAGAAGGCAGTTTCACATATTTAAGTGCCACCAAATATGGAAGTGAGGTTTAAAGCCCAGTTTCATATCAGAGAAGGCAGTTTCACATATGTAAGTGCCACCAAATATGGAAGTGAGGTTTAAAACCCAGTTTCATATCAGAGAAGGCAGTTTCACATATGTAAGTGCCACCAAATATGGAAGTGGGGTTTAAAGCCCAGTTTCATATCAGAGAAGACAGTTTCACATATGTAAGTGCCACCAAATATGGAAGTGGGGTTTAAAGTCCAGTTTCATATCAGAGAAGGCAGTTCCACATATGTAAGTGCCACCAAATATGGAAGTGGGGTTTAAAGCCCAGTTTCATATCAGAGAAGACAGTTCCACATATGTAAGTGCCACCAAATATGGAAGTGAGGTTTAAAGCCCAGTTTCATATCAGAGAAGACAGTTCCACATATGTAAGTGCCACCAAATATGGAAGTGAGGTTTAAAGCCCAGTTTCATATCAGAGAAGGCAGTTCCACGTATGTAAGTGCCACCAAATATGGAAGTGAGGTTTAAAGCCCAGTTTCATATCAGAGAAGGCAGTTCCACGTATGTAAGTGCCACCAAATATGGAAGTGAGGTTTAAAGCCCGGTTTCATATCAGAGAAGACAGTTCCACGTATGTAAGTGCCACCAAATATGGAAGTGAGGTTTAAAGCCCAGTTTCATATCAGAGAAGGCAGTTTCACATATTTAAGTGCCACCAAATATGGAAGTGAGGTTTAAAGCCCAGTTTCATATCAGAGAAGGCAGTTTCACATATGTAAGTGCCACCAAATATGATAGTGAGGTTTAAAGCCCAGTTTCATAGCAGAGAAGGCAGTTTCACATATTTAAGTGCCACCAAATATGGAAGTGAGGTTTAAAACCCAGTTTCATATCAGAGAAGGCAGTTTCACATATGTAAGTGCCACCAAATATGGAAGTGAGGTTTAAAGCTCAGTTTCATATCAGAGAAGACAGTTCCACATATGTAAGTGCCACCAAATATGGAAGTGAGGTTTAAAGCCCAGTTTCATATCAGAGAAGACAGTTCCACATATGTAAGTGCCACCAAATATGGAAGTGAGGTTTAAAGCCCAGTTTCATATCAGAGAAGACAGTTCCACATATGTAAGTGCCACCAAATATGGAAGTGAGGTTTAAAACCCAGTTTCATATCAGAGAGGCCAGTTTCACATATGTAAGTGCCACCAAATATGGAAGTGAGGTTTAAAACCCAGTTTCATATCAGAGAAGACAGTTCCACATATGTAAGTGCCACCAAATATGGAAGTGAGGTTTAAAACCCAGTTTCATATCAGAGAAGACAGTTCCACATATGTAAGTGCCACCAAATATGGAAGTGAGGTTTAAAACCCAGTTTCATATCAGAGAAAGCAGTTTCACATATTTAAGTGCCACCAAATATGGAAGTGAGGTTTAAAGCCCAGTTTCATATCAGAGAAGGCAGTTTCACATATTTAAGTGCCACCAAATATGGAAGTGAGGTTTAAAGCCCAGGTTCATATCAGAGAGGGCAGTTTCACATATTTAAGTGCCACCAAATATGGAAGTGAGGTTTAAAGCCCAGTTTCATATCAGAGAAGGCAGTTTCACATATTTAAGTGCCACCAAATATGGAAGTGAGGTTTAAAGCCCAGGTTCATATCAGAGAGGGCAGTTTCACATATTTAAGTGCCACCAAATATGGCAGTGAGGTTTAAAACCCAGTTTCATATCAGAGAAGGCAGTTTCACATATGTAAGTGCCACCAAATATGGAAGTGAGGTTTAAAGCCCAGTTTCATATCAGAGAAGGCAGTTTCACATATGTAAGTGCCACCAAATATGGCAGTGAGGTTTAAAGCCCAGTTTCATATCAAAGAAGGCAGTTTCACATATGTAAGTGCCACCAAATATGGAAGTGAGGTTTAAAGCCCAGTTTCATATCAGAGAAGGCAGTTTCATATCAAAGAAGGCAGTTTCACATATGTAAGTGCCACCAAATATGGAAGTGAGGTTTAAAGCCCAGTTTCATATCAAAGAAGGCAGTTTCACATATGTAAGTGCCACCAAATATGTCAGTGAGGTTTAAAGCCCAGTTTCATATCAGAGAAGGCAGTTTCATATCAAAGAAGGCAGTTTCACATATGTAAGTGCCACCAAATATGGAAGTGAGGTTTAAAGCCCAGTTTCATATCAGAGAAGGCAGTTTCACATATGTAAGTGCCACCAAATATGGAAGTGAGGTTTAAAGCCCAGTTTCATATCAGAGAAGGCAGTTTCACATATGTAAGTGCCACCAAATATGGAAGTGAGGTTTAAAGCCCAGTTTCATATCAGAGAAGGCAGTTTCATATCAGAGAAGGCAGTTTCATATCAGAGAAGGCAGTTTCACATATGTAAGAGCCGCCAAATATGGAAGTGAGGTTTAAAGCCCAGTTTCATATCAGACAAGGCAGTTTCACATATGTAAGTGCCACCAAATATGGAAGTGAGGTTTAAAGCCCAGTTTCATATCAGAGAAGGCAGTTTCACATATGTAAGTGCCACCAAATATGGAAGTGAGGTTTAAAGCCCAGTTTCATATCAGAGAAGGCAGTTTCACATATGTAAGTGCCACCAAATATGGAAGTGAGGTTTAAAGCCCAGTTTCATATCAGAGAAGGCAGTTTCACATATGTAAGTGCCACCAAATATGGAAGTGAGGTTTAAAGCCCAGTTTCATATCAGAGAAGGCAGTTTCATATCAGAGAAGGCAGTTTCACATATGTAAGTGCCACCAAATATGGAAGTGAGGTTTAAAGCCCAGTTTCATATCAGAGAAGACAGTTCCACGTATGTAAGTGCCACCAAATATGGAAGTGAGGTTTAAAGCCCAGTTTCATATCAGAGAAGACAGTTCCACGTATGTAAGTGCCACCAAATATGGAAGTGAGGTTTAAAGCCCAGTTTCATATCAGAGAAGGCAGTTTCATATCAGAGAAGGCAGTTTCACATATGTAAGTGCCACCAAATATGGAAGTGAGGTTTAAAGCCCAGTTTCATATCAGAGAAGACAGTTCCACGTATGTAAGTGCCACCAAATATGGATGTGAGGTTTAAAGCCCAGTTTCATATCAGAGAAGGCAGTTTCATATCAGAGAAGGCAGTTTCACATATGTAAGTGCCACCAAATATGGAAGTGAGGTTTAAAGCCCAGTTTCATATCAGAGAAGGCAGTTTCATATCAGAGAAGGCAGTTTCACATATGTAAGTGCCACCAAATATGGAAGTGAGGTTTAAAGCCCAGTTTCATATCAGAGAAGACAGTTCCACGTATGTAAGTGCCACCAAATATGGAAGTGAGTTTTAAAGCCCAGTTTCATATCAGAGAGGCCAGTTTCACATATGTAAGTGTCTCAAATATGGAAGTGAGGTTTAAAGCCCAGTTTCATATCAGAGAAGGCAGTTTCACATATGTAAGTGCCACCAAATATGGAAGTGAGGTTTAAAGCCCAGTTTCTAAGATGTGGAAAACGTTCCTTTGAAACGAGTTTACAAAAATCAACACCAGTGGCCTCTGCTGTTTGAAGAGATGAATCACATTGGAGGTCACACAGTTCTAACTGTAGATCCCCGGGCTGGATCTCTACTTAACATCTCATGGCATTGTTGAAAAGTTCCATCTGTGATGGAAATACTTCAAAATCTTGAAATCCACCATCATATTCTAAAATGAGATCTGTTCAGGAAGTTATAAATAGCAATACATCAAATATTTATTCGCGGGCCGGATTAGACCCACGGACCGCCAATTGTCATCACTGATATAAGATGATATCGGGGGCTTTGCAACTGGTTGATTGTAGGTTCTTTACGTTGGGTTTAAATCGTTTTATTTTCCTTCAACACACACAAACACACTCACACACGCACACACTCACACACGGTCTTTTTCTGAAAATGCTTTTTTTTTTTTTTTTTTTTTTATTTTGGATACAGGGGACCCTAAAATATATATTTGGGGTGAAATCTCGGTATCGAAATTTCGGGTGGAGTACAATACCTTCTCTATACACTATGTAGAGAAATTAAAAAAGAAAGAGTTTTGTGTTACGAGTGCTGAGAGAAAGTCATGTGAGCGTGGTGCAGGTGTCGGTGACGCATCCCGACTTTGGAAACCCGCTCCCACAAAAATCTCTTCTCGATCACATTTTGTTTTTTGTTGCCAGCGGCTGACCACCTGTGCCACGGCGAGGATCAAGGAAGAATGGCATGACTGACCGTCAGCAGCCGCCGACCAGTCGGAGCCGACCCGAGCTGCGTTCAGTCCGCGGCCGAAGTCCCGCATCAACACTTTCTTTCCAAAAAACAAATGAACAAATTGAGTTAATAAAATAAAATGCTTTTGATGTACATTTGAAATGACCCAAAGCCTTATCGAGATAAACATTAGCAGAAACAGTCTTGGTAAACCTATACCATGGTTCCACCACACATACGGACACACACACACACACACACACACACACACAAACGATCTTAAAACTTTCCCTGACGATCCATACTTGAAAGTGTTGAAAACATTAAGTTGTTCAGACGTGAAAGTTGCCAGATTGCCGACATTTTTATTTCTTCTTGGGATCATTGGGGTTTTATTGCCGGCGCAAAACTTCTCAAACCGTGACCTTGACCGCCAACCCAGCTACCGAGCCTAGCTTATCGGAGTTTGTGCTATGATACTTTGCTTATTTAAAGCCACAGCGAGCAAACTTTGTACAGTCTGTATCGAAAGTGTTCCGCATATGTTAGTATTCAAAGTGGGCAGTAAATAGTGTTCATTTTATTTATTTTAACTTTTTAACCATGGCTCCTACGTTTTCAAAGTTAAGTGGCAAGGTATTACTTACAGCAGAGAAATAATTGTAAATGTCCTTGACTTGATGAAACAAGAGGCAGAGATGAAGGAAGAAAATGTTTGTTCCCCGAGTTCTTCAAAGGCCTGTAGAAAGTGAATGAAAGAGTAGCCAAGGCAACTGATATTTCACTGAGTTCCGTATCCAGGGTTCTCAAAGATAAGAAAGAAAGAAAATATATCACTTTTGAATTAAAAGATGTGGAACAGTTGTGTCGCCAGCGAATTGCAGAAATTGGCAGGCCACAATGGGAAAATGTATGTCGACATGTTGAGAACATTGAAAATCAAATAGAAAGAATTGCAGAAAATCCAATAGAAAGACTTCTAATCCAGGACAATGGTGCAGAAAGTAGCGATAACGTTGATGACAATGACGTGAGCGAAGACGAAGGACTGTCAGGTGTGGAAGGCAGACGATTGACATTGTTTATATAGTAGGCCATATGAATATAACACATGTTTATGAATCGACTGGTGAACTGAAAGTACAACTCGCTTCCTAGCTCTCATTAAGATCTTCACATGTCCACCAGATCTGTTGGGCCAGTTATAGCTTCACAGATCCCTCGGCTACACTCCTCAACTTATAAAAATATACCACGGCTTCGCTTTGTGGCTTAGGGCCCTCCGTGTTGGGCTACGCTTTACAGCTCAGGGCCCTGAAGTTTATAACAGACCAGTAGCTACAATGCGGCTCTAATGACGAAATAACAAAAGTGCCCACGTACAGAAGTAAGGCCAAGTGGTGGAACCATCCTATACTGATAATACAGGTTAATTACTTGCTTTCTTGTAAGTAGGAGGGAACTAAGGGAATAAACCAGGCTAAAGTGATAGACAATGTTTTAAAATTGATGGCTCCTTGACTGAAATTCGCTTCTTTGCATAGTCAGGAGCTGGAAAATTCCCGTAAGAGAAAAGTTTTAAGTATTTTAAAACTACGATAAAAACCAATAAAAAGTAACATCTCGGAAATGTCCAACACCACGGAAAAAAAAAAAAAAAATTATGTATATATGACATAAAAAAGCATATCTTGTATTTTCTGGGAATAACCTCTGAAGACCTCTTCATTCTGGATGACTTTTATATAACTGGCAAACCGTAAGATATATACAAAAACTTACTACACAAAATATGTATATCTCGTTGAAACACACAATTTATGTCATATACATTTTTTTCCCCTAGAGTTCACATTTTTGAGACATTCCTTCTTATTGGTTTCAGTTTTAAAATACAATGCAAAGAAACGGATTTCATCTACATGGCAACCAGCCTTTAAAAGATTTGACTATCGTTTTTATTCCCTTATTCCCTTTGCACTTCCAAGGATGCATTTCGGCTAATTAGCATGAAGTATATAAAAGCAATAATTTGTTAAACAGATGTAGAGAAAGTCATGAGAATGGAACACATCAGATGTTTTATTTCACAGAAAATTGTGTATTTGTCTTAAGCTAATAACATTTGCGTCTTCATAGCAAGAAGCTAGAAATTGTAAAACAATTTCAGTTAGCAGTTGAAATACTTATATAAGATACCACATTAACGTACCAAGCAAGAAAAATCTGATGTGTTCTATTCACATGACTTTCTCTACATCGCTGTAACAAATTATTGTTAAAAAGCGTATACTTCTTTTTACTTCATGCTAATCGAGATAAACATTAGCAGAAACTGTCTAATTACTTGCTTCCTTGTAAGAAGAAGTGAAATAAGGGAATACACTAGACTAAAGCGATAGTCCAATGTTTTAAAAGCTGGTTGCAGCTGACGGACTGAACGCACGGTTTGACTGAGACTGTTGGTATGTGGAGCGGCGCCAGTGAGTCTGAAGCCCACCTGCAAGGCTCGAAGCTGTGGCAAGGCCCGCCCCTCCCCGCCCCCCTGACACCTTCCCTATACCTCTCACACCATTCTGTCCTTTGTTGTCACACCCACGCATCTGTTAACACTGCCCATTCAAAATCTTATTTCTCTTTCCAATTAATCATCTAATGCGTAAACAAACATTCTGACCTGCCATTAAATGGCATCTAAACATTCAGGAATACTCGCAGACAACGTTTGACAACAATCGCTAAAAGAAAAACCGAGCGTAATGGAGTAACTTACGAGCTCATTTCAAATCGCAAACTTGATATTTACGGAATCCAGCAAGCGCAATTGTTTGTCCACGACCTGCGCCCTCGTATTCCCAATATACATTCTAGACGTGGTACATGTAACTTCGCAGCTCTAAGGAAACACAATTGTCAATATGTGCCATTTTCTCAAGATACGTCACAGAACAACAATAATATTAGTTTGTCACGGCCTGCTGTAACCGTACCGTCATCGCGCCCAACAATGCGAAATAAATAACCAACTGGTGAATGGATCAAACTTAACCTCAAATTTATTTCATCTTTCGTTGCTTTTCTTTTAATGTCAGAAAATTCTCGTAGAAAAAAACATTGTATGATACGCGAACGTAAAGTTTCTTTTTGATTCTCGACTGCGTCTCGTTTCACAATATTCCCGCTCGATTCAAAATCCATAACTTTACTCTCTTACACCGTAAATAACCATTTTGTTATAATAGTAGATGGTTGTTGGGTACTTTCGGCATCCTAGAGAACATTCCTAGACCGAATTTAGCTTTCCTCTTCTTGCTTCCGGCTCTACAGATATTTAAAGATTATACAATACACAAGTTTCCTAGGGTACTGTTTTATAAAACAACGTTTTTTTTTTAGTTTTTTTTTTTTTAAAAACTTCATGTTCATACTTTCAAAATGTTCCACACGTCAAAAATATCCTGGACTTGCAGAATTATCTATTCTAATATTACAAGTAACAAAATTATTATCCTAACACCAATAGTAATTATTTCCAAGAAAGTATTAACTTTAGAGATTAAATTTCTAACTTAAAAAAAAACAACAAAACATTATATATTACCAACCAAATTTTCTGAATTATCACCACAGTTTTACAGTTTTTATGTGTGGTTCGAAGGATTAATTAAAATAACCCGATAACTTTCTCTACATCTCTGTAACAAATTATTGTTAAAAAGCTTATTCTTTCATTTACTTCATGATAATCGAGATAAACATTAGCAGAAATTGTCTTATTACTTGGTTCCTAGTAAACAGAAGAGAAATAACGGAATACACTAGGCTAAAGCGATAGTCAAGTCTTGTTATATGATTGCAGAAGTTTACAACTTCCCGTAGGAGACTTTTTTTTAAATAAAACGTAAAAACGCATCACCCTGCGCCAGGTTTGAACCTGCAATCTTGTGTTTTAGAGGCCGACATACGAGAGTAATAATGTATTGTATTTCATACCGGATGCACAATAAATTGAAAATTATATTTGGGAATTATACTTTTGATTTTATGCTGTATGCAGTAAAATATAATGAATTACTACTCCCACACAGTGTTGCCAACTTCAAAGAATTTCTGTACATCTACAGGAATATCTCACAAGTTAAAACATTAAAGACATATTTAAAGAAGTTGCTGATATTTTTCTTGTGTTCAGAAAGGGTGTTCTCACCCGCTATACAAAATTATGTAAGTTTAATAGAAACCGTTATTATCTTGCTTTGTTAGGTCATTGTTGTGTTTCCCAACAGTAGAAAGGGTTTTATTTTGTCAATAAATCTGATGAAAACGAAACAAATTAGAGACAAAATGAATTCGGTTTTAAGAGAAAGAGAAGTGACAATGAATAAAGAACTGAGAAAGTTAAGGAAATGTAAAATTTATAATAATAATAATAATAATAATAATAATAATAATAATAATAATAACAACAACAACCTCAAATACCACTACTAATAATAATCATTATCATAATAAAACAAACAGTAGCCCGCCTGTAGTGTGGTAGTAGCGTGTGTGCCTCACATTCAACACGTCGAATGTCGCATAGGGTGAGTTACCCGGATAAGGTTTTGCTTGGGGGTTTTCCCTTGTCCTGAGAAGACTAATGTCGAGTAACTTTAACCTCCATGGACCCCGAGAACATTTGAGCATCATTTCAATAATTTCATTCATCGTCCGATATGACCAACCAGGTTAAAGGACGTTAAACTACAAAAAAAAAAAAAAAAAAAAAAAAAAAAAAAAAAAAAAAAAAAAAAAAAAAAAATAGTCATAAGCTAAAATAATCATAATAAAAATAATAATTATAATAATAACGTAATAATAATAATCATAACAATAATAAAATAATAATAGTAATAAAACCAAATAATAATAGTAATAGTAATAATAACCTCAAATAATAATATAATAGTAATAATAACCAAATAATAATATAATAGTAATAACAACCAAATAATAATAATAATAATAATCATAACAATAATAAAATAATAGTAATAAAAACCAAATAATAATGATAATAATAAAATAATAGTAATAATAACCTCAAATAATAATAATATAATAGTAATAATAACCAAATAATCACAATAATAAAATAATAATAGTAATAATAACCTCAAATAATCACAATAATAATAAAAAAATATTAATAGTAACAATAACCTCAAATAATCAGAATAATAATAAAAAATATTAATAGTAATAATAACCTCAAATAATCACAATAATAATAAAAAATATTAATAGTAATAATAACCAAATAATCACAATAATAAAATAATAATAATAGTAATAATAACCTCAAATAATCACTATAATAATAAAATAATAGTAATAATAACCTCAAATAATCAGAATAATAATAAAAAATATTAATAGTAATAATAACCTCAAATAATCACAATAATAATAAAAAAATATTAATAGTAATAATAACCAAATAATCAGAATAATAAAATAATAATAATAGTAATAATAACCTCAAATAATCACTATAATAATAAAATAATAGTAATAATAACCTCAAATAATCATAATAATAATAATAAAATATTAATAGTAATAATAGCCTCAAATAATCAGAATAATAATAAAATAATAGTAATAATAACCAAATAATCAGAATAATAAAATAATAATAATAGTAATAATAACCTGAAATAATCACTATAATAATAAAATAATAGTAATAATAACCTCAAATAATCATAATAATAATAATAATAAAATATTAATAGTAATAATAGCCTCAAATAATCAGAATAATAATAAAATAATAGTAATAATAACCAAATAATCAGAATAATAAAATAATAATAATAGTAATAATAACCTGAAATAATCACTATAATAATAAAATAATAATAATAATAATAATAATAATAGTAATAATAACCTCAAATAATCACTATAATAATAAAATAATATTAATAACCAAATAATAATAATAATAATAATAATAAAACAACAATACTAATAATAACCTCAAATAGTAATAATAATAGTAATAATAACCAAATAATCATTATAAAACTAATGAAAATACTAGAAATAATAATAAGAAGAAGAAGAACGATAAAAATAATAAGCATAATAAAAATAACAAGAAGAAGAAAAAGAAGGTGATAGTGGGGGTTCTTTAATATAATTGTGTTAACCATACAGGTGTAATGTAATACAGACCTCTCTGAACACATTTGTTTACAACATGCAGCACGGGAACACTACACTTTCATGTAACAAAGATATCTATAGAAATTGTTGTCACTGACAAAGTAACCTGTATAACTTTAAACGTTTTTTTCAAACGAATTGAATGCAACACAGCTCTCACATAATGGAGGGAAATCAGGTATTTTTGAGGTTATGATTGATGTTGATTTGTCATAATCCCAAAATTAATGGATGTTGAAGAGCCGTCTCGTCTCGTTTACTTCACGAATTCAAGTTCCATTACAATTGCTAAAGCGAGGCACAAGTGTAAAGTCTATTGAAACATCTCTCTATTAAAATTATCATTCTCACCACACTTTTTCCACTGCCAAAATTGTATATTATCCACCATTTTAGCGTCCTTAAAAACACACTTATAACCTTTGTCACTTTTACTTTCTCTACACGTACTACTTACATAGTGTATAGAGAAGGTATTGTATTGCACCCGAAAATTCAATTCCGAGATTTCACCGCAAATACATGTTTTCAAACTTCCTGTATCCAAAAAAAGGCATTTTCCGAAAACGATCCGTGTGTGTGTGTGTGTGTGTGTGTGCGCGCGTGTGTATGTGTGTGTGCGTGTGTGTGTGTGAACACGATAACTCAATCGAAAAGTCGGTAAAATACAAAACTTCCAGGGATACGACACGAAGGGTTTGCGAAAAATCCCCCAACCGCAAACTAACTTTTACATGGAAAAAATTTCGAAAATTTTGATTTTCTCAAAACTATTTCTAACGATTTTGTTTAAAATGTCGTATATTAAAGATATTTATATGGCAAATAAAATGTATATCTTGAATTTTTTGCCAATACCCTGAAAAGAAATCCAGGAATTGACCATTTCTGAGATATTCCTTGTCCTTTGTTTCACATTTAAAATACTCCTGGCCCTGCATAGAAACGCATTCCAACACGCTTTTAAAAGATTTGACTATCGTTTTAACGTGGTATATTCCCTTATTTTCCTCCTACTTACAAGGAAGCAACTAATTAACACAATTTCTGTTAATGTTTATCTCGATTATTATAAAGTAGATAGAAGAATAAGTTTTTTAACAATAATTTGTTACAGTGACGTAGAGAAAGTCATGTGAATGGAACACATCAGATTTAGGTTTACATGTTTCTCCGTTCATTACTTTTCTTCTTTCATTTTAATTTGTTTATTATTTTTTAATTTTAATTTAATTTTATATTTTATTATATTATTGTTCTACTTTGCATTTGGTTTTTACTTTCTCTACACGTACTATATACATAGTGTATAGAGAAGGTATTGTGTTGAACCTAAAAAATTCCATACCGAGATTTCCCCAAAAATACATGTTTTGGGATCCCTGAATAAAAAAAAACATTTTCAGAAAAACGTCCGTGTGTCTGTGAAAGTCGGCTACATACCAAACTTGGTACTTAAGTTGAGTATTTTCCAAGCATGCCACACGAAGATTTTCAAGAAAATCCCCCGAATCCAAACTACACTTTACATGGAAATTATGATTTGCTATAAAATGGCTGTAGCCATTTTGATTAAAATACCTTATGTTTAAGATATTTTATGTCAAACAAAATCTATATCTTGAATTTTCTAAAAATAGTCTCTTCATTTTGGATGACTTTTGTATAACTGACAAACCGTAAGAGATATACAAGTATTTATTATACGAAAAACCTGATGTGTTCCATTCACATGACCTTCTCTACATTTCTGCAACAAATTATTTCTTCTATTTACTTCATGCTAATCAGAAAAAAATTAACAGAAATAGTCTTATTACTTGCTTCCTTGTAAGTAGAAGTGAAATAAGGGAGTACCATAGGTTAAAGTGAAGCCAAAAGCTGGTTGCTATGTGACTGATGTTCCTTTGTTTGTATTGACAGCAGTTGACAAATTCCTGTATGAGAAAAGTATAAGTTTCTTAAACCGGAAACTAATTACAAGGAATGTCTCTAAAAAGGTCAACTCCACGAAAAAAGTATAGAAAATAAATTGTGTGTTTTATCGTGATCTACATTTTTTGTGCAGTAAGTTTTTCTCTATCTCTTACGGTTTACTAGTTATGCAAAAGTCATCCAGAATAAAGAAGTCTTTAGAGGCTATTTCCAGAAAATTCAAGGTATAAATTTAATCTGTCGTGTAAATATCTTAAATATAAGAGATTTTAATCAAAATCGTTAGAGCCATTTTTGATAAAATCAAAATTTTCAAAAATTTTAACATGTAAAGGGTAGTTGTGGGGGGGGGCGGGATTTTCTTGAAAATCTTCGTGTCGCATCCCTGGAAGATAGCAACCTTAAATATCAAATTTGGTATTTAACGGTCTTTTCGTTTTTGAGTTGTGTTGCTCTCCGAAACACACACAGACACTCACACTGTCAGACACACACACACACACACACACACACACACACACACACACACGGACATTTTTTTCTAAAAATGTTTTTTTTTGTTTCAGGGGGTCGCAAAACATGTATTCGCGGTGCGATCTCGGTATGTAATTTTTGGGTGCAATACAATAACTTCTCTATAAACTATGCACATAGTACGCCTAAAGAAAGTAAAAATATAGATCTCATTAAAATATATAATTTGTGCTATATATCGTTTTCGAGATATTCCGAATTATTGGTTTCAATTTAGCCACCTAAACCTTTCTTGAACGGAAAGATATCTTTCTTCTCATTTCTCGTTTGTTTACTCCTGGCAAGCAAAGAGATTGGAATTTAAATTGTTTCACAGTGCGACCGGCTTTAAAGAACGAGACTATCGCTTTAGCCTGTGCATTTTCTTACTTCCCTTCTACTTACAAGGAAGCTAGTAATAAGACTAATTCTACATATGGTTACCTTGATTGGCATGATGTGGATAACAGATTAATGTTTTCAATAAAAGGTTTGTTTACCGAACAGCTAGAGGACATCATGTGAATGGAACACATTAGATTCTTTCCTCTTCTACTTACAAGAAAGCTAGTAATAAGATAATTTCTGCTAATGTTTATCTAGATTAGCATGATGTAGATAACACATTAATGTTTTCAATAAAAGGTTTGTTTACGGAACAGCTAGAGGACATCATGTGAATGGAACACATTTCCCTTCTACTTACAAGAAATCAAGTAATAAACACAATTTCTGGTAATGTTTATCTCAAATATCATGAAAGTACATAGCAGAATAAGGTTCTCAACAATAATTTGTTATAGAGATGTACAGAAAGTCATGTGAATGGAACACATCAGATTTTTTCCCTTCTACTGGCAAAGAATCAAGTAACAAGAACAATTTCTGCTAATGTTTATCGTTCAGCATGTAGAAGATAGAAGAATAAACTTTTTAACAATAATTGTTATAGAAATGTAGAGAAAGTCATGTGAATGGAGAACTTCTGATATGTTTTATTTATTTATTTATTTTTTGTGTGTAATAAGTTTTTGTCCATCTCTTACAGTTAACCAGTTATGCAAAATTCATCCAGAATGAAGAGGTCTCGGTATTAAATTTTTGGGTGCAATACAATATCTTCTCTATACACTATGCACATAGTCCGTGTACAGAAGGTAAAAAGAATTAATTAACATTGAACTAAAGCTTTAAAGCAATGCTGTAATATATAATACGGTCTTTTGTTACATTAACAGTAATTAGAACACAATGAAGTTATAAACTTGCCGCAATATTTACTGCAATAATACCAATTTATCAATACTAACTTCTCACAGGTCAAAAAATGTGATTGGATTAATCAAACCCGGCGGATGACGGTGGATTTTTTTCGGGTGTAAAAATCCTTGGCATGCCTTTCTTCGGAAGAGAACATAAACCGTGGATCCCGTGTCTTAGATTTACGGCACGAAAAACAACTTCAAGCCTGATAAAGAGGCCTCTGAGCAAAATTAAGCTGTCTTTCATGCCCAGTATAGAATTGGACGCTGAGAATCACAGCAGTTAAAAAACCTCAAACCCGATAGAGAGGCCTCTGAGCAAAATTAAGTGGTCTTTCACACCCAGTATAGAATGGGACGCTGAGAACCACAGCAGCTAAAGAACCTCAAGTCAAATAGAGAGGCCTCTGAGCAAAATTAAGTGATCTTTCACGCTCAGTGTAGAATGAGACACTGAGAATCACAGCAGTAAAAGAACCTCAAGCCTGATAGAGAGGCCTCTGAACAAAATTAAGTGATCTTTCACACCCAGTATAGAATGGGACGCTGAGAACCACAGCAGTTAAAGAACCTCAAGCCTGATAGAGAGGCCTCTGAACAAAATTAAGTGATCTTTCACACCCAGTATAGAATGGGACGCTGAGAACCACAGCAGTTAAAGAACCTCAAGCCTGATAGAGAGGTCTCTGAACAAAATTAAGTGATCTTTCACGCCCAGTATAGAATGGAACGCTGAGAACCACAGCACTTAAAGAACCTCAAGCCTGATAGAGAGGCCTCTGAGCAAAATTAAGCGGTCTTTCACGCATAGTATAGAATGGGACACTGAGAACCACAGCAGTTAAAGATACTCAAGTCTGATAGAGAGACCTCTGAACAAAATTAAGTGGTCTTTCGCACCCAGTATAGAATGGGACACTGAGAACCACAGCAGTTAAAGAACCTCAAGTCTGATAGAGAGACCTCTGAACAAAATTAAGTGGTCTTTCATGCCCAGTATAGAATGGAACGCTGAGAACCACAGCACTTAAAGAACCTCAAGCCTGATAGAGAGACCTCTGAACAAAATTAAGTGGTCTTTCATGCCCAGTATAGAATGGAACGCTGAGAACCACAGCACTTAAAGAACCTCAAGCCTGATAGAGAGACCTCTGAACAAAATTAAGTGGTCTTGCACGCCCAGTATAGAATGAAATGCTGAGAACCACAGCAGTTAAAGTACCTCAAGTCTGATAGAGAGGCCTCTGAGCAAAATTAAGTGGTCTTTCATGCCCAGTATAGAATGGGACACTGAGAACCACAGCACTTAAAGAACCTCAAGTCTGATAGAGAGACCTCTGAACAAAATTAAGTGGTCTTTCATGCCCAGTATAGAATGGAACGCTGAGAACCACAGCACTTAAAGAACCTCAAGTCTGATAGAGAGGCCTCTGAGCAAAATTAAGCGGTCTTTCACGCATAGTATAGAATGGGACACTGAGAACCACAGCAGTTAAAGAACCTCAAGTCTGATAGAGAGGCCTCTGAGCAAAATTAAGCGGTCTTTCACGCCCAGTATAGAATGGGATGCTGAGAACTACAGCAGTTAAAGAACCTCAAGTCTGATAGAGAGGTCCCTGAACAAAATTAAGTGATCTTTCACGCCCAATATAGAATGGGACACTGAGAACCACAGCAGTTAAAGAACCTCAAGCTTGATAGAGAGACCTCTGAACAAAATTAAGTGGTCTTTCACGCCCAGTATTGAATGGGACACTGAGAACCACATCAGTTAAAGAACCTAAAGCCTGATAGAGAGACCTCTGAACAAAATTAAGTGGTCTTTCACGCCCAGTATTGAATGGGACACTGAGAACCACAGCAGTTAAAGAACCTAAAGCCTGATAGAGAGACCTCTGAACAAAATTAAGTGGTCTTTCACGCCCAGTATAGAATGGGACGCTGAGAACCAGAGCAGTTAAAAAACCTCAAGCCTGATAGAGACGCCTCTGAACAAAATTAAGTGGTCTTTCACGCCCAGTATAGAATGGGACTCTGAGAACCACAGCAGTTAAAAAACCTCAAGCCTGATAGAGACGCCTCTGAATAAAATTAAGTGATCTTTCACGACCAGTATAGAATGGAACGCTGAGAACCACAGCAGTTAAAAAACCTCAAACCTGATAGAGAGCCCTCTGAGCAAAATTAAGCGGTCTTTCACGCCCAGTATAGAATGGGACACTGAGAACCACAGCAGTTAAAGAACCTGAAGCCTGATAGAGAGGTCTCTGAACAAAATTAAGCGGTCTTTCACGCCCAGTATAGAATGGAACGCTGAGAACCACAGCACTTAAAGAACCTCAAGTCTGATAGAGAGGTCTCTGAACAAAATTAAGTGATCTTTCACGTCCAGTATAGAATGGGACGCTGAGAACCACAGCAGTTAAAGAATCTCAAACCTGATAAAGAGACCTCTGAACAAAATTACGTGATCTTTCACGTCCAGTATAGAATGGGACGCTGAGAACCACAGCAGTTAAAGAACCTCAAGTCTGATAGAGAGGCCTCTGAACAAAATTAAGTGATCTTTCACGTCCAGTATAGAATGGGACGCTGAGAACCACAGCAGTTAAAGAATCTCAAACCTGATAGAGAGACCTCTGAACAAAATTACGTGATCTTTCACGTCCAGTATAGAATGGGACGCTGAGAACCACAGCAGTTAAAGAATCTCAAACCTGATAGAGAGACCTCTGAACAAAATTACGTGATCTTTCACGTCCAGTATAGAATGGGACGCTGAGAACTACAAAAGCTAAAGAACCTCAAGCATGATAGAGAGGCCTCTGAACAAAATTAAGGGATCTTTCATGCCCAGTATAGAATGGGACGCTGAGAACTACAGCACTTAAAGAACCTCAAGACTGATAGAGAGGCCACTGAACAAAATTAAGGGATCTTTCACGCTCTGTATTGAATGGGACGCTGAGAACCACAGCAGTTAAAGAATCTCAAGCCTGATAGAGAGGCCTCTGAACAAAGTGATCTTTCACGCCCAGTATAGAATTTGACGCTGAGAACCACAGAAGTTAAAGAACCTCAAGCCTGATAGAGAGGTCTCTGAGCAAAATTAAGTGGTCTTGCACGCCCAGTATAGAATGGGACGCTGAGAACCACAGCAGTTAAAGAACCTCAAGCCTGATAGAGAGGTCTCTGAGCAAAATTAAGTGATCTTTCACGCCCAGTATAGAATGGGACGCTGAGAACCACAGCAGTTAAAGAACCTCAAGCCTGATAGGGAGGCCTCTGAGCAAAATTAAGTGATCTTTCACGCCCAGTATAGAATGGAACGCTGAGAACCACAGCACTTAAAGAACCTCAAGCCTGATAGAGAGGCCTCTGAGCAAAATTAAGCGGTCTTTCACGCATAGTATAGAATGGGACACTGAGAACCACAGCAGTTAAAGATACTCAAGTCTGATAGAGAGACCTCTGAAGAAAATTAAGTGGTCTTTCGCACCCAGTATAGAATGGGACACTGAGAACCACAGCAGTTAAAGAACCTCAAGTCTGATAGAGAGACCTCTGAACAAAATTAAGTGGTCTTTCATGCCCAGTATAGAATGGAACGCTGAGAACCACAGCACTTAAAGAACCTCAAGCCTGATAGAGAGACCTCTGAACAAAATTAAGTGGTCTTTCATGCCCAGTATAGAATGGAACGCTGAGAACCACAGCACTTAAAGAACCTCAAGCCTGATAGAGAGACCTCTGAACAAAATTAAGTGGTCTTGCACGCCCAGTATAGAATGAAATGCTGAGAACCACAGCAGTTAAAGTACCTCAAGTCTGATAGAGAGGCCTCTGAGCAAAATTAAGTGGTCTTTCATGCCCAGTATAGAATGGGACACTGAGAACCACAGCACTTAAAGAACCTCAAGTCTGATAGAGAGACCTCTGAACAAAATTAAGTGGTCTTTCATGCCCAGTATAGAATGGAACGCTGAGAACCACAGCACTTAAAGAACCTCAAGTCTGATAGAGAGGCCTCTGAGCAAAATTAAGCGGTCTTTCACGCATAGTATAGAATGGGACACTGAGAACCACAGCAGTTAAAGAACCTCAAGTCTGATAGAGAGGCCTCTGAGCAAAATTAAGCGGTCTTTCACGCCCAGTATAGAATGGGATGCTGAGAACTACAGCAGTTAAAGAACCTCAAGTCTGATAGAGAGGTCCCTGAACAAAATTAAGTGATCTTTCACGCCCAATATAGAATGGGACACTGAGAACCACAGCAGTTAAAGAACCTCAAGCTTGATAGAGAGACCTCTGAACAAAATTAAGTGGTCTTTCACGCCCAGTATTGAATGGGACACTGAGAACCACATCAGTTAAAGAACCTAAAGCCTGATAGAGAGACCTCTGAACAAAATTAAGTGGTCTTTCACGCCCAGTATTGAATGGGACACTGAGAACCACAGCAGTTAAAGAACCTAAAGCCTGATAGAGAGACCTCTGAACAAAATTAAGTGGTCTTTCACGCCCAGTATAGAATGGGACGCTGAGAACCAGAGCAGTTAAAAAACCTCAAGCCTGATAGAGACGCCTCTGAACAAAATTAAGTGGTCTTTCACGCCCAGTATAGAATGGGACTCTGAGAACCACAGCAGTTAAAAAACCTCAAGCCTGATAGAGACGCCTCTGAATAAAATTAAGTGATCTTTCACGACCAGTATAGAATGGAACGCTGAGAACCACAGCAGTTAAAAAACCTCAAACCTGATAGAGAGCCCTCTGAGCAAAATTAAGCGGTCTTTCACGCCCAGTATAGAATGGGACACTGAGAACCACAGCAGTTAAAGAACCTGAAGCCTGATAGAGAGGTCTCTGAACAAAATTAAGCGGTCTTTCACGCCCAGTATAGAATGGAACGCTGAGAACCACAGCACTTAAAGAACCTCAAGTCTGATAGAGAGGTCTCTGAACAAAATTAAGTGATCTTTCACGTCCAGTATAGAATGGGACGCTGAGAACCACAGCAGTTAAAGAATCTCAAACCTGATAGAGAGACCTCTGAACAAAATTACGTGATCTTTCACGTCCAGTATAGAATGGGACGCTGAGAACCACAGCAGTTAAAGAACCTCAAGTCTGATAGAGAGGCCTCTGAACAAAATTAAGTGATCTTTCACGTCCAGTATAGAATGGGACGCTGAGAACCACAGCAGTTAAAGAATCTCAAACCTGATAGAGAGACCTCTGAACAAAATTACGTGATCTTTCACGTCCAGTATAGAATGGGACGCTGAGAACCACAGCAGTTAAAGAATCTCAAACCTGATAGAGAGACCTCTGAACAAAATTACGTGATCTTTCACGTCCAGTATAGAATGGGACGCTGAGAACTACAAAAGCTAAAGAACCTCAAGCATGATAGAGAGGCCTCTGAACAAAATTAAGGGATCTTTCATGCCCAGTATAGAATGGGACGCTGAGAACTACAGCACTTAAAGAACCTCAAGACTGATAGAGAGGCCACTGAACAAAATTAAGGGATCTTTCACGCTCTGTATTGAATGGGACGCTGAGAACCACAGCAGTTAAAGAATCTCAAGCCTGATAGAGAGGCCTCTGAACAAAGTGATCTTTCACGCCCAGTATAGAATTTGACGCTGAGAACCACAGAAGTTAAAGAACCTCAAGCCTGATAGAGAGGTCTCTGAGCAAAATTAAGTGGTCTTGCACGCCCAGTATAGAATGGGACGCTGAGAACCACAGCAGTTAAAGAACCTCAAGCCTGATAGAGAGGTCTCTGAGCAAAATTAAGTGATCTTTCACGCCCAGTATAGAATGGGACGCTGAGAACCACAGCAGTTAAAGAACCTCAAGCCTGATAGGGAGGCCTCTGAGCAAATTTAAGTGATCTTTCACGTCCAGTATGGAATGGGACACTGAGAACCACAGCAGTTAAAGAACCTCAAGCCTGATAGGGAGGCCTCTGAGCAAATTTAAGTGATCTTTCACATTCAGTATAGAATGGGACGCTGAGATCCACAGCAGTTAAAGAACCTCAAGCCTGATAGAGAGGTCTCTGAACAAAATTAAGTGGTCTTTCACGCCCAATATAGAATGGGACGCTGAGATCCACAGCAGTTAAAGAACCTCAAGTCTGATAAAGAGGCCTCTGAAAAATAATACGTGATCTTTAACGTCCAATATAGAATGGGACGCTGAGAACCACAGCAGTTAAAGTACCTCAAGTCTGATAGAGGGGCCTCAGAAAAATATTACGTGACCCTTCACGTCCAGTACAGAACGGGACACTGTGAACCACAGCAGTTAAAGAACCTCAAGCCTGATAGAGAGGCCTCTGAACAAAGTTAAGTGGTCTTTCACACCCAGTATAGAATGGGACACTGAGAACCACAGCAGTTAAAGAACCTCGAGTCTGATAGAGAGGCCTCTGAGCAAAATTAAGTGATCTTACACACCCAGTATAGAATGGGACGCTGAGAACCACAGCAGTTAAAGAACCTCAAGCCTGATAGAGAGGCCTCTGAACAAAATGAAGTGGTCTTTCACGTCCAGTATAGAATGGGACACTGAGAACCACAGCAGTTAAAGAACCTCAAGCCTGATAGAGAGGTCCCTGAACAAAATTAAGTGATCTTTCACGCCCAGTATAGAATGGGACGCTGAGAACCACAGCAGTTAAAGAACCTCAAGCCTTATAGAGAGGCCTCTGAGCAAAATTAAGCGGTCTTTCACGCCCAGTATAGAATGGGATGCTGAGAACTACAGCAGTTAAAGAACTGATAGAGAGGCCTCTGAGCAAAATTAAGCGGTCTTTCACGCCCAGTATAGAATGGGACGCTGAATACCACAGCAGTTAAAGAACCTCATGCCTGAAGGAGAGGCCTCTGAACAAAATTAAGCGGTATTTCACGCCCAGTATAGAATGGGACGCTGAGAACCACAGCAGTTAAAGAACCTCAAGCCTGATAGAGAGGCCTCTGAACAAAAATAAGCGGTCTTTCACACCCAGTTAAGAATGGGACGCTGAGAACCACAGCAGTTAAAGAACCTCAAGTCTGATAGATAGGCCTCTGAGCAAAATTAAGCGGTCTTTCACGCCCAGTATAGAATGGGATGCTGAGAACTACAGCAGTTAAAGAACTGATAGAGAGGCCTCTGAGCAAAATTAAGCGGTCTTTCACGCCCAGTATAGAATGGGACGCTGAGAACTACAGCAGTTACAGAACTTCAAGTCTGATAGAGAGGCCTCTGAACAAAATTAAGTGGTCTTTCACGTCCAGTATAGAATGGGGCGCTGAGAACCACAGCAGTTAAAGAACCTCAAGTCTGATAGAGAGGCCTCTGAGCAAAATTAAGTGGTCTTTCACACCCAGTTAAGAATGGGACGCTGAGAACCACAGCAGTTAAAGAACCTCAAGTCTGATAGATAGGCCTCTGAACAAAATTAAGTGGTCTTTCACGTCCAGTATAGAATGGAGCGCTGAGAACCACAGCAGTTAAAGAACCTCAAGTCTGATAGAGAGGCCTCTGAGCAAAATTAAGCGGTCTTTCACACCCAGTATAGAATGGGACGCTGGGAACCACAGCAGTTAAAGCACCTCAAGTCTGATAGAGAGGCCTCTGAGCAAAATTTAGTGGTCTTTCACGTCCAGTATAGAATGGGACGCTGAGAACCGCAGCAGTTAAAGAACCTCAAGCCTGATAGAGACGTCTCTGAACAAAATTAAGTGGTCTTTCACGCCCAGTATAGAATGGGACGCTGAGAACCACAGCACTTAAAGAACCTCAAGTCTGATAGACAGGCCTCTGAACAAAATTAAGTCATCTTTCACCCCAGTATAGAATGGGACGCTGAGAACTACAGCAGTTACAGAACTTCAAGTCTGATAGAGAGGCCTCTGAGCAAAATTAAGTGGTCTTTCACGTCCATTATAGAATGGGGCGCTGAGAACCACAGCAGTTAAAGAACCTCAAGTCTGATAGAGAGGCCTCTGAGCAAAATTAAGTGGTCTTTCACACCCAGTTAAGAATGGGACGCTGAGAACCACAGCAGTTAAAGAACCTCAAGTCTGATAGATAGGCCTCTGAACAAAATTAAGTGGTCTTTCACGTCCAGTATAGAATGGAGCGCTGAGAACCACAGCAGTTAAAGAACCTCAAGTCTGATAGAGAGGCCTCTGAGCAAAATTAAGTGGTCTTTCACGTCCAGTATAGAATGGAGCGCTGAGAACCACAGCAGCTAAAGAACCTCAAGCCTGATAGAGAGGCCTCTGAGCAAAATTAAGTGGTCTTTCACGCCCAGTACAGAATGGGACGCTGAGAACCACAGCAGTTAAAGAATCTCAAGCCTGATAGAGAGGCCACTGAACAAAATTAAGTGATCTTTCACACCCAGTATAGAATGGGACGCTGGGAACCACAGCAGTTAAAGAACCTCAAGTCTGATAGAGAGGCCTCTGAGCAAAACTTAGTGGTCTTTCACGTCCAGTATAGAATGGGACGCTGAGAACCGCAGCAGTTAAAGAACCTCAAGCCTGATAGAGACGTCTCTGAACAAAATTAAGTGGTCTTTCACGTCCAGTATAGAATGAGACGCTGAGAACCACAGCAGTGAAAGAACCTCAAGTCTGATAGACAGGCCTCTGAACAAAATTAAGTCATCTTTCACCCCAGTATAGAATGGTACGCTGAGAACCACAGCTGTTAAAGAACCTCAAGCCTGATAGAGAGGCCTCTGAACAAAATTAAGTGATCTTTCACACCCAGTATAGAATGGGATGCTGAGAACCACAGCAGTTAAAGAACCTCAAGCCTGATAGAGAGGTCTCTGAACAAAATTAAGTGATCTTTCACACCCAGTATAGAACGGGACGCTGAGAACCACAGCAGTTAAAGAACCTCAAGTCTGATAGAGAGGTCTCTGAGCAAAATTAAGTGATCTTTCACGTCCAGTATAGAATGGTACGCTGAGAACCACAGCAGTTAAAGAACCTCAAGCCTGATAGAGAGGCCTCTGAGCAAAATTAAGTGATCTTTCACACCCAGTATAGAACGGGACGCTGAGAACCACAGCAGTTAAAGAACCTCAAGTCTGATAGAGAGGTCTCTGAGCAAAATTAAGTGATCTTTCACGTCCAGTATAGAATGGGACGCTGAGAACCATATCAGTTAAAGAACCTCAAGCCTGTTACAGAGACCTCTGAAGAAAATTAAGTGATCTTTCACGTCCAGTACAGAATGGGATGCTGAGAACCACAGCAGTTAAAGAACCTCAAGCCTGATAGACAGACCTCTGAGCAAAATTAAGCGGTCTTTCACACCCAGTATAGAATGGGACGCTGAGAACCACAGCAGTTAAAGAGCGTCCATAAATATGATTACATTTACATTTTCACACACAAACACGTTTGCGCGGCCTTTTTCTAAAAATATATATTTTTTTTTTCAGGAGGTCCTAGGAGGTCGAAGTTTTGGATGCGACACAATACCTTCTCTATACACTATGTACATGGCAATTGTAGAGAAAGAAATAGAATGAGGTAGTGTAGCTTTGTAAATAAAGTTTTGTGTTGATAACTTTCGTTATACCAAATCGTCTGTCACTTTTGGATGGCCCTCACAACAGGCATGCCACCGTTGCTAACGCTGTGGGTGACAATTAGCAGAACTCAGTGGACAGCTGGGGCTTGTCAGGTGACAGACTGTCTTTTGTTCCCTGGATAACCTGTGTACCTGTGAAGTCAAAGAGGTTTTAACCCTTCTTTAACAAAATAGCGTCCTCGTCAAAGGAATTCCGAAAGGGAAAACACAACCTTTACCTGTCAAATCCCAGCCATCTTTTTGTGACAGGGGAATACTTGTCAGTACGTTCCTTAAATCTTTGTGTCGTCCCCGCTGTGTGACTGAATACAGCAAGTGACACACAGATATGATGTATTGCTTTCATACAGGGAGGCGCTTAGTGTATCTTACAGTTTCCGTTGAGAAATAGAACTGCTAAATACAAGTAAAACAACTTTGAATAGGTAGAGTCAGACTGAAAAATTCAATGTCACAGCCAGGATTTGAACCGGTCTCTAGCCGTGTGTAGGATAGAAGTTGGACAGGTAGAGTCAGACTGAAAAATTCAATATCATAGCCGGGATATGAAACACGGATCTCCCGGTCTCTAGCCGTGTGTATGACAGAAGTTGGTTAGGTAGAGTCAGACTGAAAAATTCAATTCCAGGATATGGTTTTGAGTGATCGACGAATCAAAGTACGCAAAATAGTAGAGGTCACAGACATATCACAAGGTAGAGTGTTCTCAATTTTGCATCAAAAATTAGGTCTGACAAAGGTCTTGGCAAAATGGATGCTGCGTTTGCTCGATTTGCAAGCTGATTTGGCATTTTTTCGTCGCAATCCTGATGAGTTTCTGCGTGGATTCGTAACTGTGAATAAAACATATAAATACACTACTAGACTCCAGAGACAAAAGAGTTATCGAAACAGTGGGTTTTTAAATATGAACCGGCTCCGAAGAACGCAAAGGTGTTGAATTCTGCAGACAAGGTGATGTCCTCGGTGTTTGGGATGCACGCAGAATCATCTACATTGATTACTTGCTGGAAGGAAGAACGATAAATGGAGAGTATTATGCATCTTTATTGCACCGGTTGTGCGCAGAAAACAAGAAAAAACGTACTCATCTGGTAAAGAAAAAAATTCTTTTTCATCAAGAACAATGCAAGGGTGCACGCCTGTGCAGTTTCAATGGTGAACATTGTAGAATTCAGGCTCGAATTATTACAACATCCACCGTATTTACCAGATTTGGCCCCTAGTGATTTTTTCTTATTTCCAAACTTGAAAAAGTGAAAAACTATTCACGTCAAACAAAGAGATTATCTTCCAAACAGATGCCTATTTTGAGGACCTTCCGAAATCCTACATTTTGGTAGGCTAAAAACAGTTGGAGAAACCTGGGAAAAATGTATCGAACTAAAAGGAGATTGTATTGAAGAATTAATAAAAAAACATCTACGAAAAATAATTTGTTTTTCTATCTTTTACTAAGGATTTATTGGTTTCCCCTCGTATATCATAAATACTGACTGTGGATTTTGGAAATTACAAAGGTGCTGTTCAATAATAGGAGTGGTTGGTAATAGAGAATGTTGGACAACGCTATAAAAAAAATCTGATGTGTTACACTCACATGACTTTCTCTAGCTACTCTACAAACAAACTTCTTACAAAAGATAATTCTTCTTTCAACACCATCAAGATAAATATTACCAGAACTTTATAACTTAGTTCCTTATAAGTAGAAGGGAACTAAAGGAATGTACTATGCTAAAGTGATAGTCAAATGTTTTAAAAGCTGTCGTTATGCGATTGTCATTGCAAATCACTTCTTTTCTTGGCCAGGAGTAGAACAAAAGAAAAACGGACACTTCCTGTCTGAGAAAAGTATAAGTACTTTACAATTGAATACTTCGAAAATGGTAAGCTCCAGGAAAAAATTGTATATGACACAACCTGTGTATTTTAACAATATCCACATTTTTTGTGTAATAAGTTTTTGTCTATTTCTTACGGTTTATTAGTTATGTCAAATAAAGAAAAATTCATCCAGAATAAACAGGTCTTTAGAAGCTGTTCCCAGAAAGTTCAAGATATACATTTCATTTGTAATGGAAATGGCTTTAATATGCGGTATTTTAATCAACATCGTTAGAGACATTTTTAAGAATATTTTTTTCGAAATTTGTTTTATGTAAAGGGTAGTTGGGGTATTTTCTTAAAAATCTTCGTGTCGCACCCTAGGAAGATACCAAACCTAAATACCAAATTTGGTATTTAACGCTCTTTTCGTTTTTGAGCTATGCTGTCCACAGACAGACTCTCACACACGGACATTTTTCTAAACATTTTTTTTTTGTATTCAGGGGTTCTCAAAACATCTATTTCCGGTTAAATTTCGGTATGGGATTTTTTGGTGTATTACACTACGTTCTCTATACACTATGTACATAGTACGTGTAGAGAAAGTACAAATTTACCAAAAATAATTTGCTTTTGCATCTTTTTATTGGATTCCCCTCGTATATCGTACATACTCACTGTGGATTTTCAAAATTATACAGATGGTTTAAGTGAACTGAGTAATAGGAGTGGTAGTAGAGAATGTTGGACTACGCTATTCAAAAATATAGTATTTACCACACCCGTGTGACAGTGCATGCAGATATATCTACTGTTTTATTATACAGGGTGTTTCAAAAAGAATATACGCGTTACAAAGTATTATTTTGTCCAAACTATCGATCACTGCGCCTCATCTCGGCTACTGGAGAATCGAATACATAGTCTAGTTTATATTAACAGCCGCTAGATGTCAGTTGTCTTCTGTTTAGCTTGCTAACCGTCATATGTTTAAAATGGCTACTCCGCAGCAGAAATCATTTTGTGTTCTCGAGTTTGCGAAGTGCAATTCCGTGATTACAGTGCAAAGACGTTTCAAGTTGAGGTACCACGTTGATCCTCCAAATGGGTGGAACATTTGCAGATGGTATCGACAGTTTGTAGATACAGGACGTGTATGTAAAGGAAAGAACCCTGGCCACCCTCGTGTTTCTGAAGAAAAAGTTTCAAGAATTCAAACTGCTTTCCAACGTAGTCCTTCAAAGTGAAGTCGTCGTGGAGTTAAAACTGCCTACAACAACAATTTGGCGTGTTTTGAGACGCCGGTTGGTTAGGAAGCTGTCCTAATGACAAACGAAAACGTGTGGCATTTTGTAACGACATTCTTGACAATGATAACACTTAGTAATGAAGCGACTTTTCATGTTAGTGGTGAGGTAAACAAACACAATGTTCGAATTTTGGGTCTACAGAACCCACATGCAGCCATTGATTGCTTCAAGGTAAATGTGTTTTGTGCGATATCCCCAACATCTGTTTCTTCTCTGATGGAAACACGGTCCGCAGTATCTCGTTATTTTACAAAACTGGTTGTTTCTGAGGCTGCACGAAGACAACTTCATTTTTCAACAACCGCGAATATCTGATTGAAACTCTACCGAACCGTTGGATTGGTAGTCCAGGAGCTGACGACTTAGCATGTCCCAGCTGGGCTCCACGATCACCGGATTTGTCACCCTGTGACTACTTCCTGTGGGGTTTCGTTAAGGACAACGTTTATGTACCACTACACCCACAGAACCTGGAAGAGTTGAAGAACCGGATCCGTACTGCCATAACATCAATGACGGAGGACATGCTTGCGGAATTTGAGTTCGTGCCGCTGGTGGAGGACATATTGAACATCTGTAATCTGAACTTGAGAGGTTCGTACATATATGTGTCAAGTTTCATATTCTTTTGCGTTTTGGATAAAACAACTTACTCCATTTCGTTCCTCTTGAATGTTGTCATTACACGCCTTCAAACGTCCGGCAGCTTCGGTGACGAAATGATCGCTTTTCCACATCACCATTCTGGTACGAGCTTTAACCAGAGCTCTTGTTTATTTAGGGGAGTGGTCTGGCAGGGATGCTCACTATTCCACTTATTTAACATAACATGTGCGCATTAATCAGTTTTTGAAAAACATTTGGAATCAAATTCTACCTACTTGTATATTAAATATCTTCCCAGATTTTTGATTTGCTCAAAAACGACTCTAACAATTTTGAATAAAATACCATGTTTTAGGCTATTTTTACTTTCTCTACACGTACTATGTATATAGTGTATAGAGAAGGTCTTGTATTGTACCTAAATAATTGATACCGAGATTTCACAGGAAATATATGTTTTAGAGTAAAACAAAAAACATTTTCAGAAAAAGATCCGCGTCGGTAAAATACAAAACTTGGTATTTAAGTCTAGGGATGCGACACGAAGATTTTGAGTAGAATCCCCCCACCGCAAACTACCCTTTACATGTAAAAAAAAGTCCAACATATTAATTTTCTCAAAAATAGCTGTATCGAATTTGATTAAAATACATGTATCTTCAATTTTCTGGGTAAGCCTCTAAAGACCTCTTTACTCTGGATGAATTTTGCGGAAATTTGCGCAACTGGTGAACCGTAAGGGATAAACAAAATCGCACTGAACAAAACATTTATATCTCGATAAAAGACACAATTTATGTCATACTCTTTTTACTTTCTCTGCACGTACTATGTGCATAGTGTATAGAGAAGGTATTGTATTGCACCCAATACCGAGATTTCACCGGAAATACATGTTTTGGGTCCCCCTGAATTAAAAAAAAGCATTTCAAAAAAAGTTTTCAGCGTGTGTGTGTGTGTGTGTGTGTGTGTGTGTGTGTGTGACTGTGGACAGCTTAGCTCAAAAACGAAAAGACCGTTAAGCGCCAAACTTGGTATTTAAGATTGGTATCTTCCAAGGATACGACATGAAGATTTTCAAGAAAATCCCCCATCCCCAACTACCCTTTACATGGAACTTTTTTCGAAAATTTTGATTTTCTTAAAAATGGCTCTAACAATTTTGATTAAAATATCATATATTAAAGATATTTACCTGACAAATGAAATGTATATCTTGAATTTTCTGGGAATAGCCTCTGAAGACTACTTTATTTTGAATCAATCTTACGGAATTTTGCATAACTGCTAAACCGTAAAAGATGGACAAAATCTTAGCACACAAAAAAATGTAGAGACCTTTAAAACATTCAATTTATGTTATATACATTTTTTCCTGGAGTTAACCCTGTGTTAGATATTCCTTCTTTTTGGTTTCAACTTGGAAAAACATAATTTTCTCATACGGGAACTAAGCAAAGAAACGAGCTTCAATTCCATAGCAACTATATTTTAAAACATTTGACTGTCTGTTTATCGAGAAAAAAATTAGCACAAATAGTCTTATTACTTACTTCCTTGTAAGCAGAAGCGAAATAAGGGAGTACCATAGGTTAAAGTGATAGTCAAAAGCTGGTTGCTATGTGACTGATGTTCCTTTATTTGTATGGACAGGAGATCACAAAATCCTGTGTCAGAAAAGTATGCTTTTTAAAGTTGAAACCTAAAACAAGGAATATCTCGAAAACGACAACTCCACGAAAAAAATGTATATAACATAAATTGTGTGTTTTAACGAGATATACCTTTTTTGTATGGTAAGTTTTTGTCCATCTCTTACGGTTTAGCAGTTATTCAAAATTCCGTAAAATTCATCCAGAATAGTCTTCAGAGGCTATTCCCAGAAAATTCAAGACATACATTTCGTTAGTCATAAGAATATGTTTACTATAGAATATTTTAATCAAAATCCTTTGAGTCGTTTTTGAGAAAATAAAAAATTTCGAAATTTTTTCTATGTAAAGGGTAGTTGGGGTTGGGTATTTTCTTGAAAATCGCGCACACACACAGGACCTCTTTCAAAAAATGCTTTTTCTGGATTCACGGGGACCGAAAATATTTATCTCCGGTAAAATCTCGGTATCGAAATTTTGGGTGCATTACAATACCTTCTCTATCCATATGTACATAGAGAAAGTAAAAATGAATTCTCGATATGAACAAATGAAAGGCTACATCTAAATTATATGGACAAAGCCTTCTTATACACTCTTTTGTTAATGCAATAGATTCTTTACTTGAAGTAGCACATGTTACGTCATTTCCTAATTGTACTGTAAGTATTAATGACCTCTCAAAGTCTTGCAGTGCTTGTTGCCATGGCAATTAATAAACGAATTGTAAATGTAGCTTACATTACCAAATATGTGTTCAGAATGAGTAACTTACGTATCAAGTATTTAAAAAGAAATTGTTTTATATTGTTGTTAGGATTGCGGCCTCGTTTCGCAAGCTTCCTTCTCACAATATAAAACACAATTTCTACCACTTGTGTCATAATGGTTATTTATTATACAAGTGGATAAACAGAGAGTTTATTCGTGAGTAGAACAACTTAAAGCGCGATCCGAAGGGGAGTGTTCTAAGTTCTACGGTTTGTTTAATACATTATTTTATGCTACAGATACGATAAATTAGTACATGATAAATATTCAGTTAATGACTTTAGTAATAAATTAAATAAGGAATAAGGCATTGAATTGCGGCGTTCTTATAGTTATAAAATATGGTAGGCTATGTATGAATACTAATTTTGTTTTTATTGCTGCTAGTTTCAAATGGATTAAGTTTACGATGAGATCCAAATGATGATATATTAAAAGAAGCAGTTGAGGCTTTATCACCGTCGACTTCACGGAAATTATACGAAAAAGAGTTTCAGCAATTGACAGATGCGAAGAAATGCTCAGGGCATTAATGAACAACTGTTTTTGCTTATTTTAATTTTCTTTCAAAAAGTTGCAAGTCTTCTTCTTTGTGGAGTAAATATTCTATGTTAAAATCAGCATAAAAATGTTCGACGGCCTAGATATATCAAGATTTTCCAAGGTGCTGGCTTTTCTTAAATTAAGTAATGTAGTTAAAGAATAAAATGTTGCTGTTAAAAGGTGTAGTTATGAACCATTTATTTACTTTATCGTGAATTTTGTTTTCCTTATCCCACGCCACTTTTCTTATGTCGCTTCTCCATAGCAACGGCGTCTATTGCACGTTTCTGTAGCATAAAGAACTATTATTCAGTGCTCCTGAAAACATCTATTTTCGGTGACATCTCGGTAGAGGTTTTTGTGTGAAATGCAATACTTTCTGTGCACATCAGAAGCAATGTATGTGGTAGAGGAAGTAAACAGGAATTATTTGGAATCCGTCCAATAGGATCGGCTGTTTAATTGCATCGTGAATGAATATTAACAAGGAATAATAACTTGCAGAATTTCCCTACAGCATCAGCCAGTGCCATGAATATGGATATACAGTTGCTCACAAGATGTGTCAGCAGCAAATTCATTTGCTTAAACAATTCATTTTCCTGACGTAAATTACCAAACTTAGTACAAACACCGCATCATTAATGTCAAATTAAACTTTATATAAATTGATTGTTAAGCCTGGGACTATAATTAGCGTCAGTGCAGTAATATAGCAATTGCAACCACCATCTTCAACAGCCTGTACTTATTAGAGAAAGTCACATGGGCATAGAAAAGTGACCTTTGGAAAATCCAGAGTATATAAGATACCTTATTGACATTTAGTTATATAGTAATAGTGATATTTTCGTTATATATCGTAATTCTTATAGCAGCTTGTGTAGTTATTTAAATAATAATTTTCATTGTCTAAATTCATTGTCATAATAAAATTAAGGCACGTGATGCATTTTAAAAAATATTCACATATAAAAATCCAGCTACACATCTATACTTTCTCTACCACGTATGTAATACAGTAGCTAGAGAAGGTATTGCATTCCACCTAAGATTCAATACCGAGATTTCACTGAAAATATGTGTTTTGAGGTTTCCTTAGTCCAAAGAAGGCATTTCTACTTTCTCTAGCATGTATGTACATACAGTGAGCGTAGTAGCCAGAGAAAGTGGGTATTGTAGTCCACCAAAAAGGCGATTTCGGGATTTCACTGGAAATAGGAGTTTTGAGGTGCCCTGAGCGCGAAAAACTGTACTTTTAGAAAAAGGTCCATGTGTGTGAGAGAGCGAGAGAGAGAGAGCATAGATCAAAAACGAAAACACCAGTAAAAACCAAACTTGGTATTTATGTTTAGAAACTACCCTTCTCATGGGCAAATTTTGAACTTTTTTTCCTCTAAAATGGATCTAACGATTTTGATTAAAATATCGAATACTTAAGATATTTACATTTCAAATAGAACGTGTCTCTTCAATTTTCTGGAAATAGCCTGATATGTAGATCGCGTTAATACGTACAATGTATGTTACACAAGGTGGTGCACCTGTCCCTTATTGTCTGGTTTTATGCCACCCGCACATTGCAGTGTAACCCGAGACCCATCATCTGCACACTGACATTGTAGACTTCGGCGACGCTACTTATAGCTAAACAGTAGCGTGTTAGGTTAACGCCCGGTGTTGGACGTCTTCAAAGATACTCGACTCAGGTTCGAATCTCACTAAAACGTTGAACATTTTTTTCATCCTGATTTGGCACAGAGCTAGATGGGATATCAGAACATTTGTTAAAGGGCTTATTTGTTTCCTTTATTGTTGTTCCCTTTATTTATATTTATTCTGACTTTATCAGTACAGTGTTACATAAAGTTTTGGAGAAGTTTCTTTTTCAAAACAATTAAGGATCGAAAACTGAAGAATACGTAACACGTACTGCCGTTTGTTCTTAATACACATATCCTTTTGTTTACATCTACATTTATTAGTGTGAAACACTGAACTAACTTTGCATCTTGATGGACAATACACCTCCAGCGTGTCAGCGGTTCGAGTCCCACAACCTGCAGCTGACGAGGGAACATAAAATTAATCAGTTGAGCTACGATCATTGCGCCCGCTTGCTGCGTTAGGTATAGTGTCCCACATGTCTCCCTCTCCGCTTCTCATCTCTTTCTTTATAACTGTTGCGCGACTCCTTTTTGTAGCTTAAGCCTTTCGTTTAACCTCCATACATTATAATTTACGTTGCACAACATAAGACAGCGATCCTATTGATATAATATGTACTGTAACGGGAGTTATTAAACGGATGCTCTTGGAATGGACATAACTAAGGTCTATTTTCCTATGAAAAGGAGGCTAGATTTGCGTAGTTACCAAATGGTCGACAAGCACGGTAATTTAACCTTATTGCTTTCAGAGTATGAACTGATGTCTATCCCCAAAAATAATAAGGGACCGGTGAACCACTTTCTCTACACGTACTATATACACAATGTATAGAGAAGGTATTGCACTCCACCAAAAAATTAAATACCGAGATTTCACCGGAAATATACGTTTTGGGGTCTCCTGTATCCAAAAAAAGTATTTTCAGAAAAAGGTCTCTGTGTGTGTCTGTGCCTGTGAACACGATAACTCAAAAACGAAAAGTAGGTAAAAGACCAAACTATATTTAAGGTTAGTATCTTCCAGGGATGCGACGCGAAGATTTTTAGAAAAATCCCGCCACTCCAAACTACCCTTTACATGGAACATTTTTAGAAAATTTTGATTTTCTTAAAAATAACTCTAACGATTTTGATTAAAATATCGTTTATTAAAGATATTTACCTGACAAATAAAGTGTATATTTTGAATTTTCTGGGAATAGCCTCTGAAGACTACTTTATTCTGAGTGAATTTTACGGAATTTTGCATAACTGCTAAACCGTAAGAAATGGACAAAAACTTACAACAAAAAAAATGTAGAGCCCATTAAAACACACAATTAATGCTGTATACATTTTTTTCGTGGGGTTGATCGTTTTTGAGATATTCCTTGTTTTTGGTTTCAGCTTCGAAAAACAACTTTTCTCATACAGGAATTTGTCAGCTCCTGTCCATACAAATAAAGGAAATTCAGTCACATAGCAACCAGCTTTTGGCTATTACTCACTTCTACTTACAAGGAAACTAGTAATAAGACTATTTCTGCTAACTTTTTTGTCGATTAGCATGAAATAAAATAGAAGCATAAGTTTTTTAACAATAATTTGTTGCACTGATGTAGAGAAAGTCATGTGAATAGAACACAGATTTTTTTTTCGCGAAGTGGACCGTTTTCGAGATTTTCATAAACTTTTTTCATATAGGAACTTGACAACTGCTGGCCACGCAAGGAAATGGATTTCAATCCCATAGCAACCACATTTTAAAACATTTGACTGCCGGCTTATCCTAGTGTATTCCCTTATTTCCCTTCTACTTACAGGGAACTAAGTAATAAGGCTATTTCTGCTAATGTTTATCTCGTTTAGGATGAAGTAGGTAGAAGAACAGGCTTATTAACAATAATTTGTTACAGAGATGTAGAGAAAGTAGAGCTCATGAAAACACGCAATTTATGTAATTTAAATTTAATAATTTCAACAGTAAGGTTACTTTTAATGATTTGGTTACACCAAGAATCAGTATATTCTGTGCGCACGCGCGAGCGAGAAGGAGATGGTGGGTCAGTTTTCACTTCACTTATTCCTCGGGTCTTAATTTTCAATTAGCAGCACCACTCAGGAAGGTTTCTTCTTTTTCTGTTTTGGCAGCTCATTAGCGCAGTTTACTTCACAAGATTGCTTTCTAAGCACTATCTAACGATAATGTTCCTCGCACACGAGAAAATTACACGTGTGCATTTCAAACTGCCTAATCCCTGTTCAACTGTTGCTTATTCTTACGTGAGAAAATGAGATTCTTTGAGCTCCTACATCCAGATATGCTTCCTCCCACCAAGATACAGGCGGATAGAAAATGTGTCCTTGTTCATTGCTTAAACTATTGTAAGAGAAAGGTAGTCACTCAAAAGGTTTGTTTAACGTGACAATTCAGCTCAAATATTAAAGCACCAATGGAATGGCTCAGATTAGGCAATTTCAACCAATCGCGGTCATCTGACTGGAGCGATATTGTCGAAACATCTTATCGCAGCTGATGTTCATTTCTTTGAAATCTTGTCGTTCGTTTGTTTAATCTCCTGTCTTGGTAACAAGGTGACAGCCAACCTTCACTTTTAATAACTTCAGTTCCACAATTGTACTTTCAATTAATTCAGTTAAAATGTTTATTTAAAGGTTTATCCAGTAAATAATGTATTTAGTCCAAAAATACTGATGTGTTACACTCACGTGACTTTCTCTAGCTGTTCTACAAACAAACTTCTTACAACAGACAATTCTTCTCTCTACACACGCTAATCGAGATAAACAGCAGAATGTTCATATTACTTAGTTCCTTATAAGTAGAAGGCAACTAAAGGAATGTGCTATGCTAAAGTGATAGTCAAATGTTTCAAAATGTGTCATACGATTGTCATTGTAAATGGCTTCTTTGCTTGGTCAGGAATAGAACAAAAGAAAAACGGACACTTCCTGTCTGGAAGGAATATCTCAGAAACGGGTAGCTCCACAACAAAGGTGCAGTTGAATAATGGATTACAATAAATACTATAATGTGGATTGTTATTGAAAATATACTTTGAAGGTGGATGTAATTGTAATTTTATGACGATTGATAAAATAGTTATAAGTGCACACATTGCCCGACCCTCGTTAAAGGACATGCATTGTGTGTTTTGACGTGACCTACATTATTTTGTGCAGTAAGTTTTTGTCTCTATCTGTTACGGTTTAGCAGTTAAGCAAAATTCGGCAAAACTCATCCAGAATAAAGAGGTCTTCACAGGCTATCCCCCAAAAATTCAAAGATATACATTTTATTTTTCATCTAAATATGTTTAATATACGGGATTTTAATCAAAATTGTTAGAGCTATTTTTGAGAATATCAACAATTTCAAAACTTTTTTCCATGTAAAGGGTACTTAGTGGTGGGGGGATTTTCGTGTCGCATACTTGGAATATGCCAGCCTAAACCAAGTTTGGAATTTAACGGACTAGAGAAAGTAAAAATCTGATGTGTTCCATTCACATGCCTTTCTCTACATCTCTGCCACAAATTATTGTTAAAAAGCTTATGTTTCTATTTACTTCACTCTAATCGAGAAAAAATTAGCAGAAATAGTCTTATTACTTAGTTCCTGTAAATAGAAGCGAAATAAGGGAGAACCATAGGTTAAAGTGATAGTCAAAAGCTGGTTGCTATGTGACAGAAGTTCCTTTGTTTGTATGGACACGAGTGGACAAATTTCTGTATGAGAAAAGTATAAGATTTTCAGAGCTGAAACGAAAAACAAGGAATATGTCAAAAACGATCAACTGCACGAAAAAAATGTATATAACATAAATTGTGTGTTTTAATGCGCTCTACATTTTTTGTGTGTTAAGTTTTTGCCCATCTCTTACGGTTTAGTAGTTGTGCAAAATTCCGTAAAATTCATCCAGAATAAAATAGTCTTCACAGGTTATTCGCAGAAAATTCAAGATATAAATTTTATTTGTTAGCTAAATATCTTTAATGTTTGACATTTCAATCAAAATCGTTAGAGCCATTTTTGAGAAAATCAAAAATACCAAGTTTGGTATTTAACGGTCTTTTCGTTTTTGAGCTAGCTGTCCACAGACATACAGACACACACCGCACACACACACATACACGGACCTTTTTGTAAAAATGCTTTTTTTGGATTCAGAGGGACCCAAAACCTGTATTTCCAGTGAATTTTTGGGTATAATGCAATACCTTCTTCATACACTATGTACATAGTACGTGTAGAGAAAGTAAAAAGGAGGGAGGATAATCATAATTTGTATTTCTTTTGTATGAGATGAGTGCAATAAGCTCAAATAAAATAACGTTTGTTTCCATTTGATGTATTGGTTATTAAAAACTATTTCTATTGTTGGTATCGATATTCGTACATTGGGCGTAGACACGGTCGGCCATGTCATAATACAGGAGGCCACACACACACACACATTCGATAAATAAAGATGGTCTCATTGAGAACTAATGTAAGTATTACAATGATAACATCTCCCTTCCTATGTTATATTATAAATTATTAATAGTCTATTGTCGCCTCGCTGCGGTCAATTTATCGACAAGATGAAAACACTCACGCTATTACATGTGATGAGGTAGTTCCGATCACCACAATATCAACCTTGGCCGCCTCCGTGGAAGAACACCTGCCGGGTCCCGGGTTCGGTTCCCAGCTCTGGTGGGAATTTTTCTCCAGCTAAAAATATATTCCCTATCCTTTCCAGAGTCTGGAAAGAGTGTGTGTGTGTGTGTATGTGTGTAGGCGCGCGCGCGTGTTCCATTCACGTGACTTTTTCTACTCCTGTGTAACAAATTACTAGTAAAAATCTTATTCTTCCATCTACTACATGATAAACATTAGCAGAAATTGTCTTATTACCTGCTTCCCTGTAAGTAGAAGGAAAAATAATGCAATACACTAGGCTAAACCGATAGTCAAATCTTTTAAAAGCTGGTTGCCATGAGATTGAAATCCGTTTCTTTAAATAGCCAGGAGTTGACAAATTCGCGTATGAGAAAAGCATTTTAAAACTGAAACATATAACAAGCAATATCTTGGAAATGGGCAACAGCACGAAAAAAAATGTATATTACTTAAATTGAATGTTTCCATAAGATCTATATTTGTTGTATAGCAAGTTTTTGTATATCTCTTACGCTTTGCCAGTTATACAAAATAAACAGGTCTTTAGAGGCTATTCCCAGAAAACTCAAGATATACACTTTACTTGTTATCTAAATATATTGAATATACGGTATTTTAACCAAAATAGTTTGCGCCATTTTTGAGTAAATCAAAATTTTCGAAATTTTCCATGTAAAGTATAGTATGGGGTGGGAAGGTTTTTACTCTCTCTATACGTACTATGTACCTATATAGTGTATAGAGAAGGTATTGCATTGCACCAAAACTTTCCATACCGAGATTTCACCGGAAATATATCTTTCGAGATCCCCTGAAAATAAAAGAGCATTTAAAAATGTCCGTGTGTGTGGGTAGTATAGTTCAAAAACATAAATACCGTTAATACCAAACTTGATATTTAAGTTCGGTATCTTCCAAGGGCGTCACGAAGATTCTCAAGATATCCCCCCCCCCCAACTACTCTTTATATGGAATAATTGACAAATAAAATGTATATCTTGAATTTTCTTGGAATAGCCTCTGAAGAGTAGGTACTTTATTCCGAATGAATTTTACGGGATTTTGTATAACATATAGAGAAAAACTAATTTAATAGAAAATGTAGAGGACATTAAAATACACATTTTTTCGTGGAGTTGATCGATTTTGAGACATTCCTTGTTATTACTTTCAGTTTTGAAAAACTTATACTTTTCTCATATAGCAATTTGTCAATTCGAGTCCATACAAACAAAGGAACATCAGTCACATAGCAACCAGCTTTTGACTTCACTTTAGCCTACGGTACTCCCTTATTTCGCTCCTACTTACAAGGAAGCAAGTAATAAGACTGTTTCTGGTAAGAGTAGAGTCTGGAATTGCGTCATAGTGTCGCACCTTGTGGAACTCCCCCCTCTGACTCAACACCGGTCCATGACCTCATCATACATAATCCATCTTCTCAGAAATAATAGCATCAGGTCCGCTTTTGTGATAGAGCAAGATGTAGAGGCAAGACAAACGGAGCACCAAGTGGTCCTGGGTTATTCCAGTGGCGTTTACTTTCTCTACACGTACTCTGTACATAGTGTATACAGAAGGTTTGAATTGCACCTAAAAATTCAATACTGAGATTTCACCGGAAATACATGTTTTGAGACCCCCTTAATAAAAAAACATTTTTAGAAAAATATAGGTGTGTCTGACTATCTGTGTGTGGTATTTAAATTCGGTATCTTGCAAGGATGCGAAGAAAATCTCCCCACCCTAACTACCTTTAACATGGAACAATTTTCGAAAATGTTGTTTTTCTTAAAAATGGCTTTAAAATTTTCCATTAAAATACCACATATTAAAGCCATTTCTATCACAAATAAAATGCTTATTTTGAATTTTCTGGGAATATCCTCTAAAGATTACTTTATTATGAATGAATTTTACGGAATTTTGCATAATTGCTAAACCGTACGAGATGGACATGAACTTACCACACAAAAAATGCAGAGCACTTTAAAACACACAATTTATGTTATATACATCTTTTTCATGGAGTTGATCGTTTTTTAGATATTCTTTGTTTTTGGCTTCAGCTTGGAAAAACTTATAATTTTCTAATGCCGGAATTTGTCAACTAGCGTCCATACAAACAAAGGAACATCAGTCACATAGCAACCAGCTTTTGACTATCACTTTAACCTATGGTACTCCCTTATTTCCCTTCTACTTACAAGGAAGCAAGAAATAGGACCATTTCTACTAATTTTTTCTCGATTAGCATGAAGTAAATAGAAGCATACGCTTTTTAACAATAATTTGTTACAGGGATGTAGAGAAAGTCATGTGAATGGAACACATCAGATTTTTCAGTCGAAAATACCCTTAATATGTTATTCCGAACCCATACAGTTTATTTCTTTTTTCTCCAGTATAAGAATTTGTTAATATTCTATGTATCCGCACTCATCATACACTATTCTGCAATATCAACATATGGAACTAGTTTCATAGAGGAGTAAAAGAAAGGAGCGTTTAGCGGTAAACACATTTGGGTCAACAGAGCAAATGCGGGTAACCATTCTATTGCTGATAATTTTATGGAGGCGATAAAGCCCCCTTTTCTAACACCTGAACGGGAATTTATGACGGCTGTTTCTGTGAAAAACATAATTTGAGATCTCGCTCTGAAGCTAGTGTGGTTTTTGTTCTCGGAGGATAATTTCATTGAAAAGGGGTACGGTAAACTTCCTTACCCGTCACCAGCGGCAAATTATTGCATTTAATCTAAAAGTAAAATCTGATGTTTTCCACTCACATGACTTTCTCTACATCTCTGCAACAAATTAGTTATAAAACCTTACTCTGCTATTTAGTTCATGTCAATTGAGAAAAAATCTGAAGTGTTACATTCACATGACTTTCTGTAGCTACTCTACAAACAAACTACTTACAAAAGATTATTCTTCTTTTTACACAATGCTAATCGAGATAAACATTAGCAGAATGTTCTTATTACTTAGTTCCTTATAAGTAGAAGGCAACTAAAGGAATGCGCTATGCTAAAGTGATAGTCAAATGTTTTAAAACATATCGTTATTCGATTGTAATTGCAAATCGCTTCTTTGCTTGACCAGAAGTAGAACAAAAGAAAAACGGACACTTCCTGTCTGAGAAAAGTTTAAAACTTTACAGTTGAACCCTATAACAAGGAATATTTCGGAAAAGTTACCTCCACAACAAAAAGGTAAAGGACGTAATTTGTGTGTTTCGACGTGATCTACATTTTTTGGGTAGTGAGTTTTTGTCTATCTCTTACGGTTCAGCAGTTAAGCAAAATTCGGCAAAATTCATCCAGAATAAAGGGTTCTTCAGAGGCTATTGCCAGAATATTCAAGATATACATTTTATTTGTCAGGTAAATATTTTAATATATGATATTTTAATCAGAATCGTTAGAGCCATTCTTAAGAAAATCAACATTTTCGGAAAAAGTTTTAATGTAAAGGGTAGTTGGGGGTGGGGGGCTTTTCGTGAAAATCTTCGTGTCGCATCCTTGGAAGATACCAAACTTAAATACTAAGGTTCGTATTTAACGGTCTTTTCGTTTTTGAGCTATGCTGTCCAAAGACAGACAGACACACACGCGCACCTCTTTCTGAAAATGCTTTTTTTGGATTCAGGGGGACCCAAAACATGTATTTCCGGTGAGATCTCGGTATCGAATTTTTGGGTGGAATGCAATACCTTCTCTATACACTATGTACATAGTACGTGAAGAGAGAGTAAAAATGGTAAATTCCACTAAAAAATGTATAGAACATAAATTGTGTGCTTTAACGAGATCTATGCATTTTGTTAGGTAAGCTTTTTTCTATCTCTTACGGTTTACCAGTTATGAAAATTCCGTAATCCAAAATAAACATTTCTTCAGAGGCTATTCCCAGAAAATTCAAGATTTACATTTTGTGAAGTAAATGGCTTTAATGTGTGGTGTTTTAATCAAATCGTTATTTATTTTTAAGAACAACAAAATTATCGAAAACATTTTAGTGAAAAGGGTAGTTAACGTAAGGAGGGAGGGAATTTTCTTGAAAAATCTTCGTGTCGCAACCTTGGAAGATATCAAACTTAAATACTAAGTTTCGTATTTAATGGTCTTTTCGTTTTTGAGCTATGCTGTTCACAGACACACACGGACCTTTTTCTAAAATGCCTTTTTTTTGTATTCATGGGGTCATAAAACATATATTTTCGGTGAAATCCCAGTATTGAATTTTTGGGTGCAACACAATACCTTCTCTATACACTACATACATACTAGGTTTGGAGAAAATAAAAATGAATCGCGTGTACACTTTGAAAGTACGAATATGGGGGACGCTGATTTATAAAATAGTATGCTAGATCAGGTGAAGGTATTGTAGAGCTCAAAACAAGGCACAGACACGTAATGTTGATCTGTGTGGATGTCCAAAGGCTCCAAACCCTATTCGCTATAACAAAGCTATTTTCCATTTGTTCACCAATATTCCCTAATAGGCTTTTAACGTCAAGATATCCCAAAACATTAAGTATGGAAGTTTTTACTGTACTATAGTGTATAGAGAAGGTATTGTATTGCACACAAAAATTCAATACCGAGATTTCACTGGAAGTAGAGGTTTTAGACTTTCCTGTATCAAAAAATCTGATGTGTTCCATTCACATGACTTTCTCTACATCTCTGTAACAAATTATTGTTAAAAAGCTTATACTTCTGTTAACTTCACGCTAATTGAGAAAAGATTAGCAGAAATAGTCTTATAACTTGCTTCCTTGTAAATAGAAGCGAAATAAGGGAGTACCATAGGTTAAACTGATAGTCGTAAGCTGGTTGCTATGTGACTGAAGTTCCTTTGTTTGTATGGACAGGAGTTGACAAATCCTTGTCAGAGAAAAGTATGTTTTTCAAAGCTTAAACTAAAAACAAGGAATATCTTAAAAACGATTAACTCCATGAAAAAAATGTATGTAACATAAATTGTGTGTTTTAATGTGCTCTACATTTTCTGTGTAAAAAGCTTTTGTCCATCTCTTAAGGTATAGCAGTTATGCAAAAATCCGTAAAATTCATCCAGAATAAAGTAGTCTTCAGAGGCTATTCCCAAAAAATTCAAGATACAAATTTTATTTGTCAAGTAAATATCTTAAACATACGAGATTTTAATCAAAATTGTTAGAGCTATTTTTAAGAAAATCAATTTTTTTTAAAAAATTTCCATGTAAAGGTTAGTTTGTGGTGGAGGGATTTTTCTCAAAATCTTCGTGTCGCATCCTTGGAAGATACCAAACTTAAATATAAAGTTTGGTTTTTATCGGTCTTTTTATTTTTGAGCTATGCTGCCCACAGACACGCACACACAGGGACATTTTCTAAAATTGATTTTTTTTGGACTCAGGGGGTTTCAAAACATATATTTCCGGTGAAATCTCTGTGTCAAATTTGTGGGTGCCATACAATACCTTCTCTATACACTATGTACATAGTACGTATAGAGAAAGTAAAAATAAAGCATTCTTAGAAAAACATTTTCCAAGGAAAATGTTGATATTCTCAAAAACGGCTCTAACGATTTTGATTAAAATCTGTTATTTATAAGATATTATCATGGCAAATAAAACGTATATCTTGAATATTCTGGGAATAGCGTCTAAAGACCTCTAGAGGATTTTTATTGAATTTTGCATAACTGTTAAACCGTAACAGACTGTCAGAAACCTATCACACAAAACATGTAAATCACATTAAAACACACAATTTATGTCATATTCTTTTTTTTCATGGAGTTGATCGTTTTTGTGATATTCCTTGTTATTGGTTTCAGCTTTAAAATACTTATACTTTTCTCATACAGGAATTTGTGAACTCGTGTCCATACAAACAAAGGAACTTCAGTCACATAGCAACCAGCTTTTGACTGTCACTTTAACCTATGGTACTCCCTTATTTCGGTTCTGCTTACAAAGAAGCAAGTAATAAGAATATTTCTATTTTTTTCTCATTAACATGAAGTAAATAGAAGCATAAGCTTTTTAAAAATATTTTGTTGCAGAGATGTAGAGAAAGTCGTGTGAGTGTAACACATTAGATTTTTATTATACAGTTATCACAATGTTGCGTGTGGAAGTATTCATAAAATTTCCGAATGAAACTAATGCTGTTAGTAAAGCAAATATGTTAATTTTATGCGATATAAGTACAAAACACATTTATTCACAAAAGTATATCAACTTTCACTTCTTACATAAATATGTCATCATTATATAAATGTCAGGTTCAATTAGCAACTTCCCCGCTCGTTAGGGCGGTTCCCCATGACAGGGCAGTTAGCTAACCGAAACTTATCTGGTCTTTACCTGAATTTGGAGAAATGATGCGACCCGACTCGGACAAACAGACCCATACATACGGACATTTTTAGAAAAATATTTTTTTTTTACTTTCTCTAGCCCCATATGTACAATGTACATAGTGTATAGAGAAGGTATTGTAATGCACCCAACAATTCGATACCGAGATTTCACTGGAAATATATGTTTTGGGGTCCCCTGAGTCCGAAAAAAACATTTTTAAAAAAAGGTCCGTGTGTGTATGTGTGTGTGTGTGTGTGTGTGTGTCTGTGGATAGCATAGCCCCAAAACAAAAAAGACTGTTAAATACCAAAATTGTCATTTAGGTTTAGTATCTTCCAAGGATGCCATACGAAGATTTTTCAAAAAATCCTCCCACCACAAACAACCCTTTTAAGGAAAAAATTTCGAAAAATTTGATTTTCTTAAATTTGGCTCTAACTATTTTGATTAAAATCCCGTATATTAAAGCTATTTATGCCCGAAATAAAATGTATATCTCGAATTTTTTGGGAATAGCCTCTGAAGACCTCTTTATTCTGGATAAATTTTAGCCTCTGAAGACCTCTTTATTCTGGATAAATTTTGCTGAATGTTGCTTAAGTGCTAAACCGTAAGAGACAGAAAAAAACTCACCACACGAAAAATGTACCTCATGATAAAACACACAGTTTATGTCCTTTACGTTTTAGTTGTGGGGTAACCGTTTCCGAGATATTCCTTGTTATTGGTTTCAATTGTGAGGTACTTAAACTTTTCTCACACAGGAAGTGTCCGATTTTCTTTTGTTCTACTCTTCGCCAAGCAAAGAAGTGATTTTCAATGACAATCGCATAACGATAGCTTTTAAAACATTAGCATAGCATATTCCTTATTTCCCTTCTACTTATAAGAAACTAAGTAATAAGAACATTATGCAGTACCTTGTGTTAGTACGTGTAGAGAAAGTAATGCTGTATACGACTGGTAATAAGTAGAGAAAGCGCTGTGGCTGTTACACAGGAGAGGTTTGTCAGTTGTGACAGTTTACTGGACACTCTCTTTGTGAAAACGCCTTCGCCGACACCCACAAAAGAAGTCGGTGAACACAGGTGTTGTGAAAATCTCTCGGCGCTTATGGTGACGTCACGAGGAACATCTGGTAGGATGAGGTGTGTGTGGCTTTACCTTTTTTGTTCCCCCTCCCCAAAGAAAAGAAGGCTTCAGCTGCACCACAACATCGTGGGAAACTATTCCGATAATCATCATCTTCCCAGCACCGCAGAAATGTGTCCTTGTTTCGCCAGGTGTTGACAATGCCTTCAAGATCTCGTCTGGTCCAGGCACCAATCTCAGTAACATAGCTGCGCTTACCCACAATATTCAGGCATCTTGTCCAATACACAAAGTGTTGACAATACCTTCAAAATCTCGTCTGGTCCAGGCTCCAGTCTCAGTAACATAGCTGCGCTTACCCACAATATTCAGGCATCTTGTCCAATACACAAAGTGTTGACAATACCTTCAAAATCTCGTCTGGTCCAGGCTCCAGTCTCAGTAACATAGCTGCGCTTACCCACAATATTCAGTCATCTTGTCCAATACACAAAGTGTTGACAACACCTTCAAAATCTCGTCTGGTCCAGGCTCCAATCTCAGTAACATAGCTGCGCTTACCCACAATATTCAGGCATCTTGTCCAATACACAAAGTGTTGACAATACCTTCAAAATCTCGTGTGGTCCAGGCTCCAATCTCAGTAACATAGCTGCGCTTACCCACAATATTCAGGCATCTTGTCCAATACACAAAGTGTTGTAATGCCTTCAAGATCTCGTCTGGTCCAGGCTCCAGTCTCAGTAACATATCTATGCTTACCCACAATATTCAGGCATCTTGTCTAACACAGAAAGTGTTGTAATGCCTTCAAGATCTCGTCTGGTCCAGGCACCAATCTCGGTAACATAGCTGCGCTTACCCACAATATTCAGACATCTTGTCTAATACACAAAGTGTTGACAATACCTTCAAGATCTCGTCTGGTCCAGGCACCAATCTCGGTAACATAGCTGCGCTTACCCACAATATTCAGACATCTTGTCTAATACACAAAGTGTTGACAATGCCTTCAAGATCTCGTCTGGTCCAGGCACCAATCTCAGCAACAAAGCTGCGCTTACCCACAAAATTCAGGCATCTTGTCCAATACACAAAGTGTTGTAATGCCTTCAAGATCTCGTCTGGTCCAGGCACCAATCTCAGTAACATAGCTGCGCTTACCCACAATATTCAGGCATCTTGTCCAATACACAAAGTGTTGACAATACCTTCAAAATCTCGTCTGATCCAGGCACCAATCTCAGTAACATAGCTATGCTTACCCACAATATTCAGGCATCTTGTCCAATACACAAAGTGTTGACAATGCCTTCAAGATCTCGTCTGGTCCAGGCACCAATCTCAGTAACATAGCTGCGCTTACCCACAATATTCAGTCATCTTGTCCAATACACAAAGTGTTGACAATACCTTCAAAATCTCGTCTGATCCAGGCTCCAATCTCAGTAACATAGCTGCGCTTACCCACAATATTCAGTCATCTTGTCCAATACACAAAGTGTTGACAATACCTTCAAAATCTCGTCTGGTCCAGGCACCAATCTCAGTAACAAAGCTGCGCTTACCCACAAAATTCAGGCATCTTGTCCAATACACAAAGTGTTGTAATGCCTTCAAGATCTCGTCTGGTCCAGGCACCAATCTCAGTAACATAGCTGCGCTTACCCACAAAATTCAGGCATCTTGTCCAATACACAAAGTGTTGTAATGCCTTCAAAATCTCGTCTGATCCAGGCTCCAGTCTCAGGAACATAGCTGCGCTTACCCACAAGCTTCAGGCATCTTGTCCAATACACAAAGTGTTGACAATACCTTCAAAATCTCGTCTGGTCCAGACTCCAATCTCAGTAACATAGCTGCGCTTACCCACAATATTCAGGCATCTTGTCCAATACACAAAGTGTTGACAATACCTTCAAAATCTCGTCTGGTCCAGACTCCAATCTCAGTAACATAGCTGCGCTTACCCACATTATTCAGTCATCTTGTCCAATACACAAAGTGTTGACAATACCTTCAAAATCTCGTCTGGTCCAGGCTCCAGTCTCAGTAACATAGCTGCTCTTACCCACAATATACAGTCATCTTGTCCAATACACAAAGTGTTGATAATACCTTCAAAATCTCGTCTGGTCCAGGCTCCAGTCTCAGTAACATAGCTGCGCTTACCCACAATATTCAGGCATCTTGTCCAATACACAAAGTGTTGTAATGCCTTCAAAATCTCGTCTGGTCCAGGCTCCAGTCTCAGTAACATAGCTGCTCTTACCCACAATACTCAGTCATCTTGTCCAATACACAAAGTGTTGTAATGCCTTCAAAATCTCGTCTGGTCCAGGCTCCAATCTCAGTAACATAGCTGCGCTTACCCACAATATTCAGTCATCTTGTCCAATACACAAAGTGTTGTAATGCCTTCAAAATCTCGTCTGATCCAGGCTCCAGTCTCAGTAACATAGCTGCTCTTACCCACAATACTCAGTCATCTTGTCCAATACACAAAGTGTTGACAACACCTTCAAAATCTCGTCTGATCCAGGCACCAATCTCAGTAACATAGCTGCTCTTACCCACAATACTCAGGCATCTTGTCCAATACACAAAGTGTTGTAATGCCTTCAAAATCTCGTCTGGTCCAGGCTCCAATCTCAGTAACATAGCTGCGCTTACCCACAATATTCAGTCATCTTGTCCAATACACAAAGTGTTGACAATACCTTCAAAATCTCGTCTGGCCCAGGCTCCAGTCTCAGTAACATAGCTATGCTTACCCACAATATTCAGACATCTTGTCCAATACACAAAGTGTTGACAATACCTACAAAATCTCGTCTGGTCCAGGCTCCAATCTCAGTAACATAGCTGCGCTTACCCACAATATTCAGGCATCTTGTCCAATACACAAAGTGTTAACAATACCTACAAAATCTCGTCTGGTCCAGGCACCAATCTCAGTAACATAGCTGCGCTTACCCACAATATTCAGGTATCTTGTCCAATACACAAAGTGTTGACAATAGCTTCAAGATCTCGTCTGGTCCAGGCTCCAATCTCAGTAACATAGCTGCGCTTACCCACAATATTCAGGTATCTTGTCCAATACACAAAGTGTTGATAATACCTACAAAATCTCGTCTGGTCCAGGCTCCAATCTCAGTAACATAGCTGCGCTTACCCACAATATTCAGGCATCTTGTCCAATACACAAAGTGTTAACAATACCTACAAAATCTCGTCTGGTCCAGGCACCAATCTCAGTAACATAGCTGCGCTTACCCACAATATTCAGGCATCTTGTCCAATACACAAAGTGTTGACAATACCTTCAAAATCTCGTCTGATCCAGGCACCAATCTCAGTAACATAGCTGCGCTTACCCACAATATTCAGTCATCTTGTCCAATACACAAAGTGTTGACAATACCTTCAAAATCTCGTCTGGTCCAGGCTCCAGTCTCAGTAACATAGCTGCTCTTACCCACAATATTCAGGCATCTTGTCCAATACACAAATTGTTGACAATACCTTCAAGATCTCGTCTGGTGCAGGCTCCAATCTCAGTAACATAACTGCGCTTACCCACAATATTCAGGCATCTTGTCCAATACACAAAGTGTTGACAATACCTTCAAAATCTCGTCTGGCCCAGGCTCCAGTCTCAGTAACATAGATATGCTTACCCACAATATTCAGACATCTTGTCCAATACACAAAGTGTTGACAATACCTACAAAATCTCGTCTGGTCCAGGCTCCAATCTCAGTAACATAGCTGCGCTTACCCACAATATTCAGTCATCTTGTCCAATACACAAAGTGTTAACAATACCTACAAAATCTCGTCTGGTCCAGGCACCAATCTCAGTAACATAGCTGCGCTTACCCACAATATTCAGGTATCTTGTCCAATACACAAAGTGTTGACAATACCTTCAAGATCTCGTCTGGTCCAGGCTCCAATCTCAGTAACATAGCTGCGCTTACCCACAATATTCAGGTATCTTGTCCAATACACAAAGTGTTGACAATACCTACAAAATCTCGTCTGGTCCAGGCTCCAATCTCAGTAACATAGCTATGCTTACCCACAATATTCAGCCATCTTGTCCAATACACAAAGTGTTGACAATACCTTCAAAATCTCGTCTGATCCAGGCTCCAGTCTCAGTAACATAGCTGCGCTTACCCACAATATTCAGTCATCTTGTCCAATACACAAAGTGTTGACAATACCTTCAAAATCTCGTCTGATCCAATCACCAATCTCAGTAACATAGCTGCGCTTACCCACAATATTCAGGCATCTTGTCCAATACACAAAGTGTTGACAATACCTTCAAAATCTCGTCTGATCCAGGCACCAATCTCAGTAACATAGCTGCGCTTACCCACAAAATTCAGGCATCTTGTCCAATACACAAAGTGTTGACAATACCTTCAAAATCTCGTCTGATCCAGGCACCAATCTCAGTAACATAGCTGCGCTTACCCACAATATTCAGGCATCTTGTCCAATACAGAAAGTGTTGTAATGCATCCAACAATTCGATACCGAGTACATATTTAGAGAAAGATCCGCGTGTGTCTGTGTGTCTGTAAGACCGTGTGTCTGTGAACACGATAACTCAAAAACTTCAAGAATGCAACAGAAGCTTTTGAGAAAAATCTCCCCACCACAAACTACCTTTTACACAGGACATTTCTTTAAAAATGTTATTTTCTCAAAAATGTCTGTAACGATTTTGATTGAAATCTCTTATATTAATGATATTTACATCAGAAATAAAGTGTATATCTTGAATTTTCTGGGAATAGCCCCTGAAGACTACTTTATTCTGAATAAATTTTACGTAATTTTACATAACTGGCAAACCGTAAGAGATAGAGAAAAACTTACCACACAAAAAATGTAGAATACGATAAAACACACAATTTATGTCATATACATTTTTTTTTTTTTTTTTTTTTTGAGGAATTGATCGTTTTTTAGATATTCCTTGTTATTGGTTTCAGTTTTGAGAAACGTATACTTTTCTCATGCAGGAATTTGTCAACTGCTGTCCATACAAATAAAGGAACTTCAGTCACATAGCAACCAGCTTTTGACTATCACTTTAGCCTTTGGTACTCCCTTATTTCGCTTCTACTTACAAGGAAGCAAGTAATAAGACTATTTCTGCTATTTTTTTTTTCTCAGTTAGCATGAAGTAAGTAGAAGCACAAACTTTTTAACAATAATTTGTTGCAGAGAAAGTCATGTGAATGAAACACATAAGATTTTTTTTTTGTAGCTTAACGTCCCTTAACCTGGTTGGTCATATCGGACGATGAATGAAATTGGTGAAATGATACTCAAATGATCTCGGGGTCCATGGAGCTTAAAGTTACTCGACATTCGTCTTCTCAGAATAAGGGAAAACACTGAAAAAACCTTACCCTTCCGGAGATTCGAACTCGCGACGTTTTGAATGTGAGGCAGACATAATATGTTCTTATCTGACAGATTTGTTAGTGTTAACAAATTACCCCAATACGAAGGGCGAATAATAAGCATACGAGGGCATCCAGAAAGTGGCAGACGATTTGTCATAACTAAACAATAACGGAAGTTATCAACACAAAACTTTATTTACAAAGTTACTCTATTTCTCAACGTAATCGTCATTGCTATCAAGGTATTTATTGTCACGTGGTACACATGTTATACTCTTCCACCGCTAAACATCTGAGCCAAGATGTCACTTTGAGGTCTTCATGGCTGGGAAGTCTTTTCCATCCAAAAAGTCATGTACGGTGTCCAAAGTTAAACACCGGATTTTACTTTCTCTATACGTACTATGTACATTGTGTATAGGAAAGGTATTGCACTCCATAGAAAAATTCGACACCGAGATTTGCCTGGAAATATATGTTTTAGGGTCCACTGTATCCAAAAAAGCATTTTCAGAAAAAGGTCCTTGTGTGTGTGTGCTTCCGTGTTCTTGTGAATACTATAACTCAAAAAGGAAGAGTCAGTATAATACCAAACTTGATATTTAAGTTTAGTATCTTTCAGGGATGCGACACGAAGATTTTTGAGAAAGGTCTTTCCACCCCAAACTACACTTTTGTGATAAACATTTCTAAAATTTTGATTTTCTCAAAAATGACTGTAACGATTTTGATTGAAGTCCCGTATATTTAAGGTATCAAATGTATAACTTGAATTTTCTGGGAATAGCCTCTGAAGACTATTCTGGATGTATTTACGGAATTTTACACAACTGCTAAACCGTAAAAGATGGACAAAAACTTACCACACCAAAAATGTAGAGCACGTTAAAACACACACTTTATGTATATATTTATTTTTCGTGGAGTTTATAGTTTTTGTGATATTCCTAATTTTTTGTTTAAGAATTAAAAAGCCTAAAGCTACTTTTCTCATACAGGAATTTGTCAACTGCTATTCATACAAACAAAGGAACTTCAGTCACAAAGCAACCAGCTTTTGACTGTCACTTTAACCTTTGCTAATCCCTTGTTTCTCTTCTACTTATAAGAAAGCAAGTAATAAAGCTATTTCTGTTAATTTTTTCTCGATTAGCATGAAGTAAATAGAAGCATAAGCTTTTTAACAATAATTTCTTGCAGAGATATAGAGAAAGTCATGTGAATGGAACACATCAGATTTTTCTGAATTCTTTTATCTACACAAGTTTTCAATTCCTCCATAACGATTGATGAACTTCCACTCCGGTCTTTATCGTACACACTGTTATGTTCTTCCTTGATTACTGTAAATTATGTATCATTTCCTTACTGAAGACTCGTTCATTGCATTATCACTATACACTTGCGGTATATGGCCCAACATTTTGGTAGTTCTTTGGCGGTAGAAACGCATAATTGGCATTGAAAAACCGGTACCACGTGACAATAAATACCTTGATAGCAATGACGTTGAGAAATAGAGTAAGGTAGTGTAACTTTGTAAATAAAGTTTTGTGTTGATAACTTCCGTTATTGTTTAGTCATGGCAAATCGTCTGTTACTTTCTGAATGCCCTCGTATTATGTTGGCAAGGGGATGAATGGATTTCCCACATGGTGGCTTCCCTAAAAATAAACACAAGAAGGAAGATGTTGAACTATAGGATTACAAGCGTAGCTAGAAAAGCCTGTTTAGACAAGCATTTGTAAGCGATATTTTGAGGTTAGGAGCTTCCACCTGAAAAGTATACATACCATTTCTGTCTTTCTCTGTGAAATATGTGAGACGGTGAGCGAAAAACAACCAGCACTTTACTTCCCATTTAAAAGTACTCGTTTGCTTTACGAATCAAGGAGGCGTATGATTGAAGTTTCACGAAAAAAAAAACAAAAATCTGATGTGTTCCATTCACATGACTTTCTCTACATCTCTGCAACAAATTATTGCTTATGCTTCTATTTACTTCATGCAAATCGAGAAAAAATTAACAGAAATAGTCTTATTACTTACTTCCTTGTAAGTAGAAGCGAAATAAGGAAGTACTATAGATTAAAGTGATAGTCAAAAGCTGGTTGCTTTGTGACTGGAGTTCCTTTGTTTGTATGGACAGGAATTGAAAAATTGTGTGTTTTAATGTGCTCTACATTTTTTGTGTTGTAAGTTTTTGTCCATCTCTTACGATTTAGCAGTTATGCAAAATTCCGTAAAATTGATCCAGAATAAAGTAGTCTTCAGAGGCTATTTCCAGAAAAGTCAAAATATACATTTTATTTGTCAGGTGAATGTCTTTAATATAACATATTTTAATCAAAATCGTTAGAACAATTTGTAAGAAAATCAAAATTTTCGAAAAAGTTCCATGTAAATCGTACCTGGGGTGGGCGGATTTTCTTAAAAATCTTCGTGTCGCAACCTTGGAAGATACCAAACTTAAACGGACTTTTCCTTTTGGAGCTTTGCTGTCCACAGACAGCCACACACACACACGCACACACACGGACCTTTTTCCAAAAATGCTTTTTTTGGATTCAGGGAGACCCAAAACATGTATTTCCGGTGAAATATGGATATAGAATTTTTGGGTACAATACAATAGCTTCTCTACACGTACTATATGCTTATTGTATAGAGAAGGTATTGCATTGCACCCAAAAACTATATACCGAGATTTCACCGCAAATACATGATTTGGGAGTTCCTGAATCCAAAAAAAGCATTCTTAGAAAAAGCGCCGTGTGTGTGTGTGTGTGTGTGTGTGTGCGCGCGCGCGCGCGTGTGTGGATGTCTGTGGACAGCAGAGCTCAAAAACGAAAGGTCGATTAAATACCAAATTTGGTATTTAAGTTTAGTGTCTACCAAGAATGTGACACGAAGATTTTCAAGAAAATGCTCCAACCCCCAGATTCCCTTTACGTGGAAAAATTATCGAAAATTTTGATTTTCTCAAAAATGGCTCTAGGGATTTTGATTAAAATATTGTGTATTAAAGGTCTTTGCCTGAAAAATAATTTTTTTTGGGAATAACCTCTGAAGACCTCTTTTCTTCTGGATGAATTTTGCCGAATTTTGCTTAACTGTTAAACCGTAAGATATAGACAAAAAGCTTGTTGCTCAAAAAATGTAGATCTTGTCAAAACAAACAATTTATATCATTTGCGTTTTTTGTCGTGTAAGTGTCCGTTTCCAAGATATTCCTTGTTATTGGTTTTAATTGTGAAGTACTCTTCTTAGACAGGAAGTGACCGTTTTTCTTTTGTAATAGTGATTTGGAATGACAGTCGCATAACGATATGTTTTAAAACATTTGACTGTCACTTTAGCATAGCGCATTCCTTTAGTTGCCTTCTACTTATAAGGAACTAAGTAATAAGAACATTCTGCTAATGTTTATCTCGATTAGCATTGTGTAGTGAGAAGAATAATCTTTTGTAAGAAGTTTGTGGACCAGCTAGAGAAAGTCATGTTAGTGTAAAACATAAGACTTTTTTATTTTAATTCCATAAAATAATTTAAACATTCCTGAATATAAAAGTTTTATGTGTTACATTCACATGACTTTCTCTACATCTCTGCAACAAATTATTATTGAAAAGCTTATTCTTTTATGTTCTTCATGCTAATCGAGATAAACATTGGCAAAATGGTCTAATTACTTCTTGATTGGAATTCCATTTCTTGCATTACCAGGAGCTGTCATTCGCGTATAAGAAAAATGTTAATTATTTTAAAGCTGAAACCAATAACAAGGAATATCTCGGAAATGGTAAATTCCTCGAAAAAAGTGTATGTGATAAAAATTGTGGTTTAGCGAGATCTGCATTTTCTGTGCAGTAAGTTTTTGTCTATATCTTACGGTTTAACAGTTATGCAAAGTTAAGAAAAATTCATCCAAAATGAAGGAGTATTCATAGGCCATTCCCTGAAAATTCAAAATATACATTTTATTTGTCATTCAAAATATTTGTAATATGGAGTACTTTAATCAAATTCTTTAGTCATTTTTCAGAAAATCCAAATTTCCGATTTTTTTTTCCATACAAAGAGTAGTTTGGGGTGGGGGGAATGCCTCAAAATCTTAGTGTCTCATGCTTGGAGGATCATAAACTTAAATACCAAATATATACACACGAACACACTAACCTTTTTCTAAAAATGAGGGTTTTTTAATACAGGGGACCCTAAAACGTGTATTTCCGGTAAAAATCTCAGTATCGAATTTTTGGGTGGAATGCAATAGCTTCTCTATAAACTACGTACATAGTACGTGTAGAGAAAGTAAAATCTGATGTGTTCCATTCACATGACTTTCTCTACATCGCTGTAACAAATTCCTGGCCCGCCTGGGTAGTGTGGTGGTAGCGTGTCTGCTTCATATTCAACAGGTCGTGAGTTCGAATCTCGCTTAGGGTGAGTTACCCGGATAAGGTTTTTTGCGGGCGTCATTTCACCAATTTCATTCATCGTTCGATATGGCCAACCAGGTTAAAGGACGTAACAAAAAAAAAAAAAAAAAAAAAATACTGTTAAAAAGCTTAGGCTTCTATTTACTTCATGCTAATTGAGAAAAAATTAACAGAAATAGTCTTATTACTTGCTTAAATGTAAGTAGAAGCGAAATATGGGAGTACCATAGGTTAAAGTGATAGTCTAATCTTTTAAAAGTTGGTATTTCTATGAAACAATTGAAATTTGGTTCTCTTTTCACTGCCAGGAGTGAAACAAAATAGAGATAAAACGAAAAATGACTTCCCGTTTGAGAAAAGCTGTGTGTTTTGACGACATCCATATTTTTGTGCAGTAAGTTATATATCTCTTACAATTCTAGTTATAATATTCTGAAAATAGTCTTATTACTTGCTTCCTTGTAAATAGAAGCGAAATAAGGGAGTACCATAGGTTAAAGTATTGGTCAAAAGCTGGTTGCTATGTGACTGATGTTCCTGTTTTGTATGGACAGGAGTTGACAAATTCGTGTATGAGAAAAGTAAGAAAGCCGAAATTAAAACAAAAAATACCTTAAAAACAATCAACTCCACGAAAAAGTGTATATAACATAAATTGTGTGTTTTAATATATTCTACATTTTTTGTGCAGTAAGTTTTTGTCTGCCTTTTACGGTTTAGCAGTTATGCAAAAGTCCCTAAAATGCATCCAGAATAAAGTAGTCTTAAGAGGCTATTTCCAGAAAATTCAAGATATATATTTTATTTGTCAGGTAAATATTTTTAATATACGATATTTTAAGCAATACCGTTAGAGAAAGTTTTTAGAATATACAAATTTTCGAAAAAAAGTTTCATGTAAAGAGTAGTTTGGGGTCGGAGTATTTTCTTGAAAATCTTCGTGTCGCATCCTTGGAAGATATCAAACCTAAATACCAAGTTTGGTTTTAACGGCCTTTTCGTTTTTGAACTATGCTGCCCACAGAGACACAAACACGGACATTTTTCTAAAAACGCTTTTTTTGGATTCAGGGGTTTTCAAAACATGTATTTCCGGTGAAAATTAAGTATAACATTTTGGGAGCATTACAATATCTTCTCTATACACTATGTGTATAGTACGTGCAGAGAAAGTAACAATTCATCCAGAATAAAAGGTGGTCTTCAGATGCGATTCCCAATAAATGCAACATATACACTTTATTTGTAATGTAAAAAAAAAAATAATATGTAAAAGGTAGTTTTGGGGGAGATTTTGTAAGTCTGGCATTGAACGGTCTTTTCGTTTTTGAGCTAATCTATACATAGACACAGACACACACATACCCTTTTTCTGAAAACGCTATTGCTTATTTAGGGGGTCTCAAAACAAGCATTTCGGTGAAATATCGGAATCGACTTTTTTGGAATGCAATACCTTCTCTGTCTATTATGCACATTGTACGTAGCAGTACAGAAGGTATTGTGACGTGTTTCATTACCCTACTTACCATGCTTGGCTACTACTGACTATTTTAATGGACTTCATTACTTCCTCTAGCCCGTATGTAGAATGTATAGTGGGTAGAGAAGGTAGTGTATTCTACCCAAAAATTCAATGTCGACATTTCACTAATAATATATGTTTTGGGGTCCCGTGAGTCCGAAAAATAACACTTTTTAGAAAAACGTACGTGTGTGTGCTTTTTACAGCATAGCTCAAAAACGAAAAGATCATTAAATACCAAACTACCCTTTACATGAAAAAAAGTTTCGAAAATTTTGACTGTCTCAAAAATAGGTCAAAGGATTTTAATTTAAATACGGTATATTAAAGATGTTTACATCCCAAATGAAAACTATATGTGAAATTTTCAGAGACTAGTTTTTGAAGACCTCTACTCTGAATGAGTTTGCTTAACTGCTAAACGTAAGGGATAGACAACAAATTTCTGCACAAAAAATGTAGATCTCGTCAAAATACGCACATTATTTCATTTAGGTTTTTGTTGCTCAGGTGACCGTTTCCGAGATATTCCTTGTTATAGGTTTCAATTACAAAGTGCTTATCATTTTCTCAGACAGAAAGTGTCCGTTTTTCTTTTGTTCTACTCCTCGCCAAGCAAAGAAGCGATTTGCAATGACAATCGCATAACGACAGCTTTTAAAACATTTGACTATCACTTTAGCATAGCACATTCCTCTAGTTGCCTTCTACTTATAAAGAACCAAGCAATAAGAACATTCTGCTAATGTTTATCTCGATTAGCGTTGTGTACAAAGAACAATATTTTGTAGGAGGTTTGTAGAGCAGCTAGAGAAAGTCATGTGAGTGTAACACATAAGATTTTGACTTTGCAGAAATATTGTAGTGTTTCGTGGTACATATCGAAAATATAATCAAGGCAAATTAAATACATATTTAAAGACGGCCTTCTAACTCCATATGCTTTTCATGGCATCGCAAGAAACAATTGCATGTTAACAAACAATTGTGCTGCATTTATATCACTTTCACTACTCACTCTTGTACAAACTGATAATACAGAAACTTTCTCATTGTTGACCGTGGTTAATTTTCATTACAATGATGTAGACGGTGGCCTTTAAGGGCACCTGCCCTCCCTACAACAATTTTACACAATAATTTCTGCATTATATTATTAGGTAAAATGCTATAATCTATAACCCATTTTGTATACATTTAAACCTACTATGCACACTGAACAGTTGTGGTGAAGATGGCTGACGGAAATAGTAACCGGCCGCATTTTCGGACACAAGCCATTTTGTGGTCATCCTATGCGCACGCGCAGAAGAATTCAATGCTTTCAGATACAGTTAATTTGTAGGTACGGGGTTCAAAGGGCCGGGAGGGGAAGGTTCTCTTAGGACATACAAGCCTCTGTGACCATTTGCTGCGCATGCACAATGAGAAAATAAGAACCGACAATAAGCAAAGGTTAAAGTTTGAGTCAAATCCCTGACAAAAATATTTAGCCAAAAATCTCTTCACGTGTAAGAGTAAATAATAAGCAACATTTCTTAAGTTTGAATGTCTTCTTATTTGAAAAAAAAAAAAGTTGATCTATAAACTTTCCGATCGAAATATACAAAAAGAAGCTTATGTGTAAAAATGTACAATGTTGGAACTTGATATTCTCTCCTCCCTGCCAAGCAGACGACAAGGTACGCTCGCGCGCCAACGCTCAATGTGTACAAGCAGTGTGTTGTGTAATTACCCTAAGTTTACTAGGAAATAGTTTCGCGATACGTTTGAAGCTTCACTTGAAACCAGGAAAACAGTCAATAGTTATTGAAATGATGGACGTGAACAAACAGTAAAATGGACCTTACTTGCGAGAGGTGATTAGTGGCTAGTGTTGTGAAAATGAGTGTTGAGTTACAATATCCACCTCAAGAGTGATGAAGTGGCGAAACAGCGCCTTAAATGTATTTCACGTGTTAATGAAACATAATCCGAATGCGCTGGAGAATAATTTGGTGAAATTAACTGCAGAACAATATGCCCATTTATCATTTGCTAGCGTTCAAACAAACGGCAGTGTTAAAACTCACCTTAAGAGGGATTTTTTGTTTTTGTTTAGCCCCCTTTAACATCAATGGTCATATCGGGGGCTTTCACTTGTGAAACTGTAGGTTCAGAACTTTAGGTTAAACTTTATATTACTAAACACTCGCACATTCGCTCTCACATTCATACTTCCAGACTCTGTGGGGGATAGGGAATAAATCTGGTTAAAGAAAAATTCTCCACCCCAACCGGGAATCGAACCCGGGACCTCCGCGTGAAAAGTCAGACGCTGACCACTCGACCACGGAGGCAGTCAGGGAAAATTCTAAACACTGTTACGAAAGATAGGCATGGTTTGTAAAGTACACAATTGCTGAAGACATTAATATCATGACCACGATCTACTTACTTTAAGGGTAGTTTCCACAATTTTCTGAGAGAAAAGCGAGCTTCGTTTGTGAAAAGAAACATGGTGAACGTTGTAATTGACATACGTAATCTATTAAAGTTGTGTAAGGTAGAATTGAATACTGGAATCTTTTAACTCAACTGTATCAGCTGTTAAGACGAGCTCTGCATCAATTTACAGCAGGAGCACCTCTCTGATAATGTTGTTGACATATGGTAAACAGTGAAGGTGACGGTTCGTGTTCAAATTTCTCGGAACATGTCGCATTCAGTTTCTGACTTACATCAAAGAGTTATGGAAGTAGTTTTTCAAGCATAGGATCGAACGATGGACTTCATCTACAAACAGAAAGGTTAGTGCTAATACACAAATTAGCCTTTCATTTCTACTGATATCTTTTAGTATCCACTAATTTTAGTCTGTCGTCATCCGTGATCCAGGGGTAACATGCTAGCTTCTGGTTCTCAAGGTCGCGGGTTCAAACGGGCGTAAAAACCCTTCCTTCATTAGGGAAGTAAAGTCGTTCATACCGTGCCGTAGGTTTACGGCATGTAAAAAAACCCTCAAGCCTGATAAAGAGGCCTCTAAGCAATATTAAGCAGTTTTTCGCGCCCAAAATAGAATGGGACGCTTAAAACCGTAGCAGTTGAAGAGCGTCCATAAATAACATTCAATTCAGTTTTAATTTTAGTCAATCTTAAAATTGTGCCCCACCAGATATTTTGGCTACGAGCCGCTACTGGTACCATAATTAAGTGAGACAATGATTCTCCCGGCAATAAGAGAAGCAATGAGCTAGGTTTAGCAGTACCCTCATGAAATGAGAGAATGATTCTCTCGACAGTAAGAGAAGCAATGAACTAGTTTTAGCAGTACCGTCATGAACTGAGAGAATGATTCTCCCAGCAATAAGAGAAGCAATAAGCTAGGTTTAGCAGTACCGTCATGAAGCGAGAGAATGATTCTCCCAGCAATAAGAGAAGCAATGAGCTAGGTTTAGCACTACCGTCATGATGCGAGAGAATGATTCTCCCGGCAACAAGAGAGCAATAAGCTAGGTTTAGCAGTACCGTCGTGAAGTGAGAGAATGATTCTTCCGGCAACAAGAGAGCAATAAGCTAGGTTTAGCAGTACCGTCATGAAGTGAGAGAATGATTCTCCCGGCAACAAGAGAAGCAATAAGCTAGGTTTAGCAGTACCGTCGTGATGCGAGAGAATGATTCTCTCGGCAACAAGAGAAGCAATGAGCTAGGTTTAGCAGTACCGTCATGATGCGAGAGAATGATTCTCCCGGCAACAAGAGAAGCAATGAGCTAGGTTTAGTAGTGCCGTCATGATGCGAGAGAATGATTCTCCCGGCAACAAGAGAAGCAATGAGCTAGGTTTAGCAGTACCGTCATGATGCGAGAGAATGATTCTTCCGGCAACAAGAGAGCAATAAGCTAGGTTTAGCAGTACCGTCGTGAAGTGAGAGAATGATTCTCCCGGCAACAAGAGAGCAATAAGCTAGGTTTAGCAGTGCTGTCATGATGCGAGAGAATGATTCTCCCGGCAACAAGAGAAGCAATAAGCTAGGTTTAGCAGTACTGTCATGATGCGAGAGAATGATTCTCCCGGCAACAAGAGAAGCAATAAGCTAGGTTTATCAGTACCGTCGTGAAGTGAGAGAATGATTCTCCCGGCAACAAGAGAAGCAATAAGCTAGGTTTAGCAGTACCGTCATGATGCGAGAGAATGATTCTCCCGGCAACAAGAGAAGCAATAAGCTAGGTTTATCAGTACCGTCGTGAAGTGAGAGAATGATTCTCCCGGCAACAAGAGAAGCAATAAGCTAGGTTTAGCAGTACCGTCATGATGCGAGAGAATGATTCTCCCGGCAACAAGAGAAGCAATAAGCTAGGTTTAGCAGTACCGTCATGATGCGAGAGAATGATTCTCCCGGCAACAAGAGAAGCAATAAACTAGGTTTAGCAGTACCGTCATGATGCGAGAGAATGATTCTCCCGGCAACAAGAGAAGCAATAAGCTAGGTTTAGCAGTGCTGTCATGATGCGAGAGAATGATTCTCCCGGCAACAAGAGAAGCAATAAGCTAGGTTTATCAGTGCCTTCCCTGCTACAGACGGACATTACTCGACACGTCAGAGATGGCCAACAGGTGGGGTATTCCAGGTCCAGCGCGCGCAACACATTCCTTGAAGAGGGTAGTGGAGGGGGCAGCTTGCTGGCGACACCAAGTCGGGCCTGCACCTGCATCCATTCCAATCTCAATGCCTAGGGCTACAGCGCCTTAATGATGTTGGCCGGACGGCGTTATCTTTTTCCGGTGTTTAGGAGGCCGTGTATAGCTCAATCTTCGTAACCCTGGGAAATCACTACACGCCATTTAACGTCAGGATGTGCCTCTTCTCTTCAAAATGGCGTTGCAGTCATTTACGGTAAACAATATTTCTCTGCGAACATGGAAATGACCGTTATTCATATTATAAGTAGATTCCGGATGTTCAGGCATTTATTTTGGTTAAATAGGCAGGCATATAGGCACTAAAAATAGTAAAAATAGGCATTTATTAATCACTGGAACGGAAAAAAATAGACAAATATACCTCATATGGACTCACGTTTCTTGTTTACATGCCAAAACAAGATGTGCTTTTTACTTTCCCTATACATACTATTTACATAGTGTATAAAGCAGGTTTTGCACTCACCCAGAAATACGATACCGAGATTTCTCCGGGAATACATGTTATAATCCCCTTGTATTCAAAAAAAGCATTTTCTGAAAAAGGTCCGTGTGCGTGTGTGTGTCTGTGAACACGATAACTCAAAAATGAAAAGTCGCTAAAAAACCAAACTTGGTATTTAAGCTTAATATATTCCAGGGATGCGATACGAAGGTTTGCAGACAAATCCCCCCATCCCAGAGTACCCTTTACGTGGAACTATTTCGAAAATTTTGATTTTCTTAAAAATGGTTCTAACGATTTTGATTAAAATATCGTATAATAAAAATATTTACCGTACAAATAAAATGCATATCTTGATTTTTCGGGAATAGCCTCTGAAAACTACTTTGCTGTGATTGAATTATATGGAAATTTGCATAGTTGCTAATTCGTAAGGGACGGATAAAAACTTACTACACAAAAAATGTAGGGCATGTTAAAACTCGGGAGTTGATTGTTTCTGAGATAGGTATTCCTTGCTACTGGTTCCGGCTTTAAAATGCTTTTCTCATACAGGAATTTGCCAACTCCTGTCCATACAAACAAATGAACTTCAGTCACATAGCGACCAGCTTTTGGCTTTCACTTTAACCTATGGTACTCCCTTGTTTCTCTTCTACTTACAAGGAGGCAAGTAATAAGACTATTTCTGCTAATGTTTTGGCGGTTAGCAATAAGTAAATAGGCTTTTTAACAATAATTTGTTGCAGAGAAAGTCATGTGAATGGAACGCATCAGATTTTTAGCAAAAATGTGTGTGTGTGTGTGGAGGGGGGGGGCAGCAGAGCTAAAAAATGAAAAGGCTGTTAACAACCAAACTTGGTATTTAAGTTTGGCATCTTCCAAAGATGCGACACGAAGATTTTCAAGAAAATCCCCCCACCCCAAACTACTCTTTGCATGGAAAAAATTTCGAAATTTTTTATTTTGTTAAAAATGGCTAACGATTTTTATTAAAATCTCTTATATTTAAGACATTTACTTGACAAATAAAATGTATATCTTGAATTTTCTGGGAATAGCCTCTGAAGATAGCTTATTCATGATGAATTTTACGGAATTTTGCATAACTGCTAAACCGTAAGAGATGAACAAAAACTTACCTCACAGAAAATGTAGAGCATATTAAACACACAATTTATGTCATATACATTTTTTCCTTGAGTTGATCGTTTTTAAGATAATCCTTGTTTTTAGTTTCTGCTTTGAAAAACATACTTTTCTCGTACAGGAATCTTTCAACTCCTGTCCATACAAAGAAACCAGCTTTTGGCTTTCACTTTAACCTATGGTACTCCCTTATTTCGCTCCTACTTACAAGGAAGCAAGTAATAAGACTATTTCTGCTAATTGTTTTCTCGATTAGCATGAAGTAAATAGAAGCATAAGCTTTTGAACAATACTTTTTTGCAGAAGTGTAGAGAAAGTCATGTGAATGAAATACTTCAGATTTTTTTAAATGTATTAAAAATAACGAGTTCAAAAAGGCTAAAAAGAATGGCGGTTTACTTTAAATCAGACAACGGGAATTAAAATAGGCAAAGTAAGATTTGCAGCTCTCTTCCCCAAATGTGTGGAAACTGTTAATCTCTTATAGGTGTTTCATATAAATAGTCTCCGGGTCTGCCTAACATCCGGGCTCTAGTTACAAGTGAAGTCCATTTCTGGTTATGCTTATCTCGATATACAAGAATAATCTTTTGTTTGCACAATAGGTAGACAAAGTTATGTGAATGAAACACATTAGTTTCTCTAAACCTTTTTTAGAAAAAGCTCCATGTGTATGCATCTGTGTCCGTATGTCTATGAACACGATAACTCAAAAACAAAAAGTCTATAAAATACCAAACTTGGTATTTAAGTTCAGTATTTTCCAGTCATATTAATATTATTATAGTAATTATATTATAATTGCCATATTAATGTTATTATAGTAATTGTATTATTATTGTAATATTAATACTATTATCCTAATTATAATATTGTCATATTAATACTAATATCCTAATTATAATATTGTTATATTAATACTAATATCCTAATTATAATATTGTCATATTAATACTATTATCCTAATTATAATATTGTCATATTAATACTATTATCCTAATTATAATATTGTCATATTAATACTATTATCCTAATTATAATATTGTCATATTAATACTAATATCCTAATTATAATATTGTTATATTAATACTAATATCCTAATTATAATATTGTCATATTAATACTAATATCCTAATTATAATATTGTCATATTAATACTAATATCCTAATTATAATATTGTCATATTAATACTATTATCCTAATTATAATATTGTTATATTAATACTATTATCCTAATTATAATATTGTCATATTAATACTATTATCCTAATTATAATATTGTCATATTAATACTATTATCCTAATTATAATATTGTTATATTAATACTATTATCCTAATTATAATATTGTCATATTAATACTATTATCCTAATTATAATATTGTTATATTAATACTAATATCCTAATTATAATATTGTCATATTAATACTAATATCCTAATTATAATATTGTCATATTAATACTAATATCCTAATTATAATATTGTTATATTAATACTAATATCCTAATTATAATATTGTCATATTAATACTAATATCCTAATTATAATATTGTCATATTAATACTAATATCCTAATTATAATATTGTCATATTAATACTATTATCCTAATTATAATATTGTCATATTAATACTATTATCCTAATTATAATATTGTTATATTAATACTAATATCCTAATTATAATATTGTCATATTAATACTAATATCCTAATTATAATATTGTTATATTAATACTAATATCCTAATTATAATATTGTCATATTAATACTATTATCCTAATTATAATATTGTCATATTAATACTAATATCCTAATTATAATATTGTCATATTAATACTATTATCCTAATTATAATATTGTTATATTAATACTAATATCCTAATTATAATATTGTTATATTAATATTATTATCCTAATTATAATATTGTTATATTAATACTAATATCCTAATTATAATATTGTTATATTAATATTATTATCCTAATTATAATATTGTTATATTAATACTAATATCCTAATTATAATATTGTTATATTAATACTATTATCCTAATTATAATATTGTTATATTAATACTAATATCCTAATTATAATATTGTTATATTAATACTATTATCCTAATTATAATATTGTTATATTAATACTAATATCCTAATTATAATATTGTTATATTAATATTATTATCCTAATTATAATATTGTTATATTAATACTAATATCCTAATTATAATATTGTCATATTAATACTATTATCCTAATTATAATATTGTTATATTAATACTAATATCCTAATTATAATATTGTTATATTAATATTATTATCCTAATTATAATATTGTCATATTAATACTATTATCCTAATTATAATATTGTTATATTAATACTAATATCCTAATTATAATATTGTTATATTAATATTATTATCCTAATTATAATATTGTTATATTAATACTAATATCCTAATTATAATATTGTTATATTAATATTATTATCCTAATTATAATATTGTTATATTAATACTAATATCCTAATTATAATATTGTTATATTAATACTAATATCCTAATTATAATATTGTCATATTAATACTAATATCCTAATTATAATATTGTCATATTAATATTATCATAATACATAATAATATTAGTATTGTTATATTATTATTGTTTCTACTTTGTATTAATTATAACTTTACATTGTACTATTACTGACAGCACTGCTACCGGGTCATGTTCTAAGCAGTGAAATAAAATAAGTATCTCATCCCTCCCTCTCTGGGGTGTTCCCATGTGGATCTTACTTATAATAGCATCAGGTTTGGGGCCGAGTCCCCTCCAGCCGTATCCTATCTCAAGCAAATTTAAAGAGCTGTTCTTTATGAAATAGTATTACGAGATCACAATGAAAATGATTAGAATATAATGTTTTTAAAAATATGTTTTAATTTCTCTACACGTACCATGTACATAGTGCAAAGAGAAGGTATTGTATTCCACTCAAATATTCGATACAGACATTTCACCGAAAATATATGTTTTGAGACCCCACTTTGAATCCAAAAAGATAGTTTTAGAAAAAGGTTATTGTGTATGTATGTGTTTTGTTTTTATTTTCACAGTGTTTAACGCCCGCTTTTAGTACAATATGGCACCACACATGATAAATACTAATGATACATGGAATGAAGATGGAGCACCGGTGGAATGTGATGGCGGGGGAAACTGGAAAACCCGCTTTGTCCACCACAAGTGATCGCTTAGAATCGAATCCGGGCCGCCTAGATGAGAGGTCACCGCACGGCCATTTTAGAAGCTGTCGCTATGCAATTGTCATTGCAATTTGGCCGAGTGGTTACACGCCTCTACAGTGATGTGAAGGCAACACCAGGTTTTTACTTTCTCTATACGCACTATGTACAGAGAAAGTATTGCACTCCAACCAAATAATTCGATACCGAGATTTCACCGGAAATATATGCTTTAGGGTCCCCAATATCCAAAAAAAAAAAAGTATTTTCATAAAAAGGTCCGTGTGTGTGTGTGTGTGTGTGTGTCCGTGTGTCAGTCTGTCCGTGTGTCTGTGAATACGATAGCTCAAAAACGAAAAGTCGGTAAAATACCAAACTTGGTATTTTAGTTTAGTATCTTCCAGGAATGCGACACAAAGATTTTGAGAAAAATCACCCCACCCCCAACTACCCTTTACATGGAACTTTTTTCGAAAATTTTGATTTTCTCAAAAATGGCTCTAACGATTTTGATTAAAATTTCGTATATTAAAGATATTTACCTGACAAATAAAATGTATATCTTGAATTTTCTGGGAATAGCCTCTGAAGACTAGTTTATTCCGGATGAATTTTACTGAATTTTTAATAACTGCTAAACCGTAAGAGATGGACAAAAACTTACTACACAAAGAATACAGAGCACGTTAAAACACACATTTTATGTTATATACCTTTTTTCGTGGAGACGATCGTTTTTAGGTATTCCTTGCTTTTGGCTTCAGCTTTCGAAAACTTGTACTTTTCTCATACAGGAATTTGTCAACTCCTATCCATACAAACAAAGAAACCAGTAACAGATCAACCAGCTTTTGACCATCACTTCAACCTATGGTACTCCCTAATTTCGCTTCTACTTGTATGGATGCAAGTAATAAGACTATTTTTGCTATTTTTTTCTCGATTTGTATGAAGTAAACAGAAGTATACGCTTTTTAAGAATAATTTGTTGCAGAGATATAGAGAAAGTCATGTGAATGGTACACATCAGATTTTTTTGTTTGAAAGCTTGGTGATGAATATCGGCTATTATTAATATTTGTGTGTCATGAGTGAAAATTACACAACATAAGCTAAGCGCCTCCCTTGACGTCAGAACGATACAAAAACAAGAGAAAGGCCGTAACTAATATTGTCAAGCAAGCACTTGTTATTTACTCTACTCCTGTGACGTAGAAGCGTTGCCTCACATCTTCCTTCCTTTTCTCTCCCTATAAATAGCTCATTGTAGTTTCTACTAATGGTAGAGAAACTATTGTTAGGGGCGTTATCTGTCATATGCTTTTAAAGTAAATGTTATATGAGCACCATCCAGAAACAATAACATAACTAAACAATAACGAAAGTTATCAACACAAAACTTTATTTACAAAATTACACTACCTTACTCTATTTCTCAAGCTAATCACCATTGCTATCAAGGTATTTATTGTCACGTGGTACACATGTTATACTCTTCCACCGCTAAACATCTGAGCCAAGATGTCACTGTCACTTTGAGGTCTTCATGTCTGGGAAATCTTTTCCATCCAAAAAGTCATGAACGGTGTCCAAAGTGAAACACCGGTTTTTCTGAATTCTTTCTTCAACATTTACTTTCAACTGCTCCATAACGATTGATGAACTTCCACTCCGGTCTTTATCGTACACACTGTTATGTTCTTCCTTGATTACTCGTAAATTATGTGTCATTTCCTCACTGAAGACTCGTTCATTGCATTATCACTGTGCACTTGCGCTATTTGACTATAAAATTAGATTGGCTGAATATTTTGTGCATTCAAATAACTAATAAATTCTTTTTTGCGGTTGGTCCTCTTAAAATTCTGACATTTAATTTTAAGTACCCACAGATTAAAATGTCTAAATATTTTCAAAATGTTCTCAAAATATGCTGATCTAACTCTTATATAAACATATATAATATATGAGAGAGAGAGAGAGAGAGAGAGAGAGAAGCAGTGGAACGTTCTTATTGACTCAAAATCTGGCTACAAATAAAGTCTGTGTGTCTGTGAACAAGTTGACTCAAAAACGAAAACTCTGTAAAAGACCAAACTTGCTATTTAAGTTTATTATCTTCCAGACATGCAACATGAACATTTTGAGAAAAATCGATCCACCCCAAACTATACTTTACATTGAAAAGAATCTAATGTGTTTCAGTCATATGACTTTCTCTACATCTCTGTAACAAATTATGGTTAATAAGCTTATTTATTTCATGCTAATCGAGAAAAATTAGCAGAAATAGGCTTATTTCTTGCTTTCTTGTAAGTAGAAGCGAAATATGGGAGTACCATAGGTTAAAGTGAAAGTCAAAAGCTGGTTGCTATGTGACTGATGTTCCTTTGTTTGTATGGGCAGGAGTTAACAAATTCCTGTATGAGAAAAGTATGTTTTTCAAAGCAGAAACGAACAACCTAGAATATCTTAAAAATGATCAACTCCACGAAAAAAATGAATATGACATAAATTGTGTGTTATAACATACTCTATATTTTTCATGCAGTAAGTTTTTGTCCATCTCTTACGGTTTAGCACAATGTGTAAAATTCATCCAGAATAAAGTAGTCTTCAGACGCCATTCCCAGAAAATTCAAGATATGCATTTTGTTTGTCAGGTAAAAATCTTTAATATACGCCATTTTAATCAAAATCGTTACTTTGGGGTGGGGGGATTTTTCTGAAAATCTTCGTGTCGCATCCCTGGAAGATACTAAACTTAAATACCAAGTTTGGTATTTTACCGACTTTTCGTTTTTGAGTTACACACGGACACACACACATATACACATACGCACCTTTTTCTGAAAATACTTTTTTTGGATACAGGGGACCCTAAAACATATATTTCCGGTGAAATCTCGGTATCGAATTTTTTGGTGGAGTGCAATACCTTCTCTATACACTATGTAAAAATTGAAATGTTTGGCTTTAGCAAAACTAGCTAACGGTTTTGGTAAGAATGCCACATATTAAAGATATTAATGTGACAAATAAAATGTGCATTATGTATTTTGTGGGAAGAGTCTCTCAGGACCTGTTCATTCTCGATGATCTTTCCGTCACTGATAAACGGCAAGACACAAATAAAAATGTAGATCTCCTTAAAACACACAATTTATGACATTATATTCCTTACCGTTTCGGACACAGTCCTTGCAATTCGTTTCAGTTTTAAAATACTTAAATTTCTCTCTTTGTCAACTCTGGCCATGCAGAAAACGTATTTCAGTCTAATAGGATTTGACTATCACTTTAGCCTAGTGTCTTTCCTTATTCTCTTCTATTTGTAAGGAAGTGAGTATTAATACATGTTTATAATGTTCATTTCCAATAACATGAAATAGAAGAATACGTTTTTAAAACAATACTTTGTTACAAAGATGTAGAGAAATTCATATGAGTGCAACGCGTCAGATTTTTACTTTCTCTACACGTACTATGTACATAGTGTATAGAGGAAGTATTGCACTCCACCAAAAAATTCGATACCGAGATTTTACCCCACATATAAGTTTTAGGGTCCCCTGTAACCAAAAAAAGTTTTTTCACAAAAAGGTCCGCGCGTGTGTGTGTGTGTGTGTGTGTGTGTGTGTGTGTGTGTGAACACGATATCTCAAAAACGAAAAGTCGTAAAAAAGTTAGGTGTCTTCCAGGGATGCGACAACGAAGATTTTGAGAAAAATCTCCCCACCCCAAACTACCCTTTACATGGAACTTTTTTCGAAAATTTCGATTTTATCAAAAATGGCTCTAACGATTTTGATTAAAATATCATATATTAAAGATATTTACCTGATAAATAAAATGTATATTTGAATTTTCTGGGAATAGCCTCTGAAGAGCAGTTTATTCTGGATGAATTTTACGGAATTTTGCATAACTGCTAAACCGTAAAAGATGGAAAAAAGCTTGCCACAAAAAAACACAATTTATGTTAAATGCATTTTTTCCATGGAGTTGATCATTTTTAAGATATTCCTTATTTTTGATTCCATCTTTGAAAAACTTCTACTTTTCTCATAGAGGAATTTGTCAACTCCTGTCCATACAAACAAAGGAACATCAGTCACATAGCAACCAGCTTTTGGCTTACACTTTAACCTATGGTACTCCCTTATTTCGCTTCTACTTACAAGGAAGCAAGTAATAAGACTATTTCTGCTAATTTTTCTCGATTATCATGAAGTAAATAGAAGAATAAGCTTTTTAACAATAATTTGTTGCAGAGAAAGACATGTGAATGGAACACATATTTTTTGTATAGTAACTGTTTCTTACGGTTTGCCAGTTGTATAAAAGTCTTGCAGCATGAAGAGGTCTTCAGAGGCTATTCCCAGAAAATTCAAAATATACCATTCCTTCATCATGAAAATGTCTTAAACATATGGTATTTTAATCCAATTCGTTAGCTATTTTTGAGAAAATCAGAATTTTCGGTAAATGTTTAATGTAAAACCTAGTTTTGAGGTGGGCGGATTTGTTAGAAACCTTTTAGTCGCTTCCTTGCAAGAGTGTGAACTTAAATACAAAGTGTTTTATTTAATGGACTTCTCGTTACTTTATGTACATGGTGTATAGAGAAGGTATTGCATTGCACCCAGAAATTCAATAACGAGATTTCACCGAAAATTCATGTTTTCAGGTTCACTAAGTCCAAAAGAAGCATTTTTATAAAAAAAAAAAAAAAAAAAAAAAAAAGGCGTGTGTGTCTAGACTACATAGCTGAAGAGCAAAAAGAGCGATAAATACCAAACTTGGTATTTGCGTTTGGTATCTTCAAGGATGCGACACGAAGATTTTCAAGAAAATCCCCCCACTCCAAACTAACCTTTACATAGAAAACACTGAAAATTTTGTTTTTCACAAAAATGGCTCTTAACGATTTTGATTCCAATACCGTATATTAATGATATTTATATCTGAAATAAAATGTATATTTTGCATTTTCTAAGAATAGCCTCTGAAGACCTCTTCATTCTGGATGACTTTTGCATATCTGGCAAACCGTAAGAGGTATAAAAAAAAATCTGAAGTGTTATACTCATATGACTTTCTCTAGCCGTTCTACAAACTTCTTACATAAGATTATTCTTCTTTCTGCACCCTGCTAATCTAGGTATTCATCACAATGTTCTTATTACTTAGTTCCTTATAAGTAGGAAGAAAATAAGGGAATACACTAGGCTAAATCGATAGTCAAATGTTTTAAAAGCTGTCGTTATGCGATTGTCATTACAAATCGCTTCTTTTCTTGGCCAGGAATAGAACAAGAGAAAAACGGACACTCCTGTCTGAGAACAGTATAATTACTTCACAACTGAAACTAATAACAATGAATACCTCGAAAACGGTAAGCTCCACGTGAAAATGTATAAGTTGTGTATTTTAACAAGACCTACACTTTTTGTATAGTAAGTTTTTGTCTTACGGTTTATTAGTTATGCCAAATTAAGCTAAATTCATCCAGAATAAACAGGTCTTTAGAAGTTATTCCCAGAAAATTCAAGATATACATTTTATTTGTCAGGTAAATATCGTTAATATACGATATTTTAATCAAAATCGTTAGAGCCATTTTTAAGAAAATCAAAATTTTCGAAAAAAGTTCCATGTAAAGGGTGGTTTGGGGTGGGAGGATTTTTCTCAAAATCTTCGTGTCGCATCCCTGGAAGATACTGAACTTAAATACCAAATTTGGTATTTTAGCTACTTTTGGTTTTTGAGTTATCGTGTTCACAGACACACAGACACACGGACACAGACACACACGCACCTTTTTCCGGAAATGCTTTTTTTGGATTCAGGGGGTCCTAAAACCTGTATTTCCGATGAAATCTCAGTATCGAATTTTTGTGTGGAATACGAGAATACTTCTCTATCCCTATGTGCATTGTACATACGGGGCTAGAGAAAGTACAAAAAAAAAAAAAACTACAAAAAATCAGATGTGTACCATTCACATGACTTTCTCCATATCCCTGCAACAAATAATTCTTAAAAAGTTTATACTTCTATTTACTTTATGCTAATCAGAAAAAAATAGCAGAAATAGTCTTATTACTCGCTTCCTTGTAAGTAGAAGCGAAATAAGGGACAACCGTAGCTTAAAGTGATAGTCAAAAGCGGGTTGGTATATCAATGAAGTTCCTTTGTTTATACGGGGAGTTGACAAGTGCCTGTATGAGAAAAGTATACGTTTTTCATAGCAGAAACCAAAAATAAGGAATGTCACAAAAACGACGAACTCCACGAAAAACATGTATATAGGATAAATTAGGTGTTTTAATGTGCTCTACATTTTTTATACAGTAAGTTTTTGTCCATTTCTTACGGTTTAGCAGTTATTCAAAATTTAGTAAAATTCATCCTGAATAAACTACTCTTCAGAGGCTATTCGCAGAAAATTCAAGATAAACATTTTATTTGTCAGATAAATATCTTTAGTATACAAAATTTTAATCAAAATCGTTAGAGCCATTTTTGAGAAAATCAAAATTTTCGAAATAAGTTCCATGTAAAGGGTAGTTGGGGGTGGGGGTATTTTTCTCAAAATCTTCGTGTCGCATCCGTGGAAGATACTAAACTTAAATACCAAATTTGGTATTTTAGCTATTTTTCATTTTTGAGTTATCGTGTTCACAGACACACGGACACACAGTCACACAGACACACACACACACACACACGGACCTTTTTCTGGAAATGCTTTTTTCGGATTCAGGAGGTCCTAAAACATGTATTTCCAATGAAATCTCGATATTGAATTTTTGGGTGGAATGCACTACTTCTCTATCCCTATGTACATTGTACATACGGGGCTAGAGAAAGTAAAATGTTACTACAAAAAAGTAGAATGCGTTAAAACAGAAATTTATGTCATATACATTTTTGTTGCAGAGTTTCCTTTCTTTTCATCTGTCTTTTGTTTTTCTGGAAATGCAAACGAACGGAACTTCAATTGTTTAAATATACATGGTCTTTTAAGAGACTTGACTAATGTTTTAATGTTCCCTTTGTGCTAATGAGGAACTAAGTAACAACACCATTCGTGTTAATGTTCTGTAAGGATACTTTGTTTGCAGAAAGGGTAGAGAAAGTCATGTGAATGAGAATGTTTATTGAAACCGTGTAGCTGTGTTTGGTGGATGATGAAGCTGGGTAGAGAAGGTAATAAAACTCGCTGGGACTACGCCAGTGTGGGAAGTGTGCTCATAAAGCTGAGAGATTATGGCCCATTACCTGCCACTTTATAAATAAGTTGTTACAAGGCCTTGGCCAATCAAATTACACCGCCTCTTCGCAATTGAAACGTAAAAACGTCTAGCCCTCCGCTATCACCTTTCTCTTGTTTCTTGCTACGCTAATATACCTTTCATTATTCGCTCGCATATATGTAATGCAATCGTATGAAAATATATCCCATGTGTTCCCCTCAAATGAAGTTATTTACATTTCTGTAATAAAATATTGTTAGTAAGCTTATTCTTCTATCTATTTAACACTAAAACACTATTAGAAATGTTCTTATTACTTAGTTTCTTTGTAAGTAGAAGGAAAATAAGGGAATACACTAGACTAAACCGACAGTCAAATGTTTCAAAATGTGGTTGCTATGGGATTGAAATCCGTTTCTTTGCGCTTTAGCAGTTCACAATTTTCTGTATAACAAAAGTATATGTACAAGGGCCTTTTTTTTTTTTTTTTTTTTTTTCCTTTCAACCTCCGATAGACTATAAGTAAAAGACGCGTTCATAGAAAACAATTATTTTAGTACTAAAAGTTTTGTACACTTATGGTGGTTACTTTTCAACAAAATCACCGAAAAGATTGAGACATTTATCGTACCTGTGCACAAGCTTTGCAATACCCGCTTCAAAAAATGTTGCCGCCAATGATTTCAAATGAGCATTGACGTTGTTTTGAAGATCTTGGTACTTTACAACGTTTGCGGAGAGCCATTCAAAACAAACGAAGAGGAATGCTGACTTGAGGAATTGTGTTGCTCCTTGACAACGCTCGTCCACACACTGCTGGCACAACCCATCGGCTCCTTGAACAATTTCAATGGGACATTTTCGATCATCCGCCGAAGAGTCCTGACCTGGCACCTAGTGACTTCCACCTTTTTCCTGAACTGAAGACGTGGCAAGGAGGGCAGCACTTTCAAACCAACCAAGATCTTCAAAACAACGTCAATGCTCATTTGAAATCATTGGCGACAACATTTTTTGAAGCGCATATTACAAAGCTTGTGCACAGGTACCATAAATGTCTCAACATTTTCGGTGATTATGTTGAAAAGTAAGTGTACAAAACTTTTAGTAACAAAATAATTGTTTTCTATGAACTTGTCTTTTGTTTATAGCCTATCGGAGGTTGAAAAAAAAACGCCCCTTGTAAATTGAGAATCAATGTCTGACATTTTCCAGGCAAAACCACAGACGAGAAGCATGAGAAGTAATAGGCGATAATAATGCATTTTCACATGAAGGTATAGATGATTGCTGTGTGATAAAATGTGAGGTATGTATCCCTACACGGAAACCACAGAATGGTATTTGATGATGAATTCCCACCAATTTAACAATAAAACGCCCTCGGGGGGGATCGCGTGTTCAGGGGCAGACAGCAGTTTACGCTCTTCGCTATTACCCTAAATTACAGCACCAATTTCAGAAACATTTAGCTTATGTAGCGAGAGAAATCAGTGGCGTGCTAGACCTACTTTCTCTACACATAGTGCACCCAAAAATTCAATACCAAGATTTCACCGGAAATACATGTTTTGGGAGCCCCTAAATCCAAAAGTAAGTTCAGAGGGAGTACTTGTCCCGAAAATAAAACAGGTTTATCCTCGTTCATTATCAGTTTACCTGCCCCAACTTTCATATAAATGACAAACGGGCACTAACCTACTCAAAAGACTACTTATGTCTTGGACGGCTTTAGGGTTTCCTCCGGTTGCGAAAACGATGTATTTGGCAACCACGAGTATCTTGTACTTATTATCCTAATCATTTTGTAATTATCTTGATAATAAACTCTTAATTATTTGTAAATATTAACAAGAACTTGTTAAATCTACAAATGTTTCCTTTACTTCAAGACATTAATAGTTGATTTAATTGTTTTTTCACACATGCCGTGTGTAGGACTGGAGTTGGATAGGTAGAGTCAGACTGAGAAATTCAATGTCATAGCCGGGATTTGAACCACGGATCTCCCAGTCTCTAGTCGTGTGTAGGACAGGAGTTGGATAGGTAGAGTCAGACTGAAAAATTCAATGTCATAGCTGGGATTCGAACCACGGATGTCCCAGTCTCTAGCCGTGTGTGGGACAGGAGTTGGATAGGTAGAGTCAGACTGAAAAATTCAATGTCATAGCCGGGATTTGAACCACGGATCTCCCGGTCTCTAGCTGTCTATAGGACAGGAGTTGGGTAGGTAGAGTCAGACTGAAAAATTCAATGTCATAGCCGGGATTTGAACCACGGATCTCCCGGTCTCTAGCCGTGTGTAGGACAGGAGTTGGATAGGTAGAGTCAGACTGAAAAATTCAATGTCCTATCCGGGATTTGAACCACGGATCTCCCTGTCTCTAGCCGTGTGTATGACAGGAGTTGTATAGGTAGAGTCAGACTGAAAAATTCAATGTCATATCCGGGATTTGAACCACGGAGCTCCCGGTCTCTAGCCGTGTGTAGGACAGGAGTTGGATAGGTAGAGTCAGACTGAAAAATTCAATGTCAAAGCCGGGATTTGAACCACGGATCTCCCTGTCTCTAGCCGTGTGTATGACAGGAGTTGTATAGGTAGAGTCAGACTGAAAAATTCAATGTCATATCCGGGATTTGAACCACGGAGCTCCCGGTCTCTAGCCGTGTGTATGACAGGAGTTGGATAGGTAGAGTCACACTGAAAAATTCAATATCATAGCCGGGATTTGAACCAGGGATCTCCCGGTCTCTAGCCGTGTGTAGGACAGGAGTTTGATAGGTAGAGTCAGACTGAAAAATTAAATGACATAGCCGAGATTTGAACCACGGATCTCCCGGTCTCTAGCCGTGTGTAGGACAGGAGTTTGATAGGTAGAATCAGACTGAAAAATTAAATGACATAGCCGGGATTTGAACCACGGATCTCCCGGTCTCTAGCCGTGTGTAGGACAGGAGTTGGATAGGTAGAGTCAGAATTTCCGCTCATTTGTATTAAAAGGTGAAAGAATATTATTCCGAGGAATCAGATTTTCAGGTAGGAAATTGTGAAAGAAGTCAAGAGTCACGAGAGAAAGAATATTCGTGTTCGAACAAAGCACATAAATTGCATCGGGCGATAAAAACTATTGTACGACACAATTGTGAGTAAACAACAACTCCACATAGAAAAGCCTGGTGATTTATTATTGAAGAAGTCGCCAGGTATTCTGGATGTGTGAAGCCCAACAAGCCCACTAAAACGCCCTGAGATTGCTAATTCAAACTAGACGCAAGCGCGAGTAAATTTCTATTTCAAATTAGCGTGAACGCGAAAAGGACCTCATGCTTCAAACCTTAGGCTAATTTGAACATTTATGCCTTTTATCGTATCCTATAGACTGGATATATATATATATATATATATATATATATATATACATACATATATATCATGTATCCTAGGAAACAACAAAAATGACACTCTATTTCATTATAAATTATTTTAACTCCTTTGGCAGCTCTCCATTCTTTAAATAATGAAAATTTCTTGCCAAATAAGTTCTATGGATAACCAACTAAGTACAGCGTTTTACTTTCTCTACACGTACTTGTACATAGTGTATAGAGAAGGTATTGCACTCCACCCAAAAATTCGATACCGAGATTTCACCGGAAACACATCTTTTAGGGTCCCTTGTATCCAAAAAAGCATTTTCAGAAAAAGATTCATGTGTGTGTATGTGTGTCTGTGAACACGATAACTCAAAAACGAAAAGTCGGTAAAATACCAAACTTGGTATTTAGGTTTAGTATCTTCCAGGGATGCGACACGAAGATTTTGAGAAAAATGCCCCCACCCCAAACTACCTTTTACATAGAACGTTTTTCGAAAATTTTGATTTTCTCAAAAATGGCTCTAACGATTTTGATTAATATATCGTATATTAAAAGACAAATAAAATGTGTATCTTGAATTTTCTGGGAATAGCCTTTGAAGACCACTTTATTCTGGATAAATTTTATGAAATTTTGCATAACTACAAAACAATAAGAGATGGACAAAAACTTACCACACAAAAATGTAGGGCACGTTAAAACACTCAATTTAAATTATATACATTTTTTCCGTAGATTTCATCATTTTTTAGATATTCCTTATTTTTGGTTTCACGTTTAAAAAACTTGCACTTTTCTCACACACGGATTTGTCAACTCGTGTCCATTCAAACAAAGGAACTTCAGTCACATAGCAACCAGCTTTTGACTGTCCCTTTAACCTATGGTACTCCCTTATTTCCCTTCTACTTACAAGACTATTTGTGCTATTCTGTTTCTTGATTAGCATGAAGCAAATAGAAACATAAGCTTTTTAATAATAATTTGTTGCAGACATGTAGAGAAAGTCATGTGAATGGAACACATCAGTTTTTTAACATAATCTAAAACTTCTTCAGGAATATCCATTTTCATTCATTTATTGATTTATTTGGTGCAGTTTAAACAACCAGAATTGAAACTGTTTATTCCGGCGGGGTTACGTTGCTACGAACAAACAAAACACTATCTACGTCACGACTAAGATTCAATTCCTCGTAATGACGACTCTAATAATATAAGAATATTTCAGTTAATATTAGGATGGGATAAAACGTTGTATATTACATGTGGCTTATTAGACTATTATTTGCTCAAGAGAAATTAGAACTAAACATCCCACTCACAAATAATAGTCTATTTAGAAACACTTATAATACAAATAACTATTTTAAAGGTGCAAGGCCTGAAATATGATGATCCCCATTTTATTTTCCGAAATGCAACACATACAAAACTCGATCGAAAACCAGTTTCAGCAGCATTTCTCAAATTCTGTACGTTTACTCTGAGCGATGCGAGCAATAGGATAATCCCTTCCGGAAAAATGTTCCCGCTCTGGCCGCTAGGGGCGCTTGATGTCGAGATACCAGCACTCTCTATATGGACGCTCAAGAATTTAAAGATTCTGCCTGTTCTAAAGCAATATTATTAATGTTACATTTAGTTCATCACTTTGAAATGCCATTATTTCGTTGTTTACTTTCTCTACACGTACTATCTACATAGTCTACAGAGAAGGTATTGTATTGCACCTAAAAATTCGATACCGAGATTGCAACCGGAAATATATGTATTGGGTCCCTCAAAAAAAACAAAAAAAAAAACCAAAAAAATTACGCGTGTGTCTGTGGGCAGCATAGCTCAAAAACGGAATGATCGTTAAATACCATCTTGGTATTTAAGTTTGGTATCTTCCAAGGATGTGACAAAGATTTTCAAGAAAATGCCCCCCAATACCATTTACATGGAAACATTTCGAAAATGTTGATTTTGTCAACAATATCTGTAACGATTTTGATTAAAATATCGTACATTAAAGATATTTACCTTTAATAACCTGAAGACCTCTTCACTCAGGATGATTTTACATACCTTGAAAACCGTAAGATTTATATCATACTCTCTTTTTAGCGTTAATTTTCGAGAGAATTCGGATTCCAATTTTAAGCCACTCAAACTGGAAGACATATTTTTTCTCGTTTGTTTACCGAACCTCAATTGTTTCACATAGGGACCGGCTTTTAAAGGACGAGACTATCGCTTTAGATTAGATTAGAAAGCATTCTGTAGGTTCGATTAGGCCAGGAAGCCACTGAACCTAGAACTTGACAAGACATATACATATGCTTATATACTACGAAAAAAATAACAATGTAAAAAGCTCTAGTGCTAAAAGTACGGGTTTTAAAAACAACAGAATCACACCATTTGCTTTTGAGGCCTGCACTATAATTAATGTGCTCTATAAAAGCATATGTACAACTGTTATTTTAGTTGCATGCACATAAAAACAAAATTATCAAAATTAGTGTTAAAATGAATAAATTTTATTTCATTGTATGTAACACTGATGTAATGTCAGATAATATTTTTCTAATTATCGACATAATAGTTACTACTAGTAATTATATAAAACTAAAATATGATTATTGTATTATTACTCTCCATAAATACCAATAAATTACAATACATGTTTACAAATATGTTATAGAATTTACAATGCACAAATTCACAATTATGTACTAGAGTGTAAAATATCAAAGCATCAGGCTTTCACACCTTTTTTTTTTCTTTTTCTTTCTTTAGTTGAATGAACGTCCTTTAACCTGGTTGGTCATATCGGACGATGGATGACATTGGTGAAATGATGCTCAAATGATCTCGGGGTACATGGAGCTTAAAGTTACTCGATATTCTTCTCACGATAAGAGAAAACCCCGAAAAAATCTTATCCGGATAACTCACCCTAAGTGAAATTCGAACTCACGAACTTTTGAATATGAGGCAGACACGCTACCACCACACTACCCAGGCGCGCTTACAGACCTTGTGTCATTGCTAAATACTAAACAATTCATTTGACACATTCGTGCAAGTCAAAGTATATAGCAGTTTAATTTGAATATAAAACACACACACACACACACACACACACACGTTTAATACTTATAAATACAATGACTATTACGGTATTTGTTTACTATATTCCCTTCTACTTACAAGGAAAGACGATTTCTGCTGATATTTATCTCGATTAGCGCGAAGTAGATAGAAGAATAAGCATTTATTACAGAGATGTAGAGAAAGTGATGCGAATGGAAGATATCAGATTTTGGTATGATGGAGAGCGAAGGGGTATCGTGAAGGAAGACAGAAGCTAGACGCAACAGGTACCCCGCCATGTCGGCGCCACAGGGACAGGTAAGGTTGCATTCTCGCGTCATCATGTCGCCACCTAGCCCCTACCTACCTCATTTCCATTTACGGACACCTCTTCTGCTGCAAGGACACCGCGGACCGTCCTGCCGTTATAACTGGCGCAACACATCTCGACATGTGAAAACGCTAGGAAGCGAGTTGTACTTTCAGTTCTCCAGTCGATTCATAAACATGTGTTATATTCATATGGCCTACTATATAAACAATGTCAATCGTCTGCCTTCCACACCTGACAGTCCTTCGTCTTCGCTCACGTCATTGTCATCATCAACGTTATCGCTACTTTCTGCACCATTATCCTGGATTAGAAGTCTTTCTTTTGGATTTTCTACAATTCTTTCTAATGATTTTCAATGTTTTCAACATGTCGAAACACATTTTCCCATTATGGCCTGCCAATTTCTGCAATTCTCTACACGTACTAAGTACATAGGTATAGAGAAGGTATTGCATTCCACCAAAATTTGATACCGAAATTTCACCGAAAATATATGTTTTAGAGTCCCCTGTATCCAAATAAAGTATTTTCAGAAAAAGGTCCGTCTGTGTGTGTATGTGTGTCCGTGAGTCAGTGAACACGATAACTCAAAAACAAAAAGTCGGTAAAATACCAAACTTGGTATTTAAGTTTAGTATCTTCCACAGATGCGACACGAAGATTTTTGACAAAAATCCCCCCACCCCCAACTACCCTTTACATGACTTTTTTTTTCTCGAAAATTTTGATTTACTTAAAAATGGCTCTAACGATTTTGATTGAAATGTCATATTTTAAAGATATTTATTTACCTGTCAAATAAAATGTATATCTTGAATTTTCTGGGAATAGCCTCTGAAGACTACTTTATTCTGAACGAATTTTATGGAATTTTGCATAACTGCTAAACGGTAAGCGATGGACAAAAACTTACCACATAAAAATTGTAGAGTATGTTAAAACACACAATTTATGCTCTACACATTTTTTCTTGGAGTTGGTCGTTTTTTTTAGATATTCCTTGTTTTTGGTTTCAGTTTTAAAAAAACATATTTTTCTCATACAGGAATTTGACAACTGTCCATACAAACAAAGGAACTTCAGTCACATAGCAACCAGCTTTTGACTATCACTTTAACCTATGGTACTCCCTTATTTCGCTTCTACTTACAAGGAAGCAAGTAATAAGACTATTTTTTTTCTAATTTAGCATGAAGTAAATAGAAACAATAGCTTTTTAACAATAATTTGTGCAGAGATGTAGAGAAAGTCATGTGAATGGAACACATCAGTTTTATTTTTCTTTCTGTCTTGTCTTTGAGAACCCTGGAAACGGAACTCAGTGAAACATCAGTTGCCTTGGCTACTCTTTCATTCACTTTCTACAGTCTTTTGAAGAACTCGGGGACATACATTTTCTTCCTTCATCTCTGCCTCTTGTTTCATGAAGTCAAGGACATTTGCAATTAATTCTCTGCTCTGAGTAAGTAAACACTATTTCCCGTCCACATTGAATACAAACACATGCGGAACACTTTCGATGCAGACTGTACAAAGTTTGCTCGCTGTGACTTTAAGTAAGCAAAGCATCATATCACAAACTCCGATAAGCTAGGCTCGGTAGCTGGGTTGGCGGTCGGGGTCACGATTCCACAAGTTTTGCGCGGCAATATATACCAGCTACCTTCACAGGGCACACAAAACTCTAATGTTAGCGTTTACATGACCTTCTCTACATCTCTGTAACAATTAGTGTTAAAGAGATTATTCTCCTATCTACTTCATGCTAAAACATTAACAGAAATAGTCTTATTGCTTGCTTCCTTATAAGTAGAAGTGAAATAAGCGAGTATCATAGGTTAAAGTGATAGTCTAAAGCTGGTTGCTATGTGACTGATGTTCCTTTGTTTGTGTGGGCAGGAGTTGACAAATTCCTGTATGAGAAAAGTATCAGTTTTTCAAATCTGAAACCAAAAGACAAGGAATATCTCAAAAACGATCAACTCGACGAAAAAAATTATGTAATATAAATCGTGTGTTTTAACGAGCTCTACATTTTTTTGTACAGTGGGGCGATTTTTCTCAAAATCTTCGTGCTGCATCCCTGGAAGATACTAAACCTAAATTCCAAGTTTGATTATTTTACCGACTTTTCGTTTTTGAGTTGTTGTGTTCACACACACACACACACACACACACACACACACACACACAAGGATATTTTGGTAAATACCATTTTTTGAAAACAGGGACCCTAAAATGTCTATTTCCGGTGAAATCTCGGTATCGAATTTTTGGTTGGAATACAATACCTTCTCTATACACTATGAAAATAGTACGTGTAGAGAAAGTAAAATGTGTGTATTTTAATTAAATCTACATTTTCTATCAAGTAAGTTCTTGTCTATCTCTTATGGTTTACCAGTTACGCAAAATTCCGCAACATTTATCCAGAATAAACATGTCTTCAGAGACTATTCCGAAAAAATTCAAAATATACATTTTGTCATGTAACTATATTTAGTATACGATATTGTAATCAAAATCGTTAGGGCCATTTTTGAGAAAACCAGAATTTTCGAAAAATGTTCCACGTAAAGGGTAGTTGCGGCGTGTCGCAATCCTTGGAAGATAGTGAACTTAAATATCAAGTTTGGTATTTAACGGAATTTTCGTTTTTGAGTTATGCCCCTCTCCCCCCATACACACACCCTAACACGAGCGTGCACGGACCTTTTTCTTAAAAAACTCAGGGGGATCGAAAACATGTATTTCCGGTGAAATCTCGGTATTGAATTTTTGGGTGCAATATAATACTTTCTCTACGTGTAGAGAAAGTAAAAAATCTGATGTGTACCATTCACATGACTTTCTCCATATCCCTGCAACAAATAATTCTTAAAAAGCTTATACTTCTATTTACTTTATGCTAATCAGACAAAAATAGCAGAAATAGTCTAATTACTCGCTTCCTTGTAAGTAGGAGCGAACTAAGGGACAACCGTAGGTTAAAGTGATAGTCAAAAGCTGGTTGCAATGTCATTGAAGTTCCTTTGTCTATATGGATAGGAGATAACAAGTTCCTGTATGAGAAAATTATACGTTTTTCATAGCAGAAACCAAAAATAAGGAATGTCACAAAAACGACGAACTCCACGAAAAAGTGTATATAACATAAATTGTGTGTTTTAATGTGCTCTACATTTTTTGTGCAGTAAAGTTTTGTCCATCTCTTACGGTTTAGCAGTTATTCAAAATTTAGTAAAATTCATTCAGAGTAAACTACTCTTCAGAGGCTATTCCCAGAAAATTCAAGATGTACATTTTATTTGTCAGGTAAATATCTTTAATATACGAAATTTTAATCAAAATCGTTAGTCATTTTTGAGAAAATCAAAATTTTCTAAAAAAAGTTCCATGTAAAGGGTAGTTGGGGTTGGGGGGATTTTTCTCAAAATCTTCGTGTCGCATCCCTGGAAGATATAAACTTAAATACCAAGTTTGGTACTTTACCGACTTTTCGTTTTTGAGTTATCGTGTTCACAGACACACGAACACACGGACACACACACACACACACGCACACGGACCTTTTTGTGAAAATGTTTTTTTTGGATACAGGGGACCCTAAAACATATATTTCCGGTGAAATCTCGGTATCGAATTTTTGGTGGAGTGCAATACTTTCTCCACACGCTATGTACATAGTGCATACTAAGATGTCCCCAATGTAGAATGCACTTGAAGAATTTCCATCCGGTGAAGCTGTTTTCGGAATGTTGCAACAGTTTCAGTTCGAGGTAATTCTGGTATTGTTGAGGATGCTGGCCCAGCTCTTAGTCTGGTGATGAATTCAGTTCTTTCAATCCTGAAGCACCATTTCATTTTTAGTTTTGCTGATAAAAAGACTTTTTTATTTAATATCTTTCTTCCCTTTTTTGCGAAAGTATCTACTTTTTACTTTTTCTACACGTACTATGTACATAGTTTATAGAGAAGGTATTGTATTTCACCCAAAAATTCAATACTGAGAATTCACCAAAAATATATGTTTTGGGACCCCCTGAATCCAAAGAAGCTGTTTAGAAATACTACCGTGTGTGTGTGGTGAGGAGGGGCAGCTTAGCTCAAAATCGAAAACACCGTTAAATACCAAACCTGGCATTTAAATTCGGCATCTTCCAAGGATGCGACACGAAGAATTTCAAGACTATCCTCCGACCCCCAGGTACCCTTTACATGGAACAATTTTCGAAAAATGTTATTTCTCAAAAATGGCTATAACGATTTTGATTAAAATTTCTTGTATTTAAGATATTTACAAGACAAATAAATTGTATTACATATATTTTCTGGGAATAGTCTCTGAAGACATGTTTATTCTGGATGAATTTTGCTGAATTTCTCATAACTGGTAAACCGTAACAGATAGACTAAAACTTATAAAAAAAAAAAAAAAAAAAATGTAGATCTCCTTAAAACACACAATTTATGTACACATTTGTTCGTGGAGCTGACCGTTTTGAGTTATTAGTTTCAGGTTTGAAATAGATATACTTTTCTCATGTGAGAATTTGTCAACTCGTGTCCACACAAACAAAGTAACTTCAGTCACATAGCAACCAGCTTTTGACTATCGCTTTAACCTATGGTACTCCCTTATTTCTCTTCTACTTACAAGGAAGCAAGTAATAAGACTATTTCTGCTAATTTTTTCTCGATTAGCATGAAGTAAATAATACAATAGGCTTTTTAACAATAATTTATTGTTGAGATGTAGAGAAAGTCATGTGAATGCAATACATCAGATTTTTTTTATACTAATCAAGAAAAAATAATAAAATGATCATATTGCTTGTTTCCATCCAAGTAGGAGGGAAATGAGGGAGTACCAAAGGCTAAAGTGATGGTCAAAAGCTGGTTGCTATGTGACTGAATTCCTTTGTTTGTATGGACAAGAGTTAACAAATTCCTGTATGAGAAAAGTATAAGTATTTTAAAATTGAAACCAATAACAAGGAATGTATCAAAAATGATCAACTCCACGAAAAATATTTATAAAAAAAACGTGTATTTTAACGAGATTTTTATTTTCCATTAAGTAAGTTTTTGTCTATCTCTTATGGTTGTGCAAAATTCCGCAATATTTATCCAGAATAAAGTAGTCTTCAGAGGCTATTCCCAGAAAATTCAAGATATACATTTTATTTGACATGTAAATTTCTTTAATATACGGCATTTTAATCGAAATCTTTAGAATCATTTATGAGAAAATAAAAATTTTCGAAATTCTTTCTACGTAAACGGTAGTTGTGGGGTGGAGGATTTCCTTGAAAACCTTCGTGTCGCATCCTTGGAAGATACCAAACCTAAATATCAAGTTTGGTTTTTAATAGTTTTTTCGTTTTGAGCTATGCTGCCCCCCCCCACCCCACACACACACAAAGGCGCGCTCGCGGACCTTTCTCTTAAAATGCTTATTTGAATTCAGGGGGTCCCAAAAAATGTACTCCCGGTGAAATCTCGTTTTGGAGTTTTTTGGGTGCATTACAATACCTTCTCTATACACTATGTACATAGTACGTGTAGAGAAAGTAATGTTGTTTTTTATTCAGGGGGACCCAAAATATAAATTTGCGGCGAAATCTCGGTTTCGAATTCTTGGTTGCAATACAATACCTTCTCTATACGCTATGTACATAGTACGTGTAGAGAAAGTAATGTTGTTTTTTATTCAGGGGGACCCAAAATATAAATTTGCGGCGAAATCTCGGTTTCGAATTCTTGGTTGCAATACAATACCTTCTCTATACGCTATGTACATAGTACGTGTAGAGAAAGTAATGTTGTTTTTTATTCAGGGGGACCCAAAATATAAATTTGCGGCGAAATCTCGGTTTCGAATTCTTGGTTGCAATACAATACCTTCTCTATACGCTATGTACATAGTACGTGTAGAGAAAGTAAAAATGCTTTTTGCTGTTATTCAGGGGACACAATACATGTATTTCCGGGAAAATCTCGGTATTGATTTTTTGGGTGCAATACAATACCTTTTCTATACAGTATGTACTAGTACGTGTAGAGAAAGTAAACACTCGTGTAACTAATATCCTTAGGATCAAGCACAGTTTAAACCAATCACATCGTCTCATACATAGTACATTGTTGGTCGTGTACAACGTTTGGAAATTTGCATGGACAGAAATACGTAAAATAAGTTATTTTGTTAGACAATTTGTCATGAAGCATAATTCAGCATGAGAATCATTTGAAAAAGATGTAATTATTGTGGTGTTATTATAAATAAGGTGAGAAGCAGCTAGATGACACGATAATTGAGGAAGTGAGGTTAGGGAACACGAAACAGCAGAGAAGCGGGAAAGGCTATAAAGATACCAACCTAATAGCAGTAGTAGGAAGATAAATAAGCATGCAGTTGATCACGTGTGCAGGGCTCACACGTTTTGAAAATAAAGGCGGCGGTGACTTAATTAGGGCAAGTCGGGAGCGATAAAGCAAGCACTCAATCTGTTTGCAGTTAAAAGAGGGCAGTGAACAGAGCTGCTAATTGTTCTGCCCAACATTAGTAAAAATATCCCTGGTACACATGTGTAGCCAGCCCCAGCTGGTGGCAGGGTGTGGCTGTTACACAGAGGGGCCTGTGTTTCTTCCTGACAGAGTCCAGAGGGCGAGACACGTCTGCTTCCTTACAATGTCATATTTCTGATGTGTTCCTGTCTCTACATCTCTCTAACAAACTATTGCTTCTATTTACTTCATGCTAATCGAGAAAAACATTAGCAGAAATAGTCTTATTACTTGCTTCCTTGTAAGTAGAAATGAAATAAGGGAGTACCATAGGTTAAAGTGAAGTCAAAAGCTGGTTGCTATGTGACTGATCTTCCTTTGTTTGTATGGACAGGAGTTGACAAATTCCTGTATGAGAAAAGTATAAGTTTTTTAAAGCTGAAACCAAAACTGTTAACTCCACGGAACAAATGCTTTATAACAAAAAGTGTGTGTTTTATTATGATCTACAAGTTTTTGTCTATCTCTTACGGTTTAGCAGTTATGCAAAATCCCGTAAAATTCATTGAAAATAAAGTAGTCTTCAGAGGCTAACCCTAGAAAATTCAAGATATACATTTTATTTGTCATGTAAATATGTTTAATATACGATATTTTAATCAAAATCGCTAGAGCCAACTTTGAGAAAATAAAATGTTTCAACAACTCTCCATACAAAGGCTGGATTGTGGTGCTGTTGGCGGCGATGGGGGGGGGGGGCTTTTCTCAAAATCTTCGTGTCGCATCCCTGAAACATACTAAACTTAAATACCAAGTTTGGTATTTTACGGACTCTTCGTTTTTGAGTTATCGTGTTCACAAACACACACACGGACCTTTTTCCAAAAATGCTTTCTGCTTCTTCTACACGTACTATGCACGTAGTGTATAGAGAAGGTATTGTATTGCATTCAAAAATTCTATACATGGAAAAAAGTTTGAAATTTTTAATTTTTTCAAAAATGGCTGTAACGATTTTGATTAAAATACCGTGTATTAAATATATTTATATGGTAAATAAAATGTATATCTTGAATTTTCTGGGAATAGCCTCTGAAGACCTGTTTATTCTGAATGAATTTTACTGCATTTTGCGTAACTGGTAAACTGTAAGAAATAGACATAAAAATGTAGATCACGTTAAATCACACAATTTATGTCTGTTACATTTTTGTTGTGGAGGTAACAGTTTCCAAGATATTCCTTGTTATTAGTTTCAGTTGTGAAGTACTTCATACGTTTCTCAGACAAGAAGTGCCCGTTTTTCTTTTGTTCTACTCCTGGTCAAGCAAAGAAGCAATTTGCGATAACAATCGCATAACGACAGCTTTTAAAACATTTGACTATCACTTTAGCATAGTATATTCCCTTATTTGCTTCATAGTTATAAAGAACTGAGTAATAAGAGAATTCTGATAATGATTATCTCAATTAGCAAAGTGCAGAAAGAGGAATATTCTTAGTAAGAAGTTTGTAGAACAGATAGAGAAGGTCATATGATTGTACAACATTGGTTTTTTTATACAGGGGATCCTAAAACGGGTATTTCAGGAGAAAGTTCGTTATTGAATTTTTGGGTCGAATGCAGTACCTTCTCTATACATTATGCACATGGTATACGTGTAGAAAAAGTAAAAATGTTTTTCTTGGGCTCACCAAACCTCAAAAGATATATTTTCGATGAAATCTCGAAATCGAATTTTTGCGTGGTATGCAATACCTTCGATGTACTTACATGGTACGTGTGGAGAACGTAATAAATATCAATAGGTAAATAAACATTATATATATTCAGAACATTAATTAAGCCAGTGATATTAAGCCACTGTCTATTGAAATATGTTAGCTGCATTTATGTACAAGAGAATGGAAGGTGGCGAATAAAGAAATAAAATAAGTGAACATTGGGTAAGATATTTGAGATATGTCGGCTATGTGGCAAGGATATCAGATAAGCAAATACTAGACGACAAACTGTATAAGGCATGACGAAAAGAATCACCACGAATTGGACGGGAAGAAGTGGTGAGGAAAAATTCTGATGCACTACAATTGCTGGGAGTTAGAATTTGAGGAAGGAATATAATGACGAATGGAGGGTAAGATTACGGGAAGCTGAAGTCATTGTGGGCCTTAAAACCTAGAAGAGGATAGTGATAAATAAAAGAAATCTGGTGTGCTCCGTTCACATGACTTTCTCTATATCTCTGTAACAAATTATTGTTCATCACCTTATTGCTCAACACCTCATGATAATCGAGATAAACATTAGCAGAAATTGTTCTTATTACTTGGTTCCTTTTAAGTAGAAGTGAAAAAATCTAACGTGTTCCATTCACATGATGTCCTCTAGCTGTTCGGTAAACAAACCTTTTATTGAAAACATTAATATGTTATCTACATCATGATAATCAAGATAAACATAAGTAGAATTAGTCTTATTACTAGCTTCCCTGTAAGTAGAAGGGGAATAACAAAAAGCAAAGGCTAAAGTGATAGTCTCGTCCTATAAAAGCCGCTCGCTGCATGAAATTCCAATCTCTTTGCTTGTCAGGACTAAACAAAGAGAAACGAGAAGAAAGATGGAAAAGTTTGTGGCTTACCATTGAAACCAATAATCCGGAATATCTCGAAAACGGCTAAACCTACAAAAAATGTATACGACATTAATAGTGTGTTTTAATGAGATCTACATTTTTGTGCAGTAAGTTTTTGAATATCTCTTACGTTTTGCCAGTTATATAAAAGTCATCCAGAATGAAGAGGTCTTCAGAGGCTATTCCCAGAAAATTCAAGATATACATTTGGTTTGTCAAAAACATATCTTAAACATACGGTGCTTTAATCAAAATCGTTATAGCCATTTTTGAGAAAATCAACATTTTTGAAAAATGTTCTATGTAAAAGGGTTGTTGGGGTTGGGGGATTTTGATGAAAATCTACATGTGGCATCCCTGGAAGATACTCAACTTAAATACCAACTTTGGTATTTAACCGACTTTTCGTCTTGGAGCTATGCTATTCACAGACACACACGGACCTTTTTCAAAAATGCGTTTTTGGAATCAGGGAGTCACAAAACATGTATTTCCGGTGAAATCTCGGTATCGATTTTTTTGGTGCAATACAATATTTTCTATATAGACTATGTAGAGAAAGTAAAATTGTCATTCGTCAGGAACTGGCGCGCGGCCTGTACCAACTTAACTGCAAATTTTCAGCGGCGGGTTGTAATTAGTTGATAGAGAACATACTTGCTTTTAATTTCGATGTTTTATAAGGTTAGATTTCAATATGTTCCTTCGACCGCCGCTCCTAACCTCAACATGCACTCTTTAAGTATATCCGCGCTTGACAATTTAACCTCATGGACTCCACTTCAACGCGAGCCAAGGTGCAGCAAGAAGAGAAAGTTTGATATTTAACGGTCTTTTCGTTTTTGACCTATGCCACACACACACACACACACACACACACACACACACACACACACACACGCACATTTTTCTAATCTTTTTTTTTTTTTTTTTTTGCATTCAGGGTGTCTCAAAACATATATTTCCAATGAAATCTGGGTACCGAACTTTTGGGTGGAAATCAATACCTTCTCTATACAGTATGTACATTGCATATGCATGATAGAGAAACTAAAAACGATGTAAATCTATCGCAACAGACGCAACTAAATTCAAGTATTGTATATACGTGCTAGAGAAACTAAAAACAAAATAAATCTAACAGACGCAACTAAATTCAAGTATTGTATATACATGCTAGAGAAACTAAAAACAAAACAAATCTATCGCAACAGACGCAACTAAATTCAAGTATTGTATATACATGCTAGAGAAACTAAAAACAAAATAAATCTATCAGACGCAACTAAATTCAAGTATTGTATATACATGCTAGAGAAACTAAAAACAAAATAAATCTATCAGACGCAACTAAATTCAAGTATTGTATATACATGATAGAGAAACTAAAAACAAAACAAATCTAACAGACGCAACTAAATTCAAGTATTGTATATACATGCTAGAGAAACTAAAAACATAATAAATCTATCGCAACAGACGCAACTAAATTCAAGTATTGTATATACATGCTAGAGAAACTAAAAACAAAATAAACCTATCAGACGCAACTAAATTCAAGTATTGTATATACATGCTAGAGAAACTAAAAACAAAATAAATCTATCGCAACAGACGCAACTAAATTCAAGTATTGTATATACATGCTAGAGAAACTAAAAACAAAACAAATCTATCGCAACAGACGCAACTAAATTCAAGTATTGTATATACATGCTAGAGAAACTAAAAACAAAATAAATCTATCAGACGCAACTAAATTCAAGTATTGTATATACATGCTAGAGAAACTAAAAACAAAATAAATCTATCAGACGCAACTAAATTCAAGTATTGTATATACATGATAGAGAAACTAAAAACAAAACAAATCTAACAGACGCAACTAAATTCAAGTATTGTATATACATGCTAGAGAAACTAAAAACATAATAAATCTATCGCAACAGACGCAACTAAATTCAAGTATTGTATATACATGCTAGAGAAACTAAAAACAAAATAAACCTATCAGACGCAACTAAATTCAAGTATTGTATATACATGCTAGAGAAACTAAAAACAAAATAAATCTATCGCAACAGACGCAACTAAATTCAAGTATTGTATATACATGCTAGAGAAACTAAAAACAAAATAAATCTATCAGATGCAACTAAATTCAAGTATTGTATATACATGCTAGAGAAACTAAAAACAAAATAAATCTATCGCAACAGACGCAACTAAATTCAAGTATTGTATATACATGCTAGAGAAACTAAAAACAAAATAAATCTATCGCAACAGACGCAACTAAATTCAAGTATTGTATATACATGATAGAGAAACTAAAAACCAAGCAAATCTATCAGACGCAACTAAATTCAAGTATTGTATATACATGCTAGAGAAACTAAAAACAAAATAAACCTATCAGACGCAACTAAATTCAAGTATTGTATATACGTGCTAGAGAAACTAAAAACAAAACAAATCTAATAGACGCAACTAAATTCAAGTATTGTATATACATGATAGAGAAACTAAAAACCAAGCAAATCTATCAGACGCAACTAAATTCAAGTATTGTATATACATGCTAGAGAAACTAAAAACAAAATAAACCTATCAGACGCAACTAAATTCAAGTATTGTATATACGTGCTAGAGAAACTAAAAACAAAACAAATCTAATAGACGCAACTAAATTCAAGTATTGTATATACATGCTAGAGAAACTAAAAACAAAATAAACCTATCAGACGCAACTAAATTCAAGTATTGTATATACGTGCTAGAGAAACTAAAAACAAAACAAATCTAACAGACGCAACTAAATTCAAGTATTGTATATACATGCTAGAGAAACTAAAAACAAAATAAATCTATTAGACGTAACTAAATTCAAGTATTGTATATACATGATAGAGAAACTAAAAACAAAATAAATCTAACAGACGCAACTAAATTCAAGTATTGTATATACATGATAGAGAAACTAAATACAAAATAAATCTGTCGCAACAAACGTAGGTAAATTCAAGTGTTGTATATTGCACAGATCAGGCACTTTCCATTGTTGTAAAAGCCAGAACGCAGACCATCGTCTGCAGAGGCAGTCGAATAAGCTATTGCAACAGTTTGTTGCACAGTATGAGAGAAAATCATGTGACCATCAGATTTTCCAAGTGTGTTTTCCGTTCGTAAAGTGAACGAACTTGAGTTTAATAAACTCCTTTATTACGTGTTGTTTTCTCAAAAACGTTGATATTTGAGGTGATATTTGCGTATAAAACACCGAGATAAGAAGACCAGAGAATGGATTTTAACGACTCCAAAACAAGATAATGTTGCTTTTATTTCCAGAAACGGCGCAGTTTTCACATCAGCACATAAAACTGGGAAAACAACTGTCCAAGCAATATTTGTATTATGAAAAGAAAATCCATTATATACATAATAAGAGGGGCATTTTTTTTAACCTCCGATGGGCTATAAATAAAAGACAAGTTCATAGAAAACAATTATTTTATTGTTAAACATTTTATTCACTTATGGTTGGTTTCCAACATAATCACCGAAAAGATTGAGACATTTATCGTACCTGTACACAAACTTTGCAATACCCGCTTCAAAAAATGTTGCCGCCAATGATTTCAAATGAGCATTGACGTTGTTTTGAAGATCTTTGTTGCTTTGAAAGTGCTGGCCTCCTTGCCACGTCTTCAGTTCAGGGAAAAGGTGAAAGTCGCTGGGTGCCAGGTCAGGATGATCGAAAATGTCCCATTGAAATTGTTCAAGGAGCCGATGGGTTGTGCCAGCAGTGTGTGGACGAGCGTTGTCAAGGATCAACACAATTCCTCAAGTCAGCATTCCTCTTCGTTTGTTTTAAATGGCTCTCCGCAAACGCCGTAAAGTATGAAGATCTTCAAACCAACGTCAATGCTCATTTGAAATCATTGGCAGCAACATTTTTTGAAGCGGGTATTGGGAAGCTTGTGCACAGGTACGATAAATGTCTCAATCTTTTCGGTGATTATGTTGAAAAGTAACCATAAGTGTACAAAACTTTTAGTAATAAAATACTTGTTTTCTATTAACTTGTCTTTTATTTATAGCCTATTGGAGCTTGAAAAAAAAAAAAAAAAACGGCCCTCGTATTACTAATAGACTGACGAAAGTTGAAGTTAGGTCAAAAAGAATAGTGCACCATTTACATTTGTTTTTATCTTGGAGTGATGTGGAAAGCCAGCTATAATTATAACAGGATTACCAACTCTTGGCACTCACTCAATCTCGCGGTTGACCCTGATAATGCCAGCGATTGCGATCTCATCATCATTTGCGTGACTTCTCTGTAGCTAATCAGTCTTTTGTCAGGGTTCATTTGTACATAGATTTCGGCTTAGTTATGATAGTCATTAAAACACTAGTTCTTTACTATCTGTAGCACTATTTACAATGTACTTAATAGATAGAGAAATATTGTATTCCACCCAAAATTCCACTTCATTCTATAATTTTTAAGTGTTGTTGTTTACAATTGGTTTAAATCTTTTATTTTCTTCAAACACACACAGTTCAGTCTCACATACATACCTCCAGACTCTGTGGGGGATAGGGAATAATTCTGGCTAAAGAAAAATTCCCCGTCCTAGCCGGGAATCGAACTCGGACCTCTCGCTAACCATTCGACCAGGGAGGCAGTCTGCTAATCGAAAAACAAGCAGAAACGATCTTATTACTGAGTTCCTTGTAAGTAGAAGGGAAATAAGGGAATACACTAGGATAAACCGACAGTCAAATGTTTTAAAATGTGGTTGTTATGGAATTGAAATCCGTTCTTTGCGTGGTCAGGAGTTGACAAGTTTCCGTATGAGAAAAGTTTAAGTATTTTAAATCAATAGCAAGGAATATCTTAAAAATGGTCAATTTGACGAAAAAAAATGTATATCGCCTAAATTGTGTGTGTTAATGAGCTCTAGTTATTTCCTAGTTATGCAATATTAAAAAAAATCATCCAGAATGAAGAGGTCTTCAGAGACTGTTTCCAGAAAACTCAAAATATATATTTTATTTTTCGTGTAAATATCTTAAATATAAAAGACTTTAATCAAAATCGTTAGAGAAAACCAAAAGTTTCAGACTTTTTTCCATGTAAAGTGTAGCTTGCGGGGGGGGGGGGTTCTTGAAAATCTGCGTGTCGCATCCTTGGAAGATACTCAATTTAAATGTCAAGTTTGGTATTTAACAAGCTACGAGTATTTGTTTTGAGCTATGCTGCCCACTCCCCCCCCCCATACACACGGACATTTTTCTAGGGTGGGGTCCTAAAACTTATATTTCCTGAAATCTGGGTATCGAATTTTTGGGTGCATTACAATACCTTCTCTATACACTATGCACATAGTACGTGTAGAGAAAGTAAAAATCTAGAAAAAACATGTTGCTTTTGTATCGTTTTCCAAGGATTTATTGAACGCCTCTGGTTGATAATTTGTTAAAATGGCTATTTAGAAAGACTTGTTACTTTCTCTAAGCCGTACATCCACAAGTGATGAAAATCGTTCCAGTAGAAGTGACTTCCTCCGAAATTATTGACAAAATCAACGATACGGTTTTGAGTGATCGACGAATCCAAGTTCGTGAAATAGTAGAGGCCACAGGCATATCACAAGGTTCAGTGATCTCCAATTTGCACCGCCAAAAATTAGGTCTGAAAAAGGTCTCGGCAAGATCGGTGCAATCGTGTGATCGTTTCGGAAGCTGGTTTGACATATTTCCGTCGCAATCCTGGCGAGTTTCCATGTGTGAAACATGGATACACAACTACACTCCAGATACAAAAGTACTCGAAACAGTGTTTTTTTAAAGGCGAACCGCTCCGAAAATGTCAAAAGTGGTTAAATCTGCAGTCAAGGTGAGGCCTCGGGTTTTGGGATGGCTGCGGAATCGTCTCATACACTGATTACTTGCAGATAAGAAGAACGATAAATGGACAGTATTGTGTATCGTTATTGCACCGGTTGAACGGAGAAATCAAGAAAAAAAACGCCCTCATCTGGGAAAGAAATAGTGTCTCTTCCATCAAGACAATGCAAGGTTGCACACATGCGCAGTTTCGAGGGCGAAAAGTGTAGAATTAAGGTTAGAATTACTACAACATCCACCGTATTCACCAGATTTGCCCCCAGTGATTTTTTTTTTTTAAATTTATTTCCAAACTTGAAAAAGTGGCTCGGCGGAAAACGATTCACATGTAACGAAGAGGTCATCCCCCAAACAGATGCTTATTTTGAGGACGTTCCGATGTCGCACTTTTTGAAACGCTTAAAACAGTTGGAGAAACCCTGGCAAAAGTGCATCGAGCTAAAAGGAGATTATGTTGAAAAATAAAATCTACAAAAAATATTGCCGGCGAAAAACTTGTGGAATCGTGACCCTGACCGCCAACCCAGCTACCGAGCCTAGCTTATCGGAGTTGTGCTATGATACTTTGCTTATTTAAAGCCACAGCGAGCAAACTTTGTACAGTCTGTGTCGAAAGTGTTCCGCATATGTTTGTACTCAAAGTGGGCACTAAATAGTGTTCATTTTATTTATTTTAACTTTTTTAACCATGGCTCCTACGTTTTCAAAGTTAAGTGGCAAGGTATTACTTACAGCAGAGATATAATTGTAAATGTCCTTGACTTCATGAAACAAGAGGCAGAGATGAAGGAAGAAAATGTATGTTCCCCGAGTTCTTCAAAAGCCTGTAGAAAGTGAATGAAAGAGTAGCCAAGGCAACTGATATTTCACTGAGTTCCGTTTCCAGGGTTCTCAAAGACAAGAAAGAAAGGAAACATATCACTTTTAAATTAAAAGATGTGGAACAGTTGTGTCGCCAGCGAATTGCACAAATTGGCAGGCCACAATGGGAAAATGTATGTCGAGATGTTGAGAACATTGAAAATCATTAGAATGATGCAGGAAGTAGCGATAACGTTGATGATGACAATGACGTGAGCGAAGACGAAGGACTGTCAGGTGTGGAAGGCAGACGATTGACATTGTTTATATAGTAGGCCATATGAATCGACTGTTGAACTGAAAGTACAACTCGCTTCCTAGGTCTCATTACGATTTCCACATGTCCACCAAATCTATTGCGCCAGTTATAACACGTGAAGAGCGGCGGCAGTACCTCAAAGCCCTGCAATACCACAACTGGGTGAGAGACCACGTGCTAGAATTTTAGCTTTTCCTTGGTTTCAGGGAACCTCAAAACATATAAGTTGGGTGAAAACTCGGTCTCGAATTTTTGAGTGCATTACAATACCTTCTCTACACACTATGTACTTAGTACGTGTAGACAAAAATGTTAACAAAGGTCCTTTATACACAATCTAATGTGCTCCATTCACATGACTTTCGCTATCTGTTCTACAAAAAATGTATTATTACAAAAGATTATTCTTGTTATCTAAATCAAGCTAATCAAGATAAACATTAACAGAAATATAGTGTATAGAAAAGGTATTGTAATGCACCCAAAAATTCAATACCGAGATTTCAGTGGAAATACTTGTTTTTAGACATCCTGAATAAAAAAAAAAATTGTTTACAAAAATGTCCGTGTCTGTCTCTCTGTCTGTCTGTCTGTGTGTCTCTGTGGGCAGCATAGCTAAAAAAAGATCGTTAATAACCAAACTTGGTATTTAGGTTTGGTATCTTCCAAAGAAGCGAAACGAAGATTTTCAAGAAAATCCCCCCCCCCCAACTACACTTTACATGGAAATTTTTTCTAAAATTTTGAATTGCCTCTGAAGAGCTCTTTATTCTGGAGGACCTCTGCTTAACTACTAAACCGTGAAGAGATAGACAAAAACCTACCACACAAAAAATATAGAGCACGTTAAAGCACACAATTTATGATATATACATTTTTGTCGTGGAGTTGATCGTTTTTGCATTATTCCTTGTTTTTATTTCACCTTTAAAAAAGCATTCTTTTCTTACACAGGAATTTGTGAATTCGTGTCCATACAAACAAAGGCACTTCAGTCACATAGCAACCAGCTTTTGACTGTCACTTTAACCTATGGTACTCCCTTATTTCGCTTCTACTTACAAGGAAGCAAGTAATAAGACTATTTCTGCTATTTATTCTCGATTAGCATGAAGTAGATAGAAGAATAAACAATAATTGTTGCAGAGATGTAGACAAGGTCATGTGAATGGAACACATCAGATGTTTCTTTCTTGTAAGTAGAAGGGAAATAAAGGCATACACTAGTTTAACCGCTTTTCATATCTCATGTGAAGCAATTGAAATTCGGTTCTCTTTGCGGGACTAAAAAGGTATGTGAGAAAAATGACTTCTTGTTTGAGAAACTGTGTGTGCATAGTTTGAAATTAAAACCTCTAACAAGGGATATCTTGTTATCTCCAGAGCGTTATAAAAACATCTAAATTTTTTGTGTTGCAAGAAATACCACATATGTTGCTGGAGAAATAGAAAATGCAAAATTTATTTCCCTGGCAGCATCAATACAAAAATATAGTTATCATTTCAGACTCTCTATACAAGCAATAGTAAGACTCCCTAAAATGGAAAAAAATTAAAGAAATCCAAAAGATGATTCACCAAAGTAGTAAACTGGGGGAAAAAGTTGTATTACAATATTCCATTGTGGACTGAATAGTCACGAAAAAGCAGATTTTTTGGCAAAGATAGGCCCCAAATTAAACAAAAAACTATGATAAAATTCCCGTATGAATCAATCAAACGCACTGTAAAAATAAAAATCTCTTGTCTTCCATTCATATGACTTTCACTACATGGATACAACAAATTATTGTAAAAAAACCTTATGTGTAACATTCACATGACTTTCTCTATATCCCTGCAACAAATTATTCTTAAAAAGCTTATACTTCTATTTACTTCATGCTAATCAGTAAAACATTAGCAGCAATAGCCATATTACTTGTTTCCTTGTAAGTAGAAACGAAATAAGGGAGTACCATAGGTTAAAGTGATAATCAAAAGCTGGTTGTTATGTCACTGAAGTTCTTTGTTTGTACGGACAGCAGCTGACAAATTCCTGTATGAGAAATTTGTAAGTTTTTCATACCAGAAACCAAAAATAAGGAATGTAACTAAAACGACGAACTCCACGAAAAAAAGTATGTGACATAAATTGTGTGTTTTAACATGCTCTATATTTTTTGTGTAGTAAGTTTTTGTCCATCTCTTACGGTTTAGAAGTTATTCAAAATTTAGTAAAATTCATCCAGAATACACTACTCTTCAGAGGCTATTCCCAGAAAATTCAAGATATACATTTTATTTGTCAGGTAAATATCTTTAATATGCGAAATTTTAATCAAAATCGTTAGAGTCATTTTTGAGAAAATCAAAATTTTCGAAAAAAGTTCCATGTAAAGGGTAGTTGGGGGTGGGGGGATTTTTCTCAAAATCTTCGTGTCGCATCCCTGGAAGATACTAAACTTAAATACCAAGTTTGGTATTTTACCTACTTTTCGTTTTTGAGTTATCGTGTTCAGAGGCACACGGACACACACACATACACACACACGGACCTTTTTCCGAAAATGCTTTTTACTTTCTCCGTACGCACTATGTACATAGTGTATAGAGAAAGTATTGCACACCACCCAAAAGTTCGATACCGAGATTTCACCAGAAATATATGTTTTAGGGTCCCCAATATCCAAAAAAAGCATTTTTACAAAAAGTTCCGTGTGTGCGTGTGTGTGTGTCCGTGTGTCTGTGAACACGAAAAAATGAATATAACATAAATTGTGTGCTTTAACGTGCTCTACATTTTTTGTGTGGTAAGTTTTTGTCCATTTCTGACTAAAATTCATCCAGAATAAAGTAGCCTTCAGAGGATATTCCCAAAACATTCAAGATATATATTTTATTTCGCAAGTAAATATCTTAAATATAAGAGATTTTAATTAAAATCGTTCTTCGTGTCGTATCCTTGGAAGATACCAAACTTAAATGCCAATAGACACACACACATACACACACACACACATACACACACACACAAGCGTGCCCGCACGGACATTTTTCTAAAAATACTTTTGTTTTATTATGATTCAGGAGATCCTAAAACATATATTTCTGGTGAAATCTCGGTATCGAATGTTTGGGAGCAATACAATACCTTCTCTATACACAATGTACATAGTACATGTAGAGAAAGTAATAAAATGTATATGTTGAATTTTCTGGGAATAGACTTCTTTATTGTGGATGAGTTTTGTAGAATTTTGCACAACGGCTAAACCGTAAGAGATAAGACAAGAATGTAGGTCTCGTTAAAGCGTGTACGTTTTTATACAGAACCAACCGATTCTGAGATATTGCTTCAAGTCTTCTTAAACGTTTCGTTTCATCTGTGGTTTACTGCAGGCCATGTAAAGCGAGCCGAACTTCATTTGTTTCACACATCAACCAGCTTTCAAAAGATTTGACTATCGCGTTTAGCCTATTTTCCCTTCTACCTACTAGGAAGCAGGTAATGAGATCCTCTCAGCTAATGTTTATCGCGATTAGCATGTCACAGATAACAGAAAAAGCTTTTGTAAGGTAAGTTGTTTGTGTAGAGAATGTAATGTGAGTGGAACACAGATTTGTTTTACCCTTCTGTAAGTCAGACGCCCCATATTACTATCTAAAAGCAAAGAGAAGTAGAATGCGAATGAGGTGCACAAGAAACAAGATTGCAGGCTGTGTGGGATCAAGGAGGGCGGTAGTGACCTTGACCCTGCAGCATCCAGTGACCTGACAGGTGTGCTCTAGACTTTCTGGCGCCGGCCGCTGCGTGCGCACCTATCACCTTCAACTGGTAGTAGCATTAATTTTTTCAAATACTTGATAATCATTCTGAACACATATTTGGTAATGTAAGCTACATTTACAGTTCATTTATTAATTGTCATGGCAACAAGCACTGCAAGACTTTGAGAGGTCATTAATACTTACAGTACAATTAGGAAATGACGTAACATGTGCTACTTCAAATAAACAATCTATTGCATTACAAAAGAGTGTATAAGAAGGCTTTGTCCATATAATTTACATGTAGCCTTTCATTTGTTCACATCGAGAATTCATTTTCACTTTCTCTACACGTACTCTGTACATATGGTGTATAGAGAAGATACTGTATTGCACCCAAAAATTCCATACTGAGATTTCACCGAAAATACTTGTTTTGAGACCCCCTGAATAAAAAAAGCATTTTTAGAAAAAATGTCCGTGTGTGTGTGTCTGTCTGTCCGTGGGCAGCACAGCTCAAAAACGAAAATACCATTAAATACCAAACTTGGTGTGTAAGTTTGGTATCTTTTAAGGATGCGACACGAAGATTTTCAAGAAATTCCCCTCCATCCAACTACCCTTTACATTGAAAAATTTCACAAATTTTGATTTTCTCAAAAATTGCTCTAACGATTTTCATTAAAACGAGAATTTTTTGGCAATATACTCTAAAGGCCTCTTCGTTCTGGGTGAACTTTTATTTTTAATTTTGTGTAACTGGTAAACTGTAAGAGATAGACAGAAACTTACTACACAAAAATGTAGATCACGTTAAAACACACATTTTATGTTGTGTACATAACGTTGAACGTTTTTTACTTTCTACATACGCACTATGTACATAGTGTATAGAGAAAGTATTGCACTCCACCCAAAAATTCGATACCGAGATTTCACCGGAAATATACGTTTTAGGGTCCCCAATATCCAAAAAAAAGCATTTTCACAAAAAGGTCCGTGTGTGTGTGTGTGTGTGTGTGTGTGTGTGTGTGTGTCCCTGCGCCTGTGAACACGATAACTCAAAAACGAAAAGTCGGTAAAATACCAAACTCGGTATTTAAATTTAGTATCTTCCAGGGATGCGACACGAAGATTTTGAGAAAAATCCCCCACCCCCAACTACCCTTTACATGGAATTTTTTTCGAAAATTTTGATTTTCTCAAAAATGGATCTAACAATTTTGATTAAAATTTCGTATATTAAACATATTTACCTGAAAAATAAAATGTATATCTTGAATTTTCTGGTAATAGTCTCTGAAGAGTAGTTTATTCAGGATGAATTTTACTACATTTTGAATAACTGCTAAACCGTAAGAGATGGACAAAAACTTACTACACAAAAAATGTGGAGCACATTAAAACACACAATTTATGTTATATACATTTTTTTCGTGGAGTTCGTCGTTTTTGTGACATTCCTTATTTTTGGTTTCTGCTATGAAAAACGTATCTTTTCTCATACAGGAACTTGTCAACTCCTATCCATATAAACAAAGGAACTTCATTGACATAGCAACCAGCTTTTGACTATCACTTTAACCTACGGTTGTCTCTTATTTCGCTTCTACTTACAAGGATGCGAGTAATAAGACTATTTTTGCTATTTTTTTCTGATTAGCATAAAGTAAATAGAAGTATAAGCTTTTTAAGAATTATTTGTTGCAGGGATATGGAGAAAGTCATGCGAATGGTACACATCAGATTTTTTTAGATATCCCTTGTTATTAGTTTCAGCTTTAAAATAGTTATACTTTACTCATAAGGGAATTTATCATCTCCTGTTCATACAAAAGAAGTTCAGTCAGATATTAACCAACTTTTGACTATCACTTGAACCTATGGTACTGCCTTATTTCCCTTCTACTTACAAGGAAGCATTTTTTTCTCTAACATGAAGTAGATAGAAGAATAAGCTTATTAACAACACTTTGCTACAGTGGTGTTGAGAAAGTCATGTGAATGGAACACATCAGTTTTTTTCTTAATGTTAAATAAAATATTGAAAAGCAATTTTGATTTCTTATTGTTTTTTTGGACAGTATTTTCAAGTATTTGAAAAAGTAATTGGGAAACCACGAACTGTAAGTTACTTGTCAGATCTCGTATTCTAAATATGCCTTCTCGAACAGGTAGATAGGTATAACTTACGGGTCTGACTCACAAAAGTTCAAAAACGAGAAGACCGTTAAATACCATCTTCCAGGGATGCGAATCAAGGATTTTCAAGAAAACTACCCTTTACATGGAACTTTTTTTCAAAAATTTTGAATTTCTTAGAAAAGGCCCCAAAGATTCTGATTAAAATAACGTATATTTAAGATATTTACCTGACAAATAAAATTTATAACTTGAATGTTCTGGGAATAGCCTCTGAAGACCACTTTATTCTAGATGAATTTTACGGAATTTTGCATAACTGCCAAACCGTAAGAGGCGGACAAACACCTACCACACAGAAAATGTAGAGCACGATAAAACACACAATTTATGTTATATACATTTTTTTTCGTGCTGTTGATCGTTTTAGAGTTATTCCTTGTTTTTGGTTTCAACTTTGAAAAACGTATACTTTTCTCATACTGGAATTTGTCAACTCGTGTCCATACAAACAAAGGAACTTCAGTCACATAGCAACCAGCTTTTGACTGTCACTTTAACCTATGGTACTCCCTTATTTCGCTTCTACTTACAAGGAAGCAAGTGAGACTATTTCTGCTATTTTTTCTCGATTAGCATGAAGTAAATAGAAGCATAAGCTTCTTAGCAGTAATTTATTGCAGGGATGTAGAGAAAATCATGTGAATGGAACACATCTGATATTTTGTCATAAAAATGTAATTTTTGTGTTTGTAAATTGAAAACATAAGCTTAAATACATGTGGCAGTAAAAACCTAGAGCAATTCTTATTCCTTGTCTCTCTGTGGACATTTTATTTATGTAACAGAAAAACTGCTCCACAAGGAACATTTTACAGGAAAGAAAATGCTGAAAATATCAATAGCGAGAAAACATTGGAAGATTTGAATGCATGGCTCACATTAAAATCCACCAGGTTGGTAGGTTGGCTTTCCTTTTCCTCTCCTCTGCTGCTGCAATTTCTGTCCTTTTCTTCTTGCATTGCTGCTTAGCTTGTGCACAAGTTGGTTGTTTGCTTTGCATGATGCGAATGTGATCTCGTCGAACTGTGGTTTTTCTCGCCGAGTCCAGTTTCAACTCTGATGTTGTGCTGTAGCTCCAGTTACTTAAGGGCTTTAAATATGGCGCCTAGGGCCAATTATATCTTATTTACTTCTCTACGCGTACTATGTAGGTATATAGTGTATAGACAAGGTATTCTATTCCACCCAAAAATTGGATACTGAGATTTCACTTGAAATACGTGTTTTGGGTACCCTGAATAAAAAAAAAAACATACAATGATTGAACGATGGGCCGGAGCATTGTCGTGATGAAACAAGATTTGTTTTGTTTTCACAAATGAGGTCCTTTTCTTTTCATCTCATCACTCAAACGTTGCAGTAAGCCTGCGTAGTGGTCATCAGCGATACTTTTACCCTTTTCCAAGTAATCAATAAAAATAATTCCCTGTACATCCCAGAAAACACTCGCCATAGCCTTGTTAGCTGACAAAATTGACTTTGCCTTTTTTTGGAATTGGTTCAACTGGCGCAATCCACTGTTTTGACTGTGATTTACTTTCTGTAGTGTAGTGATGTATCCAAGTTTCATCCATGGTAATAAGCCGTCTCAAAAATTCACTGGGATTTTTACGGTAGAGCTCCACATTCTTAACAGAAACAGTTTTTCTTTGCAACTTTTGATCAGACGCGGCACTCATCTTGCACAGACCTTGTGAAAGCCGAAAACATTACTTAAAATATTACCTGCACGTTCTTTTGATATGTTTACAGCCTCTGCTATTTCAAACAACTTTAATCTGCGGTCTTCCAGTACTAAACGATGAATTTTTCAATGATCTCTGGAGTTGTCACTTCTACAGGGCGTCCAGAGCGAGGCTCATCACTAGTGCTCGTACGTCCCATTTTAAACTGTGCAACCCACCTTTTAATCATTGAATATGAAGGGACAGAGTCTGTCCATTTCCTCCTTGATTTCTTTAGGCGTTAAGCCTTTCAAATGGAAGTATTTAATCAGTGCTCGTTTTTCCAAATGCTCCATTTTCGTGAAAACTCTAAAGTTGTCTTGTTTAAAATGCTGTCATTGGAAAACTAAGCAAGCTATTGACCTGTAACTATGGATACAAGCTAGTACCGTCTAACTGGCCATATCTGGGTGAGGCCCGGGACTTATCAGCAACGGCAGTACATGGTAGGTGTGGAGAAAAAGATAAACAATTAAATTAATACGGATAACAAGTTGTTTGAAGCCATGTCGGAAAGGCCGCTACAGAGGATAGATTTGTGTTCACGTGATAGTCATTTGTTTATCGCGGGGAATGCGGTCGACACAGTCGGTTAAACGTTCCTCGTTAGGAACACCCTTGTTAAGGGCTAGGCACACAACAACAACATGGTCTCTGTCAACCCTTAATTAGCTCTCTCTTATTATTTGTTGGTAGGGGTGAGTTATGTGTCCGGTGTCTGACGATACCCAGATAGCAAGTGTTTTCAATCCTCGAGTTTCCGTTCTGCTTTACATCGGGCAAATCATAACGATGGCAACAAAATGGAATCACGCAGGTGTATCAATTACTAGACCCAGGAACTGCATGCCTTTATTCATGAATTTTTACACAGCTTTGCATTTCGAAAGAAGTATATTTAAATGTAATACTTTCTTTACACGCACTATGTACATAGTGTATAGAGAAGCTATTGTAATGCATCCAAAAATTCAATACCGAGATTTCATCCGAAATATACGTTTTGAGACCACCTGAACCTAAAAAAAAAACAGCTTTAGAAATGACTGTGTGTGTGTGCGTGTGTGTGTGTGTGTAGCATAGCTCAAAAACGAAAAGTCCGTTAAATACCAACACACGTTTTGAGATTTCCTGAATATAATAAATTAGAAATGGATCTGCTTGTGTATAACTCAAGTCAGGTTAATACTGTAACAAAAACTATTTTTGCTAAGACAAACAAATGTTTGGGATTTTTACTTTCTCTACACGTACTATGTACATAGTGTATAGAGAAGCTATTATATTCCACCCAAAAATTCAACACCGAGATTTCAACGGAAATACATGTTTTGGGACCCCCTGAATCCAAAAAAGCATTTTTGGAAAAAGGTATGCGTGTGTGTGTCAGTCTGCGAAAAGACCGTTAAATACAAAACCTGGTATTTAACTTTTGTATGTTCCAAGGATGCAACACGAAGATTTTCAAGAAAATACCCCCACCCCAAGTTACCTTTTCATGGAACTTTTTTCGAAAATTTTAATTTTTTCAAAAATGGCTGTAACGATTTTGATTAAAATATGGTATACTTAAGGATATTTACCTGACAAATAAAATGTGTATCTTGAATTTTCTGGGAATAGCCTCTGAAGACAACTTTATTCTGGATGAATTTTACGGAATTTTGCATAACTGCTAAACCGTAAGAGATGGGCAAAAACTTACCACATAAAAAACGTAGACCACTTTAAAACACACAATTTATGTTATATACATTTTTTTCGTGGAGTTGATCGTTTTTGAGATATTTCAGCTTTAAAAAACTTATACTTTTCTCTCCATACAAAGGAACTTCAGTCACATAGCAACCAGCTTTTGGCTATCACTTTAGCCTATGGTACTCCCTTATTTCGCTTCTACTTAGAACGAAGCAAGTGATAAGACTATTTCTGCTATTTTTATCTCGATTAGCATGAAGTAAATAGAAACATAAGCTTTTTAACAATAATTTGTTGTAGAGAATGTCGTGTGCATGGAATAAGCCGTCTAGGTGGGAGGAATTAATAAGGGATAAAGCCCCACTAGGATATTGTCTAATAATTGAATAAAGAACGGAGAGAGATGAAATGAAATGGTGACCGGAGTTCACTTTACTGTACTGCATAGCAAGCGTGGAGTTTCATATTCTGAAAAAGATGGGAAATAAGTGAAGGCGTTTGGCAAACGATCAAAGAAGAAGCACGTTCACTTGTTTTCAAGGCACGTAGCTCCTTCATAACGAGCTGTTTATGTTCGACAACTGCCACGTGACACCCACTGCTGCTGGTGACGTCACTTCAGGACAACCCATCATCACCATACTTCTTTAAATATTTCTTTCCATATACAGCCCAACATCTGTATAGCGTCTTTTAAAAGCCACTTCAAACAATATAATATTAAATATAGCAGCAAAGAACTGTGATGTGTTCCATTCACATGACTTTCTCTACATCAAAGTATTGTTAAAAAGCTTATGCTTCTATTTACTTCATGCTAATCGAGAAAAAATCTGATGTGTACCATTCACATGACTTTCTCCATATCCCTGCAACAAATAATTCTTAAAAATTTATGCTTCTATTTACTTTATGCTAATCAGACAAAAATAGCAGAAATAGTCTTATTACTCGCTTCCTTGTAAGTAGAAGCGAAATAAGGGACAACCGTTGGTTAAAGTGATAGTCAAAAGCTGGTTGCTATGTCAATGAAGTTCCTTTGTTTATATGGATAGGAGTTGACAAGTTCCTGTATGACAAAAGTATACGTTTTTCATAGCAGAAACCAAAAATAAGGAATGTCACAAAAAAGTGGAACTCCACGAAAAAAGTATATAACATAAATTGTGTGTTTTAAGGTGCTCTACATTTTTTGTGTAGTAATTTTTTGTCCGTCTCTTACGGTTTAGCAGTCATTCAAAATTTAGTAAAATTCATCCAGAAAAAACTACTCTTCAGAGGCTATTCCCAGAAAATTCAAGATATACGTTTCATTTGTCAGGTAAATATGTTTAACATCCGAAATTTTAATCAAAATCGTTAGAGACATTTTTGAAAAAATCAAAATTTTCGAAAAAAATTCCATGTAAAGGGTAGTTGGGGGTGGGGTGATTTTTCTCAAAATCTTCGTGTAGCATCCCTGGAAGATACTAAACTTAAATACCAAGTTTGGTATTTTACCGACTTGTCGTTTTAGAGTTATCGTGTTCACAGACACACGGACACACGGACACACACACACACACACACACACACACACACACACACACACGCACGGACCTTTTTGTGAAAATGCTTTTTTTTGGATATTGGAGACCCTAAAACATATACTTCCGGTGAAATCTCGGTATCGAATTTTTGGTGGAGTGCAATACTTTCTCTATACACTATGTACATAGTGCGTATGGAGAAAGTAAAAATTAGCAGAAATAGTCTTGTTACTTGCTTCCTTGTAAGTAGAAGCGAAATAAGGGAGTACCATAGGTTAAAGTGACAGTCAAAAGCTGGTTGCTATGTGACTGAAGTTCCTTTGTTTGTATGGACATGAGTTGACAAATTCTTGTATGAGAAAAGTTAAGATTTTCGACCCTGAAAACAAAAACAAGGAATATCTCAAAAACGATCAACTCCAAGAAAAAAAAATGTATACAACATAAATTGTGTGTTTTAATGTGCTCTACATTTTTTGTGTGGTAAGTTTTTGTCTCTCTCTTACGGTTTAGCAGTTATACAAAATTCCGGAAAATTCACTCAGAATAAAGTAGTCTTCAGAGGCTATTCCCAGAAAATTTAAAATATACATTTTATTTATCTTTAATATACAATATTTTAATCAAAATCGTTAGAGCCATTTTTAGAAAATCAAAATTTTCGAAAGAGGTTCTATGTAAAGGGTAGTTTAGGGTGGAGAGATTTCCTCAAAATCTTCGTATCGCATCCCTGTTTGGTAATTTACCGACTTTTCGTTTTTGAGTTATCGTGTTCACAGACACACGGACACACACACGGACCTTTTTCTGAAAATACTTTTTTTAGATAAAGGGGGCCCTAAAACTTATATTTCCGGTGAAATCTCGGTATCGAATTTCTGGGTGGAGTGCAATATCTTTTCTATACACTATGTACATAGTTCGTATAGAGAAAGTAAAAATATGCTCTTTTTACCATTGCTGTTATTTTATTTTAACTTTCTCTAGCCCCGTATGTACAATGTACATAGGGATAGAGAAGTATTGTATTCCACCCAAAAATTCCTTGTCGAGATTTCATCTGAAATGCATGTTTTAGGACCCCCTGAGTCCAAAAAAACATTTTCAGAAACAGGTCTGTGTGAGTGTGTGTGTGTGTGTGTGTGTGTCTGTGGACAGCATAGCTCAAAAACGAAAAGACGGTTAAATACCAAATTTGGTATTTAAGTTTGGCGGCATCTTCCAAGGATGCGCCACATGAAGATTTTCAAGAAAATCCCCCCCCCTAACTACGCTTTACATGGAAAAATTTTCGAAAATTTTGTTTTTCTTAAAAACGGCTGTAACGATTTTTATTAAAATACCACATATTAAAGCCATTTCTATCACAAATAAAATAGATATCTCTAATTTTCTGGGAATAGCTTCTAAAGACCTGTTTATTCTGGATGAATTTTGCATTATTTTGTATAACTGGTAAACCGTAAGAGATAGACGAAAACTCACTCTACAAAAAATATATATCTTGCTAAAATACACAAGTTATGCCATATACATTTTTTTCGTGGAACTTACTGTTTCCGAGGTATTCCTTGTTATTAGTTTCAGTTGTGAAGTACTTATACTTTTGTCAGATTGGAGTGTCCGTTTTTCTTTTGTTCTATTCCTGGCCAAGCAAAGATGCGATTTGCAATGACAATCGCAAGCGACAGATTTTAAAACATTTGACTGTCACTTCAGCCTAGTGCATTCCCTTAATTCCCTTCTACTTATAAGGAAGTAAGTAATAAAATTCTGCTAATGTTTATCTCGATTAGCGTGGTGTTGAAAGAAGAATTATCTTTTGTAAGAAGCTTGTTTGTAGAGTAGCTAGAGAAAGCCATGTGAATGTAACACATCAGATTTTTAATACAGTTATACTATTAATTTTGCTGGCCCTCAAGTGAGGTCCTTACCGTATTCTGGCTCTCAGTGCATTACCAGTTGGCCAATACTGATCTACATCTAGCTAATCAGATAAACATTAGCAACATTAGTCTTATTAATAGCTCCTTGTAAGAACAAGGGAAATAAGAAAAATCTGATATGTTCCATTCACATGACTTTCTCTACATCTCTGCAACAAATTTTATTTAAAAAGCTTATGCTTATATTTACTTCTGCTAATCGAGAAACATTAGGAGAAACAGTCTTATTACTTGCTTCCCTGTAAGTAGAAGCAAAATAAGGGAGTACCATAGGTTAAAGTGGTAGTCAAAAGCTGGTTGCTATGTGACTAAAGTTCCTTTGTTTGTATGGACAGGAGTTAACAAATTCCTGTATGACAAAAGTATAAGTTTTTCAAAGCAGAAACTCCACGAAAAAAATGTATATGACATAAGTTGTGTGTTTTATCGCGAGCTACATTTTCTGTACAGTAAGTTTTTCCCCATCTCTTACGGTTTAGTAGTTATGCAAAATTCCGTAAAATTCATCCAGAATAAAGCAGTCTTCAGAGGCTATTCCCAGAAAATTCAACATATACATTTTATTTGTCATAAAAATATCTTAAACATATGGTATTTTATTCAATATCATTAGAACCATTTTTGAATAAAACAAGATGTTGGAAAAATGTTCCATGTAAAGGGTAGTTTGGGGTGGGGGGATTTTCCTGAAAATCCTCGTGTCGCATCCTTGGAAGATACTAAGCTTAAATACCAAGTTTGGTCGTTTACAGACTTTTCGTTTTTGAGCATTTCTAAAAATACTTTTTATGTACTCGGAGATCCCAAAACATGTATTTCCTGTGCATTACAATACCTTCTCTATATACTATGTACATAGTACGTGTAGAGAAAGTAAAAAACTGATGTGCTAGATATTGGTACTAGACCCCTCAAATATCCAATCGGATATTTACCTTGGTGAATGTGGGAAAACACGAAAAATCTCAGGCAGAAGCTGGCCCGCGGTATTGGAACCCAGGACCCTCTTGCTCAGTTGTCAGCACTGAAACAAGGAGTGTCCATTAACGAATAATAAAAGTCAGCAGGTTATTAGGTTGGCAACACTCGAGCTTCACTTTTATTACTCAATCTATCTCGCACGAAGTTGTAAACATTTCTAATGGACAGAGCTGTTGAAAACAGATGTATTTATGAGAACAATTTGCTCTACCTTTCTTCAAGTACATAAACATTCGTCTTTATGTAATACTGTGCTGGCTAGTAAAACAGCTGAAATGTCAAACATTTTTACAAAATTGTGTTTATATATAAAGAGAACTGTATCTATAAAATTGATTACTATTATTTTAACCTCGTAAGCACAGAAATATTCCACACCATCAAAAATTTCACTCTCAAGATTGCATCGGAAATATAATTTGAGGAGTAAAAAAAGTCGATGTGTTCCACTGACATAACTTTTTCTAGCTCTTCGATATAAACCTTTTCTTTTAACTATTTATTGAAACAATAACAACTGCCCATATTTATGGGCTGCCCACAAGGACAGAGTAAAACAGACAAATTATAAATTAACTATTTAAAAAAGATACGAAAACCACTTTAAACTCTTCTATAAAGATATTGAAATATCGACAGTTTTCATTATATACCAATCGAAAAAGAAACTAAAAGCACCAAAAGGATTATTAAACACAATATACAATTAACATACATAAACAATTTGTATCAAAGGAATATAGACCGAGGAAATGCTAAAAATGGTTATTATAGAAATGATTTCGAAGAAGAGAAATTGAACCTCTTATTGCAGATATGGCAATTTCTTTTTATTTTTCCCTTCTTCGGTGCAAACTTCTTCCAGGCATTGAACAGATGTAAAGGAACGTTGCCCCGAGCTCCGACAATCACACGAACTACCTCTCTGGAGTTTAGATCGTATTCTGCCTTGAAGTTGGGGATTCTAAATATCCCTTTTAACTTTCTCTACACGTACATAGGTATTGCACTCCACCAACAATTCCATACCGAGATTTCACCGGAAATATATGTTTTGGGTCCCCCTGAATCCAAAAAAAAGCATTTTCAGCAAAGGTTCCGTGTGTGTGTGTGTGTGTGTGTGTGTGTGTGTGTGTGTGTGTGTGTGTGTGTGTGTGTGTGTGTGTGTGTATGTCTGTGGACAGCATTGCTCAAAAACGAAGAAACCGTTGAATACCAAACTTGGTATTTAAGTTTGGTATCCCCCAAAAATGCTACACGAAGATTTTCAAGAAAATACCCCCAACCCAAATTTTGTGATCGCAGGAGACTACAACGCAAAAAATATACTTTGGAATTCAAGTCTCACTATCAGTGGAAGTCGCATGTTAGCCAAACATTCGAAATGTCAGAAATATGATGTACTGCTACTCCCACGTGTTATTTCTATACGCACCGTGCTCTCTACTCTGGCGGCAAGTTTGCTTACTAACAAGAGGATAACAGAGACAGTGGAGTAAGAATATTAGCGTGTGCTAAGATGTCAAATATCGAACCTGCTGAGAATGTAAACACTACAAGAAGGCGGAAAGGGAACAATAACCGCAGCAAAACGAAGAAACCGTTGAATACCAAACCTGGTATTTAAGTTTGGTATCTCCCAAAAATGCTACACGAAGATTTTCAAGAAAATACCCCCAACCCAACTACCCTTTACATGGAACTTTTTTCGAAAATTTTGGTTTTCTTAAATATAACGATTTTGATTAAAATGTCGTATATTAAATATATTACCTGACAAATAAAATGTATATCTTGAATAGCCTCTGAAAACTACTTTATTCTGGATGCATTTTACGGAATTTTGAATAACTGCTAAACTGTAAGAGATGGACAAAAAATTACCACACAAAAAATGTAGATCATGATAAAACACACAATTTATGTTATACACATTTTTTCGTGGGGTTGATCGTTTTTGAGATATTTCTTGTTATTGGTTTCAGCTTTAAAAAAAAAAAAAAAAAAACTTAAATTTTTCTCACACAGGAATTTGTCAACTCCTGTCCATATAAACAAAGGAACATCAGTCACATAGCAACCAGCTTTTGGCTTTCACTTTAACCTATGCTACTCCCTTATTTCGCTTCTACTTACGAGGAAGCGAGTAATAAGACTATTTCTGCTAATTTTTTCTCCATTAGCATGAACTAAATAGAAGAATGATTTGTTGCAGAGATGCAGAGAAAGTTATTTGGGACTTATTTAGATAGCCCCAAAACTTGTATTTTACGGTGAAATCCTGTTGACGAAGTTTTAAGGAGAATGCAGTAAGGTACGCGTGCAAGTTTTAAAAGAAGCAAGGCGAGTGTTATAAGCGACACTGCACGGCGAGGCGGAAGGACCTTGTGAAACACAATCACAGCAAGGAGTTCGCGCCGCTCCAACACGACACCCTCATTTTATTGTTCCACGCGACCGGATCTCTCTTCTGGAGCAAATTAATTGGCCCACAGCATCCGCTAATCACACAAGCAAAGTGAAGTTGGGAACGGGATGCACTTTTTACTCTCGTCAACCTGTACGCTCACATTACACGCATCACAACACTAATGGTGTATTCACAATCAAAAGCAAGAGTTTGGACACATATTATTTAATGTAAGCATTCACATAGAAACACGCAATGCTATGCAACGCAAGACTTTGCAAATCCAAACTTTATCCTTGCGTTGCATGCAAAGAGGAGGAATTCAGCTTCTTTTCTCTATGCATTGCCTATGAATTAAATAACAGACGATCGTACTGCAAGATTTTACATCGCCTGCTGTACATGCATGTTCTTCTATGTGGCCGTGCAGTGTCGCGCCATCTCTAATCTCCCTCAAGAGGTTATGACAGTCTTCTTGCGAATCCTTCTTTGTTTAATTGATGTAACTATCATCTGTGTCTAGATTTCTTAGTTCTCATAAATCGAAGTCTCAGAGAGATAATTCTAGTTCATTAAATGTGTAGCTTTATCACTTTCTGCAATCTCTATGCTTGTACTATTATCAATAATGAGAAATTATTGTGACGTCACTGCCGCGAGCGTCAGTTGTTACTATGTAATATATTTATTTGTCAAAGATTGAGTGAATTTTCTTATGTGGTATTGTTGGTTATGTTATTCAGTTTATAACTTGGAAGATATTCGCATGTAACTTGCGGATCTAGGAACCCGCGACTTCTTGCGTTGCGCTTACGATTGTATTGTGAATGGCGTTTCCTTGCGTCTGCGCTTATGCTACGTTACGTCTACGCTTGCATCTCATTGTGAATGATGTTTCCTTGCGTCTGCGTTTATGCTACGTTACGTCTGCGCTTGCATCTCATTGTGAATGATGTTTCCTTGCGTCTGCGCTTATGCTACGTTACGTCTGCGCTTGCATCTCATTGTGAATGATGTTTCCTTGCGTCTGCGCTTATGCTACGTTACGTCTGCGCTTGCATCTTATTGGGAATGATGTTGCCTTGCGTCTGCGCTTATGCTACGTTACGTCTGCGCTTGCATCTCATTGGGAATGATGTTGCCTTGCGTCTGCGCTTATGCTACGTTACGTCTGCGCTTGCATCTCATTGTGAATGATGTTTCCTTGCGTCTGCGCTTATGCTACGTTACGTCTGCGCTTGCATCTTATTGGGAATGATGTTGCCTTGCGTCTGCGCTTATGCTACGTTACGTCTGAGCTTGCATCTTATTGGGAATGATGTTTCCTTGCGTCTGCGCTTATGCTACGTTACGTCTGAGCTTGCATCTCATTGTGAATGATGTTTCCTTGCGTCTGCGCTTATGCTACGTTACGTCTGCGCTTGCATCTTATTGGGAATGATGTTGCCTTGCGTCTGCGCTTACGTCTGCGCTTGCATCTCATTGTGAGTGTAGTATAAGGCTTATCAAACATGATCCATTAATTAATAAACGCTCCAAGATTGGTTTGGACTGCTCCATTCTGCTTTACAAATCTTTAATTGGACCTCTTCTCAGCTCCTATGTGGTCCACAACAAATAAAACTGCAAGTTGTACACAATAAGTCTCTCCGCAGAGCTACAGCTTCAACACCAACTGCCAATAGAACTCTATATGAAGACATTCTTCAACAACGTTACCGGTGCTCAAGCATTTAACGTGCACATCAAAACTACACACACAAGACTGAGAAGAAAACTACCACAACATTTCTTAACCAGTGACTCGGAGGATCCATAATCATTTACTTTTATTTTTTTAATTTATTATTTTTATAACTTATACTTTCAATCAACTTGTAACATTTATTTGTAAAGTTGTGATTCTAATAACTATTTCTGTTTATGTTAGAGGAATCAACATGGTCAACCTGAAATGTTAATGTATTTAAACTTTTTGTTATCTATGGTCTGTTGATATGTCAACAACAAAATTAAAACAGTATATATATATATTGACAGAAGCAAAGTTTGAATAATGGCGGAAGTTGGGGACGGGATGCACTTTTACTCTCGTCAAACTGTACGCTAATTGATAGTGTCATGGATAAAGCATACTTCCCTCTAAACCTATCAACATAGATAGCATTCTGATATCTAACCTGTAAAGGACTTTTTACCGTCATTCACAATTTTTATTTTCTCTATAGGTACAATGTACATAATGTATAGAGAAGGTATTGTATTCCATCCAAAATTTCATACCAAGATTTCACCGGAAATACATGTTTTGGGTCCCCCTGAATCCAAAAAACCTTTTTTGGAAAAAGTTCCATGTGTGCCTGCAGACAGAATAGCTCAAACACTAAAAGCCCGTAAAATACCAAACTTGGTATTTAAGTTTGGTATCTTCCAAGGGTACGACACGAAGATTTTAAAGAAAATAACCCCACCCTACCTACCCTTTACACGGAACTTTTTTCGAAAATTTTGATTTTCTCAAAAATGACTAACAATTTTAATTAAACTCTCTTATATTTAAGATATTTACCTGAAAAATAATATGTATACCTTGAATTTTCTGGGAGTAGCCTTTGAATTCTGGATGAATTTTACGGAAGTTTGCGTAACTGCTATACCATAAGACATGGACAAGAACTTACCACACAAAAAATGTAGAGCACGTTAAAACAAACAATTTGTGTTACATACAGTTTTTTCGTGTTGATCGTTTTTGAGATATTCCCTATTTTTAGTTTCAGCTTTGAAAATCTTACACTTACACTTTTCTCATACTGTCCATACAAACAAGGGAACTTCAGTCACATAGCAACCAGCTTTTGACTATCACTTTAACCTATGGTACTCTCTTATTTCGCTTCTACTCACAAGGAAACAAGTAATAAGACTATTTCTGCTATTTTTTTCGATTAGCATGAAGTAAATAGAAACATTAGTTTTTTAACAATAATTTGTTGCAGAGATATACAGAAAGGCGTCGTTTTTGGCTTCGTTGTGCCATGCAGATATATAATTTACTTGGTCGTGTCTACAGGTGATAACAGTATATAGGCAATTAGATGAGTCCACCAGACTTGATGCAGGACCTGTTTCTACCTGTACAAGATGTACTTGGCTTTGCTGTTGTGGGTTCGGTATAGCACTGAATCTGGGGGTGGTGACAGGAAAAGTACACAGGTAATACTATTGGATTATTAATAAATAAAGGAAACAGGATGGTTTATCACTCTAGTGATTATTTTCTAACGTTGAACATCAAGCCACCTCGATAAAGCAGTTCGTATATACATTAAATATACGCTCTGAGAAACTGATAACACATATCAGTTGATTAAAAACATCTGATGCGTTCCATTCACATGACTTTCTCTACATCTCTGAAACAAATTATTGTTAAAAAGCTTACGCTTCTACTTACTTCATACTAATCGTGAATAAAATAGCAGAAATAGTCTTATTACTTCCTTGTAAGTAGATGCGAAATAACGGAGTACCATAGGTTAAAGTGATAGTCAAATGCTGGTTGCTGTGTGACTGAAGTTCCTTTGTTTGTATGGACAGGAGTTGACAAATTCCTGTGTGAGAAAAGTATTTTTTTCAAAGCTGAAACCTAAAACAAGGAATATCTCAAAAACGATAAACTCCACGAAAAAATATATATTATATATATTGTGGGTTTCAACGTGCTCTGCATTTCTTGTGTTTTAAGTTTTCGTCCATCTTTTACAGTTTAGGAATTATGCAAAATTCCGTAAAATTCATCCAGAATAAAGTAGTCTTCAGAGGCTATTCCCAGAAAATTCGAGATATACATTTTATTTATCAGGTAAATATCTTTAATATATGATATTTTAATCAAAATCGTTAGAGCCATTTTTAAAAAAATCAAAACTTTCGACTTTTTTCCATGCAATGGGAAGTTTGGGATGGGGGGGATTTTTTTTTTTTTTTTTTTTTTTTGAAAATCTTCTTGTCGCATCCTTGGACGATACCAAACTTAAATACCAAGTTTGGTGTTTAACGGTCTTTTCGTTTTTGAGTTATGCTGCCCACAGATACACATAGACACACATACACACAGACAGGCACACAGACACACACACGGACATTTTTCTAAAAATGCTATTTTTGGATTCAGGGGGTCTCAAAACATATATTTCCGGTGAAATCTGGATATCGAATTTTTGGGTGCAATACAATTCCTTCTCTATACACTATGTATATAGATGCATAGAGAAAGTAAAAAGCCACCCTGACCACAAACTAACCTTTATATGAAACATTTTTGAAAGAACTTTTTTTTTCTCAAAAATGGCTATAAAGGTTTTGATTAAAATATCTTATATTAAACATATTGACATCACAAATAAAAAAAAAAAAAAAAATATATATATATATATATATATATATATATATACATATATATCTAGAATATTCTGGGCTTAGCTTCAGTCTCAACAGATGTAAAGCTTTACCCGTTTGACTTTCCTAACCAATCACAAAGCAGCATTCCGGTCGGTCAGACAACGGAAACGCATCTAGATGCAACACCGTTGCAATACCTGGCTATTTCCAAGGCTATTCTCTAACACGTGCGTTGAGCTGTTCTGTGCAAGCTACGTATTATTCGTTGTTATTTATAGTTGTTGTTAGTGTTTGTTTGTACGTGAGGGAACATAACAAGACTTTCACAATCATAGAGGTGGAGAGACTTTTGCGGGAAGGTGTGGCGAGGATGGACGCGGCTTCTGGAAGAAGAAAGTGAATCATGTGCACAAAATAATACGAAAAACACAGGAATTAGACGGAATCATCAGTGAATGTGAACCACAAATGATATTTTTGGTGACGACGACAATGTTGATGATCCTTTCCAGAATAATGACACGGAGACTTGGATGGAACTGAGCCATTAAAATTCTAAACTGGTCAAAGTCATTTTGTTATACCTTTTTGCGCTTATAACGAGTTATTTTGCATTAATCTGTTCTATATTGTCGAAAATACGTAATGTGTGCTACATGCGCTACAGTATCACTGTTATTTTAAATTAACATCAATAATAACGAATTAGTTTCATTATTCATCGGATTCATTTATTAATTACATGTTTATATCGTCTTTACACACGATAGAGACATTTGCAATCAGCTGTTGTTGTTTACTAGTTACTCTGGCAACGCCGCAAAGGCAGCATAGCCAACGTTACGAGAAACCACCCGAACTGTCAAGTGCAGGGTTCAGCGGCAGCGGTATACAGGCTGGAGAAAGTCTTCCGAATATAACATGCATTCTGGACGTGCAGAACATATTGAAACATTATTTATATGAACAAGAAATAGAAGTTTAGCCCTTTTAGTGCCAGCCCGAATAGCAAAACGCTGTCTGAAAAGAGGAGAATGCAGGGTTTCATATTATTAGTAATAAAATGAGTGCCAAATGACATAGAGAGCTGAATCTTTTTTCATGTTTAGTAAACCGTTTTGTAAACTGTAGAATATGCACTATAGGGACGAGAAATCTCTACAATATTTTTAAAAAATTAAAAACAGAAGAAAAGATTAAAAATAAAATTAAAATTTCCAAAATAATCACAGGATAGATATACTTTTTCTAAAACAGCATCTAGTTTATTTTTTAAAATAAAACATTGAATTCCCGTAATCTGAAACTGAAAAAATACAAAAAAGCACTCATAAGCATGACACCACTAATAATGAAAGTGGCACAAAGCAATAGGTGCTTACAAATGTAACGCACATTACTGTATAATTTAGCTCTTGTATTATTGCGTAGCCCAATGACTGATTCGTCTGGATACACCGTCGTAAATCCATTTTGATAAGCACCCCGACTATTTGTATGCGTGCGAGGTCCCTTATAATCGCTGAAGCTAGAATATTTATATCTTCCTCTATGTCTATGACAGAAACACTTTCATCAAGGCCTCTTGCGCCTCTTATTTTCTCTTCGGTTCGTAACGTTCGGCTAGGTCCTGAAACGCTCCAGAAAACTTGTAGCCTTAGCGACTGGGTTGCCCTTGTTAGGGCAACTGCTTGTTGTTGAGGCGAGTCAAAGGGAACGACACAAGCCTTGCAGACGCTGCTGCGCCTACGGTCACACGGCCGATGCCTGTACCTCTCCGCCGCGGTGCCACTATTGTGGTGCCAACTCCGCCACCGCAGACTGTAGAGGTCATGATCTTCGTCACCGCCGCCGGTTCTGTGCCACCTGTCGTGGCACAGGTCACTTCACGGGACAATCCCAGTGCCCCCAATACCCGAGGCTTAGGAAGACACCACCGCAGACTGTAGAGGTCATGATCTTCGTCACCGCCGCCGGTTCTGTGCCACCTGTCGTGGCACAGGTCACTTCACGGGACAATCCCAGTGCCCCCAATACCCGAGGACTAGGAAGACACCACCGCAGACTGTAGAGGTCATGATCTTCGTCACCGCCGCCGGTTCTGTGCTACCAGCCGTGACACAGGTCACTTCACGGGACAATCCCAGTGCCCCCAATACCCGAGGACTAGGAAGACACCACCGCAGACTGTAGAGGTCATGATCTTCGTCACCTGTCGTGGCACAGGTCACTTCACGGGACAATCCCAGTGCCCTCAATACCAGAGGCTTAGGAAGACACCACCGCAGACTGTAGAGGTCATGATCTTCGTCACCTGTCGTGGCACAGGTCACTTCACGGGACAATCCCAGTGCCCCCAATACCCGAGGACTAGGAAGACACCACCGCAGACTGTAGAGGTCATGATCTTCGTCACCGCCGCCGGTTCTGTGCTACCAGCCGTGACACAGGTCACTTCACGGGACAATCCCAGTGCCCTCAATACCAGAGGCTTAGGAAGACACCACCGCAGACTGTAGAGGTCATGATCTTCGTCACCTGCCGTGACACAGGTCACTTCACGGGACAATCCCAGTGCCCCCAATACCCGAGGACTAGGAAGACACCACCGCAGACTGTAGAGGTCATGATCTTCATCACCGCCGCCGGTTCTGTGCCACCTGTCGTGACACAGGTCACTTCACGGGACAATCCCAGTGCCCCCAATACCCGAGGACTAGGAAGACACCACCGCAGACTGTAGAGGTCATGATCTTCGTCACCTGCCGTGACACAGGTCACTTCACGGGACAATCCCAGTGCCCTCAATACCCGAGGACTAGGAAGACACCACCGCAGACTGTAGAGGTCATGATCTTCGTCACCTGTCGTGGCACAGGTCACTTCACGGGACAATCCCAGTGCCCTCAATACCCGAGGACTAGGAAGACACCACCGCAGACTGTAGAGGTCATGATCTTCGTCACCGTCGCCGGTTCTGTGCCACCTGTCGTGGCACAGGTCACTTCACCGGACAATCCCAGTGCCCTCAATACCCGAGGACTAGGAAGACACCACCGCAGACTGTAGAGGTCATGATCTTCGTCACCGCCGCCGGTTCTGTGCCACCTGTCGTGGCACAGGTCACTTCACGGGACAATCCCAGTGCCCTCAATACCAGAGGCTTAGGAAGACACCACCGCAGACTGTAGAGGTCATGATCTTCGTCACCGCCGCCGGTTCTGTGCTACCAGCCGTGACACAGGTCACTTCACGGGACAATCCCAGTGCCCCCAATACCCGAGGACTAGGAAGACACCACCGCAGACTGTAGAGGTCATGATCTTCGTCACCTGTCGTGGCACAGGTCACTTCACGGGACAATCCCAGTGCCCTCAATACCAGAGGCTTAGGAAGACACCACCGCAGACTGTAGAGGTCATGATCTTCGTCACCTGTCGTGGCACAGGTCACTTCACGGGACAATCCCAGTGCCCTCAATACCAGAGGCTTAGGAAGACACCACCGCAGACTGTAGAGGTCATGATCTTCGTCACCTGTCGTGGCACAGGTCACTTCACGGGACAATCCCAGTGCCCTCAATACCCGAGGACTAGGAAGACACCACCGCAGACTGTAGAGGTCATGATCTTCGTCACCGCCGCCGGTTCTGTGCCACCTGTCGTGGCACAGGTCACTTCACGGGACAATCCCAGTGCCCTCAATACCCGAGGACTAGGAAGACACCACCGCAGACTGTAGAGGTCATGATCTTCGTCACCGCCGCCGGTTCTGTGCCAGCTGTCGTGGCACAGGTCACTTCACGGGACAATCCCAGTGCCCCCAATACCCAAGGCTTAGGAAGACACCACCGCAGACTGTAGTGGTCATGATCTTCGTCACCTGTCGTGGCACAGGTCACTTCACGGGACAATCCCAGTGCCCTCAATACCCGAGGACTAGGAAGACACCACCGCAGACTGTAGAGGTCATGATCTTCGTCACCGCCGCCGGTTCTGTGCCACCTGTCGTGGCACAGGTCACTTCACGGGACAATCCCAGTGCCCCCAATACCCGAGGCTTAGGAAGACACCACCGCAGACTGTAGAGGTCATGATCTTCGTCACCTGTCGTGGCACAGGTCACTTCACGGGACAATCCCAGTGCCCTCAATACCCGAGGACTAGGAAGACACCACCGCAGACTGTAGAGGTCATGATCTTCGTCACCTGTCCTGGCACAGGTCACTTCACGGGACAATCCCAGTGCCCTCAATACCCGAGGACTAGGAAGACACCACCGCAGACTGTAGAGGTCATGATCTTCGTCACCGCCGCCGGTTCTGTGCCACCTGTCATGGCACAGGTCACTTCACGGGACAATCCCAGTGCCCCCAATACCCGAGGACTAGGAAGACACCACCGCAGACTGTAGAGGTCATGATCTTCGTCACCGTCGCCGGTTCTGTGCCACCTGTCGTGGCACAGGTCACTTCACGGGACAATCCCAGTGCCCCCAATACCCGAGGACTAGGAAGACACCACCGCAGAACTACAACACCGACGCCACACCGCCTGAACCCTCAACTGACGCAGCGACGCGGGATGCTATTCAGGACCTCCACGCGGAGATCCTGAACTTCGGCGCCCGCTTAGCTGCACTAGAAGAGGCATTCTCCAGCGTCATACACGAGAAGCTTCAGGAACTACAAGCTTCCACCACCACAGCAATCACAACATCGCAGTCTACAGCAACTGACTTGTCAGCACGTGTAGAAGGCATCTCAGCACAGCTCAAACAGGTTCTCCTGCAGCAGGCTGCCTACTCCGCCGAGTTATTCAGATCAAATCGCCAGCACAACAGCGCCCCTCCTCCTGCACAGGCTGAGGGGCACAAACACAACACTGAACTCCGGAACGCTCCTGTACAGCTCCGCTCGAACACCAGGGCGGCGGGGCCAAAGCTCTCACATGACTACATGAATCGTCAGATTCACATATAAGTTCACCACCTAAACTCCTGCACAACCTTCACCTACATTCCTTCCCAATATCACCTTTAATTCCCTAGGCTGCAGTCAGGTTTCATGGCTGTAGCCTACAAATAACCTTTACCCGCTCCCGCACATAGTGCGGCAGCATCCCAAATTCCACATACTACCGCGGGTGCAATTGCGGGACCGCGCAAAGCTTCAATAAAATACAGCAAACTACGTGATATAACGTGGAGGGGTTTTTTAGTGGGTATGCCGCAGCAGAGCGGAGAGTCCCACATATCCTCCCAGCCATTGCACTTCGGCTGGGGGTTGAATGCGTAATGCATTTTTCCCCTCCACGGTAAAAAAAAAAAAATAAATAAATAAATAAAAAACTTGTGACCCATCCAAGTACTGACCACGCCCAATGCTGCTTAACTTCGGTGATCGGACGAGAACCGGTGTTTTCAGCAAGGGCAACATCGCAGAGGAACATGCCTAAGAAGAGCTCAGGAAAGAAGACGCGCCGAAATGGTAGCAACTCCAACGCAGCAGCACTTTCTCCTGCCATACATGAAACGCCGGAATCATCACCGCAGCGCGGTAGTGCTTTCTGGACGGTGTCTCCGGTGATGGCGTTGGTGGAGACCGGGCCGCAACCACACCAGTCGCCGAGGATGCTACATTCCACCGCCACCAGCACAGCGCATCTGACTGAAAAACCCACAACAGCCGACGTCGCCGCAGACAACCCGCCTGCCATACCAGCTGGCACCTCGGCCACCCAACCGCCTCTCACCACCGCAGATTGCCGGCCGCTGCAACCGCAGCTGCCGCCCCACAATCCAGTCACCACCGCAGAAGCCCGGCAACTGCACTCGCAGTCTCCGGCCTCAATAGACATTTCTCCATCACAGCCTCCTGTAGCCGCCGCAGCCACTACCAGCGCAGCACCAGCTCCCGAGAGTCAACCGGCCATCTTACACGTAAGCATGGCCACCCTACCGCCTCTCGCCTCAGCCGACTACCGGCAGCTGCAACCGCAACTGCCGGCAACCCATTCTGCCACCGCCGAAGAAGCCCCGGCCTCCGCAACTACGCCGCTCTCAAATACCAACGCAGCACCAACCACACCACAGCCTTTACCATCGCAGTCGACACCGCCGCTACTTCACAAGAAACACAGTGCAGTTATCCGTGGGGTACCAAGAGATCTCCCAACCAGGCTCATCACCGCTGCCGCACGCCAATGCTGGCCCTCAGCAATGAGGGCCACAAGGATAATGTCTTCCAAAGGTTGGTCACCTCTGGTGAGACTAGAGGGACCTCGAGGCTGCCTTATGCGAGGGCCTGCCCATGTTTGGGCGGCGCCTTAGCATCGAGGCAAGCCGAGAGCCCAGGCCTACTCCATGCCGCCGATTGTGCCAATTTGGCCACTCCGCTGAAACATGCTCTGCAACTCCAAGGTGCCACTACTGTGGCGCTCCAACAGCCACCGCCTCATGCACAGCGCATGATATGAGACTCCGCCGTAGGTACTGCGCCACCTGTGATGGCTTCGGCCATTTCACGGGACAGGCGCAGTGCCCGCTGTACCCTCGCAGCCGCCGCACACAGCACTCCTCTACAACCGTCGCCGCCCTACCCTCGCAGACACAGTGAGGGCCACACCAGCCTCCACCATCACTCCACTGATACCAGCAGCAGCGCCACCCGATAGTGCCATGAAGGATGCCGTGCAGGACCTCCACTCTGAGGTCCTGCATATCAGCTCCCGATTGGCTCTCCTGGAGGAGGCGCTGACTGCCATCTCCGCCGCCATTACTGAAACCCAGACCGCCACTCCAAGAAAACTCCACACAATCGAGGCCGGGCTCCAGGACTTGCAGCATACCACCGCCGCTACTGCGAATGTGTTGAGGACTTTCGCAACTAGTTGCACAGCACGACTCAACGATTCCGCAACCAAAGACGGCCTTGAACTACTAACCACCACACTGACTGACAGAATAGGAACTGACCACACTGACATCATACACAGTTCCCACAGAAAACTCACCCGGATAGAAGCCACTCTCCTGCAACATTCCACAACACCCAGACCACATAGATACAGGCCACACACCCTATTACTGAGCAGCTGCTCAACACTGACTTATACACAAATACTGAAGCTGCCAACCAGCAGCCTTGGCGCAACTCCGTAACTCGACGTTCCACCATCTTTGTACCAGAACGGATGCGTGACCCCTCCAATCCAGCCAACACTTACGCCTTACAGCTTTATGAGAGGTACTCAAGAAATCTAATGCAGCCACCCGTCCTGCAACAAAATAAAGTATCACCCTTTACTTCTACCTCACTCCACCTCCTACTTCCTACGTGCTATTACCCAGGGCCTTCGGGCCATGGGCAATTCCTAGCTATCCTTCCTCTACCCGCTCCCGGATATCGTCCGGCAGCAACGCAGACTGCCCTTATTAACGGAGGTGCATAAGCGGTACTCCATCACTCCCCTTTCCTTCTATTTCCATTTCCTCAATTTCACCTCAACTATTTTCCTTACTTTCACCAAGCTCTCCCTCTGAGGAAATAACTCAGGATCTTTCTCCCTTCCAACTCTCTTTCTGTCTCCCCCCTTCAAAAAAAAGAAAGAAAAAGGAAGCTCTATGGCTATGACGTAGAAAGTACACAGTCGCTTAAATTTGTAGCTAATTTAGCGTTTTGGAGTGAAGCTACGGTAGAGAAACCCCTTCTCTATGACTGTGATTTAGAAAACTTAAATTTGGAGCTAATTTAGCGTTTTGAAGTGAAGATACGGTAGAGAAACCCTTTCTCTATGACTGTGATTTAGAAAACTTAAATTTGTAGCTAATTTAGCGTTTTGGAGTGAAGATACGGTCCAGAAAGCCTTTCTCTATGACTGTAATTTAGAAAACTTAAATTTGTAGCTAATTTAGCGTTTTGGAGTGAAGATACGGTCCAGAAACCCTTTCTCTATGGCTGTGATTTAGAAAACTTAAATTTATAGCTAATTTAGCGTTTTGGAGTGAAGATACGGTAGAGAAACCCTTTCTCTATGGCTGTGATTTAGAAAACTGAAATTTATAGCTAATTTAGCGTTTTGGAGTGAAGCTACGGTCAAGAAATCCTTTCTCTATGACTGTGATTTAGAAAACTTAAATTTATAGCTAATTTAGCGTTTTGGAGTGAAGATACGGTCAAGAAATCCTTTCTCTATGACTGTGATTTAGAAAACTGAAATTTGTAGCTAATTTAGCGTTTTGGAGTGAAGATACGGTCCAGAAAGCCTTTCTCTTCGGCTGTGATTTAGAAAACTGAAATTTGTAGCTAATTTAGCGTTTTGGAGTGAAGATACGGTCCAGAAAGCCTTTCTCTATGACTGTAATTTAGAAAACTTAAATTTGTAGCTAATTTAGCGTTTTGGAGTGAAGATACGGTCCAGAAACCCTTTCTCTATGGCTGTGATTTAGAAAACTTAAATTTATAGCTAATTTAGCGTTTTGGAGTGAAGATACGGTAGAGAAACCCTTTCTCTATGGCTGTGATTTAGAAAACTGAAATTTATAGCTAATTTAGCGTTTTGGAGTGAAGCTACGGTCAAGAAATCCTTTCTCTATGACTGTGATTTAGAAAACTTAAATTTATAGCTAATTTAGCGTTTTGGAGTGAAGATACGGTCAAGAAATCCTTTCTCTATGACTGTGATTTAGAAAACTGAAATTTGTAGCTAATTTAGCGTTTTGGAGTGAAGATACGGTCCAGAAAGCCTTTCTCTTCGGCTGTGATTTAGAAAACTGAAATTTGTAGCTAATTTAGCGTTTTGGAGTGAAGCTACGGTCCAGAAACCCTTTCTCTTCGGCTGTGATTTAGAAAACTGAAATTTGTAGCTAATTTAGCGTTTTGGAGTGAAGATACGGTCAAGAAATCCTTTCTCTATGACTGTGATTTAGAAAACTGAAATTTGTAGCTAATATATCGTTTTGGAGTGAAGATACGGTAGAGAAACCCCTTCTCTATGGCTGTGACGTAGGAAGTACACTGACTTTCCCGCTGGAAAGAGCTAAAAGTATGAAAACGGCATCATGATTAGCAGCAAAAGGGCTAATGGTTCGTAAGAGAGCGAGTGTGTCCGTTATAAGAGCCGAAATTTGGCCACATGCGGCAGGAACAATGGAGCAGCAAGGTGCGCGCGTACACCTGAGCCTCTTGCTCACATTCCAATAGTGTTTACCTGCAAGAGAGAGAGAGAGGACATGTTGGCGCCAGAGAGTCTGTAGCACACCTGCAACCTCAGCCAGGCGGCGCGGCGTGACCACCTTGCTCACATCTGCGCTCCCAAAAATGTCACCATGTCCTCCTATCAGATCGCCATTTCCAACAACTTATTGATAAATATCGAGAAAAATTAGCAGAAATAGTCTAATTACTTGCTTCCTTGTAAGTAGAAGCGAAATAAGGGAGTACCATAGGTTAAAGTGATAGTCAAAAGCTGGTTGCTATGTCACTGAAGTTCCTTTGTTTGTATGGACAGGCGTTGACAAATTCCTGTATGAGAAACAGTGAAGCTGAAACCAATAACAAGGAATATCTCAAAAACCATCAACTCCACGAAAAAAAAAATGAATAAATAAAAAAAAAATAAAGATAATAATAATAATAATAATAATAATAATAATATATATATATATATAACGTAAACTGTGTGTTTTAACGAGCTCTACATTTTTTTGTAAAGTAAGTTTTGTCTGACTCTTACGGATTACCAATTATAAATTTCGGAAAATGCATCCAAAATCTGGATCTTTCGTGACTATTCTCAGAAAAATTATGATATTTTTCTTGCACGTATCTCTAATATACGATATTTTAATCAAAATCCTTAGAACCATTTTTGAGAAAATCAAAAGTTTAGAAAATATTATCCATTAACGGGTATTTGTGTGTGGAGAAATATTATTGAAAACATTCGTGTTGCCTCTTGTGAACTTAAGTATCAAGTTTGCCGTTTAATCGACTTTTCGTTTTTGAGCTGTGAGCCCACAGACACACACAATGACACGGAATAAGAAACACGTACACAGAGGGACAGACACATACAGACACAAACACAGACACACACAGATACAGACTGACACGGGCACAAACACACACCGACACAGACACAAACACACAGACACACACAAACACACACCGACACAGACACAAACATACAGACACACACGACCACCACCACATACATACAGGCATAGACACACAGACATACAAACACAAAAAGACACACACGGACACAGACACACACACATAGACACACACTGACTGACACAGACACACAAAGATAAACACGGACACAGACTACTACATACATACAGGCATAGACACACAGACACACAGATACAGACACACACAGGCATAGACACAGACACACACAGGCACACACGGACACAGACACAGACACACACAGACACAAATAGACAGACACAGACATAGCAGACACTCACAGACAGAGACAGTCACAGACACAGACTGACACAAACAGATACACACAACCACAGAGACAGACAGACAATACCACAGACAGACTGACGCAGGCACAGACGCACACATACACAGACGCACACATACACAGACGCACACATACACAGACGCACACATACACAGACACTCAGACACAGACACTCAGACACAGACACACAGTCACAGACAAACTGACGCAGGCACAGACGCACACACGGACATTTTTCTAAAAAATGCTTTTTCTGAATCAAGAGTATGTCAGAAAACATATTTGCTTTGAAATCTCTGTATTGAATTTTTAGATGGAATACAATATCTTCTCTATATACTATGCACATAGTACGTGTAGAGAAAGTAAAATTCGATGACATAAATTGCGTGTTTTAACGAGATATCTGAATGTTGTAAAAGTATGTTTTTATATGACTCTGTATAAAGGAGCGAGCCCTGAAACTGCAACCCCACATCATCTCACTACATGAGCACGCAGCTGTGCCAACACTCAGCACTTATTGACAAAATCTTATTTAAACTAATTACTTTCCTTGTTACAAGCACATTGCTTCAACTTTTGTGACCGTCTTGTCAACATAACTCACTGACCTTTTGTCACTATTTTCGGTGCTGTATGTTACTTTCTCTACACGTACTATGTCCGTAGTGCATAGAGAAGGTATTGTATTGCACCCAAAAATTCCATACACAGATATCACCGGAAATACACGTTTTGGGCCCCCTGAATACAGTTTTTTAGAAAAAGGTCCGTGTGTCTGTGGGCAACACAGCTCAAAAACGAAAAATCCGTTAAATTCCAAACTTGGTATTTATGTTCAATATCTTCCAAGAATATGACACGAAGATTTTCAAGAAAACCCTCTGCCTCAACTACCCTTTACATGGAAAATATTTCGAAAATGCCGTTTTTCTAAAAATGGCTCAAACGCCTTTGATTAAAATATCTTATATTTAAGATATTTATACGACAAATATAATGTATATATTTAATTTTCGGAGAATAGCTTCTCAAGTCCTTTATTCTGGTAGATTTTTTTTTTATTTTGCACAACTACTAAACTCTAAAAGATAGACAAAAACCTGGTACATATAAACATTTAGATCACCTTAAAAAACACAATTTATCATATACATTTTGACCATTTTCGAGATATTCCTTGTTATTGGTTTCAGCTTTTATATTCTTAAACTTCTTTTTTGAAAGGGGAACTCCTGGCCACGCAAAGAAAGGACTTCATTCTCATGGCAAGCACATTTTAAAACATTTGACTGTGCATTCTCTTATTTCCCTTCTACTTGTAAGGAATTAAGTAATAGGTCGAATACGTTTATTATGTTACAGAGATGAAGAAAAAGTAAAGTGAATGGGGGGGGGGGAGTGAATACACTAGGCTAAACCGACAGTCAAATGTTTTAAAACTGAATCCAATAACAAGGAATGTCTCGAAAACGGTCAACGGTCAATAAAATGTACATGACATAAAGTGCGTTTTAATGAGATTTATATTTTCTGTTAAGTAAGTTTTAGTCCATCTCTTACGGTTTACCAGCTATGCTAAATTCAGAATAAAGAGATCTTCAGAAGCTACTCCCAGAAAGTTCAAGATATAAATTTTATTTGTCAGGTAAATATCTTTAATATACGATATTTTAATCAAAATCGTTAGAGCCATTTTTGAGAAAATAAAAATTTTCGAAATTTTTTCCATCTAAATGACAGTTGTGGAGGGGATTTTTCATGAAAATCTTCGCGTCGTATCCTTGGAAAATACTGAACTTATACATCAAGTTTGGTAAGACGGACCTTTTTATAAAAGTGCTTTTTTGGACTCAGGGGGTCTCAAAGCATATATTTCAGTTGAAATCTCCGTATGGAATTTTTGGTGCAATACGGTACATCCTCTATACAATATCTACATAGTACATGTAGACAAAGTAAAAATCTGATGTGTACCATTCACATGACTTTCTCTACATCTGTGCAACAAATTATTATTAAAAAGCTCTTCTATTTACTTCATGCTAATGGAGAAAAAATAGCCAGAAATAGTCTTATAACTTGCTTCCTTGTAAGTAGGAGCGAAATAAGGGAGTGCCATAGGTTAAAGTGATAGTCAAAAGATGGTTATTATTTGACTGAAGTTTCTTTGCTTGTATGTACAGGAGTTGACAAATTCCCGTATGAGAAAACTATAAGTTTTTCAAAGCTGAAACTAAAAACAAGGAATATCAAAAACGATCAACTCTACGAAAACAAATGTATATTATATAAATTGTGTGTTTTAACGAGCTCTACATTTTTTGTGTGGTAAGATTTTGTCCATCTCTTACCGTTTAGCAGTTATGCAAACTTTCGTAAAATTCGTCCAGAATAAAGATCTCTTCAGAGGCTATTCCCAGAAAATTCAAGATATACATTTTATTTGTCAGGTAAATATCTTTAATATACGATATTTTAATCAAAATTGTTAGAGTCATTTTTGAGAAATCAACATTTTCGTATAGTTCTATGTAAAGGGTAGTTGGGGTGGGGGGATTTTCTTGAAAATCCTCGTATCGCATCCTTGGAAGATACCAAACTTAAATACCAAGTTTGGTATTCAACGGCCTTTTCGTTTTTGAGCTATGCACACACACACGCACATGGACCTTTTTCTGAAAATGCGTTTTTTTTGGACTCAAAAAATGTATTTCCGGTGAAATCTCAGTATCGAATTTTTAGGTGGAATGTAATACCTGCTCTATACACTGTACATAGCACGTGTAGAGAAAGTAAAAATCTAATGTGTTGCATTCAGATGACCTTGTCTATTCGCTTTTCTGCAAAGAGCTTTAATCTTTAATTGCACAGAAACTTTTAGTGGACTTTTTTTCCTTCTAATTTTGTAACTTTCAGCAATAAAATTAGACTAGATATGACTGTTTTATATTTTAAAATTATTAATATTTTTACTTTCTCTACACGCACTATATACATAGTGTATAGAGAAGGTATTGTAATGCACCCAAAAATTACATACCGAGATTTCACCGGAAATACATGTTTTGTGCCCCCTGAATCCAAATAAAACATTTTTGGAAAAAAGTCCAAGTGTGTGGACTATGCTGTCCAAAACGAAAATACCGTTGAATACCAAACTTGGTATCTTCCAAGGATACGACAGGAAGATTTACAATATAATCCCCCACCCCCAGCTACCTTTTATATGGACAAATTTGATTTTCTCAAAAATGACTAACGATTTTAATTAAAATATTGCATATTAAAGATATTTACCTGGCAAATAAAATATATATCTTGAATTTTCTGGGAACAGTCTCTGAAGAGCTCTTCATTCTGGATAAATTTTACGGAATTTTGCATAACTACTAAACCGTAAGAGATGGACAAAAACTTACCACACAAAAAATGTAGAGCACGTTAAAACACAAAATTTATGTTATATACATTTTTTCGTTGTGTTGATCGTTTTTCAGATATTCCTTGTTTTTGGTTTCAGCTTTGAAACACTTGTACTTTTCTCATACAGGAATTTGTCAACTCCTGTCCATACAAACAAAGGAACTTCAGTCACATAGCAACCAGCTTTTGACTGTCACTTTAACCTATGGTACTTCCTTATTTCGCTTCTACTTACAAGGAAGCAAGTAATAAGACTATTTCTGCTAATGTTTATCTCGATTAGTATGATGTAAATAGAAGCATAAGCTGTTTAACAATAATTTGTTGCAGAGATGTAAAGAAAGTCACATGAATGGAACACTTCATATTTTTTATTGCAATAAAACGTGTTTTTAAATAAAAATTCATCAACTGCAGTCAGAAACCAAGCAAGCGTGCCACACACACCAGTTATTTTACTTGGGCCCTCCCCATCTTTACTACAGGCACATTTGACTGCAGTCGCTTGGATTCGAGTTTGAATGAATGAGCAATTCATTTCATATCGCATGATCATACTTCATGGGTAAAAACTTACGGTCGTTATTGTTTCATTTGCTTCTTGCTGATGGCCAACACAAAATAAAAATGAGGAACAAGATAAATAGAGACGCCTTTGCAAAAAAAAAACAAAAACAAAAAAAACCCTGATATGTTACACTCACATGACTTTCTCTAGCTACTCTACAAATAAACTTCTTACAAAAGATTCTTCTTTTTTCAACACGATGCTAATCGAGATAAACATTAGCAGAAATGTATTACTTAGTACATTATAAGTAGAAGGCTACTAAGGGAATACACTAGGCTAAAACGATAGTCAAATGTTCTAAAAACTGGTTGCCATATGGTTTAAATCCCTTCTTTGAATTGTCACGTGTTGACAAATTATCGTATGTGAAAAGTTTAAGAATTTTTTAACTGAAACCAATAATAAGGAATATCTCATAAAACGATCAACTCCATGAAAAAATGTGTATAACATAAATTGTGTGTTTTAACGAGCTCTACATTTTCTGTTAAGTAAGTTTTTGTGTAGCTCTTACGGTTTACCATTTATGCAAAATTCAGAAAAAATGCATCCAGAATGAAGAGGTCTTCAGAGGCTATTCCTAGAAAATTCAAAATATACATTTTATTTGTCGTGTAAATATCTTTAATATACGATATTTTAATCAAAATCCTTAGCCATTTTTGAGAAAATAAAAATGTTGGAGAAATGTTCCATATAAAGGGTAGTTTGGGATGGGTGGGTTTACTTGAAAGTCTTCGTCTCGCATCCATGGAAACGGAGTTTTCGTTTTCGTGCTATACTGTCCACCCACCCGCATGTTTAGGGGCTCTCAAAACATGTATTTCCGGTGAAGTCTCGGTATTTCAATACACTATGTACATAGTACCTGTAGAGAAAGTAAAAAAAGTTCCAAAATAAATTGTGTGTTTTAAAGTTATTTGTGTAGGGCGTTTCCATCTATCGTTTATTGTTTACCCGAATAGACTTCAAAGTCTGATACCAGAAAATTCAAGATGCGAGTATATTTTATTTGTCATTATTAGAGCCATTTTTGAGAAAATAAAAAATGATCCAGTAATTAGTGGTGGAAGTTTATTTGAAAATTTAGCGTTGTATCTTTATCCGACATTTTGTTTCTGAAGCATACACTTGGACACTTTTAAAGAGTGCCTTTTTTGGATTTAATGGTGTTTAAAATAAGTATTTCTGCCGTTTTTGCTTGGAGCGCGCTACCTACTAAGTACTGCAGTAAAGTTTGATATCGATAAATCTTAAGAGGCAAATGTGGTTTTTCAGCAGAACAATCGTGACAAATTGCGGGTTTGTTTTCTCTTGCAACCCAATTTCTCGGTCAGATACCGTGAAGACAGACGAACGTCTTGCGGTTGCTAAGCCACCTGAAATCCAAGGAAACCTTGCTGCCAACCTAGCAGATATTATCTTCGGCAAGTTATGAAATATTTCCAGCACGTCTATACTAACCAGGCGAGGATGCGCGCGCACTCATTTAGTGTGTGTACACCGCTAACTTATTAAATAAGATTCGCACCAATTAAAATCTAGTTCAGCACTCATCGTTACTCCGTGTAATTACTGCACAAGATTCACACCAGTGATAATAGACGTGTTTGTGCTTGGTGTACTGCCTATTCTCCTTGCTCCCAGACCTCTAACACTACTGCTGGTATTCGCCGATTTTCTCTGGGAAAGGAACGTGCCTGAAAATGAAAATGTTCAGAGATGGTACTGAGTCCCAGTTCGCGATGAAGTTGGGCGTTGCGTTATGTATGCAGGTGGGAAGTGAATAAATGCAAGTTTTTGTATCAGCGTTTGAAGTCGGCATTTGCAGTATTTTTATTTTCTCTATACCTACTATGTACATAGTGTATAGAGAAGGTATTCGATACCAAGATTTCACCGAAAATATACGTTTTGAGACCTCCCGAAAAAAAAAAAGCATTTTTAGCAAAATGTCGGTGTATCTATCACGTCTGCCAGTGTGTGCGTGTGTGTGTGCGTGTGTGTGTGTGTGTGAACAGCATAGCTAAATTTCGATTTTTTTTCCATGTAAAGGGTAGTTTGTGGTGGGGGTATTTTTCTCAAAATATTCGTGTAGTATCCCTGGATGATACTAAATTACATGCCAAGTTTGGTATTTTATCCACTTTTCGTTTTTGAGCTATCGTGTTCATTGACACATACACGGATTTTTGTTTGGATTCAGGGGCCCTAAAACATATATTTCCGGTGAAATCTCGGTATGGAATTTTTGGTTGTATTACAATACCTTTTCTTTACACTATGTACATAGTGATTTACCGCGAATGTAGAACTAGAAGCATGTTGGACGCTACTGGCGGGCGCGGAAGATGTGGAAGGGCTAGGAAAATTTATACTCAAGGAAAGACAGCTGAGATCTGAGAAAGCTAGGGGTAAGAACAGCTAAACAAAAATGACTACAATATTTTACATTCATATATTTTATGTCACACTTAAGTCACTGTTGTGTTATGGTTTTAGATATTGTGTATACCTATATTTCTCTTAAGTGTACATATCTATTATTTTAGGTACATTTATGCTTCTGAATAAGGTGTACTCTGTGCTGTATATTTAAATTGCTGTATTTGAATATCTTTGTCTTTTTACTTTCTCCATGCGCACTATGTACATAGTGTATAGAGAAAGTATTGCACTCCACCCAAAAATTCGATACCGAGATTTCACCGGAAATATATGTTTTAGGGTCACCAATATCCAAAAAAAGCATTTTCACAAAAAGGTCCGTGTGTGTGTGTGTGTGTGTGTGTGTGTGTGTGTGTGTGTGTGTGTGTCCGTGTGTCTGTGAACACGATAACTCAAAAACGAAAAGTCGGTAAAACACCAAACTTGGTATTTAAGTTTAGTATCTTCCAGGGATGCGACACGAAGATTTTGAGAAAACTCCCCCCACCCCCAACTAGCCTTTACATGGAACTTTTTTCGAACATTTTGATTTTCTCAAAAATGGCTCTAACGATTTTGATTAAAATTTCGGATATTAAACATATTTACCTGAAAAATGAAATGTATATCTTGAATTTTCTGGGAATAGCCTCTGAAGAGTAGTTTATTCTGGATGAATTTTACTGAATTTTGAATAACTGCTAAACCGTAAGATGGACAAAAACTCACTACACAAAAAAATGTAGAGCTCATAAAAACACACAATTTATGTTATATACATTTTTTTCGTGGAGTTCGTCGTTTTTGTGACATTCCTTATTTTTGGTTTCTGCTATGAAAAACGTATACTTTTGTCATACAGGAACTTGTCAACTCCTATCCTTATAGACAAAGGAACTTCATTGACATAACAACCAGGTTTTGACTATCACTTTAACCTACAGTTGTCCCTTATTTCGCTTCTACTTACAAGGAAGCGAGTAATAAGACTATTTCTGCTATTTTTTTCTGATTAGCATAAAGTAAATAAAAGTATAACTTTCTAAGAATAATTTGCTGCAAGGATATGGAGAAAGTCATGTGAATGGTACACATCAGATTTTTATTTCCGTGTTTACTCTTTTAATACACTTATGCATTCATGTACGCAGTAGAGGACGCGAGATAGGAGTTATGTTATTTTCATGCAATGTCAAATACAGAAGGCAGTGAAAAATCGGGTCACGTATGCGAGGCGTGTCTGACATTTTTTTTTTTTTTTTTTTTAATACAGTTCCGGAGTCTGGTCGGTGCTCCGGCGCTGTATACCCTACTTTTTATTTACCTAATTTAATTACTTTGATTACTGTTTCTCTGTTTTACTTTTTACACACACATACACAAACATATAACACCCATGCCCAAACTACAAATTGGATCGTGGGACATCGGATAATTTCATTGTATACAATTTCCGTCCTATTTTTTGGTCCAATTCCAGTTTGCTACAACAGGATACAGCGTTTCTAATTTTTTGTCCAAACGTATGAAATCAACCAATGAGCGACCTGGTGGTAATGATGTAATAAGATGGCAGCTAGCGCTGGGTCTTCCTTCTCGCCAACGTAATTGTTTGTGTGAAACTTTGCTGTATCTTGTAGACTTTGTCGTAAATAATAGTGTTATAGTAGCTGAGCTATTGTTGGAATACACATTTTTTTGTGCGGCAGAGATTTATGACTCGGATCTTTATAACTCCTGCAAATGACCTTCTCACAACAAAATATAAAAACGTGACTGCTGGTTCATTTGCTGGTATGGACTGCTTCAAATTTGTGTCTTGGCGAGTGATTTTTGCCTCAACTAAGGACAGCAACTTTCCAAACAAATATTCGTCCATTCTAAGGAAGTTAAAATAATTTACAGGGCCAGAAACGAGTTCATTTTGCAGTACACCTCTTCCTTGGCCACGTTCCAACCATGGTCTTGTCCACCTTGATTGATTTGTTTCTTTCTATTATAATATGCTCTTGCAATGGATACATAAACTAAGCTTGCGAACGTAAATAATTGTGGTTCAGCAACCTCCACCATTTTCTATCAGCTGTTCATGTGCATGCGAGAAATATTTCCAATACACACTCCCGTGGGAATGGAATGGAGAAATTGTACACAACGTTCACGTTGTATACAAAAATTTTGGACGCTTCTATTCAGAAAGTTGTGTTGCTACTTCCTGTGCACTTTGATTTTTAGGTAGGTACTTTTGGAGCTTCAACTGCAGTTCTTTATGCAGTCCTGCTGCTCCTATGTAAAAGTTCTTCTGGTACCAGTTGCTCAGACTAAGTTTCTAATGAAGAATGTCCTCTCGTTCGCCTCTAGTCCCTTTCCTTCACATATTCACAAACTTTAGGTTATTCAAAATAAATTTCTTCGAGCTAATTCTCCTTGGTTCATCAGAAACATCAAACTGCTTCAAGAGTTTGGCATCCTGTCCCTCAAACAATACATTCTGTCAAGAAAGTATCGGGAATTGATCATTTAAAGATCCTGTTTAAAAGGGGATTAGAAATTATTGTTGTCACTAAGTTGGTACAACTTTCCTCTATACCCACGCGGAGTTTGATCGTCATCTGTCATCTTGTTTGTTTACAGTACATCGTTTTGTTAGATCAACTCAAAGGTGATTTGCGATTTTACGATGGATACAAATATTGAACAAAGAATCTGTCTCAAATTTTGCGTTGCAAATGGTATTTCGTGTGCCGAATCGCTGAAAATGTTACAGAGGGCTTACGGTGAATCGACTTTATCAAAAACACGTGCATATGAGTGGTACAGTGCATTCAAAACTGGTCGAGATGTGGTGGAAGATTTGGTCGGCAATCAATGGTTTCAACTGAACTGAACATCGCTAAAGTGAAGAAAATGGTGTCTGAAAATCGTCATTTAGGTCTGAGAGAGATTTCCGCTGAACTTTCTGTGTCTCATGAATCGATTCGTACAATTTTAAACGATTGTTTGGGCATGACACGCGTTACAGCTCAGTTAGTTCCAAAAGACTTGAATTTTCTGCAAAAACTCAATCGTGTAAGTATTGCTGAAGTCATGCTAGAACGAGCCAGTTCCGACCCCACATTCATGAAACGCATTGTAACTGGTGATTAGACGTGGGTTTACGAGTTTGACACTCAAACCAGTCAACAAGCTTCCGAATGGCGCCTTCCAACTGAACCGAAACCTAAAAGGGCACGTCAAACTCGATCAAAACTGAAGGTCATGTTGACAGTTCCTTTCGATTATCGCGATGTCGTGCACTCAGAGTTCTTGCCAGAAGGTCATATGGTAAATAAAGACTATTATTTGAGCGTTATGCGGTGTTTGAGAGAACAAATACGGCGAAAAAGGCCAGATTTGTGGAACGACAACTCATGGATTCTGCACCACGATAACGCACCACCTCACCAGGCTATTATTGTGAACGAATTTCTGGCCAAAAACTCAACAAATTTCATCGAACAACCGCCGCATTCACCTGATCTGACTCCTGCTGATTTCTTTCTCTTTCCAAAACTCAAGTTACCACTTCGAGGCACCCGTTTTCAGTCGATAGAAGACATAAAGGAAAATTCCTGGCGACAATTGACATCGATTCCTAAAAGTGCCTTCAAAAAATGTTTTGATGATTGGATTATTCGTTGGCATAAATGTATAATTTCAGTAGGGGCCCACTTTGAAGGCGATAAAATAAAATTGGATGAATAATTCATTTTTTGTGTTTTATTGGCAAATTCCCGGAACTTTCTTGACACAGTAGTACATCAGATCTCTGTCAAAGATCTTCTACTCTATGTTACTTAGCGTTTCAGTAGCTCTTCTGTAAAAGTTGGAGGAAAGAAGCCAAGACTGAAGAGAAAGCTACCTCAAGACATCCTATAATCGGACACCGAAATTGAAGAACAAGACTGATTCAACCTAATTTGTAATAACTATATTTTCTTTCTTCATACTAATATTGTTAATAGTACAGCTTTATTTTTCAACTCCTATTTTACAAACTTGTTAATATTATTTTAATTTTTAAGTTTACCTGCAATTTGTATTTCTAAACTTGTTATAAACTTCATTGTAATTTCTGTTAGCCTCTATACTTTTCAGACAATGTACAGATATTAATGGTATCATATGACCCATATCAATGTTATTTACTTGTTATTTTATGTTAAATGATTATAAAATGGCCAGTATAGCTTTTAGCTGGTCGGTCAAAATAAATAATTAAAAAAATTGTTACTTTTTGAGAATGTATGGCAAAGAAAGCAACGTTTAGTATTTGTGGTCACGTGGTGGCTCGCACAATTCTTATCCAAGGTGTCGACTCCATTGTTTGTCTCGTTGTTGGCGCAGTGTGATCATCTTATGCACACTTGAAACTGCGAGCGATTTTTCGAGGAACGCAGCAGACCAGAGTGGTATCTTCACCAGACTTAATGTCCCTGTGTTTTACGCTCAATAATTCAGCCGACAAACGTCTTTCACTACTTTCTCTACACGTAGTATGTACATAGTGTGTAGAGAAGGTATTGCACTCCACCCAAAAATTCCATACCGAGATTACACCGGAAACATATGTTTTGGGTCCCCTTTAACCAAAATAAGCATTTTCAGAAAAAGGTCCACGTGTGTGTCTGTGAACACGATAATTCAAAAATGAAAAGTGAATAAAATACCAAACTTGGTATTTAAATTTAGTATCTTCCAGGGATGCGACACGAAGATTTTGAGAAAAATCCCCCACCCCAAACTACCCTTTACATGGAACTTTTTTTGAAATTTTTTATTTTCTCAAAAATGGCTGTAAATGTTTTGATTAAAATATGGTATATTAAAGATAATTGCCTGACAAATAAAATGTATATCTTGAATTTTCTGGGAATAGCCTCTGAAGACTACTTTATTCTTAATGAATTTTAAGGAAGTTTGCATAACTGCTAAACCGTAAGAGATAGAGAAGAACTTAGGACACAAAAAATGTAGAGCACCTTAAAAGACACATTTCATGTTATATTCATTTTTTGTGTGGAATTGATCGTTTTTGAGATATTCCTTGTTTTTGGTTTCAGCTATCTCATACAGGAGGAATTTGTGAACTTCTGTCCCTACAAACAAAGGAACTTCAGTCACATAACAACCAGCTTTTGACTATCACTTTTACCTATGGTACTCCCTTATTTCGCTTCTACTTACAAGGAAGCAAGTTATAAGAATATTCCTGCTCGATTAGCTTGAAGTAAACAGAAGCATAAGCTCTTTAACAATAATTTGTTGCAGAGATGAAGAGAAAGTCATGTGAATGGATTTTTTTATTGTTCCAACATATAATAATCTAAAATGACTAATTAATTCTATATGAGTAACGCAGTTGTCCAGTATTACAAATACTGGCTGCGCTAAACGTCTAACTACTATAGCGGGTTTGTTGCTTACAGAAAAAGGCCTCTAGTTGCTTTCTTACATCAATTTCCAAATTCTGGTCTCTGCAAGAGCATACATTTTATTGCCGTGTTTGGCTCACTTCTTAAATCTGCGTCTCCCACCAAAGGCTTCAAGCTTTTCAACAAAAGGTGAAAAGATTTCCCGGTTTGCTCCTCTCTTATAGGTCTGTCGTCAAAACGGAGGCACCGAAGAGGGAATTTGAATCGTCTCAAATTCATTACAAAATGGAATTTTTCAACTCCGCTCCAATCTGTGTCCCAGAGGTCTTCTATTTGCATACATCCAAATACAGAAGACCCAAGAATGCCTTTAATTCAATAATATCAGTCACTTTTGGATATCTTTCCCTTTTTAAACTGACTTTTATGAATGCTATGTATTGATTTGTGTGTAGGACAATAGTTGCTAACATTTTTTTTTTTGAAAGGGGGAGACAGAAAGAAAGTTGAAAGGGAGAAAGATCCTGAGTTATTTCCTCAGGGGGAGAGCTTGGTGAATGTGAGGAGAGTGTTGTGGTAAAATTGAGGAAAGGGAAATAGAGAGGAGGGATGATGGAGTACTGGTTAGCAAGGGCAGTCTGCGATGCCGCCGGACGATGTCCGGGAGCGGGTAAAAGAAGCATGACCAGGCTTTCCCATGACACAGAGGCCCTGAGTATTAGCGCTAGGAAGAAGGAGGGGGTGACATTTTATTTGTTTGCAGGGGAAGTGTCTGCATCATTTTGAGTTGCTCTCAAAGCTTTAGGTGGTCGAGGCGCGGTGTTGCACCAAAGCAGCTTCAGCAGTTGGGTGTGCGTCTGTGTGTTGACGAGCAAGTGCTCAGTGCTGTGTTGTGTCTCCTGATGCCGTGTGGTCAGGGTGGAACTGTCTGATTGCCTGTTTGATGCTGTGGTTTGTTCCTGGATAGTAGTTTCAATCCGGGAGATTTCCGGTAAGCACTGTGTAGGATGTCGGTGTGGTCAGGTCGTATTCTCTCGGTCAGGTTGCTGGTGAGTCGTTCGAGACCTGCCTCGAGGGATGTCTGTTTCATGGCAGTGGTGTGTAGTTGGGAGATGCAGCTGGACACCCAGCGCTGCCGTGGAGGCGGTGGGGTCTGTGCTGCGGCTGCGGCGACAGTTGATGGTGCTGGGGTGACTGACGGCTGTACGTGTCGGCTGCGCGGGTATTTCGGGCACTGCGCCTGGCCCGTAAAGTGGCCGTAGCCTCTGCAGGAGGCGCAGCATCGGCGGCGGTTCGTCAGTACATGTGCTCTGGCGTCGTCCGAACAGGAGCAGGTCATCGCGCAAGGTTGCTTCGTAGTCTCCGACCTGGGCGAGTTCTAGCCGGACTAGTGGAGACGGGCCTCTTCCGGATTGTATTCTCGTGGCCCTCAGCGAACGGCAGTGGCCAAGGTCACGGGGAACCTCCCCGGATGACCAGGCTGAGGCGCTGCAAAGGGATGGTGGTTTGCGGCGGTGGCTGAGGCATAGATGGACTGACCTGGTCGTGTCGCGTCGGCAATTTCGTCAGCAGTCAAGTACATGTTTGCCATGACATGCTTCAAGCATAACATCTGGCAATCTAGTGAGTACATTTTGCCAACTTGCTCTACATGTACCTCTGGATTCAGTAGAATAGAGTATCTCTAGCAACAGGTTCGTGTTTTGTGCCACTTTCCTCTGTGTTGGAATTTTCCTCTCGGGTGGCAAAAGTATCGCTGTCTTCTTCACATTGCCCTCCATCGACATCGTCGCTCTGTAGCAAACGGAGAACTGCCTCTAAGTCGTTTGGGTTGCTTAGGTCATGTCTTGCGTCTTCCAGACATTCTAAAAAAATCGATTGTGTTCACATGACTTTCTCTACATCTCTGCAACAAATTACTGTTAAAAAGCTTATACTTCTATTTACTTCATGCTAATCAGAACAAATTAGCAGAAATAGTCTTATTACTTGCTTCCTTGTAAGTAGAAACGAAATAAGGGAGTACCATAGGTTAAAGTGATAGTCAAAAGCTGTTTGCTATGTGACTGAACTTCCTTTGTTTATATGGACAGGAGTTGACAAATTCCGTATGAGAAGGTATAAGTTTTCCAAAGCTGACACCAAAAACAAGGAATATCTCAAAAACAATCAAATCCACGATTAAGATGTATATAACATAAATTGCGTGTTTTAACGTGCTCTAAATTTTTTGTGCGGTACGTTTTTGTCTATCTCTTATGGTTTAGCAGTTATGCAAACTTCCGTAAAATTCATCCAGAATAAAATATTATTCAGAGGCTATTCCCAGAAAAGTCAAGATACACATTTTATTTGTCAGGTAAATATCTTTAATATACGATATTTTAATCGAAATCCTTAGAGCTATTTTTCGGAATATCAAAATTTTCGAAAAAGTTCCATGCAAAGGGTAGTCAATCTTCGTGTCGCATCCTAAACTTAAATACCAAGTTTGGTATTTTATTGACTTTTCGTTTTTGAGTTATCGTGTTCACAGACACACGGACACACGGACCTTCTTCTGAAAATGCTTTTTTTGGATACGGGGGAGCATAAAACCTATTTTTCCGGTGAAATGTCGGTATGGAATTTTTGGATGCAATACAATACCTTCTCTATACACTATGTACAGTCATGAAAAAAATGATTGAGCAATGTTAGCTTTCGAAGTATCGCTTTGGCCTCACGGAAGCACACGAAGTTAACACAAGCTGGGTTTACACGAGGACGTGCACTATGCTACAAAACATGCTTTTATAGAGCGAGGTAAGACGTAGTTTATTGCTTCATGACATAAAATAGCAACTAGACAACAATGATAATAACTGTTTTTCGCTAATATGCACACAAACACTACAAAATAAGCCAAAGTTTGACAGTTGAGCTGACCGCTACAGTTCTTTATAAACAGGGACAACGCAGCCCCGAGGTAGAAATGGCTCAGTGCTAACGTGCTCCTTTTGAAACTCAGGGTGCTACATAGCGTACGTTTGAACCCGCATAGATTTTTTTCATGATTATTATTTTTGTTTTTAGTTCATATTAGTACTCTTTACACCCGATGTAGATTACTTTATGTGAATTATTTTATTTAAATCTTTAAATCTAAATGTATCTACATTTTTTATATAAATCTTTTATTTGTTGTTCCCGCAAACTAGAAAGGCTAACAAAACAAGAGAAAACTTAATTATAATACTTTGCATGGTTCCCATTATTTGCCCTCAATCTTCGGGGCATGGAAGCCGCAAGCGTTTGAAAATGATTAATGTCTTCTGCTAGTGAATCTCAAGTGTCTGTCATGGCACACCACAGTTGTGTAGCATTATTCAATCTGGGATCCCGAGAAAGACTCTTGTTTTACTTTCGCCCAATCATGTTCAATTGGGTTGGGATCTGCTAACTTTGGAGGCCACGGTATCTGCTCTAAGATATTCGTGTGCTCCGAAAACCTCTTTTGAGCTTTGGCCGACTTGTGGACCGAATGATTATCCTGTTGGAATTTAGTAATACCTTCAGGATAACGCTCTTGGGCAGATGGAAACAACATGTTCTAGAATCTCGGAATATGTTTTTCGGTCATTTGGCCACTCCTTGCGCATATCATATCGAGCACCACTAGGCAAACACAGTCAAATTGGCAGTACAGAACGTAGCTTCGTCGGAGAAAACTACCTCGCTCCGATCCAAGTTCTCGACTGTACAGAAAATGCCAACCTGTCAATTTTGTGGGCTTCAGTTAGCACTTCCTTCACTGCCGCACATCTACGCCGTATTTCGGCATCTTTACAGGGGTTGCTAACCGTGTGTGCACTACCCGGGAATAAAGATAAAGCCCGGCAGTCAGAAACGGATCTCCTTCGACCTCTGCCATGAGAGACCTGTCTTCATTCTCCGTAGATAAACGCGGGCGACCAGTGCTCTTCCTTGCAGCAACCTGTCCCTCTTCACGATATAACCTCCTCGCAGTTGACTGTGGAACATCACAAATGCTACCCGCTTGGGTGGCCGGCCGTATAACCCTGTGAAACCAGGGTGAGAACAGCAGAACGTTTGAACTTGGGCTCAGTAACACACAAAGCGGTTGCGTTACCTCTGAGCTACATTTGTGTGGGCAAACAAGCTTCTGCTGCCACATTCATATAGGCGCCTTAATATCCTCGTGTTTCTTATGGTAATGTGATTCATTTATCGTGTTCAGGGTACTTCATGACTTCTGAACCAGCTCATTGCTTGATTCAGTTAATTGGGAATTGGTTGCTCCACCTATATGTAAAACTTCCATAAGTATAGCATGGGGTAGAAACACTTTTGGGTTTGTTTACTAATTGGCTAACAAGAAAGGGAAGCAGGGTGCTTGTTGTCACATTCTTTATCAGGAACCAATACAAATGCGAGACACGGTGCAACACAGGCGATAACGTATGTCGCAGACACTCTTAGCTGCATATTGGAAATAGCGACCAGTGTAAACCTCGCTGCGATACTGAAATATTCTGCTCTCAATCATTTTTACCATGCCTGTACATAATACGTGTAGACAAAGTAAAAATGGACGAGCTGGGTCGCGTAGCATCCAGCGGATGCAAATGCTGAAATTCGCAGCACGTGTAACCCAATAATGACGGTTTGTCAAAAGAAATTGTCAGCCAAGAAAATAGTGAGAGCGGTGCGGCAGAGTTCAGTTTGTGTAGTGTCGGTCAGCAAGAATGGATTTGTGAGCAGCAAGCGGGAAATTACACAAAGTGAGTATTGCAATCCAAATCTCAGGTTTCAACTTCAAGTAATATTAGTTACAAACTACAGCATGTTAGTGACAATTCAGCTCAACTATTAAAGCACCAATGGAATGACCGAGATTAGGCAATTTGAACCAATCGCGGTCATCTGACTGAAGCAATATTGTCGAAACATCTTATCGCAGCTGTTTAATCTCCTGTCTTCGTTATTGGTAACAAGATGACAATCCAGTCAGTTCCACAATTGTACTTTCTATTAATTCAGTTTCAATGTTTATTGAAAAGTTTTACCCAGCTCATAATGTATTTAGTTCAAAAAAGGATTGAAAATAATCATTATTTGTATTTCTTATGTATGAGATGAGTGCAATAACCTCAAATAAAATAACGTTTGTTTCCATTTCATGTATTAGAACTGAAATAAAATAATTGTTCCGTATTTCTATTGTTGCTATCGATATTCGTACATTGGGTGTAGAGGCGGTCACACACACACACACATTGTGTAAATAAAGATGGTTTCATTGAGAACTAATGTAAGTATTACAATGATAAAATCTCCCTTCATATTTATTATATTATAAATTATTAAGTATTATTAATTATTGTATTATGAAATACAACTCGTTGATTCGCTCCGGTCGTGAATTATCGACAAGATGAAAACACTTGAGCTATTACTTGTGATAATAGTGGGAGTAAGTGTATCACCACTATCTTTAATAATAATAATAATAATAATAATAATAATAATAATCATAAACACAATAAACAACAACAACAATAAGAAGAATAGGAGGAGGAGGTAGGAACTTGCACTATCAATATCATTTTTTCATAGTCGGCTTACCCTCCCCGCATTTACGACTGACACCCCCTCCCCTAGAACTTAAAACGGATGCCTAGGGGTCAGAAGCGCGTCAGGGTGCCCTGAAACCACTGCTATGAAATGCAAGCGAAATAGATGATAGGAAAGCTGATGATGGAGAATTGGCAAATTTTGTTGCAAATGTTGGGATTTCGTAATACGTTTTTACTTACACTGTTCATAATCAGTGAGAGTTGGGTAAGAGCGGCCACGTGGCGCTACTTGCGCGAGCAAAGGTCAACGTAGAGCGCAACCCATTACTGCAAAACAGCTATCACTGCATAACGTGGAAGGAAGCCGTTCAAATAACATCTTGTTCTGCTCAAATGCGAGTAAAATTAATTTGTTTTACAACCACAGTAAGTTTCCTAGCAGTGCACTTATGCATGTACCGAAGGCAGTTCTAGTAAACAAACTGTCAAACGTCTAGTAACAGAACAGCTTCACAGAAACATATTTGTTCAGAAAGTTACTCATACTGTTACAGTCCAGAGCTGAACTGACTCTGTGCGGCATGTGGAAGAACTGTCAAGACAGATCTACCAATCCAGGAGCGCGCTACCTAAATTCAAGATGACAATGAAAAGAATGCAGGGTTCAGTGTGGTGTATCGTATACAAACTGCACTTTTAGATCCCAACAAATGCTATTTGCTTGGTGATACTGAAACGAAAACATTTCAAATATGCCCTGATGACATCATGCAAAGTGGAACGAACTTCCTCGCATTATAAATCTTATTTGTCGGAATGAGTTTTTATTTTCAAGGCTTTAGAAGTTTTCAGTAACACGGCTGCAGATGAGTAAACATTTAATTCGTTCCTGCTTTGGTTTTTACTTAGTAAGTCTTAAGATATTTAAGACATTAATTTTATTATTTGTATATTATTTTACATTCAGTCATTAAATATTTCAATCTGCATTATAATTGCTTGATTATTTTCACAATGTGCATATGTGAAGAAGTAAATCAGCAGCTCAGCCTGTATATTAATGAGGGTTGGCTGATAAGTCCCGGGCCTCACACAGATATGGCGCCGATAGGGTCGGCTGATAAGTCCCGGGCCTCACACAGATATGGTGCCGATAGGGTCGGCTGATAAGTCCTGGGCCTCACACAGATATGGCGCCGCTAGGGTCGGCTGATAAGTCCCGGGCCTCACACAGATATGGCGCCGATATGGTCGGCTGATAAGTCCCAGGCCTCACACAGATATGGCGCCACTAGGGTCAGCTGATAAGTCTCGGGTCTCACACAGATATGGCGACACTAAGGTCGGCTGTTAAGTCCCAGGCCTCACACATATATGGCGCCACTAGGATCAGCTGAGAAGTCCTGGGCCTCTCACAGATATGGCGCCACTAGGGTGGGCTCATAAGTCCCGGGCCTCACACAGATATGGCGCCGATAGGGTCGGCTGATAAGTCCCGGGCTTCACACAGACATGGTACCACTAGGGTCGACTGTTAAGTTCCGGGCCTCACACAGACATGGCGCCACTAGGGTCGGCTGATAAGTCCCGGGCCTCACACAGACATGGCACCACTAGGGTCGGCTGTTATGTCCCGGACCCCACACAGACATGACAGCACTGGGGTCGGCTGATAAGTCCCGGGCCTCACACACATATGGCCCACTAGGGTCGGCTGATAAGTCCCGGGTCCCACACAGATGTGGCGCCACTAGGGTTGGCTGATAATTCCCGGGCCTCACACAGATATGGCGCCACTAGGGTTGCCTGTTAAGTCCCGGGCCTCACACAGATATGGCGCCAGTAGGCCAGTTAGACGGTAGTTTTACTCTAGACCAGCTTGTATCCATAGTTACAGGTCAATAGCTTGTTTAGTTTTCCAATAACAGCATTTTAAATAAAGCAACTTTAGAGTTTTGACGAAAATGGAGCATTTGGAAAAACGAGCACTGATTAAATACTTCCATTTGAAAGGCTTAACGCCTAAAGAAATCAAGGAACAAATGGACAGTACATTGAAAGACTCTGCCCCTTCGTATTCAATGATAAAAAGGTGGGTTGCACAGTTTAAAATGGGACGTACGAGCACTAGTGATGAGCCTCGCTCTGGACGCCCTATAGAAGTGACAACTCCAGAGATCATTGAAAAAAATCATCGTTTAGTACTGGAAGACCGCCAATTAAAGTTGTTTGAGATAGCAGAGGCTGTAAATACATCAAAAGAACGTGCAGGTAATATTTTAAGTATATTTTTTGGGATTTTACAAGGTCTGTGCAAGATGGGTGCCGCGTTTGTTGACACCTGATCAAAAGTTGCAAAGAAAAACTGTTTCTGTTAAGAATGTGGAGCTCTACCGTAAAAATCCCAGTGAATTTTTGAGACGGTTTATTACCACGGATGAAACTTGGATACATCACTACACTCCAGAAAGTATATCACAATTAGTGGATTGCGCCAGGTGAACAAACTCCAAAAAAAGGCCAAGTGAATTTTGTCAGCTAACAGGTTATGGTGAGCGTTTTTTGGGATGCACAGGAAATTATTTTTATTGATTACTTGGAAAAGGGTAAAAATATTACTGGTGACTACTACGCAAGCTTACTGTAAAAGAAAAAGACCTCATTTGGCAGAAAGAAAACCTTGTTTCGTTACGACAATGCTCCGGCTCATCGTTCAGTCATTGCAATGGGGAAAATGTGAGAATTAAAGTTGGAATTGCTTGAACATCCATCCTATTCGCCAGATCTAGCACACAGTGACTACTATTCCCAAACCTCAGAAAATGTCTTGGGGGACGAATATTTCACAGCAACGAGGAGGTCATTGATGCGGTAAACTGCTATTTTGAGGACCTTGATAAATCGCACTACAGAGATGGTTTAATTAAATTAGAACACCGATATGACAAATGTATTAGCCTTTCTGGAGATCATGTTGAGAAATAAAAAACTGATTTTAAATGGTTATTTCATTGATGGCCCGGGACTTACCAGTCGACCCTAGTATAATAGACCGAAACGAATCGGTAAATGAATGAGTGGTATCTGGTTCAGTTAGGAACGTAACCCTGGCAGTTACCCCATTAGGTTCACGAGGATGACTTGCAGGGTGGTCCCTAACATTTATTATTAATATATTAGAAAAGTCATTACAACCTGCCTGGTCTGTCGATCGTGAGGACCTTTAACCTCTGAACACCTGCAGCAAGGGGGAGCACATACACTGCCTAATCTCAGTGCCATACCGGGTCTCTCACGTGTTACATTCATATCACTATCTCTACCCAACATCGTTCACTATCGGCGTCTCTTACATCTAATGTGTGCGTTCATATCACATTCTCTACCCACTATCGTTTATTACCGACTTCTCTTACATCATATCACTTTCTCTACCCACTATCGTTTATTATCGACTTCTCTTACATCATATCACATTCTCTACCCACTATCGTTTATTATCGACTTCTCTTATATCATATCACTCTCTCTACCCAACGTCGTTCACTACCGGCGTCTCTTACATCTAATGTGTTACATTCATATCACATTCTCTACCCATATAGTTTATTACCGACTTCTCTTATATCATATCACTCTCTACCCACTATCGTTTATTATCGACTTCTCTTATATCATATCACTCTCTCTACCACTAATGTTTATTATCGACTTCTCTTATATCATATCACATTCTCTACCCACTAATGTTTATTATCGACTTCTCTTATATCATACCACTCTCTCTACCCACTATCGTTTATTATCGACTTCTCTTACATCATATCACTCTCTCTACCCACTAATGTTTATTATCGACTTCTCTTATATCATATCACATTCTCTACCCACTAATGTTTATTATCGACTTCTCTTATATCATACCACATTCTCTACCCACTAATGTTTATTACCGACTTCTCTTATATCATATCATTCTCTCTACCCACTATCGTTTGTTACCGACTTCTCTTATATCATAACACATTCTCTACCCACTATCGTTTACTATCGTCTTTTCTTGTATATCACATTCTCTATCCACTATCGTTTATTACCGACTTCTCTTATATCATATCACATTCTCTACCCACTATCGTTTATTACCGACTTCTCTTATATCATATCACATTCTCTACCCACTATCGTTTATTACCGACTTCTCTTACATCATATCACTTTCTCTACCCACTATCGTTTATTATCGACTTCTCTTACATCATATCACATTCTCTACCCACTATCGTTTATTACCGACTTCTCTTATATCATATCACATTCTCTACCCACTATCGTTTATTACCGACTTCTCTTATATCATATCACATTCTCTACCCACTATCGTTTATTACCGACTTCTCTTATATCATATGACTCTCTCTATCCACTATCGTTTATTGCCGATTTCTCTTACATCATATCACATTCTCTACCCACTATCGTTTATTACCGGGATCTCTTATTCAAACTAAAACATCTGTGTTACGTTCATATAATGCTCTCTATCCACCATCGTTTATTACTTTCTCTAACACGTATGTAGAATGTGATATAGAAGGTACTGTATTCCACCCAAACATTCCGTACCAAGATTTCGTCGGAAATACACGTTTTGAGACCTGTGAAAACATTTTCAGAATAATGTCAGTATGTACTTATGTGTGCGTATGTGAAGATAGTATAGTTCAAAAACGAGAATTTGTATAAACACCAAACTTGATATTTCAGCTCAACATTTGCCATGGATAGAACAGGAAGTTCTTCAAGAAAACCCCAACCATCTTTTACATTGAAAACTTTTCAAGACTTTTATTTTCTCAATAATGACATGAGTTTGATTAAAGTAGCACACGTCTAAGACATTTTCATGATAAACGAAATGTCTAAAATTTTTTGGGAATATCTTCTGATGTCTATTCATTCAGGTTGGATTTTGTATAACTGGTAAACCGTAAGAGACAAAAGTTTACAACTCAAAAATATAGTTCTCGTTAAAATATAGTTCTTCGTGGTCTAGGGGTAACATGCTAGCCTCTGGTATCAAGGTCGCGGGTTCAAACCCGACGGAAGACAATGGAATTTTTGGACGTAAAAGTCCTTAGCATGGCTTCCTATGGAAGGAAAGTAAAACCGCTGGTCCCTTGTCGTAATTTACATGACACAAAAGAACCTCAAGCTTGATAAAGAGGCCTCTGAACTAAATTAAATGGTCCTTCTCCGCCAACATAGAATGGGACGCTGAAAACCAAAACAGTTCAAGAGCGTCCATAAACAAAACTTAATTTAAATTAATTTCATTAAAACACACAATGTATGTCACAGTTTCTTTTTCCTTTGTTGCATGTCAACCTTTTCGTGATGTTCCTTGTTATTAGTCTCAGTTTTAAAGTATTTAAACATTTCTCAAACGGGAAGACATCTTTCGTTCCATACCCCTTTTGTTTTGCTCTTGGTCTTGAAAAGAGCACCGAATTTCATTTGTTACACACAACGCTCAGTTTTTAAAATATTTGACTATCGTTTAGTCTAGTGCATAGCGAGTAATAATAATGTTAGCATGAATTACATAGAATAATAAGCTTTACTAAAAATAATTGGTTATATTATATAACTTTTACAAACTGCATATTATTACTTTCTCTACTATGTGTAGTAACTAGTGGATGCATTGTGCTGTACCCAAAACTTCGATGTAGAGAATTCACCACAAAAATATGTTTTGAAGTCCCCTGATTCCGTGTCTGACTCTGTACTTGATGTTTATGTTTAGGATAATCCAAAGATGCGAGAGGACGTTTTTCAAAGAAATCCGTCACCGCAAAGCATCCTTTACATGGAACATTTTTCGAAAAGTTTAATTTTCTCAACAAATACTCCAATGATATTGATCAAAGTACTAAATACTACTGAAAAACATTGACCTCGTTCGTATCTTGACAGTTTATCATTGCAGCATTTAGCCTTAAGTTACACAATAGCCGTGCGTTTCTTTGAGCGTATTACTGTTAATTAGCGTATTATTCAATCTCTTCATGCTAATAGAGATAAACATTAGCAGGAAGTGTCTTATTACTTAGTTCCTTGTAAGTAGAAGGGAAATAAGGGAATACTTTAGGATAAACAGACAGTCAAATGTTTTAAAATGTGGTTGCTATGTGACTGAAATCCGTTTGTTTGCGAGGCCAGGAGTTGACAAGTTCCTGTATGAGAAAAGTATTTTAAAACTAAAATGAATAACAAGGAAAATCTCAAAAACGGTACACCTCACCAAATATATATATATATATGAATAAATTGTGTGTTTTAGCCAGCTCTGCATTTTTGTGTGGTAAATTTTGTCTATCTCTTCCGGTTTACCAGTTATGCAAAATTCATCCAGAATAAATATATTTTCAGAGGCTTTTCCAGGAAATTCAAGATATACATTTTATTTGGTCATGTAAATATCTTTAATATAAGAGATTTTAATCAAAATCGTTAGAGCCATTTTTGAGAAAAACAAAATTTTCGAAAAATGTTTCATGTAAAGGATATTTTGGGGCGGGGGGATTTTCTTGAAAATCTTCGTGTCACATTGAAAGATACCAAACTTAATTACCAAGTTGGTTTTTAACGGTATTTTCTTTTTTGAGCTATGTTGCCCACAGATACACACACGGACATTTTTTAATTGTTTTATTCAGGGAGTCTGAAAACATGTATTTGCGCCGAAATCTCGGTATGGAATTTTTGGCTGCAATACAATACCTTCTGTATACACTATGTACATAGTACGTGTAGAGAAAGTAAAAATCTGATGTTACATTCACATAACTTTCGTTAGTTGTTCCATATGAAAGCTATTCTTACAAAAGCTTATTCTTCTGTCTTCTACGTGCTAATCGAGATAAACATTGGTCGCATTACTTAGTTCCTTGTAAGCAGAAGGCAGACAAGTCAAATCGTATAAAAGCTGGTCGCTAGGTGAAACAACTGAGCGTCGGGTCGCTTTGCATGTTACCGTATGAGAACAACGAAAACCTGCAAAACTGTCAGATCTATAAGAAAAACGTATATGGTATAAATTATGTGCTTTAACGAGATCTACACTTTTTGAACAGCAAATTTTTGTCTATTTCTAACGGTTATGCAACATTCTGCAAAAATCAACCAGAATAAAGTGCTCTTCAGAGGCTGTTCACAAAAATTTCAAGATATACATTTTATTTGTCTTGGAAATATGTTCAACATACGGTTGACGTTTTCTGTGTAAATAGCGACGAGGCCACTCAAGTGAGACTTACAGCTACATTCACAATAAAAATGTGGTGGTTCAAACTTGCATAGTGTTTTACTCTCTCTACACGTACTATATACATAGTGTATAGAGAATGCATCCAAATATTCCATACTGACATTTCACGGGAAATACATGTTTTGGGGTCTCCTGTAAGCAAATAAAGCATTTTCAGAAAAAGGTTCATGTGCGTGTGTGTGAACACGATAACTCAAAAATGAAAAGTCAATAAAATATCAAACTTGGTAATTAAGTTTAGTATCTTCCAAGAAAAATCCCCCACCCGAAACTACCCTTTACATGAAACCTTTCTCGAATTTTTTTATTTTCTTAAAAATGGCTCTAACGATTTTGATTAAAATATTGTATATTAAAGATATTTACCTGACAAATAAAATGTATATCTTGAATTTTCTGGGAATAGTCTCTGAAGACTACTTTATTCTCCATGAATTTTACGGAATTTTGCGTAGCTGCTAAACCGTAAGAGAAGGACAAAAAACCTTACCACACAAAAAATGTAGAGCACGTTAAAACTCGCAATTTATGTCATATGTATTTTTTTCGTGGAGTTTATCGTTTTTGAGATATTCCTTGTTATTGGTTTCAGCTTTGAACAACTTTTACTTTTCTCATACGGGAAGTTCCTGTCCATACAAACAAAGGCACTTCAGTCACATAGCAACCAGCTTTTGACTATCACTTTAACCTATGGTACTCCCTTGTTTCGCTTCTACTTACAAGGAAGCAAGTAATAAGACTATTTCTGCTGATGTTTTCTCGATTGGCATGAAGTAAATAGAAACATAAGCTCTTTAATAATATTTTTTTGCAGAGATGTAGAGAAAATAATGTGAATGGAACAATGAAGATTTTTTTATTCTTTCATTTATATAGCCCCCTTTAATATGCAAGGTCATATCGGGGGCTTTGCACTTGAAACAACTCGTTGTTTGTAACTTATTTACGTTTGGTTTAAATCATTTTATTTGCTCAAACACACACACATTCATACTTGCAGACTCTGTGGGGGATAGGGAGAAAAATTCCCCGCCCCAGCGGGAATCGAACCCGGACCTCAGGGTGAGAAGTCAGCTCACAGCTGATCACGGAGACAGTCTATACCAGTGAAATGGATTTTGCTGATACAGAAGAACAGTTATTTATTTATGTACCATGTGACCAATTGGGACACGAGTCAAATGAGATTACACACGTTGTATGTTGTTTTACCATTAAAAAACGTAAAATAATCTGATGTGGTCCATTCACATGACTTTCTCTACATCTCTGTAACAAATTATTCTCAAAAACCGTATGTATGCTTCTATTTACTTCATGCTAATCGTGAAAAATTAGCAGAAATAGTCTTATTACTTGCTTCCTTGTAAGTAGAGGCGAAATAAGGGAGTACCATAGGTTAAAGTGATAGTCAAAATCTGGTTGCTATGTGACTGAAGTGCCTTTGTTTGTGTGGACACGAGTTGGCACATTCCTGTATGAGAAAAGCTAAGTTTTTCAAAACTAAATTCGAAAACAAGGAATATCCCAAAAACTATCAACTACACGAAAAAAATGTATATAACATAAATTGTATGTTTTAATGTGCTCTATATTTTCTGTGTGATAGGTTTTTGTCCATCTCTTATGGTTTAGCAGTTATGCAAAATTCCGTAAAATTCATCCAGAATAAAGTAGTCTTCAGAGGCTATTGCTATAAAATTCAAGATATTCATATTATTTCTCAGGTAAATATCTTTAATATATGGTATTTTAAACAAAATCGTTAGAGCCATTTATGAGAAAATCAAAATGATCGAAAAAAGTGCCATGTAAAAGGTAGTTGAGGTGAGGGGATTTTCTTGAACATCTCCGTGTTGCATCCTTGGAAGATACCAAAATTAAATACTAAGTTTGGCATTCAACGGTCTCTTCGTTGAGTTATTCTGACCACAGACACACACAAACACATACATGAGCCTTTTTCCAAAAATGTTTTTTTTATTCATGGGGACCCAAAACTTTTATTTTCGATGAAATATCAGTATGGCACTTTTGGGTGGAATGCAATACCTTCTCTATACACTATGTACATAGTACGTGTACAGAAAGTAAAAAAACTTATTCTTCTATTTACTTTATGCTAATCGAGAAACAATTAGCTGAAATTGCAAGTAGGAGGAAACTAAGGGAATACACCAGATTAAACCAACAGTCAAATCTTTTAAAAGCTGGTTGCTCTGTGGATTGAAGTTTTTTCTTTTTATTTTTATTGTTTAATTTATTTAGCCCCCTTTAACATGTAAGGTCATATCGGGAGCTTTGCACTTGAAACAACTCGTTGTGTGTAGCTTCTTTACGTTTGGTTTAAAGCATTTTGGTTTACTCAAACACGCGCACATTCTCTCTCACATACAAACTTCCAGACTCTGTGGGGGATAGGGAATAATTCTGGCGAGAGAAAAATTCCCCGCCCCAGCCGGGAATTGAACCCGGGACCCCTTGGGTTGAAGTTGCCCTTGTTTATATGGGAGAAAAGTATAAGTATTTCGAAGCTCAAACCAATAACAAGGAGTATCTAAAAAATGACAAACTCCACGAAAAAGAAGTGTAAAACATAAATATTTGTTTTAACAAGCTGTATTTTGTATTCAGTAAGTTCTTCTCTATCTCTTACGATTTACCAGTTATGCAAATTTCCATAAAATGCATCCAGAATAAAGAGATCTTCCAAGGATATTTCTAGAGAATTCAAGATATACATTTTGTCAGGTAAATATCTTTAATATACGACATTTTAATCAAAATCGTTAGTCATTTTTGAGAAAATAAAATTTTCCGAAAAATGTATCATGTAAACGGTAGTTAGGGTAGGGGGATTTTCTTTAAAAATCTTCGTGTCGTATGCTTGGAAAATACTGAACTTAAATACCAAGTTTGGTATTTAACAGACTTTTCGTTTTTGAGCTCTGCTGCCCCCCGCCCCCCCCCCACATACACTGACAGACAGACTAGAATAAACACTAATTTTTTTTTTAATTCAGGGGGTCTCAAAACATATTTTCCCACAGAAATCTCGGTATGGAATTTTTAGCCTTATTTATACACTATATGTACATAGTACGTGAAGAGAATCTTCCTAAATGAAAAAAATCTAATGTGTTCCATTCACATGACTTTCTCTACATCTCTGTAACAAATTATTGTTAAAAAGCTTAAGCTTCTATTTACTTCATTCTAATCGAGAAAAAATTAGTAGAAATAGTCTTATTACTTGCTTCCTTGTAAGTAGGAGGGAAATAAGGGAGTATCATAGGTTAAAGTGGTAGTCAAAAGCTGGTTGCTATGTGACTGATGTTCCTTTGTTTGTATGGACAGGAGTTGACAAATTCCTGTATGAGAAAAGTATAAGTTTTTCAAAGCTGAAACCGCAAACAAGGAATATCTAAAAAACGACTAACATCACGAAAAAAATGTATATTACATAAATTGTGTGTTTTAACATGCTATACATTTTTTGTGTGGTAGGTTTTTATCCATCTGTTACGGTTTAGCAGTTATGCAAAATTCCGTAAAATTCATCCAGAAAAAAGTAATCTTGGGAGGCTATTCCCAGAAAATTCAAGATATTCATATTATTTGTCAGGTAAATATGTTTAATATAAAATACTTTTAATAAAGTTTCGATGTTACTGCATTTGCGAGAGTGAGATTCCAGGTTTTCTTACCGACACATTGGAGAAAACTATGTTGATCCACAAAACCAATATTCTCTCGAAGACACTTGCATTATCGCTAGGAAAGGTTCTGGCTGAACGTTTGGGGTGGATCAGGTTATTGGATACCATTTCTTTTTCTTTGCGCCTGACACGCACGCATCTTCTGTTTCTCAGAAATGAACTCTTGCTCCACATGGCTTAGGCTAAATAGCCCATTTCGGCGAAGTAGTCTGTAGTGTCCATCTTTTACGAGGTCGGCCAGTCTCTTGGGTTGTATTCGAAACCTCTTCTTGGTATCTTTTCATCATTAAGTGTTTCAGTCTATTTCTTGTTGCTTATTTTTATTTTGTCTTCGAACTTTATATATACAGGATGTTAATGAACTACACCGAAATAATTTGCGAGATTGTGCACGTGACTGATATAAGTAATTTGAGATCGGCGATGTATGGACCCCGGATAAACATAGCGTTAAACGTGTGGGTATCAGGTGCTGATAAGTCGGTGTTAAAGCAAAGCAGGTTGAAAAAATGGCTTAGAATGTCTTTAAAATTGCTGCCCGAGTATAGAAATATCGAGTTTTATCAGCTCGTTACTAGCGTTCTCAAGATTCAATGTTGCAAAAATCTGTAAAATCTCGAACTAATCACTTGACACTGAGCATTCATTAACTACGTTCTTGACGTAGCCTACTCTGGAAGCGATTCTTCAATTGCTCTGGTGGCTTAATGCGTAACGCGAGAATCTGCTATCCCAAAAGTCATGAGTTTGATTCTTGTCGTAAAGTAAATGTTTTTTTTATTATTATTTTTTCACTCCAGACGAAGTGCCCCGATACTGGCACTTCAGAAACTTTCAGCGTTACTTCGAAATTTCAATAATCAGGCTATAAGTCTCCTATCTCAAGTTACTTATTTAAGTGGTCTACATATTGTGTGAAAATATGTCGGTACAGTTTATTAACATCCTGTATATATATAGTAGTTTGTATTCAACCCAAAAATTCGATACCGAGATTTCACCATAAATATATGTTTTGAAGGCCTTCGAGTTCAATAAACGCATTTCAAGAAAAAGGTAGTGTGGCATAGTTCAAAAACGAACAGTCCATTAAATGCAAAACTTGGTACTTATGTTTGATATCTTCCAAGGATGTGACCTGAAGATTTTTAAGAAAATTCCCCCACCACAAACTACGCTTTACATGGAACATAATTCGAAAATGTTGCTCCTCTCAAAAATGGCTCTAACGATTTTGATTAAAATACCTTATGTATAAGATAATTTTAAAACAAACGAAATGTATATCTCATTAAAATACACAATTTATTTCATATACTTTTTTTTTGGTAGAGATAGCCGTTTTCGAGATATCCCGGATTCTTGGTTTCAGTTTTAATCCATTAAAACTCTTCTCAAACGGGAAAACATATGTTATTCTCATTTGTTTACTCCTGGCAAGCAACAAGATTGGAATTCAAATTGTTTCACATAGCGACCGGTTTTACTATCGCATTTTTTATTTCCCTTTTACTTACAAGGAACTAGCAATAAAAAATTCTGCTTACTTTATCTTGATTAGCATGGTGTAGATAACAGAAGAATAAGCTTAGTAACAAGAATTTGTTACAGAGATGAAGCGAAAGTCTTGTGAATGGAACACATGGGTTTGTTTTCTTCTTATTCGCTTATTTCTCCTTTTATCTGATCGTCACATTTCGCCAAAATAGCATCTGTGCTGCTTGTATTCCCTTGATTTTATTATCCAGCTTTCACTTTCATAGACCAAAAAAGAAACAGGTCATTTGGGTGGTATCGTGTCTGCCTTACATTCAACAGGTCGTGGGTTCGAATCTCGCTTAGGATGAGTTACCCGGATAAGGTTTTTTTGGGGGTTTTCCCTTATCCTGAGAACACGAATGTGGAGTAACTTTAAGCTCCATGGACCCCGAAATCATTTGAACATCATTTCACCAATTTCATTCATCGTCCGATATGACCAACGAGGTTAAAGGACGTTAAGCTACATATAAAAAAAAATCTGATATATTCCATTCACATTACTTTCTCTACATCTCTGCAACGAAGCTTTTTCGTCTATTTACTTCATACTAATCGAGAAAAAATTACCAGAAATAGTCTTATGCTTGCTTCCTTGTAAGTAGAAGCGAAATAAGGGAGTACCATAGGTTAAAGTGAAAGCCAAAAGCTGGTTGCTATGTGACTGATGTTCTTTTGTTTGTGTGGACAGGAGTTGACAAATTCCTGTATGAGAAAAGTGTTTTAAAACTGAAATCAATAACATGGAATATCTAAAAAACGATCAACTCCACGAAAAAATGTGTATCGCATAAATTGTGTGTTTTAAAGCGATCTACATTTTTTGTGCAGTAAGTTTTGTCTACCTCTTACGGTTTGCTAGTTATGCAAAATTAACAAAAAATCCAGTATAAGTGGTCTTTAGTGCCTATTACCAGAAAACTAGTAAGTCATGTGAATGGAACAGATCTGATATTTTTATTCAGGACCCTAAAACGTGTTAACATCTTGGTGTCGAACTTCGAATAGAATGCAACAGGTGGCTTCTCTATCTCCTATGTACATTGTACACACGTGTTAGAGAAACGAAATTAATTAGTCTGTATGTTATCCTGTTACGGTGGATAATTTTGCAGATGCATGGAATATTTTAAAAGTGAAAAAATGTAGATTCGAGAGAGCATCATGTTAAGAAACAATGTAGGTCTTTAAATGAGTTTGGAACCTGAAACTAGTAAAATATGTTGTGTTCCATTCACATGACTTTCTCTGCATCTCTGAAACAATTATTGTTAAAAAGATTATTCCTCTATCGAGAGAAAAATTAAATGTTTTATTACTTGATTCCTTATAAGTAGAAGGGAGTACACTAGGCTAAAGTGATTCAAAAACTGGTTGCTCTGTGTTTCAAGTTCCTTTGTTAAATGGCCATGAGCTGACAAACTCCTGTAGTCTGCATAGAAATGTGTAACCATTTTAAAACTGAAACCAATAACAAGACAATCTCAAAAACTATCAATTCCACGAAAAAATTGTGTGTAAGGTAGATTGTTTGTTTTAACGAGATTTACAGTTTTTGTTTATCTCTTACGGTTTACCAGTTATGAAGAACTTCTCTAAATTCATCCACAATAAAGAGGCCTTCAGAGGCTATTTCCAGAAAATTCTAGATATTAAGTTTATTTATCGTGTAAATATTTTAATATACTACATTTTAATCAAACTCGTCAAGCTCATTTTTGAGAAAATCAAAATCTTCGAAAATTTCTCCATGTAAAGGGTAGTTCGGGATGGGGAACTTTCCTGAACATGTCCGTGAGGCATCCTTGGAAATACTCAACTTAAATACCAATTTTAGTATAGATTTTTAGATATGTTGCCAACACACACGCACACACGCACAGGACATTTTCTAAAACACCTTTTGGATTGACGGGGTCTCAAAACATATATTTTCGGTGACATCTTAATATTGGATTTTGAGTACAATACAATACCTTCTCTATATACTAAGTACATAGTACGTGTAGAGAAAGTAAACGTGTATACGACATAAATTATGTGTTTTCAGATCTACATTCATTGTATAGCAAGTTTTTGTATATCTCTTACGATTTGCCAACTATACAAAAGTCATCCAGAATGAGGAGGTCTTCAGAGGCTATTCCCAGAAAATTCAACAAATTCAACATATACATTTCGTCTGTCATAAAAATATCTTATACAAAGGTATTTTAATCAAAATCATTAAAGCCATTTTTGAGAAAATAAAAATGTTCGAAAGTTTTTTCATATAATGGGTGAGGGAATGTTTCTCAAAACCTTCGTGTCGCATCCTTGGAAGGTGCTAAATAAATAAATAAATATATATATATGTATATATATGTATATATATAAAGTGTGGTATTTTACGGACTTTTCGGTTTTGAGTTACCGTGTTCACAAGCACACGGATATATACACCCCGCCCCACACTCACACACACACACACACACACACACACACACACACACACACACAGGGACATTTTTCTTAAAATGCTGTTTTTGGATTCAAAGGCTCTCAAATCATATATTTACGGTGAAATTTCGGTATTGAATGTTTGTGTAGAGTGCAATACCTTCTCTATACACTATGCACTTAGCACGTAAAGAAAGTAAAAAAGAGATATCGATTATAGTCGAAGATTGATTTTCATTGTCCCATACTTGTGTATCTTGTAGCATTTTCCCTCGAGCAGCTCATGCAAATAACCTCTCCTACATACCACACTGTTTCTCGTCATCAGCTGGTATTTCAGAGAGAGAGTTCAGGTTGAATGAATTTGTAGGTAATGGCAGAAGCAATCCTTCGCTTCAGATCATCCTGAACTGCGCAATCACAATATTTCATACCAACTGATGTTAAAAGTTTAACACAGAACGAAGCTGGTTCAATGAGCACGTGTTAGAAATGGAGATCACAACTTTCCTGCTACATTTTTCATCCCTCCAAAAATAGGAATTGTGAAGCTCTTCAATGAAGACTTGCTTACTTTATTTAATTTTCGTCTCGAGGCACATTTCTTCATGTTTGAAAATAAGAAGAGATCGCAAGTGCGAGAACGGGCGGACAATTTATAAATTAATAATAAATTTCAAGCAATTTGGCGGCGACAGCTCTAGATGAATGTGCTGATGCGTTATCGTGGGGAAACATCATTGTCATCTTCGCCAAATGTCGCCGCGTCTCCACCACTATTTTTTCCTTGCTCTTAGAAGTTGATGAGAACGACACTCTTCGCATCCCAAAAAATCACATGACTTTCCTTACATCTCTGTAACAAATTATTCTTAAAAAGCTTATTCTATTTAATTCATGATAATCCAGATAAACATTAGCGAAATTGCTTTCTTGTAAGTAAAAAGAAAATAATGAAATACACTAGGCTAAAGCGATAGTCAAATCTTATAAAAGCTGGTTGCCATGTGGATGAAATCCATTTCTCTGCATTGCCAAGAGTTGACAAATTCCGTATGTGAAAAGTTTTAAGTATTTTAAAACTGAAACCAATAACAAAGAATATCAAAAAAATGGCCAACTCCAAGTGTTTCAACGAGATCTACATATTTTGTGTAGTAAGTTTTTGTCTAGTTTACTGGTTATGCAAAATCCAGCAGAATTAATTCAGAATAAAGAGGTCAACAGAGGCTATTCCCAGAAAATTCAAGATATACATTTTATTTGTCGTGTAAATATCTTTAAAATACGGCATATTACCGAAAATCGTTAGAGCCATTTTTGAGAAAATCAAAAATGTATAAAAATTTTCCATCCAAAGGGTAGGTTGGGGTGGGAAAACTTCTCTCAAAATTTTCGTGTCGCATCCTTGGAAGATAAAATTAAATACCAAGTTTGGTATAACGATTTTTCGTTTTTGAGTTATCTTGTTCACAGACACACACGGACCATTTTCTAAAAATGTTTTTTTTTGTTTTATACAGGGGACCCTAAAACGTCTATTGCCGGTGAAATCTCGGTATCGAATTTTTTGGTGGAGTGCAATACCTTCTCTATACACTATGTACATAGTGCGTGTAGAGATAGTAACAATAGTCGGATGGGACCCATCAGTGTTGTCAATATGGTCATTCCCTTTGCTGAGACAAATGGTATCGGCTAAGGAGTCACCGGACCCTCTCCATTTGAGAAGCGAGCAGACAGTCGGCCACCCTCTTCAGCAAGCCTTTCAACCGGGGGTCCAGATCCTGCTTCGTCCTTTAGTGTGCACTAAAGAACGCTGAATGCCGTCCCCAGAAACGGCTGTTTCCCCTTACTCCAGATTGACAATACCCTGGACACATCGCTAGTGCGTAGTAATTCTCGACTTTGGACAAGATGTCAGGATACTGGCAAGTGGGCCTAAATCCCCGAGACATTCTCGATCGGTCAAGGGGCTTTGAGAATTTGTGGGCCTCTGAAGCGCGCCAGCCACCATTCAACGCCTCATGGAATCAGTGATAGAGTAGACTCTATTTGGATGACATCGTGTTAGGCAAGACTATCTCGAGAACCTGACCAAGGAGCTACAAAGGCTGCAATTTGAGCGCAAAGAAGTGCGAACTTTTCTGCGAGGAGGTGAACTGGGGCCACATAGTCCACCATCTGGGATGGCCACGAATCCGGAGAAGGCTCGAGCAGTGAGAGATAAGTGAAGTTTCCTGGACCTATGCAGGTACTACCGCCGGTTCATCACAGGTTTCTCCAACATCGCGAAACCCCTTGCACGTCTGACAGAAGAACTCGTCTTACTCGTGGTCAGGAGAGGCAAAGAGCACGTTCTAGGTACTTAAGTCAGCACTCTGCAGTGCGCCTATTTTAGGATTTCCGCAACCAGGTGGCTACTTTATTGAGGACACCTGTACCAGCAATTGGCATTCTCTACCGGATCCAAGAAGGCCAGGAGTGGCCTTGAAAGCGTCTAAAACAAGACGCTCTTCAAGGCTGAAAAGAACTACTGCATTACCCTGCGAACGCTCTGGCAGCAGCAAAGGCGTAGTAGTACTTTCAGAAATACGTGTACCGTCAGTCATTCCACCCGAGGACTGACCACTCCGCCCAAACCTGGTTGTTGAGCTTCAAGAATCTGGAGGACCGGAGCATCACATCGGATGCCCTGTCCAAGACTGAGAAGGGGGCAGCTAGCGGACTGAGAGAAGTAGAGGCTGACTGAGCTGGGCGGTCATCGTAGTGAATACAAGTCCAATGAGACTATCTGAACACCAAGTAAGGGTTGCCGTACGGTGCAGCAGTATAACGTGGGAGCACCGTTAGAATGCCATTGATGTAGCTGCGCCACTCGCTCTGTCATATAGGGACAACAAGTATCTATTCATCTCCCGATCTCTCTAGCCGGTTGCTCTTCCACTGAGCTACCATGGTGGGGGGGCAATTAATCCAATACCAATTGACCATAATAGTTGGCTTTATGTTTTCATATTTGTGTAAATAACTATTATATCTAGCTTACAAAGCCATAAACTGGCAGCTGTGATTTATTGTTTATATATCTTGTATACATATATAACTCTGCCACCGGGTGATACCCACTTGCAGAGAAATAAATACATACATACATACATACCATGACTCCTGGGTGTAAAGTACTTGCAGCATTCTAAGTCGCCATTGGGGTTGTCATCTCAAAATAATTTGAAATACCCTTGTGGTTTACCGGGAAACATGCGAGTAAGTTGAGATATTTAATGCTATGCCGACATGTTGCTCAGTGGTAGAGCAAACGGCTAGAGGCCGGGAGATCCGTGGTTCAAATATAGCATTGAATTTTTCCGTCTGACTCTACCTATCCAACTCGTGTCCTACACACGGCTAGATACCGGGAGATCCGTGGTTCAAATCCCGGATATAGCATTGAATTTTTCAGTCTCACTCTATCTATCCAACTTCTGTCCTACACACGGCTAGAGACCGGGAGATCCGTGGTTCAAATCCCGGATATAGCATTGAATTTTTCCGTCTGACTCTACCTATCCAACTCCTGTCCTACACACGGCTAGAGACCGGGAGATCCGTGGTTCAAATCCCGGATATAGCATTGAATTTTTCCGTCTGACTCTACCTGTTCTTCACACGGCTAGAGGCCGGGAGATCCGTGGTTCAAATCTCGGCTATGGCATTGAATTTTTCAGTCTGACTCTACCTATCCAACTCCTGTCCTACACATGGCTAGAGACTGGGAGATCCGTGGTTCAAATCCCGGCTATGACATTGCATTTTTCAGTCTGACTCTATCTATCCAACTTCTGTCCTACAAACGGCTAGAGACCGGGAGATCCCTGGTTCAAATCCCGGCTATGACATTGCATTTTTCAGTCTGACTCTACCTATCCAACTCCTGTCCTACACACGGCTAGAGACCGGGAGATCCCTGGTTCAAATCCCGGCTATGACATTGCATTTTTCAGTCTGACTCTATCTATCCAACTTCTGTCCTACACACGGCTAGAGACCGGGAGATCCCTGGTTCAAATCCCGGCTATGACATTGAATTTTTCAGTCTGACTCTATCTATCCAACTTCTGTCCTACACACGGCTAGAGACCGGGAGATCCGTGGTTCAAATCCCAGCTATGACATTGCATTTTTCAGTCTGACTCTATCTATCCAACTTCTGTCCTACACACGGCTAGAGACCGGGAGATCCCTGGTTCAAATCCCGGCTATGACATTGAATTTTTCAGTCTGACTCTATCTATCCAACTTCTGTCCTACACACGGCTAGAGACCGGGAGATCCGTGGTTCAAATCCCAGCTATGACATTGAATTTTTCAGTCTGACTCTTCCTATCCAACTCCTGTCCTACACACGGCTAGAGACCGGGAGATCCGTGGTTCAAATCCCAGCTATGACATTGCATTTTTCAGTCTGACTCTATCTATCCAACTTCTGTCCTACACACGGCTAGAGACCGGGAGATCCGTGGTTCAAATCCCAGCTATGACATTGCATTTTTCAGTCTGACTCTATCTATCCAACTTCTGTCCTACAAACGGCTAGAGACCGGGAGATCCGTGGTTCAAATCCCAGCTATGACATTGCATTTTTCAGTCTGACTCTATCTATCCAACTTCTGTCCTACAAACGGCTAGAGACCGGGAGATCCGTGGTTCAAATCCCGGCTATGACATTGCATTTTTCAGTCTGACTCTATCTATCCAACTCCTGTCCTACAAACGGCTAGAGACCGGGAGATCCCTGGTTCAAATCCCGGCTATGACATTGAGTTTTTCAGTCTGACTCTACCTATCCAACTCCTGTCCTACAAACGGCTAGAGACCGGGAGATCCCTGGTTCAAATCCCGGCTATGACATTGAGTTTTTCAGTCTGACTCTACCTATCCAACTTCTGTCCTACAAACGGCTAGAGACCGGGAGATCCGTGGTTCAAATCCCGGCTATGACATTGAGTTTTTCAGTCTGACTCTACCTATCCAACTCCTGTCCTACAAACGGCTAGAGACCGGGAGATCCGTGGTTCAAATCCCGGCTATGACATTGAGTTTTTCAGTCTGACTCTACCTATCCAACTTCTGTCCTACACACGGCTAGAGACCGGGAGATCCGTGGTTCAAATCCCGGCTATGACATTGAGTTTTTCAGTCTGACTCTACCTATCCAACTCCTGTCCTACAAACGGCTAGAGACCGGGAGATCCGTGGTTCAAATCCCGGCTATGACATTGAGTTTTTCAGTCTGACTCTACCTATCCAACTCCTGTCCTACAAACGGCTAGAGTTTATGTTGCTTATGTAAATAACTTGGTGATTTCCTGGTGATATAGTTTTAGTGGCTCAAGCTAAAACATTGATCACCCTGACACGCGGCTTCAGTCATTTTTACGTTCTCTACACGTACTATGTACGTAGTGTACAGAGAAGATATTGTATTGCACCCAAAAACTCAATACTGAGGTTTCACTGGAAATATATGTTTTGAGACACCCTGAATCAAAAAAAAAATATTTTGAAAACTGTCCGAGTGTTTGTGTGTGGGGGGCAGCTAAAAATGAAAAATCTGTTAAATACTAAACTTGATACTTTAGATGATTCTGATTAAAATACCGTTTGTTAAAGATATTTAAAGGAAAAATAAAATTTATAGTTTGAATTTTATGGGAACAACATCTGAGGACCTCTTCATTCTGAATGAACTTTACTGAATTATAAGTAGCAAACCGTAAGAGATAGACAAAAGCTTACGACACAAAAAATGTAGATCTCATTAAAACATTTTTTACGTAGAGTTGACCATTTTTGAGATATTCCTTGTTATTGGTTGCAGTGTTAAAATACTTCTTTTTCACTGACGGGGATTTATCAATTGCGGGCAATGGATTTCTTCCACATGGGAACCATTTGTTACAGAGATGTAGAGAAAGTCACGTGAATGCTACAATCAGATTTTTATGGAATCTATTGTTATATACAGAGTGATTATGTAGAACTGACACATTTCTTTCTTTAATTATTCCGTTGAAAATCCATTCAATGGCCCAATTTTAGCAGCAAATTAAGCAGAATGTTGTGAAGTTTCGATTCATTGTCACTAGATGCGCATATATTGATGTTTTATTCCTAATTGCTTTGTTGGCAGCTGTTTCGACATTTTGTTCTTGTAGTCAACGTGAAAATGCAGTACGATGTAGAGTTGAGTCAGGGATATTTTCAGCAAGATGGCGCTACATGCCATACATCAAATGATTCCATGAAGTTAATTGCAAGTTTCTTTGACGACGGGATAGTTTCCAGGAACCTGTGGCCACCGAGATCTCCGGATTTGACATCGCCGGACTTCTTTCTATGGGGTTACTTAAAAGACAGGGTCTACGCCACACGTTCCCAGACATTGGACGATCTGAAGCACAACATCACAAAGGAGATTCAAGCTATTGACTACAGAGTCCTCCAACGAGTGGCCAGTACGACGTGTTGAGTTGTGCCTTATGCAGCATGGAGGACATTTGCTATAGAGGTAAACTATCTCCCAAAATTCCTCTACAATTTAGGTATAAAAAGTTGCCGCTAGCATAACACGTTTTGAAACAATTAATGAAAGAAACGTGTCAGCTCTATATAAATCAGCCTGTATAATAATATACAGCATAAGAGACACAATTTGTAAATATAAGAAATGTACTTTGTAAACGTCCATTATTATTAAAACTTTACTGAATATTGTAAAACTACCTTGATATTTTGTTGACTAAGTATAGTATACAAAAACTTTCTTCCCTGCACCCTGTGTCCAACCCCCTCAAAAAAGTGCCCGGGAATGTAAAACTAAAAGGGTGATAACCCTACTAACATTTGACTCACCTTGGGTATTTCAAGATTTGAGTCGTCATTCACATTACTGTGAAGCTGGTCCACTTTCTTGATAAGCTCCTCATCCTGTACTTCCCCACACACAAACACATCGAAATTTGCTTTTGGTTTTCTGTGAATTAAGCTCCACCTCTCGTATGAATATCACTTTCTTATCTAAGGTATAACATTTCCTTCTTCTGCTCTCCATGGCCGATTAAAAGCAACTGAGAACTGAAAGATACCGAACGTTTTTACTTTCTCTATACGCACTATGTACGTAGTGTATAGAGAAGGTATTGCACTCCACCCAAAAATTCGATACCGAGATTTCACTGAAAATATATGTTTTAGGGTCCCCTGTATCCAAAAAAAAAAGTATTTTCACTAAAAGGTCCGCATGTGTGTGTGTGTGTGTGTGTGTGTGTGTGTGTGTCCGTGAACACGATAACTCAAAAACGAAAAGTCGGTAAAATACCAAACTTGGTATTTAAGTTTAGTATCTTACAAGGATGCGACACGAAGATTTTGAAAAAAAAAATCCCACCACCTACAACTACCCTTTACATGGAAACTTTTTCGAAAATTTTGATTTTCTCAAAAATAGCTCTAACGATTTTGATTAACTATCGTATATTAAAGATATTTACCTGACAAATAAAATGTATATTTTTAATTTTCTGGGAATAGCCTCTGAAGACTACTTTATTCTGAATGGGTTTTACGGAATTTTACATAACTGCTAAACCGTAAGAGATAGACAAAAACTTACCACACAAAAAATGTAGAGCACGTTAAAACACACAATTTATGTTATATGTATTTTTTTGTGGAGTTGTTTGTTTTTTAGATATTCCTTGCTTTTTGTTTCAGCTTTAAAAAAACTTATACTTTTTCATACAGGAATTTGTCAACTCGTGTCCATACAAAGGAACATCAGTCACATAGCAACCAGCTTTTGACTATCACTTTAACCTATGGTACTCCCTTATTTCTCTTCTACCTACAAAGAAGCAAATAATAAGAACAGCTCTGGAACACACCAGACTTTTTAAAATATTAGTATAGATGTACAGAAACGACAGGTAAATGCCAAGATTGGACTTGAAACTTATGTTGGGAAGCGTGAAGTGCCTTAAAATTCGTAAATATAGTGTTAATAGTTCTAGTACAGTTCCTGTGTAAGAATCAGTTGCTCTTGCTCAAAGGGAAGAAAAGCTAATATGATCTGTTGAATTCGCATCACTTTCTCTAGCTGTTATATTTATTCTTACAAAAGCTTATTCTTCTATCTAGTTACGCTAATCGAGATAAACATCATCAGAAATAGTCTTGTTACTTAGTTCCTTACAAGTTGAAGGGAATTCACTAGGATAAAGTGATAGTCAAATGTTTTAGAAGCTGGTCGCTATGTGAAACAATTGAGATTTGGTTCGCTTAGCATTGCCCTGTTGCAGAAACGTTAAATGGTTAAAAAGGACATCAATAACAAGAAATATCTCGAAAACGGTCAATTCCACCAAATAACGTGTCATAAATGATGTGTTTCAGCGAGATCTGCATTTTTCTAGGGTAAGTTTTTGTCTATCTCTTATGGCTTACCAGTTATGCAAAATTCATCCAGAATAAACCCTCTTCAGAGGCTGTTCACAGAAAATTTAAAATATACATTTTATTTGCCATATAAATATCTTCAATAGACATTATCTTAATCGAAATCGTTAGAGCCGTATTAGAGAAAATCAAAATTTTCGAATTTTTTCCCATGTAAAGGGTACTTTGGGGTCGGGGATTTTTCTCAAACTTTTCGTGTTGCATCACTGGAAGATAGTAAACGTTGATGCAAAGTTTCGTATTTAACGGTCTTTTCGTTTTTAAGCTGTTTGCTATTTATGGTCTTTTCGTTTTTGAGCTATGCTGTCCACAGCCACACAGACGGTCTTTTTCTAAAACGTTTTTTTTTTTGGACTCAGAGGACCTCAAAACATATATTTCCAGTGAAATTGTAAAATTCACACAGAAAAAAGATGACGTCAGGGTTATTCCCGGAAAAATCAAATTTCTTTGTCATAAAATATCTTAAACGTAAGGTATATTATTTAAAATCGTTACAGCCATTTTTGAGAAAAACAAAATTTTGAAAACATTTTCATGTAAAGGGTAATTTGTGGCGGGAGAATTTTCTTGAAAATCTTAATGTTAAATACCGTTTGGTATTTAACGGTCTTTAAGCTTTTGAGCTATGCTGTCTACAGACACATGCGGACCTTTTTCTAAAAGTTTTTCTTTTACTCAGGGGACCTGAAACATATATTTCCGGTGAGATATCGACACGGAATTTTGGGTGGAATGTCTAGAAAAAGTACATCTCTGCAACAAGTTATTGTTAATTATTTCATGATAATTAAAAAATTAGCAGAAATAGTCTTATTACTTGCTTCCTTGTAAGTAGAAGCGAAATAAGGGAGTACCATAGGTTAAAGTGATAGTCAAAAGCTGGTTGCTATGTGACTGATCTTCCTTTGTTTGTATGGACACTAGTTGACAAATTCTTGTGTGAGAAAAGTACAAGTTTTTCAAAGCTGAAACTAAAAACAAGGAATATCTCAAAAACTATCAATGTATATAACAAATTGTAAAATTCACACAGAAAAAAGATGGCTTCAGGACTATTCCCGGAAAATTCAAAACAAACATTTTGTGTGTCATAAAATATCTTAAACGTAAGGTATTTTATTTAAAATCGAACAGCCATTTTTGAGAAAAACAAAATTTTCAAAAGTAAAGGGTAAACTCTGGCGGGAGAATTTTCTTGAAAATTTTAGTGTTAAACACCGTTTGGTATTTAACGGTCTTTAAGTTTTTGAGTTATGCTGTCTACAGACACATACGGACCTTTTTCTAAACGTTGTTTTTTACTCGGGGTACCAGAAAACATGTATTTCCGGTGAGATATCGAGTTTTTGAGTGGAATATAACAGCTTCTCTAGTTACATTGTGTGTATATGTCTAGAGAAAGTAAAACAGAAATCTGTCAGTTTATGCAATAACCTGCTATAGGGTGTTATCATCACCGTTTATACAAAGGGAAAGCGAATACTTGTGGTGGAGCCGCCGCGCTTCCAACTCCCGCCCGCACCTGTAGCTGCAGCCTCGGGGCTGCTGTCACAGCTACGGGTATGGGTCACAGCTTCCTGAAACACGGCGCGCAACACCATACTGCTATAGGGTGTTAGCATCACTGATGTTAACCGTTTATACAAAGGGAAAGCGAATACTTGTGGTGGAGCCGCCGCGCTTCCAACTCCCGCCCGCACCTGTAGCTGCAGCCTCGGGGCTGCTGTCACAGCTACGGGTATGGTCACAGCTTCCTGAAACACGGCGCGCAACACCATACTGCTATAGGGTGTTATCATCACCGTTTATACAAAGGGAAAGCGAATACTTGTGGTGGAGCCGCCGCGCTTCCAACTCCCGCCCGCACCTGTAGCTACAGCCTCGGGGCTGCTGTCACAGCTACGGGTATGGTCACAGCTTCCTGAAACACGGCGCGCAGAACCATACTGCTATAGAGTGTTATCATCACTGATGTTAACCGTTTATACAAAGGGAAAGCGAATACTTGTGGTGGAGCCGCCGCGCTTCCAACTCCCGCCCGCACCTGTAGCTGCAGCCTCGGGGCTGCTGTCACAGCTACGGGTATGGTCACAGCTTCCTGAAACACGGCGCGCAACACCATACTGCTATAGGGTGTTATCATCACCGTTTATACAAAGGGAAAGCGAATACTTGTGGTGGAGCCGCCGCGCTTCCAACTCCCGCCCGCACCTGTAGCTACAGCCTCGGGGCTGCTGTCACAGCTACGGGTATGGTCACAGCTTCCTGAAACACGGCGCGCAGAACCATACTGCTATAGAGTGTTATCATCACTGATGTTAACCGTTTATACAAAGGGAAAGCGAATACTTGTGGTGGAGCCGCCGCGCTTCCAACTCCCGCCCGCACCTGTAGCTACAGCCTCGGGGCTGCTGTCACAGCTACGGGTATGGTCACAGCTTCCTGAAACACGGCGCGCAACACCATACTGCTATAGGGTGTTATCATCACTGATGTTAACCGTTTATACAAAGGGAAAGCGAATACTTGTGGTGGAGCCGCCGCGCTTCCAACTCCCGCCCGCACCTGTAGCTGCAGCCTCGGGGCTGCTGTCACAGCTACGGGTATGGTCACAGCTTCCTGAAACACGGCGCGCAGCACCATACTGCTATAGGGTGTTATCATCATCGTTTATACAAAGGGAAAGCGAATACTTGTGGTGGAGCCGCCGCGCTTCCAACTCCCGCCCGCACCTGTAGCTGCAGCCTCGGGGCTGCTGTCACAGCTACGGGTATGGTCACAGCTTCCTGAAACACGGCGCGCAGCACCATACTGCAAGATTATTGCTGCAGCCTTCCACCTTTTTAATATTTATACCAGCTGGTCCAACTGCCCCGTATTTCACGTAAGCAGGCAACCCTTCGTGTGTTAAATCTTTTAACGGGGGTTGCGGGACATGTATGACTGAAGGTTTGAAATTTCAAACTAACAATGCTAGCTTTTTACTTTCTCTACACGTACCATATACATAGTGTATAGACAAGGTAGTCTAATGCACCCAAAAATTCAATACCGAGACGTTTTAGAGTCTCCGATAAAAAAAAAAGTATTTTCAGAAAAAGTTCCGTGAGTGTGAGTAGAATAGCTCAAAAACTAGAAAACCGTTGAAATTGAAGCTTGATATATAAGCTTATTATCTTCCAAGGATGCGACATGAAGATTTTCAAAAAAAAAAATTCCCCCACCCCAAACTAACCTTTACATGGAAACATTTTTCCATATTTTTGTTTTGCTCAAAAATAGCTCTAACGATTTTGATTAAATACCTTATGTATGAGACATCTATAATAAAGAAATGTAAATCTTGGATTATTTGGAAATAACCTCTGAAGACATACAACCTAGGTCATATTGGTTATTATTGTTATCAACTTCAGTTTTAAAATACTTTCTCATACAGGAACTTGACAACTCCTGGCCACTCAAAGAAACGGATTTCAATGCCATAGCAACCACATTTTAAAACATTTGACTGTTGGTTTATCCTAGTGTATTCCCTTATTTCCCTTCTACCTATAATAAGACCGTTTCTGTTAATGTTTATCTCTATTAGCATGAAGCAGTTAGAGTAAGCTTATTGAGAGGTAGAGAAAGTCATGTGATATTTTCTGTATTTTAGGTGCCAAGCGTAGTATTGCATTTAGTAACATCGACTAATTTCTTCGTTCTACTGGTTCTAGTAGTAGCGGAAAATTGGAAATAATTCTGTGACGAGTTTCAATGAGAAAATAACGTTCCTTAATTGAAGAAGGGGCAACAAAATCTATTTAGGTAATTTTATGGACTTTCCAAAGTCACATTACCACTGTTACCATGGTTACAGTTACTGAACACTGCTACAAGAAGTTACAAAACATGGCTCTATCACTAAATAAGAAGGTCTTCATGATTTAAAACTTGCTGTATGGTGCGGCGTCATTTCATTATCTGCACTCTCCGTCCTATATCTATACCGCTGCAAAATAATTAACTACCCAGATCTTAGGAGATTCATCATTAGTAGACATTTTCCAACAGCTGGCCACCGCGATCTCCAGATCTGAATCTGGTTGTGGGGTTAGTCTTCCTGACATACACTCAACATCCCGACAGCAACTGAAATATGCTATGTCGGAAGATAAGCTAATATTCCAAGACATCATCTGCTAAATGGTCACAGAAAGAATGCTGAACGTTAAAGAAGAAAACAGATGGGATCTTCTCAATGTTTTAGAAAACTCCATTGTTTGCCCAGTATATGACTTCTTTTAGTTTTTCCAATCGCAAATATTATAATATTTATAACTTTAAAAGCTTAAAGTGACTTTTGAACCAACCTAGATCTTTGGTCCCTATAAATAAGCATAAATTGGAAGAATTAACCTTGAAAAGAAGAAAGAAGCTATTGGTTGTTGAAGTTGTTTTACCACTGCGCACACGGAAACACCACACACAGCTACTGTCACGGTGCTGACTTGTTTTTCTCTTTTCTGAAAGTGCAGTATTGAGGAAATTGACTCACAAGGACGAGGTTTGGTTCCACCTTCATGGACATGTGTGTACACAAAATACTTGTTATTGGAGCTCTGAGAAACCTGATATTGTTCACGAAATATCTCTTCATGACGAATGGTGCACCATTATGGGAGAAAGAGTTATAGGCCCACTTTTTTCGAGTCAACAGTTAACGCAACTTTGCTCCCTCCCTTTTTTGCAGAGAGAATTAACAGACAGGGAGCAAGATTTTGCCTTTTTCAATAAGACTCTGTAACAGCTCATACAGCCAAACTTTCATGAGAGCAATTGAAAGGGTGTTTCAGGACAACATTATTAGTAGAGATTTGTGGCCCCCTCGATCCCCCGATCTAACACCCTGCGATTTATAACTCTGGGGTAACTCAAAGCATAGAGTGTACAAGACACACTCTGGAAGAATTAAAACAAAATATCCGTCAGGAAATTGTCGGCATTTCTCAACGTGAACTACGGCGATAGTTTCATTCTTCTTCTTTCTACACAATGCTAATCGAGATATACATTATCAGAATGTTCTTATTACTTAGTAGCTTATAAGTAGAAGAGAACTAAAGGAATGTGCTAGGCTAAAGTGAGTGTTAAATATTTTAAAAGCTGTCGTTATGCGATTGTCATTGCAAATCGCTTTTTTGCTTGGCCAGGAGTAGAACAAAAGAAAAACGGACACTTCCTGTCTGACAAAAATACTTTACAATTGAAACCAATAACAAGGAATATCTCGGAAACGGTTATTTCCACAACAAAAACGTTAGGGACATTAATTGTGTGTTTTGACGAGATCTACATTTCTGTGCAGCAAGTTTTTGTCTGTCTCTCACAGTTTACCTATTATGCAAAATTGTGTAAAATTCACCCGGAATAAAGACATCTTCAGAGACTATTCTCAGAAAACTCAAGATATATATATATATATTATTTTTCATGTGAATATCTTTAATATACAACAATTTATTCAAAATCGTTAGCCATTTTTGAGAAAATCAAAATGTTCTAAAATATTTCTATGTAACAGGTAGTTGGAAGAGGGGGGGATTTTTTTTTTTAAAATCTTCGTGTCGCATCCTTGAACTTAAATACCAAGTTTGATATTTAACGGACTTTTCTTTTTTGACTTATGCTGCACACACCCGCGCGCGCAGACCTTTTTGTAGAAATGCTTTTTTTTTTTTTTTTTTTTTTATTCAGGGGATCCCAAAACATATATTTCCGGTGAAATCTCGACACCGAATTTTTGGGTGGAATACAATACATTCTGTAACACTATGTACATTATACGGGGCTAGAGAAAGTAAAAACGCTACTGGTTTCATCCGCGTCTTTCTATGCCAGCGGCAGACGGCAACAAGCGCCGAGGACGGACAGGCGAAACACCGCGCAGCCGGTTCGGACGTTTTTGATTGAATCACCCGGTATGTATATGTGCTATACAGGACCGAAATATTTTCACAGAATATGTAGATTACTTAAATAAGTAATTTGAGATAGGAGACTTATGGCCTGTTTGTTGAAATTTCGAAATAACGGCTATAAGTTTCTGAAGTGCCAGTACGCCACGTATCGCGGCTCCTCGTCTGGAATGAAATAAAAAAAAAAAAAAAGCATTTACTGTCTGACAGGAACCGAACTCATGACCTTTGGGTGAGCAGCTTCCCACGTTACACATTAAGCCACCACAGCATTTGACAAAACGCCTCCAGAGTAGGCTACATAACTCAAGAACGTAGTTAATGAATGCTCAGTGTCGCACTGTCAAGTGATTAGCTCGAGATTTTACAGATTTTTGCGACATTAAATCTTCAGAACGCTAAAAATGGATATTTCTATATTCGGGCAGCAGTTTTAAAGCCATTTTTTCAACCTGCTTTGCTTTAACACCGACTTATCAGCACCTGATACCCACACGTTTAACGTTATGTTTATCCGGAGACCATGCATCGCCGATCTCAAATTACTTATATCAGTCACGTGCACAATCTCGTAAATTATTTCGGTGTAGTTCATTAACACCCTGTATATATAATATGGTCTATACTCATTTCTTTTCCATTGAATACAATGTCATTGACTTTCCGTTATATTGGACAATTTTATTGAGGTGCGCACAAAGTCCAAATACCGCTATTTTAAACTCAAACTGACGTGAAATATAAGTAGAAATTTCCAATATTTATGTGATTAAATGTTTCTTAGGACTCCAAAACATCTAATTATTTGTTTTAACCATAACTTCCGTAACGTTCACTAGCACATCAACGAAAGAAAGCAAATACTGACTGATTAGGTGCCTCTGAGTGAATAATATTAATTATTATTAATTTGTTACAGAGATATGGAGAAAGTGAACACACGACTTTTGCCTTCTCAGACACTCTTTGGAATTGTTGCAGCATCCGACCACGTGTCTCCATATCAGCATCTGATAGTTCATTCAATGGACGCCAACACTTCATTTTCACTTTAACGTGTTTCCTCATGGTTGACTCCGGTACCCCTAACTCTGCAGCACGTTTCCTTGAGGATTTAACCGGAGATTTTTCCACGTCAGCACTCATCGCGTCCCGAACACTGCCCGTTCCCACGCTAACGTCTTTGTGGGTGCTGCTTTCACAAACCTGCAACGAAATCGTCAATGACATTTGTCATTAATTTGACGCTCATGAACCCACTCAAATCAGCCATTCTTTCTCAATTTCTCGGCATCAACTAATTTGATTTGTTGTCATAAGAGCGACAACAATCGAAGTCGTCAACAATGGGTATCTGACAGGAGAATAATATGAATAAATACCAATCTAAAAAAAAAACAAAAAAACATACTCACGTAATTTTAAATTTAGACTTTGTGAAGGTGCCCAGGTTTTGTTGAGGTTTGAATGAGGTCAACTGTTATTCTGTAAACGTGATAAGTATTTTATTGCCAGAGGTTGGCAGCCTGATGACGGTAGCAACATTAGAGCGAGAAGTCGTCCGTCCACCTGCATCAATTTATCGCAGTTGACTTTTTGTGCAGACGCTGACGAGCTTGTTACTCCGTGTTTACACGATCATGTTCCCAGAACAATTCTCAACAAGTCTTGCAGAACGCGGAAGATGGCGCAGTAACACGTGCAATCCTTCATCTTGTCAAGAGCTCTACCGTATTCTCTGGATAAGGCAACATAAACTTCTCGACTAGCCCGCCAATATTAAACCAGCTGGTGGAAGGCAACTGTTCCATTGCTTCTAAGGGAGTACCATAGGTTAAAGTGAACTCAAAAGCTGGTTGCTATGTGACTGAAGCTCCTTTGTTTATATGGACACGAGTTGACAAATTCCTGTGTGACAAAAGTACACGTTTTTTAAAGCTGAAACCAAAAACAAGGAATACTTCATAAACGATCAACTCTACGAAAAGATGTATATAATGTACATTGTGTGTTTCAACGTGCTATACGTTTTTTGTGCAATAAGTTTTTGTCCATCTCTTACGGTTTAGCAGTTATGCAAAATTCCGTAATATCCATTCACAATAAAGTAGTCTTCAGAGGCTATTCCCAGAAAATTCAAGATATACATATTATTTGTCAGGTAAATATCTTTAATATACGATATTTTAATCAAAATCATTAGAACCAATTTTGGGAAAATACAAATTTTCGAAAAAAGTTCCATGTAAAGGGTAGTTTGGGGTGGGGGGATTTTGTTGAAAATCTTTGTGTCGCATATCATTGGAAGATACTGAACTTAAATACCAAGTTTGGTATTGAGTTATGCTACCCCCCTCCACACACACGCGCGCGCGGACCTTTTTCTAAAATGCTTTTTTTTTTTTTTTTTTTTTTTTAGAACCAGGGAGACCCAGAACATGCATTTCCGGTGAAATCTCGGTACAATAGTACACAATATATATATATTTTGCTGTCCAAAATGGGATGCATGACTCCACAAGAATGTACCAAGATAATAGTTTGTTACTTGTAAGATGCGTAGAGTAACGTATTCTGAGATTAGTTTCGGTAGAAAATATGGGACATCACTCAGAGTTTCCAAATAATCATTTAAAAGAACTAAAGAAATATTCTTAACAGCTTTTCAGACGTGAAGTAATGCGGCAACATTGCGTTAACGTTAGTCAGGGATATGAACCGGCTTCTGGATGTAAACATGTCGATCGCTTGCAAACACGACGCAGGGTGGTGGATAACGGCTGCAACTGATTGGCCTACATGTTCTGGTACCAGTAGTGAGGCGTGTTTGTTTATGTACTGACCTAGTGCAAGTGACTCCCTAACAACATACAGCGATGCCAGCTTGTCTGTCTCTTGTTTTCAACAAAACTAAAATATCTCCGCAGGAGACAAAAACGTAAGATACAAAATGTGTTCCAAATACCAAGATCCATCTATATTAAAGTAAGGACTTCTTTTCCATCCTGTATACCCATTATCTCAGAAAATATTGAAGTTTACACATAGCTGACGTTTATAGCAAAATGCTTTTTACTTTCTCTACACGTACTATGTACCTATATAGTGTGTAGAGAAGGTATTGCATTGCACCCAAAAATTCGATATCGAGATTTCACCGGAAATACATGTTTTGGGGCCCTCTGAATAAAAACGTTACTTTTAAAGTGTGTGACAGCCTGTGAGTCAATGGACTCAAAAAAAAAAAAAAGTCGAGTAAATATACCAAACTTGGCGTTTAGGTTCAGTATCTGCCAAGGGCGCGACACGAAGATTTTCAAGAAAATCTCCCCATCTCCCGTTTGAATAAAACATCTTTGGAAACATTTTATTTTCGTGAGGGATAGAGAAAAGCTAACTTAACAGAAAATGTAGAGCTCGTTAAAACACACAATTTATGTCATATACATTTATTTCGTGGAGTTGATCGTTTTAGAGATATTCCTTATTATTGGTTTCTGCTTTAAAATATTTATATTTTTCTCATACAGGAATTTGTCAACTTGAGTCCATACAAACAAAGGAACTTCAGTCACATAGCAACCAGCTTTTGACTATCGCTTTAACCCCTAGTACTCCCTTATTTCGCTTCTACTTACAATAAAGCAAGGAATAAGACTATTTCTGCTAATTTTTTCTCGATTAGGATGACGTAAATAGAACAATACGCTTTTTAACAATAAATTGTTGCAGAGATGTAAAGCGTACCGTACTTCAATTGTTCACAATTGACCGTCTTTTAAAACATTTGACTGTCGCTTTAAGCTGGCACATTCCCTTCTGCCTATAAGGAACTAAGTAGTAATGCTGTATCTCTGTTAGCTTGAAGTAGATAGAAGATTACGGTTTTGTAACAATAATTTGTTTACAGAACAGGTAGAGAAAGTCATGTGAATGCAACATCAGAGTTCTTTATTCAGGGTGTAACCTACGTGCCAGAGAAAATAAAGTTCATAAATCTTCAAAACTAAGAAAAACGAGAAATTGTTGATGCATATACTGATCCACTAAGCTAAATCTAATTAAAAAAAAAGTGATGTGTTGCATTCACATGACTTTCTGTACATCTCTGTCACAAATTATTGTAAAAAGTTAATTCTTCTATCTATTTCATGCTAAAAGAGATAAACACTAGCAGAATTGCTTTCTTGTAAGTAGAAGGTAAATAAGGGAGTACACTAGACTAAACCGACAGTCAAATGTTTTAAAATGTGGTTGCTATGGGATTAAAATCCGTTTCTTTGCGTGGCCAGGAGTTGACAAGTTTCCGTATGAGAAAAGTTTTAAGTATTTTAAAACTGAAACCAATAACACAAATTGTGTGTTTTAAGAACCTCTACATTTTTGTTTACTAAGTTTTTGACTATCTCTTACAGTTGACTCCAGTAAAATTCATCCAGAATAAAGAGGTCTTCAGAAGCTGTTCCCGAATATTCAAGATAAATTTATATTTGCCGTGTAAATATCATTAGTATACGGTATTTTAATCAAAATCGTTAAGAGTCATTTTTAGAGGAAATCAAAATTTTCAATTTTTTTTCCAAAAGGGTAGTTTGGGGTGGGGGGATTTTTCTCAAAATCTTCGTGTCGTATGCTTGGAAGATACTAAACTTATATACAAAGTGTTTTTACTTTACCGACTTTTCGTTTTTGAGTTATCGTGTACATACACACGCGTGCGGTTTTCTAAAAATGTGTTTTTTTTTTTTTTTTTGTTTTTGATTCAGGAGACGCTAAAACATCTATTTCCGGTGAAATCTCAATATCGAAATTTTGGGTGCAATACAATTCCTTTTCTATACACTATGTGGATAGTACGTGTAGAGAAAGTAAAACGTATTTTAAGCACATAAGATGCCTAAAATTACCTTTTGTGGCACCTAAAATCCCAGTCTTAGTTATTAGGAAACTGCAATTATAAGGGTAGAGGGGATGAGTAAGTATAAACCCTCTCTAGATCATTGTACAATAGTTTTATATAGAACGGGGCAAGTACCCAAGTTAAATTACTGGAATTTAGAAAGCTGTCCACGTATCGTCAGATAAGTAAGGTAATAAATACGAGCGCCATCCAGAAAGTGACAGACGGTTTGGCAAAACTAAACAATAACAAAACTTTATTTACAAAGTTACACTACTTTACTCTATTTCTCAACGTAATCGTCATTGCTATCAGGGTATTTATTGTCACGTGATACACATGTTATACTCTTCCACCGCTAAACATCTGAGCCAAGATGTCACTGTCACTTTGAGGTCTTCATGGCTGGGAAATCTTTTCCATCCAAAAAGTCATGTACGATGTCCAAAGTGAAACACCGGTTTTTCTGTATTCTTTTATCAACATTTGCTTTCAACTCCTCCATAACGATTGATGAACTTCCACTCCGGCCTTTATCGTACACACTGTTATGTTCTTCCTTGATTACTGTAAATTATGTGTCATTTCCTCACTGAAGACTCGTTCATTGTATTATCACTATTCACCTGCGGTATTTGCCTTTAACATTCGATTGGGCGAACGTTTTGTGCATTCAAAAACAATGAATAAGTTCTTTGATGGTAGAAAAGTATTGAAAAACGTGTACCACGTGACAATAATTGTCTTGATAGAATAGAGTGAGGCAGTGTAATAAAGTTTTGTGTTGGTAACTTCCGTTATTGTCAAATGGTCCTCGAGCTTAAGCTGAACTACGATAGGCTTTCAGACTTCCATGTTATAGCACAAACATGTGTTTGGTTGCAAGGGAGTCTAGAAGCCAGGATCTGGTATTCCATCACTGTCGCCTGTCTTCGGCAATTGCTTTTGACGTCCTTACTCAATTTATTGGTCTGCTGCAGGTAGAATGTCAGAGTGATTGCAACATTTCCCACTGACTCGACAAGCGACGACAACAATAACAAAGATAAAGCGATACACCTGTGAGGTAAGGACAATTTTTTGGTGGTGCAAGCGAACATTAAAACTGGCGCCGGTATTTGTGAGCTGGCAGGTATATGGGGCGACAAAAGTCCCTCCTCAGGTGAGAGGCGCCAGACGGGCCCTCCCTTTGTCCTCTACCCCATTGTTAACAACTTAGGTTGCCAAACTTGTCAGGTGGTTCCCAAATTTTGTGCAGACATAAGCTTTCCATGGGCAATTCAAATTAGTTCCACTACATCAACTTATAAAGTTAGTCTACTCTATTGAGTGCACTAAATAAACGATCCTCAATATATGTATATGGCAGCAATATATAGAATGCATGTACATAAACACATACATATGTGTAATCATTTTTAAGTGCACACCAAAAATGGGTGAAAAGTATGAGAGTTATCCCAAAATGTATGACTTTCACTGTGGACTATGTGCATTACATTCCCAGTCCGAGGAACGCGCCCCCTATTCTCAGGTTCTGATATCGTAAGAACACAATTTAATAGTAATTATTTCTCACGATAACTGCTAAATGCAAGAGGTTTCTTATAAACCGGAGTAGGTTGCCAATTTTATCTGCTTCTCAACGGTCTTTCAGAGTTGGAAATCTAAAATCTATACAAATTCTGTTGATAATGTAAAACATATTTCACTGAGTACACCACCGAAAAACCACTTAAATAAGTAGCCTGTCCTGCGTATTGAAACACATTTCCCTTTCCTTGTTTTTGCTTCTGCCGTTCGAGAAACTACAACCAAACACCACACACACATTGACCATTATGTTGCTTTAAAACTTAGTATAAATTTACTGCTTAATTAACATTTAACACCATAAAATCTTATTTTTGGGTGCACATTTAACCCAAACAAGGCGTACTCATCTCAAAAATGAAGTGTCTAAAACTGGCGGCTTCACAAAAACGTACTTCACCAACCACAACACGTAACGATAGGGCATTTGCTATCTATTCTCTCTGTATCTGTGGATCACTTAAACTTGGACTCCATTCTCTTAGAAAATCAAATTGAATTTTTTACTTTCTCTACACGTATATAGAGAAGGTACTGTGTTACACCCAAACATTTGATACCGAGATTTCACCGAAAATATAGGTTTTGTGACCCCCTGAATGTAAAAAAGGATTTTTACAAAAATGTCCGTGTGTATGTGTAGGTCAGCATAGCTCAAAAACGGAAATACCGTTAAATTCCAAACTTGGTATTTAAGTTTGGTATCTTCCAAGGATGCGACACGAAGATTTTCAAGAAAATCCTCCCACCCCAAACTACCCTTTACATGGAAAAATATTCTAAAATGTTGTTTTTCTTAAAAGTGGCTTTAGTGATTTTGATTAAAATACCACATATTAAAGCCATTTCTATCACAAATAAAATGTGTATCTTGAATTTTCTAGAAATAGCTTCTAAAGACCTGTTTATTCTGGATGAATTTTACTTAGTTTGGCATAACTAGCAAACCGTAAGAGATAGACAAAGACTTACTTGACAAAAAAATGTAGATCACGTTAAAACATACCATTTCTGTCATATACATTTTTTTCGTGGAGTTGATCGTTTTTGAGATATTCCTTGTTATTGGTTTCAGCTTTAAAAAGCTTGTTTTTGTCATACAGGTATTTGTCAACAGCTGTCCATACAAACAAAGGAACTTTCGACCATCACTTTAACCTATGGTACTCCCTTATTTCACTTCTACTTACAAGGAAGCAAGTAATAAGACTATTTCTGCTAATTTTTTCTCGATTAGCATGGAGTAAATAGAAGCATAAGCTTTTTAAGAATATTTGTTGCAGAGATGTAGAGAAAGTCATGTGAATGGAACACATCAGATGTTTTCACATTTAAAACACCTACAGTACTTAAAGAGTACCGTAAACCCAGACCACTCTGACATATTTTCTAAGGTTTTTAAGATGTCACCATATGATTGGCTGGAACAATTTAATCTTAAATTACAAATCCCATATGGCATTTTTATCCTCACATGAAATTTTAATAGGACCAAAGCCAATTTTCTTTAGGTTAACTAGGACTACTTTAACAAAAATTGAATTTTTTAATTTTTGTTTGTTTGTTTAACGTCCTGTAACCTGGTTCACATATCAGACGATGAATGAAATTGGTGAAATGATGATCAAATGTTCTCGGGGTCCATGGAGCTTAAAGTTACTCGACATTCGTCTGCTCAGGATGAGGGAAACCTTGCCCGGGTAACTCACCCTAAGCGAGATTCGAACTCACGACCTTTTGAATGTGAGGCAGACACGCTACCACCACACCACCCAGGCGGGCTTGAAAAGCTTGTTCTCAATCCTGAAACAAGACAAACCACAAACATTTTAAACCGGTTCTATTTGTGTGATATTTTTCTGAGACATTTTTACTTCTTTAAGGACACTTTCAAGATCTTCGTTACGGTAATTATAACTTTCTCTACACGTACTATGTACATAGTGTATAGAGAAGCTATTGTATTACACCCAAATATTCGATATCGAGATTTCAACGGAAATTATGTTTTGGGTATCCCTGAATCCAAAAAAAGCATTTCTAGAAAAAGGTTTGTGTATGTGACTGGACAGCATAGCTCAAAACGAAAAAAAAAAAAAAAAGAACGTTAAATACGAAATTTGATATTTGGGTTTAGTATCTTTCAAGGATACGACACGAAGATTAAAAAAAAAAATCCTCCCACCACAAACTACCCTTTACATGAAACAATTTTCGAAAATGTTGATGTTCTCAAAAATGGCTAACCATTTTGATTAAAATACCGTATATTAAAGATATTTACACCTCAAATAAGATGTATATCATGAATAGCCTCTGAAGAGATTTTTATTCTGGATGAATTTTGCCGAAATTTGCTTAACTTCTTAAGTAAGAGATACACAAAAACTTACTACACAAAAAAAACAAAAAAAAAAAAAAAAAAAAAAAAAAAAACGTAGATCTCGTCAAAACACACAATTTATGCCCTTTACGTTTTTGTTGTGGAGGTAACCGTTTCTGAGATATTCCTTGTTATTGGCTTCAATTGTAAAGTACTCAAGACAGGAAGTGTCCGTTTTTCTTTTGTTCTACTCCAGGTCAAGCAAAGAAGCGATTTGCAATGACGATCGCATAACGACAGCTTTTAAAACATTTGACTACCGCTTTAGCATAGCGCATTCCTTTAGTTCCCTTCCACTTATAAGGAACTAAGTAATAAGAACATTCTGCTAATGTTTATTTTACGACGCAGCATTACAGAAACAAAACACAAACAGCCTACCTGGGTAGTGTGGTGGTAGCATATCTGCCTCACATTCAACACGTCGTGAGTTCGAATATTGCTTAGGATAAATTAGCCGGATAAGGTTTTCTTTCGGGGTTTCCCTTATCCTGAGAAGACGAATGCCGAGTAACTTTAAGCTCCTTGGACCCCGAGATCATTTGAGCATCATTTCACCAATTTCATTCATTGTCCGATATGTGAACCAGGTTAAAGGACGTTAAGCTACAGAAAAAAGTCTGATGTGCTCCATTCACATGACTTTCTCTACATCTCTGTCGCAAATTATTGTTAAAAAGCGTATTCTTTTATCTATTTCATGCTAAAACATTAACAGAAACGGTCTTATTACTTACTTCCTTATAAGTTGAAGGGAAATAAGGGAACACACTAGACTAAACCGACAGTCAAATGTTTTAAAATGTGGTTGCTATGGCATTGAAATCCGTTTTTTGCGTGGCCAGTTGACAAATTCCTGTATGAGAAAAAGTTCAACAAACGAATAACAAGGAATATCTCGAAAACGGCCAACTTCAAAGGATAGGATATAAATTGTGTGACTTAGTACATTTTTTTTTTTTTTTTTTTGGTAAGCTTTTGTCTATCTCTTACGGTTTACCAGTTATGCAAAGCTCAATAAAAATCATCCAGAATAAAGAAGTATTTAGAGGCTATTCCTAGAAAATTCAAAAATATACATTTTACTTGTCATGTAAATATCTTATATTTAAAATATTTATGTGACAAATACAATATATATATATATTGAAATTTAAGGACATAGCCTTTGAAGACTTCTTTATTCTGGATGATTTTTATTGACTTTTACATAACTGGTAAACCGTAAGAGATAGACAAAAGCTTACCACAAAGAAGACGTAGATCACGATAAAACACACAATTTGTCATATGCGTTTGTTTTTTCGTGGAGTTGGCCGTTTTCGAGATATTCCTTGATATTTATTTTAGTTTTAAAAAACTTACACTTTTCTCATATGGAAAATTGTCAACTCCTGGCCACGCAAAGAAACGGATTTCAATCCCATAGCAACCACACTTTAAAACATTTGACTGTCGGTTTAGTCTAGTGTGTTCCCTTATTTCCCTTCTACCTATAAAGAAACTAATAAGGCCCTTTCAGCTAATGTTTATCTCGACTATCATGAATAGATAGAAGAACAATAATTTGTTACAGAGATGTAGAGGAAGTCAATGTGAATGGACCACATCACATTTTTCTATCTATTTCTTATTAATTGCAAAACAGTTTTAATAATAGCGTTAGATAGGTAGAGTCAGACTGAAAAATTCAATGACATAGCCGGGATTTAAACCACGGATCTCCCGATCTTTAGCCGGTTGCTCTTCCACTGAGCTACCATGGCATTAAATTCCCCATTGGTAATTCGCCATTGGGATGTTATCTCAAGATAATTTGAGATCATCTTGCTGTTTGCCGGGAAACATGAGAGTAAGTTGTGGAATTTAATGTCATGCCGGCATGTTACCATGGAAGCTCAGTGGTTATTCATAGCATTACATTTTTCAGTCTGACTCTACCTATCCAACTCCTGTTCTACACACGGCTAGTGTAAAACATCTGATGTGTTCCATTCACATGACTTTCTCTATATCTCTGTAACAAAATATTGTTAATATTTAATTCTTTTATTTCATGCTAATCGAGAAATCAGAAATAGTCTTATTTCTTGCTTTAGTGTAAGTAGAAGCGCAATAAGGGAGTACCATAGGTTAAAGTGAAAGGCAAAAGCTGGTTGCTATGTGAATGATGTTCCTTTGTTTGTTTGCATGGACACGAGTTGGCAAATTCCTGTATGAGAAAAGTATGTTTATCAAGGCTGAAACCAAAAACAAGGAATATCTCAAAAACGATCAACTGCACGAAAAAAGTGAATATGTCATAAATTGTGTGTTTTAACGTGCTCTACATTTTTTTGTGTGTTAAATTTTTATCCATCTTTTACGGTTTAGTAGTAATGCAAAATTCAACCAGAATAAAGGAGTCTTCAGAGGCTATTCCCAGAAAATTCAAGATATACATTATATTTGTCAGGCAAATATCTTTAATATACGATATTTTAATCAAAATTGTTAGAGCCATTTTATAGAAAATCAAAATTTTCGAAAAAAGTTCCATGTAAAGGGTAATTGGGAGTGGGAGATTTTCCTGAAAATCTTCGTGTCGCATCCTTGGAAGATGCCTAAATACCAAGTATTATTTTTAACGGACTTTTTGTTTTTGAGCTATGCTGCCCCCCCCTACACACATGGACATTTTTCTAAAAATGTTTTTTTTTTTATTCAGGAGGTCTCAAAACATATATTTCCGGTGCAATCTCGGTATGGAATTTTTGGGTGCAATACAATACCTTCTCTATACACTACGTACATAGCACGTGTAGAGAAAGTAAGAACAAACAATCAAGGAAGTGTTGGATAACCCCAAACAGTGTCTAATAATAGTGGCCCACCTGGGTAGTGTGGTGGTAGCGTGTCTGCCTCGCATTCAACAGGTCGTGAGTTCGAATCTCGCTTAGGGTGAGTTACCCGGATAAGGTTTTTTTCGGGGTTTTCCCTTATCCTGAGAAGACGAATGTCGAGTAACTTTAAGCTCCATGGACCCCGAGATCATTTGAGCATCATTTCACCAATTTCATTCATCGTCCGATATGACCAACCAGGATAAAGGACTTTAAGCTACAAATAAATAAATATAAAAAATCTGAAGTGTTCCATTCACATGACTTTCTCTACATCTCTGTAACAAATTATCGTTAAAAAGCTTATTCTTCTATTTACTTCATGCTAATTGAGAAAAAAAAATAAGCAGAAATAGACTTATTACTTGCTTTATTGTAAGTAGAAGCGAAATAAGCGAGTACCACAGGTTAAAGTGAAAGCCAAAAGCTGGTTGCTATGTGACTGATGTTCCTTTGTTTGTATGGACAGGAGTTGACAAATTCCTGTATGAGAAAAGTATAAGTTTTTCAAAGCGGAAACCAAAAAGAAGGAATATCTAAAAAACGATCAACTCCACGAAAAACATGTATATAACATAAACTGTGTGTTTTAATGTGCTCTACATTATTTATGTGGTAAGTTTTTATCTACCTCTTAAGGTTTAGCAGTTTTGCAAAATTCCATAATATTCATCCGGAATAAAGTAGTCTTCAGGGGCTATTCCCAGAAAATTCAAGATATACATTTTATTTGACAGGTAAATATTTTTAATATGCGATATTTTAATTAAAATCGTAGGTACCACTTTTAAGAAAATAAAAATGTTCGAAAAAAGTCCATTTAAGGGGTAGTTGGGGATGTTGGGATTTTCTAGAAAATCTTCGTGTCGCATCCTTGGAAGATACCAAACTTAAATACCAAGTTTGATATTCAACGGTCTTTTCATTTTTGAGCTATGCTGTCCACAGACCTTTTTCTGAAAATGCTTTTTTTGATTCAGGGGACCCAAAACATGTATTTCCGGTGAAATCTGCTTATTGAATTTTTGGGTGGAATGCAAGACCTTCTCTGTACACTGAAAGTAAAAGCGGAAATTGCCTATTGTGACAAAAACTTACTATCTTAAAGATTAACTTTTTCGTTTTTGTCTCTTTGTTATAATTTATCCATTATACAAAATTCCTTTCCAATCAAGACGAGTTCATTTTCAGCATTTTTAAAGTATACATTTTGTTTGAAATGCAAATATCTTGAGTATAAATCAAATATCATTAAAGCTATGTTTGAGGAAATAAAATGTTCTCTGTAAGGTAGTTTGAGATACGGCATTATACATCATTTGCTTAACAATTTCCATGTTTCTGCACCCCTTAGAGTAGGACTGACAAGGGGGTCAGAAGCCTGACTGGGAGCCAACGACACCTAACCTCAGAATGGAGCATTTGGAACGAGTGGTCGGTCCGTAAGGAAGTGATGATGGACCAGTTGGTGGAATGAGTGGTGGGGCAAACCGGAGGACCCGGAGAAAACCCGTCCAGACGTCCCTTCGTCCACCACATGCTTGTGCTTGGGACCGAACCCGGGCAGGCGAGTGGTCTAACCACTCGGCCACGGCGCCGAGTTTGGTACTTATTCGAGATTTGTTTTTAAGCTGCGTTGTACACAGACACGCTCTCAAAAGTATTTCTCTAAACATTATGTACACAGTGTATAGATAAGGTATTGTACCGCACCCAAAAATGCAATACCGAGATTTCACCACAAATATAAGTATCAGGATCCCGCGGATTCCAAAAAAGCATTTTCAGAAAAAGGTACATGTGTGTGTATGTACAGCATAACTCAAAAACGAAAAGACCGTTGAATACCAAACTTGGTATTTAAGTTTGGTATCTTACAAGGAGGCGACACGAAGATTTTCAGCAAAATCTCCCCACCCCCAACCACCCTTTACATGGAACCTTTATCAAAAAGTTTGATTTTCTTAAAAATGACTCTAAGATGTTGTTTAAAAGATCGTATATTAAAGTTATTTATCTGACAAATAAAATGTATATCTTGATATTCTGGGAAGAGTGTCTGATTACTTTATTCTGGATCAATTTTACGGCTTTTTGTATAACCGTTAAACCGTAAGAGATGGACAAAAACTTACTGCACAAAAATGTAGAGCATGTTAAAACACACAGTTTATGTAATATACATTTTTTCGAGGAGTTGATCGTTTTTTAGATATTCCTTGTTTTTGCATTCAGCTTTGAAAAACTCATACTTTTCTCATACAGGAATTTGTCAACTCCTGTCCATATAAACAAAGGAACTTCAGTCACATAGCAACCAGCTTTGACCATCACTTTAACCTATGGAACCCCTACTCTCTCTTCTACTTACTAGGAAGCAAGTAATAAAACAATTTCTGCTGATGTTTTCTCAATTACCATGAAGTAAATAGAAGCATAAGATTTGTAATAATAATTTGTTACAGAGAAGTGGAGAAAGTCATGTGAATGGAACACATCAGATTTTTTATACATGGGGTGGCCAAACATGTATTTCAGGAGAAGTCTCAGTATAGAATTTATATTCACGGAATGCAATACTTCCTATACCTACTAGGTACATGGTAGAAAAAATATACATACTAGTGCAATGAAAGCGCAACAGTGTGTGTAGCAGTGCACTCTGGCGAGAAACACCAAAACTGCTTTAGTGGATCCCCGATTCCCACGCTGAATGTCGGAGCTTGCGCTATCTCTGTTGCAGTGATGGAACTAGTTGTTCACATGCAGCACGATGCGCAACTGTCTTTACCCCAAGTGTTGCCAATATTTGGTAAAGAAAAGTGCTAAATATGACTGCTAGAAAGACCATAGATACAGAGCAGCACCTATATCTATATTATTATACATATACTGTATGCAAATCAGGTTTGAAATTCATTTTTAGTTTTTCTACCCCTAATATGTACATAGTGTATAGAGAGGATATTGCATTCCACCCAAAAAGTCGATACCGAGATTTCAACGGAAGTACACGTTTTAGGGCCCCCTGTATCCAAAAAAGCATTTTTACATAAATGGCCGTGTGTTTGTACGTGTGTGCCCAAGAACACGACAACTCAAAACGAAAGCTTAGTAAAAAACCAAATTTGGTATTTAAGTTTAGTATCTTCCAGGGATGACACGAAGATTTTGAGAAAAATCCCCCCACCCCAAACTACCTGTGAATGGAAAAGAATTCGAAAATTTCGCTTTTCTCAAAAATGGCTCTAACGATTTTGATTAAAATACTGTACATTAAAGATATTTATATGACGAATAAAATGTATACTTTGAATATTCTAGGAATAGCCTCTTAAGATCTCTTTATTCTGGATGCATTTTGCTGAATTTTGCATAACTGTAAAACCGCAAGAGATGGACAAAAACTTAATGCACAAAAAATGTAGATCACATTAAAGCATACAACTTATGTCATAAACAATTTTATCTCATTCGGAAAGGTGTAAACTCCTGGTCCTGCATAGAAACGGATTTCAACCACATGGCGACCAGCTTTTAAAACATTTGAATATCACTTTAGCCTAGTGTATTCCCTTCTACTTACAAGGAATCAAGTTATTAAGTAATTTCTGCTAATGTTTATCTCGATTATCGTAAAGTCGATAGAAGAATATGCTTTTTTAACAATAATTTGTTACAGAGATGTAGAGAATGTACAATGCGCATAGTACATAGGGAAGCTATTGCATTTCACCCAAAAATTCTATACCGAGATTTCATCGAAAATACATGTTTTGAAACTCCCTGAATCCACAACAAGCATTTTTAGAAAACGGCCAGCGTCTGTGTATGAACACGATAACTCAAAACAGAAAAGTAAGTAAATACCAAACTTGGTGACCAACTTTAGTATCTGCGAAGGATTCCACACGAAGATTTTGAAATATATATCTCTCCCGGAAACTACCCTTTACAAGCGCAACTTTTCGAAATTTATTTTATCATAAATGAGTAAAGATTTTGATTAAAATGCCGTATGTTAAAGATATGTGTATGGCTTGAATTTTCTTGGAATAGCCTTTTGTGGATGAATTTTGTGTAACTGGTAAACGTAAGATATAGACAAAGTTTACTGAACAAATATATCTCAAGGCGCACAATTTATGTCATATGCATTTTTTTTCGTGAAGTTGATCATTTTTGAGATATTCCTTGATATTGGTTTTAATTTTAAGATATTTAAAAGTTTTTTCATACGGGAATTTATACACTCTTGGGCATGCACATCTTTTAAAAGCTTTGACTATCGTTAGAGCGTGGTGTATTCCCTTATTTCCCTCCTACTTACAAGGAACTAAGCAATAAGACCATTTCTGATAATGTTTATCTCGATTAGCATGAGGAAGGGGCAACAATAAGCTTTTGAACAATAATCTCTTACAGAGATGTAGAGAAAGTCATGTGATTGCAACATAACAGATTTTTACTTTCTCTAGCGCATATATACATAGTAGGTAGATAGAAAAAGTATTGTATTCCACCCAAAATTCGATATCGAGATTTAATCCGAAATATCTTTTGAGACCCATTGAATCCAAAAAACATTTTTAGAAAAAGGTCTGTGGACAGCATAACTCAAAAAGAAAAGTCTATTAAATACCAAACTTGATGTTTAAGATTAGTATTTCCCAAGGATACGTCACGATGAATTTCAAGAAGATATACCCACCCCAAACTACCCTTTACATGGAAAAATTTTGAACATTTTGATTTTCTCAAAAGTGGTCCTAACGATTTTCATTAAAATATCGTATATTAAATATATTTGCATGACAAATAAAATGTATATGTTGAATTTTCTGGAAATAGCATCTGGAGACTACTTTATTCTGGATGAATTTTACTGAATTTTCTGGGAATAGCATCTGGAGACTACTTTATTCTGGATGCATTTTACTGAATTTTCTGGGAATAGCCTCTGGAGACTACTTTATTCTGGATGAATTTTCTGGGAATAGCATCTGGAGACTACTTTATTCTGGATGCATTTTACTGAATTTTCTGGGAATAGCATCTGGAGACTACTTTATTCTGGATGAATTTTACTGAATTTTCTGGGAATAGCATCTGGAGACTACTTTATTCTGGATGCATTTTACTGAATTTTCTGGGAATAGCATCTGGAGACTACTTTATTCTGGATGCATTTTACTGAATTTTCTGGGAATAGCATCTGGAGACTACTTTATTCTGGATGAGTTTTACTGAATTTTCTGGGAATAGCATCTGGAGACTACTTTATTCTGGATACATTTTACTGAATTTTCTGGGAATAGCATCTGGAGACTACTTTATTCTGGATGCATTTTACTGAATTTTCTGGGAATAGCATCTGGAGACTACTTTATTCTGGATGCATTTTACTGAATTTTCTGGGAATAGCCTCTGGAGACTACTTTATTCTGGATGCATTTTACTGAATTTTCTGGGAATAGCCTCTGGAGACTACTTTATTCTGGATGCATTTTACTGAATTTTCTAGGAATAGCATCTGGAGACTACTTTATTCTGGATGCATTTTACTGAATTTTCTGGGAATAGCATCTGGAGACTACTTTATTCTGGATGCATTTTACTGAATTTTCTGGGAATAGCATCTGGAGACTACTTTATTCTGGATGCATTTTACTGAACTTCCTGGGAATAGCATCTGGAGACTACTTTATTCTGGATGCATTTTATTGAATTATCTGGGAATAGCATCTGGAGACTACTTTATTCTGGATGCATTTTACTGAATTTTCTGGGAATAGCATCTGGAGACTACTTTATTCTGGATGCATTTTACTGAATTTTCTGGGAATAGCATCTGGAGACTACTTTATTCTGGATGAATTTTACTGAATTTTCTGGGAATAGCATCTGGAGACTACTTTATTCTGGATGCATTTTACTGAATTTTCTGGGAATAGCATCTGGAGACTACTTTATTCTGGATGCATTTTACTGAATTTTCTGGGAATAGCATCTGGAGACTACTTTATTCTGGATGCATTTTACTGAATTTTCTGGGAATAGCATCTGGAGACTACTTTATTCTGGATGCATTTTACTGAATTTTCTGGGAATAGCATCTGGAGACTACTTTATTCTGGATGAGTTTTACTGAATTTTCTGGGAATAGCATCTGGAGACTACTTTATTCTGGATACATTTTACTGAATTTTCTGGGAATAGCATCTGGAGACTACTTTATTCTGGATGCATTTTACTGAATTTTCTGGGAATAGCATCTGGAGACTACTTTATTCTGGATGCATTTTACTGAATTTTCTGGGAATAGCCTCTGGAGACTACTTTATTCTGGATGCATTTTACTGAATTTTCTGGGAATAGCCTCTGGAGACTACTTTATTCTGGATGCATTTTACTGAATTTTCTAGGAATAGCATCTGGAGACTACTTTATTCTGGATGCATTTTACTGAATTTTCTGGGAATAGCATCTGGAGACTACTTTATTCTGGATGCATTTTACTGAATTTTCTGGGAATAGCATCTGGAGACTACTTTATTCTGGATGCATTTTACTGAACTTCCTGGGAATAGCATCTGGAAACTACTTTATTCTGGATGCATTTTATTGAATTATCTGGGAATAGCATCTGGAGACTACTTTATTCTGGATGCATTTTACTGAATTTTCTGGGAATAGCATCTGGAGACTACTTTATTCTGGATGCATTTTACTGAATTTTCTGGGAATAGCATCTGGAGACTACTTTATTCTGGATGAATTTTACTGAATTTTCTGGGAATAGCATCTGGAGACTACTTTATTCTGGATGCATTTTACTGAATTTTCTGGGAATAGCATCTGGAGACTACTTTATTCTGGATGCATTTTACTGAATTTTCTGGGAATAGCATCTGGAGACTACTTTATTCTGGATGCATTTTACTGAATTTTCTGGGAATAGCATCTGGAGACTACTTTATTCTGGATGCATTTTACTGAATTTTCTGGGAATAGCATCTGGAGACTACTTTATTCTGGATGCATTTTACTGAATTATCTGGGAATAGCATCTGGAGACTACTTTATTCTGGATGCATTTTACTGAATTTTGCATGACTGGTAAACCGTAAGATAGAAAAAAAAAAAACAGGTGCACAAACATTTAAAACTGGTTAAAACCCTAAACTATCTCACATACAAATTTTGTAGGTTTGACTGTTTCTAAACTATTTCTTGTTATTAGTTTCAGTTGTAAACTAGGTAACTACTCTCACACGATGTCGTCTTTCGTTTCATCTCTCTTTTGTTTTACTTCCCTTGTTCACATAACGACCAGGTATTCTTATTTTCCTTCTGCTGAGAAGGAAGCCAATTACTGTCGCGATTAGATAAATGAATAAACCTTTGTTTACAGAACATGTTGAGAAAGTCATGTGAATTGTACAATTTGTAGCTCTAGGGACCGTTCCAGCATCATTTAAACCATTTCGTTTGTTCACCTTCCAAATTCATACACCACGTTATAAAAGTTAACTATTGCTGTACTTGAAGGACCGCTTTCCATACTTCACACTCACTCTATACCACCTAATCACATCTTTAAACAAATATATTTGTAGTTTATAAGAACCTCTTTTTATTTACTTTTGGGGGGGGGAGCTTAACGTCCTTTAACCTGGTTGGTCATATCAGACGATGAATGAAATTGGTGAAATGATGCTCAAATGTTCTCGGGGTCCATGGAGCTTAAAGTTACTGGACATTCGTCTTCTCAGGATAAGGGAAAACCCCGAAAAAAATCCGGGTAACTCACCCTAAGTGAGATTCGAACTCACGACCTGTTGAATGCAAGACACACACGCTACCACAACACTACCCAGGCGGGCTATTTACTTTGCTGCTTCTTTTCTCTTTTTACTTTCTCTATACGCACTATGTACATGGTGTATAGAGAAGGTATTGCACTTCACCCAAAAATTCGATACCGAAATTTCACCGGAAATATATGTTTTAGGGTCCCTTATATCCAAAAAAAGCATTTTCACAAAAAGGTCCATGTGTGTGTGTGTGTGTGTGTGTGTGTGTGTGTCCGTGTGTCCGTGTCTCTGTGAACACGACAACTCAAAAATGAAAAAATCTGTAAAATACCAAACTTGGTATTTAAGTTTAGTATCTCCCAGGGATGCGACATAGCAACCAGCTTTTGACTATCACTTTAACCTATGGTACTCCCTTATTTCGCTTCTACTTACAAGGAAGCGAGTAATAAGACTATTTCTGCTAATTTTTTCCGATTGACATAAAGTAAATAGAAGTATAAGCTTTTTAAGAATTATTTGTTGCAGGGATATAGAGAAAGTCATGTGAATGGTACACATCAGATTTTTTAATAATGTCATGAATTCTATTATATTGTTACTTTCTCTACACGTACTATACACATAGAGTATATAGAAGGTATTGTTGCACCCACAATTTTCATACCGAAATTATATCGGAAATATATGTTTCGGGACCCCCTTAATAAAAAAAGCTTTTTTAGAAAAAGGTCCGTGTATATACGAGTGTGTGCTTTTGGGAACCATAGCTCAAAAACTAAAAGTATGTAGATTAAATAAAGTTGGTATTTAAGTTGAGTAAGGATGTGACACAAAGATTTTCAAGAAAATTCCCCCACTCCATCTACACCTTACATGGAATATTTTTCGAAAATTTTGAATATTTCAAATATGGCTCTAACGATTTTGATTAAAATACCTTATATTTAAGATATTTTTATGACAAACGAAATATTTATCTTGAATTTTCTGGGAATATCCTCTAAAGACCTCTTCATTCTGGATGACTTATACAACTGGCAAACGTAAGAGATGTACAATAACTTACTACACAAAAAATGTAGATCTTGTCAAAACATACAATTTATGTTATATACATTTTTTTTCTGTAGAATTAACCGTTTGAGATATTCTGGATTATTGGTTTTAATTTTAGCCTACTCCTGGCAAGCAGAGATATTGGAATTTCAATTGTTTCACATAGCAATGGCTTTCAAGGACGAGACTATCGCTTTAGCCTGCGCATTTTCTTATTTTCCTTCTACTTACAAGAAACCAAGTAATAATCACAACTTCTGCCAATGTTTACCTCGATTAGCATCATGTAGATAGAGGAATAAGCTTTTTAAAATAATTTGTTACAGAAATGTAGAGCAAGTTGCGGTGGACTCAGACGTTGGGTGGCCTTATCCCCACACTCAAAACACCAGATATCGAGTTCTCTGCTTCGTGCTCATATTGATGACGTTGGCAAGACTCACTCCACTACCTATGAGTAGACCCACGTACCTGGTGAGGTGAATCCACTACTGGTGAATTCGCCTCGGCGTTACCCACCCTGCACGATGGCTGACTTGCGTAACTTTCCTGAAGTTTATTTCTTACTAGGAGAGGCGAGATAAGCATTTTGCTTTACAGTTCTGCTAACTTAAACACTTGTTAGGAACTTCAATACTTGGCTAATCACACGTAATTATATTTACTTCCTTTTCTTTGATTCTGCTTTATACAATGTAATTTAACACCCGTCGCTGACTTTAAATACACATAGAGCGCTGGAAACTACTAAGTTTTCGTTACAAGTTACCGTGCTTAACTTTGCGCGAAGAAGTGACGTCCAGACTGACAACCGATAGCATGACAGTATTACAATTAACAGACGGCGACCGACAGCAGACCGTCGATAGCAGAAAGTAGTTAGTCCCGATGGTTGGTTTTTTTTTTTTTTTTTTTTTTTTTTTTTTTTTTTTTTTTTTTTTTTTTAAATTTCGAGTGGAGGGGAAAAAATCCACCTTATGGACTAACCCAGGCAAGCCCGGAGTGTCGGGGTCTCCCATGTGGGCATACCGACTAAAAAACCCCTCCACCGGTATTAGAAGGAGGAAAGGAGAGGCGGTACCGCATGATTGCACCCGCGGATTCAAGGCGATAATGTAACTGACTGCAAGGTGCAGTCAGAGGGGTGAAATGAGGACCGGGAGACAGACTTGACCGAGACCCAGACTGCCACCGCGGAGTATTCGGGGAGAGTAATGAAGGAATTCTAGGGTGAAGGATGGAGTTAGTGTTGGTTGACTCTGTTGAGCCAGTCGTCGTATCCTGGGACGTTTTCGAGCCTAAGCCCTTGGCGTCTACCTTGGATGTTGAACTTGGAAGTTTGAGGTGCCGACTTCTCCAGTAGAGCTCTCACCTCCTCCCTGAAGATGAGTCGGATGTCGGTGACTGCTGTTGCTATTGCTTGGTGAAGTTCTGGATGTGAAGTGGTGCTGTCCTGTTCCTGAAGCCTGTCCTCCAAGGCCGTCAGCTTAGCCGTAAGAATCAGGACCTCCGCGTGGAGGTTCTGAATGGCCTCACTTAAGCCTTGGATTTCGTTCTGCAGGTTGGTCGGTGTTGGTTGTTCAGTCTGCGGAGATGGCTGTGTAGATGATGGTGTCCGGGCTGGTTTAGGCGATGAGTGCCTGCTCTTTGGGTAGCTGGGGCACTGGGCTTGCCCGGTGAAATGTCCCGTACCACCACAGGTGGCACACAACCGGCGACGGCGGCGGAGGTCGTGCCCAGTGCACTCCGAAGTGAATGCGTTGGTGCCACAGTAGTGGCAGTTCGGCGGCGAAGAGCAGTCTTCTTGGCTGTGCCCGTAGGCACAGCAGCGACGGCAGGGCCGGTGTCTTTCCTTCTGCTTGCCTCAAGGTGCAGAAGTCGCCCTAATAAGGGCAACCCTGACGCCAAGGCAGCCTCCAGATCTGATCGGTCCTGTAGCTCCACCCTTACTAGTGGTGTCGGGCCACGGTCACAGATAATTCTAGAGGCCCTCGAACATGAAGGCCATCTAGATTGTGCAGCGGCGAGGAGGTGCCGGGTGGAGAGATCCCGAGGGACCCCCCTAACCATGGCACTGTACCGGGGCGGCGTCGGCGTGGAGCTCAGCGGTGGCGGTGATGAAGAATTGTTGGCTGCCGGTGAAGCAGCGGCGGTCGGCGGCGATGGTGACGGTGAGCGCGGCAAAGGTGCAGCGCTCACTGCCGGTGTAAGGGCAGGTGACGGAGATGCCGGCGAGCACTTCCTACCGGCGGATGCCGAAGAAGCGGTGGCTGCTGTAGGAGCTGCTGGTCTGCGTTGTTGCTTCCTCTTCGGCATCTCGAAGCGAAGTCTCTCCAAACCTACCGTCTAGATGAGAGGTGAATGGTCTAACCGTTCAGCCATGGCGCGGCCCCCGATGTGCCTTCTTGGGGTATTTATATACTAAAACTGCCGTCATGGCGGCTTCTTTCTGATTGGACAGAAAGGCCGCGCGATTGACATAAATGTTACCCAAAAGTCAGTTTTCTCATCTCAGGGTGCACTGCAACCCTCACGTGACACGTTCTGTACAATGGAGAATTACTGTGTTCGAATTTTAAGGTTTACCCCCGTCGTGACCCGGTCGTACGTGATTGGGCGAAAGAAACCTTTCTAACAAAGCGCTTCTCACACCCTTCTACTATCTTGGCGTCAGCTTTCCATTTCCGCTCCAGCTGAATTTACTCTGTTAAATGTATACGTTAATAAGCATTTGTAATCTTTAATATTACAGTGCTAAATAATTAAAAACTAACAATAGTTTTTATAGAGAAGCTAATTAACGGTCTCAAAGTCAAGTGATTGTAACACATCAGATTTTAACTTTCTCTATACGCACTATGTACATAATGTATAGCTAAGATATTGCACTCCACCCAAATATTCGATACCGGGATTTCACCGGAAATTTATGTTTTAGGGTCCCCAATATCCAAAAAAAAGCATTTTCACAAAAAGGTCCGTGTGTGTGTGTCCGTGTGTCACTGCGTCCGTTTGTCTGTGAACACGATAACTCAAAAACGAAAAGTCGCTAAAATACTAAACTTGGTATTTAAGTTTAGTATCTTCCAGGGATTGGACACGAAGATTTTGAGAAAAATTCACCCAACCCCAACTACCCTTTGCATGGAACTTTTTTCGAAAATTTTGATTTTCTCAAAAATGGCTCTAACGATTTTGATTAAAATTTCGTATATTAAACATATATACCTGGCAAATAAAATGTATATCTTGAATTTTCTGGGAATAGCCTCTGAAGAGTGGTTTAATGTTGATGAATTTTACTGAATTTTGAATAACCGCTAAATCGTAAGAGATGGACAAAAACTTACTACACAAAAAATGTAGAGCACATTAAAACACACAATTTATGTTATATACATTTTTTTCGTGGAGTTCGTCGTTTTTGAGACATTCCTTATTTTTGGTTTCTGCTATGAAAAACGTATACTTTTCTCATACAGGAACTTGTCAACTCCTGTCCATACAAACAAAGGAACTTCATTGACATAACAACCAGCTTTTGACTACCACTTGAACCTATGGCACTCCCTTATTTCGCTTCTACTTACAAGGAAGCGAGTAATAAGACTATTTCTGCTAATTTTTTCTGATTAGCATAAAGTAAATAGAAGTATAAGCTTTTTAAGAATAATTTGTTGCAGGGATATGGAGAAAGTCATGTGAATGGTACACATCAGATTTTTATGTTTAGTAACTGCTACATTAAATAGACTAGAAACTTAAAATTTATTGCATGTATTATTTTAAATTAATTTATATATATATATATATATATAATTTAAAATATATATTTTGTATATGTATTTTTGATAGTAATAATTAACAACTTAGAAAGATATTTACAAAATTTCTACACACATGCGTACATACATACATAACATTGCAATCTGTAGATCCTATTATGAGGTTAGACTCAAAGCCCAAACTCTAGGATGTAGATCATGTCACCTATTAATACATTTATATACAAATAATAACGCTGACAATGAATGTTCCGGGGTGTCAGTTTTGCACAATTTTCATTACATGTCTGTTTGCAAAAAGCCTACTTGTACACTTGCATTCTTAGATATTCATGCTCATTATATTTACAGTGTTACATTATAACCAGTGTTGTTGATTGAATATAATCCTCCTCTGTTTGAAGGTGTGAGTAATAAGATATCTTTTTAATTCTGATCTAAACTTGTTTTTGTTCATTAGCAATGCTTTTATAGAAGAGGCAAGTGAGTTAAACAAAACTATTCCTTTGTAGTAAACCCCTTTTTGGAATAACTGCAAATTATTTGTTGGTCTATGTCTGGTCTCTTTGTTATCAATATCTGTAAACTTTTCTGGGTTATTTATTACAAATGACAATATGACTAGAATACATTCACAGGCTAATGGTAAAATTCCAAACATTTTGAAGAGTGGCTTGCTGTGAGTTGATCGTCCTTCCCTTGCCATTATTCTTATTATCTTTTTTTGTATAATGAACACTATTTTAGCATTTGCTGAATTTCCCCAAAATATTATTCCATAAGTCATCAATGAATGAAAATATGCATAATAAGCTGTTTTTGGTATGCTCTTATTTATAAGCTGAATTAAAGATCGGAGCACAGTTTGGGTAATCAATTCATGTTATGATCAATCATAAGAACTTTAAAATTTTCAGAATATACAGAGTGATTTATATAGATCTGACAAATTTCTTTCTTTAATTATTCCGTTGGAAATTCATTCAATGACCCAATTTCAGCACCAAATTAAGCAGAATGTTCTGGAGTTTCGATTCCTTGTCACTAGATGCGCAGATGTTTATGTTTTATTCCTAATTGCATTGTTGGTAGCTGTTTCGACATTTTGTTATTGTAGTCAACGTGAAAATGCAGTACGATGTAGAGTTGAGTCAAGGATATTTTCAGCAAGATGGCGCTACATGCCATACATCAAATGAATCCATGAACCTAATTGCAAGTTTCTTTGACGACCGGATAATTTCCAGGAACATGTGGCCACCGAGATCTCCGGATTTGACATCGCCGGACTTCTTTCTATGGGGTTACTTAAAAGACAGGGTTTACGCCACACGTCCCCAGACACTGGACGATCTGAAGCACATCACAAAGGAGATTCAAGCTATTGACAACAGAGTCCTCCAACGAGTGGCCAGTACGACGTGTTGAGTTGTGCCTTATGCAGCATGGAGGACATTTTCAACATTTGCTATAGAGGTAAATAATCTCCCAAAATTCCTCTACAATTTAGGTATAAAAAGTTGTCGCTAGCATAACACGTTTTGAAACAATTAATGAAAAAAATGTGTCACCCTGTAGTTCTTAACATTAAATTTGGACACTTTTGTGCACAAATATTTAAGCACCATATAGAGGAATAGGCAGTAAAAGCCCAGTGATATTTATTATTAGTTGTAATGTAAGAACTTTAAATGTTGTATACTTGGTTGCTTTGACATGTTCTATGTTCAAGATTTGCTTGTCCTTCATGAACCTGCATCATCTAAGGAAATGTGTATTGATAGTGCTTCTACCAGAAACCGGCTCTTAAATATATGACTCTACTAAAGTGGATTGTTTTACTATATTCATGTTGTATCTTCCAGGGATGCGACACAAAGATTTTGAGAAAAATCCCCCCACCCCAAACTACCCTTTACATGGAATGTTTTTCTAAAATTTTGGTTTTATAAAAAATGGCTCTAACGATTTTGATTAAAGTATCGTATATTAAAGATATTTACCTGACAAATAAAATGTATATCTTGTATTTTCTGGGAATAGCCTCTGAAGACTATTTTATTCTGGGTCAATTTTACGGAATTTTGCATAACTGCTAAACCGTAAGAGATGGACAAAAACTTACCACACAACAAATGTAGAACACTTTAAAACACACAATTTATGTTATATACATTCTTTTTCGTGGAGTTGATGGTTTTTGAGATATTCCTTGTTTTTTGGTTTCAGCTTTGAAAAACATACTTTTCTCATACAGGAATGTATCAACTCCTGTCCATACAAACAGAGGAACTTCAGTCACATAGCAACCAGCTTTTGACTATCACTTTAACCTATGGTACTCCCTTATTTCGCTCTACTTACAAGGAAGCAAGTAATAAGACTATTTCTGCACGAAGTAAATAGAAGCATAAGCTTTTTAACAATACTTTGTTGCAGAGATGTAGAGAAAGTCATGTGAATGGAACACATTAGATTTTGTTTCTGATGGAACTAGGTAATGGCCTGTAGCGGACATCATCAACAGGCCTTACAGCAATTACACGTTGCTTCTTTTCTGTTGACCGCTTGGCCTTCCTGCAAGACCATGAGCAAATTTGGTCTGAAAGTCCAGGAGTGTTTTCTCCGGTTTTTGCCCCTTTTGTACCATTTTATGGAACGAAAATCAATTGTATAAGGATATCTGCTAGGCTCACAACACCCATGTTTTGGTTGTGCTGGTTCACAATATTAGGGCGACTTACACCCATGTGAGTTTTAGCCCTTTGACAGGTATCTATGGTTCCACTGCAGCATTAGAGGAAATAGATTGTACTGATCTGTCAGCAATACAATGTGTCTGCCCTTTTCCACTCTGTGGTCAAAAGAAGCTCCTCCTTCTTTCTTCAAACCCTTGACCTCCTACAGTGGAGAATACGATCTGACCGCATTCCTTTCTCTTACTAGAGGTAAACACGAGAACCAATTATCAAAACAAATTTCGAAATTTAGATGTTCAGGAAGATTTTCTGCAACTGCAAGGATCTGGCAAACTGGTCTTCCAGTTGCTGTCATTACCAGAACATTCAGTTTTTCCCATATGAATTTCCATGAATGAATTTTCTGGATCTGAAATTCATAGCAGAAGGAAATCTGATGTGTTCCATTCACATGACTTTCTCTACTTCTGTGTAACAAATTATTGTTAGTAAACTTATTCTTCTATTTACTTCAAGCTAATCGAGAAAAAAAAAATAGCAGAAATAGTCTTATTACTTGCTTCCTTGTAAGTAGAAGGGAAATAAGGGAGTAGCATAGGTTAAAGTGACAGTCAAAAGCTGGTTGCTATGTGACTGATGTTCCTTTGTTTGTATGGACAGGAGATGACAAATTCCTGTATGAGAAAAGTACAAGTTTTTCAAAGCTGAAACAAAAAGCAAGGAATATCTAAAAAACGATCAACTCCTCGAAAAAAAATTATATAACATAAACTGTGTGTTTTAATATGCTCTACATTTTGTGTGTGTTAAGTTTTTCTCCATCTCTTACGGTTTAGCAGTTATGCAAAATTCTTAGAATAAAGTAGTCTTCAGAGGCTATTCCCAGAAAATTCAAGATATACGTATTATTTGTCAGGTATATATCTTTAGTATACAATATTTTAATCAAAATCGTTAGAGCCATTTTTGAGAAAATCAAAATTTTCGAAAAAAGTTCCATATAAAAGGGTAGTTGGGGGTGGGGGGATTTTCTTGAAAATCTTCATGTCGCATCCTTGGAAGATACCAAACTTAAATACCAAGTTTGGTATTTAATGGTCTTTTCGTTTTTGAGCTATGCTGTTCACAGACACACACACACGGACCTTTTTCCAAAAATGCTTTTTTTGGATTCAGGGGGACACAAAACATGTATTTCCGGTGAAATCTCGGTATCGAATTTTTGGGTGCAATACAATACCTTCTCTATACACTATGTAGATAGTACGTATAGAGAAAGTAAAAAAGTCAGCAAATGCAAAATCAAAGGATATTCAATGTTTTTGCATAGTTTCTGTGTCATATTCGTTTCCATAGAAGAGCAACTATTTGCTGTGCCTTCACGGCTGCTACACTTTTCTATTTCTCTTCCCCTTTCCTATGAATTTACAAATTATTTGATATTCTAGTCTCCTGATTGCTGAGATGGCTTTCAAATTCATCTTCATCAAAAAAAGAAAATCCGCTGAATTCCGATACTAAAATCAACTCCAGTATCTCTTCATCAGAAAAGGATTTATTCATTGTGTTTATATTACTTAATGCTAGAAATAAAATAATACATTGTGGAAACATGCTTGTCACATGACCAAATGTTAGGTTATGTAGCACAGCACTTCACAGGGAAGCTCCTGTTGTAGCCACGTGGCAATAACCTATTTTAAACCCCATTAGTTATTTATTATAGATATTTATATAGATAATGGCTTATTATATCAATATAACGTAACTTTAGAACACCAAAGGCGTTACACGTTGTAGCTGTTCCACTATGTATGGTTGTACATGTGCAACCATGTGAATTACATGGGATGACATCCTGGTTACCGACTACTACTGCTATCTGCAGGTGTATTCACCAACTAAATGCATTGTAAGCAAATGACAGCTGCAGGAGAATGTTTTGAACTGTGTACTTAAGACCACCTTAAATATCTTGTTGCCATTTGGCTACCATAGGACTGAAAGGGTTAAACATATTCGTCTTACATTTACAAGAAAATATGTATTGAAGTGTGTCTACAAGCAACCAGCTCTTAAAATATCTGACTACTGTCAAGAGTATTGTTTTTGATATTGATGTTGTATCTACAAGGATTTTTGTATCTAAAGTGCTTCTACAACGTACAACTCTTAAAATATTTGACTACATTTTAAGTGTATTGTTTTACCATATTCCTATTCTATCCACAAGAAAATATGAATAATTTGTTTTTAGAAGTAATCAACTGTTAAAATATGACAAGTCTGAAGAAAATTGTTGTACTACATTAATTTTTATCTACAAAAAAAAAAGTGTTTTCTCAAGTAACCAGCTCTTAAGCTAACATACAACTCAAAAACATCTGAACCGCAGCGCAGTGTTTTTCACTGTGCACATAGAAACATAACACACAGCTGCTGTCACGGTGCTGACTTGTTTTTCTCTGCTCTGAAGGGCAGTATTGAGCTGATGGGATATCGTGTGGTTATTACCAGTGTGTTTTATAATTTTCCCCTGTACTTAGTCACAAAGTGTATTGGAGCTCAGCATTTGCTTTATGCTACATAGCGTGTATTTATTTATGATTGTATGTCTTAACACATTTTGGGAGTGGACTCTCAATAGAGTATATAATTGACCCACGGACGAGGCTTGGTTCATGGATATACGTGTACACAAAATAATCATTATTAAAGCTCTGAGAAACCTGATATTGTTCATGAAATACCCCTTCATCATGAAAAAGTTGGTGTATGGTGCCCATTAGCAGAGAAAGAGTTATAGGCCAACATTTTTTGAGTCAACAGTTGACACCCGTTCATACATGCATGTAATATTGCCCCCTTTTTAGAGAATTAACAGACAGGGAGCAAGATTTTGTTTTTTTTCAACAAGACTCTGCAACAGCTCATACAGCCAATCTTTCAATGAGAACAATTGAAAAGGTGTTTCAGGACAGGATTGTTAGTAGAGGTTTGTGGCCCCCTCGTTCCCCTGACCTAACACCCTGCGATTTCTATTTCTGGGGCAACACACTCTGGAAGAAATAAAACAAAATATCTGTCAGGAAATTGCCAACATTTCTCAACATTAACTACAGCGAGTGAGATAGTTTCCTAAAGAGGTATGTGGCCAACTCCTTCAATAACATTGGTAAGTAAAGCCTTTAAAAGTAGTTTTAATATGGTGCATGGTTTCATCCGCGCCTTTCTATGATGGGGTCAGACTCGGACAGACAAAACACCGCGCAGGCGGTTCGGATGTTTTTGGATCACCTGTATTTGACTATCCTTAAGTGTGTTGTTTTACAATATTTATTTTCTATCTGCAGGAAAATCTTTAATACAAATGTTTCTTTAAGCAACATGCTCTTAAAACATTTGACCACTCTTAAGTGTATTTTTACTTTCTCTACACGTACTATGTACATAGTGTATGCAGAAGGTATTGTATTGCACCCAAAAATTCGAGATTTCACCGGAAATGTTTTGAGACCTCCTGAATCCCCCCCCAAAAGAAGAATTTTTAGAAAAATGTCTGTCTATCTGTCCGTCCGTGTATGTATGTGTGTGTGTGTGAGTGTGTGTGTGTGGGGGGGCAGTATAGCTCAAAAATGAAAAGGCTGTTAAAAGCCAAACTTGGTATTTATGTTTGGTATCTTCCAAGGCTGCGACATGAAGATTTTCAAGAAAATACCTCCACCCCCAACTACCCTTTACATGGAACATTTTTCGAAAATTTTGATTTTCTAAAAAGTGGCTCTAGCGATTTTGATTAAAATCCCGTATGTTAAAGCTATTCATATAACCGAAATAAAATTTAGGTATATGTGGAATTTTCTGGGAGTAGCCTCTGAAGACTACCTTATTCTGGATGAATTTTGCTTAGCTCCTGGCCAAGCAAAGAAGCGATTTGCAATGTCAATCGCATAACGATAGCCTATAAAACATTTGACTATCACTTAAGTCTAGTGCATTACCTTAGTTCCCTTTTACTTATAAGAACTAAGTAATAAGTGTTTAGTGTTTATTTCGATTAGCATTGTGTAGAAAGAAGAATAATGTTTTGTAGAGCAGGTAGAGAAAGTCATGCGAGTGTAACACATCAGATTTTTACCATATTTGTGTAGTAGCTATAAGGAAACATGAATAAAATGTCCCATTGAATAAAACAGACTACGAACAAGAATAGAGACACGCTCACCAGGTTGCCACAATTACAATACAAACTTTATAGTCAGATTGATTTACAGACAAAAAGAAATAAAAGACTACATAAAATCACCACTCTGGAAAAGTTGCAAAAACTATCAGTGAAATTTTGCAAATTTACTTTTCATCCAAGAGTTTTATGGAAATTTGAAAGGAATTCTAAAAACCTTAATATAAATCTGGCTCCTCAATAATATCCACCACACCTTATTAAATCAGCCTTTGAAAGATACCATAACAAAAACTAGCAAATCAGATCTATAAAATGATCTGCTGAGAGTGCAACAAGATTTATATAGGAAAAACAAAACGAAGTTTGGAATTTTGGAGTACCATAGGTTAAAGTGGCAGTCAAAAGCTGGTTGCTATGTGACTGAAGTTCCTTTGTTTGTATGGACACGAGTTGACAAATTCCTGTATCAGAAAAGTATAAGTTTTTCACAGCTGAAACCAAAAACAAGGAATATCTGAAAAAGGATCAACTCCACGAAATAAATGTATATAACGTAGACGGTGTGTTTTAACAAGCTCTACATTTTTTATGTGGTAAGCTTTTGTCTATCTCTTACAGTTTAGCAGTTATGCAAAAATCCGTAAAACTCATCCAGAATAAAATAGTCATCAGAGGCTATTGCCAGAAAATTCAAGATATAAATTTTATTTGGCATGTAAATATCTTTAATATACGATATTTTAATCAAAATCGTTAGAGCCATTTTTGAGAAAATAAAAATTTTCAAAAAAAATTCCATGTAAAAGGTAATTGGGGGTGGGGAATTTTCTTGAAAATCTTCGTGTCGTATCTTTGGAAGATACCAAACTTAAATACCAAGTTTAGTATGCAACGGTCTCTCCGTTTTTGAGCTAAGCTGTCCACAGACACATGCACACGGACGTTTTTCCAAAACTGCTTTTTACTTTCTCCATACGCACTATGTACATTGTGTATAGAGAAAGTATTGCACTCCACCAAAAATTCGATACCGAGATTTCACCGGAAATATATGATTTAGGGTCCCCAATATCCAAAAAAAGCATTTTCACAAAAAGCTCCGTGTGTGTGTGTGTGTGTGTGTGTGTGTGTGTGTGTGTGTGTGTGTGTGTCCGTGTATCCGTGTGTCCGTGAACACGATAACTCAAAAACGAAAAGTCGGTAAAATACCAAACTTGGTATTTAAGTTTAGTATCTTCCAGGGATGCGACACGAAGATTTTGAGAAAAATGCCCCCACTCCCAACTACCCTTTACATGGAACTTTTTTCGAAAATTTTGATTTTCTCAAAAATGGCTCTAACGATTTTGATTAAAATTTCGTATATTAAACATATTTACCTGACAAATAAAATGTATATCTTGAATTTTCTGGGAATAGCCTCTGAAGAGTAGTTTATTCAAGTTGAATTTTACTAAATTTTGAATAACTGCTAAACCGTAAGAGATGGACAAAAACTTACTGCACAAAAAATGTAGAGCACATTAAAACACACAATTTATGTTATATCATTTTTTTCGTGGAGTTCGTCGTTTTTGTGACATTCCTTATTTTTGGTTTCTGCTATGAAAAACGTATACTTTTCTCATACAGGAAGTTGTCAACTCCTATCCATATAGACAAAGGAACTTCATTGACATAGCAACCAGCTTTTGACTATCACTTTAACCTACAGTTGTCCCTTATTTCGCTCCTACTTACAAGGAAGCGAGTAATTAGACTATTTCTGCTATTTTTTTCTGATTAACATAAAGTAAATAAAAGTATAAGCTTTTTAAGAATTATTTGTTGCAGGGATATGGAGAAAGTCATGTGAATGGTACACATCAGATTTTTTACTTTCTCTATATGTTCTATGTACATAGTGTATAGAGAATGTATTGCACTCCACCAAAAAATTCGATACCGAGATTCCACCGGAAATATATGTTTTAGGGTCCCCTGTATCCAAAAAAAGTATTTTCAGAAAAAGGTTCGTGTGTGTGTGTGTCCGTGTGTCCGTGTGTCTGTGAACACGATAACTCAAAAACGAAAAGTCGGTAAAATATCAAACTTGGTATTTAAGTTTAGTATCTTCCAGGGATGCGACACGAAGATTTTGAGAAAAATCCCCCCACCCCAAACTACCCTTTACATAGAACATTTTTTTCGAAAATTTTGATTTTATAAAAAATGGCTCTAACAATTTTGATTAAAATATCGTATATTGAAGTTATTGACCTGACAAATAAAATGTATATTTTGAATTTTCTGGGAATTCTGAAGACTACTTTATTCTGGATGAATTTTTCATAACTACTAAACCGTAAGAGATGGACAAAAAACTTAACCCACAAAAAATGTAGAACACGTTAAAACACACAATTTATGTTATATACATTTTTTTCGTGGAGTTGGTCGTTTTTGAGATATTCCTTTTTCTTGGTTTCATATTTGAAAAACTTCTGGTGAAATCACGGTATTGAATTTTTGGGTGGAATACAATAGCTTCTCTATATACTATGTACAGAGAAAGTAAAAATGTAACGTGTGTTTCTACAAGCAACCAGCTGGTATAACATTTTACTGTTCTTATGTGCATTGGTTTACCGTGTTCATAGTTAGAGCGAGGAAATATTAACATAAGATGTTTGTGTTCTTACACGTGGTTTCTTTAGCACACTATTTAACTATATTCATGTAATATCTATGGGAATTATATAATAAAACATCTGATGTGTTTCATTCACATGACTTTCTCTACATCTCTGTACCAAATTATTGTTTAAAAGTTTATGCCTCTATTTACTTCATGCTAATCGAGAAAAAATTAGCAGAAATAGTCTTAATAAACAATCACAAAATGGAGATAAAGTTTGAACTTCTCAAGCACTACAAGATTAAAAAGCCGCTGCCGCAAGAATATGTGAAGTGGAGGGAAAAGGTGTCGCTAGTGAGCGTGTGGCACAACGATGGTTCCAACGTTTCAACAATAGAGACGAAAACACTAAAATTTACCACGTTCTGGAAGACCTAAAGTATGGAATATTGAGAATACACGCCTCCGCAAAAAAGTACCATAGGCTTTCAGAAGAACCTGGTGCATCAAAAGATAGCATACATCGGCACATTAAGACACTTGGAAAGTCACACAGAAGCTGTAGACCTCATGAACTGACACCTCAACAGGCTCAGAGTGGATATCTGTCGTCAGCTGGTCCGTAATCCCATGGATGATAGATTTGTCGCTAGAATTGTCACATCGAAACACTGTCCTGAGCCCCGCCAACCTGCCAAAGTCATCACTAAGAAAACCGGTTTGGACCCAAAGTAATTTTACGTATCTGGTGGAATTTTGAAGGTGTGATTCACTGGGAGTTTGTTCCAAACGGGCGGGCGATTGATGCGGATCTTTATTCTCAACAACTGGAACGAGTTCATGAAATTTTGGGACGGAAATAGCTCAACCGAAATAGGGCTCTATTGCAACAGGACAATGCAAGACCACATACTACATGAACAACAATGGAAAGATTGAGAGGAATCGAACTGCTGCCACACCCAGCATACAGCCCTGATCTCGCACCATCAGATTATCATCTTTCTCCTACGTGGAAGAAATGTTGACAACATTGAAGCAGTGCAAGTGGGTCTCACCGAATTCTTCGATCAAAAAACAAAGACTGGTACCAAAGTGGGATAATAAACCTCGCTGAAAGATGACTCAAGACAATAGAATCTAATGGTCTGTACTTTGAGGATCAGCTGATTCCTTGTCAGAAAACATTTCAAATAATTGTTTTTCTTAAAAAATAATATTACTTATGAGACGGTATCTATATATACATTTTTTCGTGGAGTTGACCATTTTTGAGATGTTCCTTGATATTAGCTTCTGCTTTAAAATACTTATACTTTTCTCATACAGGAATTTGTAAACTCATATCCATACAAACAAAGGAACTTCAGTCACATAGCAACCAGCTTTTGACGATCACTTTAACCTATGGTACTCCCTTATTTCACTTCTACTTACAAGGAAGCAAGTAATAAGACTATTTCTGTTAATTTTTTCTCGATTAGCATGAAGCAAATACAAGAATACACTTATTAACAACAATTTATTGTAGAGATGTAGATAAAGTGAATGGAACACAACAGTTTTTTTAATCACATTCAAGGTGTATCTATAAGGAAATATGTAATAAATTATTTGTATCAGCACCAATCTCTTAAAACATATCATTAACTTAAGTGCATTGCTTTACAACATTAGTGTTAAATCTAAAAGGAAAAATCTAATGTGTAACAATCACATGACTTTCTCTACATCTCTGCAACAAACTATTGTTAAAAAGCATATGCTTCTATTTATTTCATGCTAATCGACAAAAAAATAGCAGAAATAATCTTATTACTTGCTTTCTTGTAAGTAGAAGCGAAATAAGGTAGTACTATAGGTTAAAATGAGAGCAAGAGAAAGACACACAGACAGAGACAGAGATACAGACAGAGCAAGAGAAAGACACAGAGACAGAGACAAGGACAGAGCAAGAGAAAGACACAGAGACAGAGACAAGGACAGAGCAAGAGAAAGACACAGAGACAGAGACAAGGACAGAGCAAGAGAAAGACACAGAGACAGAGACAAGGACAGAGCAAGAGAAAGACACAGAGACAGAGACAAGGACAGAGCAAGAGAAAGACACAGAGACAAAGACAAGGACAGAGCAAGAGAAAGACACAGAGACAAAGACAAGGACAGAGCAAGAGAAAGACACAGAGACAAAGACAAGGACAGAGCAAGAGAAAGACACAGAGACAAAGACAAGGACAGAGCAAGAGAAAGACACAGAGACAAAGACAAGGACAGAGCAAGAGAAAGACACAGAGACAGAGACAAGGACAGAGCAAGAGAAAGACACAGAGACAGAGACAAGGACAGAGCAAGAGAAAGACACAGAGACAGAGACAAGGACAGAGCAAGAGAAAGACACAGAGACAGAGACAAGGACAGAGCAAGAGAAAGACACAGAGACAAAGACAAGGACAGAGCAAGAGAAAGACACAGAGACAAAGACAAGGACAGAGCAAGAGAAAGACACAGAGACAAAGACAAGGACAGAGCAAGAGAAAGACACAGAGACAGAGACAAGGACAGAGCAAGAGAAAGACACAGAGACAGAGACAAGGACAGAGCAAGAGAAAGACACAGAGACAGAGACAAGGACAGAGCAAGAGAAAGACACAGAGACAGAGACAAGGACAGAGCAAGAGAAAGACACAGAGACAGAGACAAGGACAGAGCAAGAGAAAGACACAGAGACAGAGACAAGGACAGAGCAAGAGAAAGACACAGAGACAGAGACAAGGACAGAGCAAGAGAAAGACACAGAGACAGAGACAAGGACAGAGCAAGAGAAAGACACAGTGACAGAGACAAGGACAGAGCAAGAGAAAGACACAGAGACAGAGACAAGGACAGAGCAAGAGAAAGACACAGAGACAGAGACAAGGACAGAGCAAGAGAAAGACACAGAGACAGAGACAAGGACAGAGCAAGAGAAAGACACAGAGACAGAGACAAGGACAGAGCAAGAGAAAGACACAGAGCCAGAGATACAGACAGAGCAAGAGAAAGACACAGAGACAGAGACAAGGTCAGAGCAAGAGAAAGACACAGAGACAGAGACAAGGACAGAGCAAGAGAAAGACACAGAGACAGAGACAAGGACAGAGCAAGAGAAAGACACAGAGACAGAGACAAGGACAGAGCAAGAGAAAGACACAGAGACAAAGACAAGGACAGAGCAAGAGAAAGACACAGAGACAAAGACAAGGACAGAGCAAGAGAAAGACACAGAGACAAAGACAAGGACAGAGCAAGAGAAAGACACAGAGACAGAGACAAGGACAGAGCAAGAGAAAGACACAGAGACAGAGACAAGGACAGAGCAAGAGAAAGACACAGAGACAGAGACAAGGACAGAGCAAGAGAAAGACACAGAGACAGAGACAAGGACAGAGCAAGAGAAAGACACAGAGACAGAGACAAGGACAGAGCAAGAGAAAGACACAGAGACAGAGACAAGGACAGAGCAAGAGAAAGACACAGAGACAGAGACAAGGACAGAGCAAGAGAAAGACACAGAGACAGAGACAAGGACAGAGCAAGAGAAAGACACAGAGACAGAGACAAGGACAGAGCAAGAGAAAGACACACAGACAGAGACAGAGATACAGACAGAGTAAGAGAAAGATACAGAGACAGAGACACAGACAGAGCAAGAGAAAGACACAGAGACAGAGACACAAACAGAGTAAGAGAAAGACACAGAGACAGAGACACAGACAGAGTAAGAGAAAGACACAGAGACAGAGATACAGACACAGCAAGAGAAAGACACAGAGACAGAGACACAGACAGAGCAAGAGAAAGACACAGAGACAAAGACACAGACAGAGTAAGAGAAAGACACAGAGCCAGAGACACAGACAGAGTAAGAGAAAGACACAGAGCCAGAGACACAGACAGAGTAAGAGAAAGACACAGAGCCAGAGACACAGACAGAGTAAGAGAAAGACACAGAGCCAGACACACAGACAGAGTAAGAGAAAGACACAGAGCCAGACACACAGACAGAGTAAGAGAAAGACACAGAGCCAGACACACAGACAGAGTAAGAGAAAGACACAGAGCCAGACACAGACAGAGTAAGAGAAAGACACAGAGCCAGACACACAGACAGAGTAAGAGAAAGACACAGAGACAGAGACACAGACAGAGTAAGAGAAAGACACAGAGACAGAGATACAGACAGAACAAGAGAAAGACACAGAGACAGACACACAGACAGAGTAAGAGAAAGACACAGAGACAGAGACACAGACAGAGTAAGAGAAAGACACAGAGACAGAGACACAGACAGAGTAAGAGAAAGACACAGAGACAGAGATACAGACACAGCAAGAGAAAGACACAGAGACAGACACACAGACAGAGTAAGAGAAAGACACAGAGACAGAGACACAGACAGAACAAGAGAAAGACACAGAGACAAAGAAACAGACAGAACAAGAGAAAGACACAGAGACAGAGATACAGACAGAACAAGAGAAAGACACAGAGACAGACACACAGACAGAGTAAGAGAAAGACACAGAGACAGAGACACAGACAGAGTAAGAGAAAGACACAGAGACAGAGACACAGACAGAGTAAGAGAAAGACACAGAGACAGAGATACAGACACAGCAAGAGAAAGACACAGAGACAGAGACATGGACAGAGCAAGAGAAAGACACAGAGACAGAGACACAGACAGAGTAAGAGAAAGACACAGAGCCAGAGACACAGACAGAGTAAGAGAAAGACACAGAGACAGACACACAGACTGAGTAAGAGAAAGACACAGACAGAGTAAGAGAAAGACACAGAGCCAGAGATACAGACAGAGTAAGAGAAAGACACAGAGCCAGACACACAGACAGAGTAAGAGAAAGACACAGAGCCAGAGACACAGACAGAGTAAGAGAAAGACACAGAGCCAGACACACAGACAGAGTAAGAGAAAGACACAGAGCCAGAGATACAGACAGAGTAAGAGAAAGACACAGAGCCAGACACACAGACAGAGTAAGAGAAAGACACAGAGCCAGAGACACAGACAGAGTAAGAGAAAGACACAGAGCCAGACACACAGATAGAGTAAGAGAAAGACACACAGACAGAGTAAGAGAAAGACACAGAGACAGAGCAAGAGAAAGACACAGAGACAGAGCAAGAAAAAGACACAGAGACAGAGCAAGAGAAAGACACAGAGACAAAGCAAGAGAAAGACACAGAGACAGAGCAAGAGAAAGACACAGAGACAGAGCAAGAGAAAGACACAGAGACAAAGAAACAGACACAGTAAGAGAAAGACACAGAGCCAGACACACAGACAGAGTAAGAGAAAGACACACAGACAGAGCAAGAGAAAGACACACAGGCAGAGTAAGAGAAAGACACACAGACAGAGCAAGAGAAAGACACACAGACAGAGTAAGAGAAAGACACACAGACAGAGCAAGAGAAAGACACACAGACAGAGTAAGAGAAAGACACACAGACAGAGCAAGAGAAAGACACACAGACAGAGCAAGAGAAAGACACAGAGACAGAGCAAGAGAAAGACACAGAGACAGAGCAAGAGAAAGACACAGAGACAAAGAAACAGACAGAGCAAGAGAAAGACACAGAGACAGAGCAAGAGAAAGACACAGAGACAAAGAAACAGACAGAGCAAGAGAAAGACACAGAGACAAAGAAACAGACAGAGCAAGAGAAAGACACAGAGACAAAGAAACAGACAGAGCAAGAGAAAGACACAGAGACAAAGAAACAGACAGAGCAAGAGAATGACACAGAGACAAAGAAACAGACAGAGCAAGAGAAAGACACAGAGACAAAGAAACAGACAGAGCAAGAGAAAGACACAGAGACAAAGACAGAGCAAGAGAAAGACACAGAGACAGAGACAGAGCAAGAGAAAGACACAGAGACAAAGAAACAGACAGAGCAAGAGAAAGACACACAGACAAAGACAGAGCAAGAGAAAGACACAGAGACAGAGACAAAGCAAGAGAAAGACACAGAGACAAAGAAACAGACAGAGCAAGAGAAAGACACAGAGACAAAGAAACAGACAGAGCAAGAGAAAGACACAGAGACAAAGAAACAGACAGAGCAAGAGAAAGACACAGAGACAAAGAAACAGACAGAGCAAGAGAAAGACACAGAGACAAAGAAACGGACAGAGCAAGAGAAAGACACAGAGACAAAGACAGAGCAAGAGAAAGACACAGAGACAGAGTAAGAGAAAGACACAGAGACAGAGCAAGAGAAAGACACACAGACAGAGCAAGAGAAAGACACACAGACAGAGCAAGAGAAAGACACACAGACAGAGCAAGAGAAAGACACACAGACAGAGCAAGAGAAAGACACACAGACAGAGCAAGAGAAAGACACAGAGACAGAGCAAGAGAAAGACACAGAGACAGAGCAAGAGAAAGACACAGAGACAGAGCAAGAGAAAGACACAGAGACAGAGCAAGAGAAAGACACACAGACAGAGCAAGAGAAAGACACAGAGACAGAGCAAGAGAAAGACACAGAGACAGAGCAAGAGAAAGACACAGAGACAGAGCAAGAGAAAGACACACAGACAGAGCAAGAGAAAGACACAGAGACAGAGCAAGAGAAAGACACACAGACAGAGTAAGAGAAAGACACACAGACAGAGCAAGAGAAAGACACAGAGACAAAGCAAGAGAAAGACACAGAGACAGAGCAAGAGAAAGACACAGAGACAGAGCAAGAGAAAGACACAGAGACAAAGAAACAGACACAGTAAGAGAAAGACACAGAGCCAGACACACAGACAGAGTAAGAGAAAGACACACAGACAGAGCAAGAGAAAGACACACAGACAGAGTAAGAGAAAGACACACAGACAGAGCAAGAGAAAGACACACAGACAGAGTAAGAGAAAGACACACAGACAGAGCAAGAGAAAGACACACAGACAGAGTAAGAGAAAGACACACAGACAGAGCAAGAGAAAGACACACAGACAGAGCAAGAGAAAGACACAGAGACAGAGCAAGAGAAAGACACAGAGACAGAGCAAGAGAAAGACACAGAGACAAAGAAACAGACAGAGCAAGAGAAAGACACAGAGACAGAGCAAGAGAAAGACACAGAGACAAAGAAACAGACAGAGCAAGAGAAAGACACAGAGACAAAGAAACAGACAGAGCAAGAGAAAGACACAGAGACAAAGAAACAGACAGAGCAAGAGAAAGACACAGAGACAAAGAAACAGACAGAGCAAGAGAAAGACACAGAGACAAAGACAGAGCAAGAGAAAGACACAGAGACAGAGTAAGAGAAAGACACACAGACAGAGTAAGAGAAAGACACACAGACAGAGCAAGAGAAAGACACACAGACAGAGCAAGAGAAAGACACACAGAGAGAGCAAGAGAAAGACACAGAGACAGAGCAAGAGAAAGACACACAGACAGAGCAAGAGAAAGACACAGAGACAGAGTAAGAGAAAGACACACAGACAGAGCAAGAGAAAGACACACAGACAGAGTAAGAGAAAGACACAGAGACAGAGTAAGAGAAAGACACACAGACAGAGCAAGAGAAAGACACACAGACAGAGCAAGAGAAAGACACACAGACAGAGTAAGAGAAAGACACAGAGACAGAGTAAGAGAAAGACACAGAGACAGAGTAAGAGAAAGACACACAGACAGAGCAAGAGAAAGACACACAGACAGAGTAAGAGAAAGACACAGAGACAGAGCAAGAGAAAGACACACAGACAGAGTAAGAGAAAGACACACAGACAGAGCAAGAGAAAGACACACAGACAGAGCAAGAGAAAGACACACAGACAGAGCAAGAGAAAGACACACAGACAGAGCAAGAGAAAGACACACAGACAGAGCAAGAGAAAGACACACAGACAGAGCAAGAGAAAGACACACAGACAGAGCAAGAGAAAGACACACAGACAGAGTAAGAGAAAGACACACAGACAGAGCAAGAGAAAGACACACAGACAGAGCAAGAGAAAGACACACAGACAGAGCAAGAGAAAGACACACAGACAGAGTAAGAGAAAGACACAGAGACAGAGCAAGAGAAAGACACACAGACAGAGCAAGAGAAAGACACACAGACAGAGCAAGAGAAAGACACACAGACAGAGTAAGAGAAAGACACAGAGACAGAGCAAGAGAAAGACACACAGACAGAGCAAGAGAAAGACACACAGACAGAGCAAGAGAAAGACACACAGACAGAGCAAGAGAAAGACACACAGACAGAGTAAGAGAAAGACACACAGACAGAGCAAGAGAAAGACACACAGACAGAGTAAGAGAAAGACACACAGACAGAGCAAGAGAAAGACACACAGACAGAGCAAGAGAAAGACACAGAGACAGAGTAAGAGAAAGACACACAGACAGAGCAAGAGAAAGACACACAGACAGAGCAAGAGAAAGACACACAGACAGAGCAAGAGAAAGACACACAGACAGAGCAAGAGAAAGACACACAGACAGAGCAAGAGAAAGACACACAGACAGAGCAAGAGAAAGACACACAGACAGAGCAAGAGAAAGACACACAGACAGAGCAAGAGAAAGACACAGAGACAGAGCAAGAGAAAGACACAGAGACAGAGTAAGAGAAAGACACACAGACAGAGCAAGAGAAAGACACAGAGACAGAGCAAGAGAAAGACACAGAGACAGAGCAAGAGAAAGACACAGAGACAGAGTAAGAGAAAGACACAGAGACAGAGCAAGAGAAAGACACAGAGACAGAGCAAGAGAAAGACACAGAGAGACAGAGCAAGAGAAAGACACACAGACAGAGCAAGAGAAAGACACAGAGACAGAGCAAGAGAAAGACACAGAGACAGAGTAAGAGAAAGACACACAGACAGAGCAAGAGAAAGACACAGAGACAGAGCAAGAGAAAGACACAGAGACAGAGCAAGAGAAAGACACAGAGACAGAGTAAGAGAAAGACACAGAGACAGAGCAAGAGAAAGACACACAGACAGAGCAAGAGAAAGACACAGAGACAGAGCAAGAGAAAGACACAGAGACAGAGTAAGAGAAAGACACACAGACAGAGCAAGAGAAAGACACAGAGACAGAGCAAGAGAAAGACACAGAGACAGAGCAAGAGAAAGACACAGAGACAGAGCAAGAGAAAGACACAGAGACAGAGCAAGAGAAAGACACACAGACAGAGCAAGAGAAAGACACAGAGACAGAGCAAGAGAAAGACACAGAGACAGAGCAAGAGAAAGACACAGAGACAAAGAAACAGACAGAGCAAGAGAAAGACACAGAGACAGAGCAAGAGAAAGACACAGAGACAAAGAAACAGACAGAGCAAGAGAAAGACACAGAGACAAAGAAACAGACAGAGCAAGAGAAAGACACAGAGACAAAGAAACAGACAGAGCAAGAGAAAGACACAGAGACAAAGAAACAGACAGAGCAAGAGAAAGACACAGAGACAAAGAAACAGACAGAGCAAGAGAAAGACACAGAGACAAAGAAACAGACAGAGCAAGAGAAAGACACAGAGACAAAGAAACAGACAGAGCAAGAGAAAGACACAGAGACAAAGCAAGAGAAAGACACAGAGACAGAGCAAGAGAAAGACACAGAGACAGAGCAAGAGAAAGACACACAGACAGAGCAAGAGAAAGACACAGAGACAGAGCAAGAGAAAGACACAGAGACAGAGCAAGAGAAAGACACAGAGACAAAGAAACAGACAGAGCAAGAGAAAGACACAGAGACAGAGCAAGAGAAAGACACAGAGACAAAGAAACAGACAGAGCAAGAGAAAGACACAGAGACAAAGAAACAGACAGAGCAAGAGAAAGACACAGAGACAAAGAAACAGACAGAGCAAGAGAAAGACACAGAGACAAAGAAACAGACAGAGCAAGAGAAAGACACAGAGACAAAGAAACAGACAGAGCAAGAGAAAGACACAGAGACAAAGAAACAGACAGAGCAAGAGAAAGACACAGAGACAAAGACAGAGCAAGAGAAAGACACAGAGACAGAGACAGAGCAAGAGAAAGACACAGAGACAAAGACAGAGCAAGAGAAAGACACAGAGACAGAGACAGAGCAAGAGAAAGACACAGAGACAGAGACAGAGCAAGAGAAAGACACAGAGACAGAGACAGAGCAAGAGAAAGACACAGAGACAAAGACAGAGCAAGAGGAAGACACAGACAAAGACAGAGCAAGAGAAAGACACAGACAAAGACAGAGCAAGAGAAAGACACAGAGACAAAGACAGAGCAAGAGAAAGACACAGACAAAGACAGAGCAAGAGAAAGACACACACAAAGACAGAGCAAGAGAAAGACACAGACAAAGACAGAGCAAGAGAAAGACACAGAGACAGAGACAGAGCAAGAGAAAGACACAGAGACAGAGACATAGCAAGAGAAAGACACAGAAAGGGACCGAGCAAGAGAGACACAGAGACAGAGATACAGAGACACAGAGACAGAGCAAGAGAAAAAGACACGGAGACAGAGATAAAGCAAGAGAAAGACACAGACAGAGACAGAGCAAAAGAAAGACACACAGAGACAGAGATACAGAGACACAGAGACAGAGACAAAGAGACAGTGCAAGAGAAAGACACACAGAGACAGAGCAAGAGAAATACACAGAGACACAGAGACAGAGCAAATGAATGACCCAGACAGAGACAGAGCAAGAGAAATACTCAGACAGAGATGGAGCAAAGAAATAGACACAGACATAGACAGAGCAAGAGAAAGGGACACAGACAAATACAGAGCAAGAGAAAGACACAGACAGAGACAGAGCAAGAGAAAGACAGACAGAGACAGAGCAAGAGAAAGACTCAGAGACTGTGACAGAGCAAGTGAAAGACACAGACAGAGACTGAGCAAGAGAAAGACTCAGAGACAGTGACAGAGCAAGTGAAAGACACAGACAGAGACTGAGCAAGAGAAAGACAGACAGAGACAGAGCAAGAGAAAGACTCAGAGACAGTGACAGAGCAAGTGAAAGACACAGACAGAGACTGAGCAAGAGAAAGACAGACAGAGACAGAGCAAGAGAAAGACTCAGAGACAGTGACAGAGCAAGAGAAAGACAGACAGAGACAGAGCAAGAGAAAGACTCAGAGACAGTGACAGAGCAAGTGAAAGACACAGACAGAGACAGTGACAGAGAAAGAGAAACAGACACAAAAACAGAGCAAGTGGAAAACACAGTCAGAGACAGAGCAAGAGAAAGACACAGACAGAGACAGAGCAAGAGGAAGACACAGATAGATACAGAGCAAGAGAAAGAGATACAGAGACAGAGCAAGTGAAAGACACAGAGACAGACAGAACAAGAGAAAGAGACAGACACATACACAGCAAGAGAAAGACACAGAGACAGAGACAGAGCAAGTGAAAGACGCAGAGATAGACAGAGCAAGAGAAATAGACAGACACCGACAGAGCAAGAGAAAGACACTGAGACAGAGCAAGTGAAAGTCACACACACAGACAGAGCATGAGAAAGAGACACACACAGAGACAAAGTAAGAGAATGACACAGACAGAGACAGAGCAAGAGAAAGAGACACAGACAGAGACAGAGCAATGAGAGAGGCACAGACACAGACAGAGACAGAGGCTGAGAAAAACACAGACAGAAAGAGACAGAGCAGGAGAAAGACGCAGACGGAGACAGAGAAAGAGAAAGACACAGACATAGACAGAGCAAGAGAAATACACAGACAGAGACAGAGAAAGAGACACCGACAGGGACAGAGCAAGAGAAATACAGAGACAGAGACAGAGCAAGAGAAAGAGACACAGACACAGACAGAGAAGAGAAAGAGACACAGAGACAGAGCAAGTGAAAGACATAGAGACAGACAGAGCAAGAGAAGAAGAGAGACACAGACAGAGCAAGAGAAAGATAGACAGAGGCAGAGCAAGTGAAAGACACAGAAAAAGCAAAAGAAAGAGACAGACACAGACAGAGCAAGAGAAAGACAGAGATAGGCAGAGCAAGAGAAAGAGTCACAGAGACACAGCAAGAGAAAGACACAGACACAAACAGAGGCAGGGCATGAGAAAGCGATACAGACAGAGACAGAGCAGGAGAAAGAGACACAGACAGAGACAGAGCTAGAGAAAGAAACACAGAGACAGAGCAAGAGAAAGACACACACAGAGCTAGAGAAAGAGACTTAGACAGAGCATAACAAATAGACAGAGCAAGAGAAAGAGTCACAGACAGAAACAGACCAAAAGAAAGGCACAGACACAGACAGAGCAAGATAAAGGGAGAGAGGCTGAGATAGAAACAGACAGAGCAAGAGAAAGAGGCTGACAGAGAGAGAGAAGGGAAGGAGACACAGACAGACACAGAGCAAGGGAAAGATAAAGACAGAGACAGAGCGAGTGAATAACACAGACAGAGACAAAGCAAGTGAAAGAGGCACTAGACACAGCAAGAGAAAAATACAGAAGGAGACAGAGCAAGAGAAGGACACAAATAGAGTCAGAGCAAGAGAAATACACATACAGAGACAGAGCAAGAGGAAGAGGCGGATTGAAACAGAGCAAGAGAAGGACACAGACAGGGATAGCAAGGGAAAGACACAGACAGAGACAGAGCAAGACAAAGGGACACAGACAGAGACAGAGCAAGAGAAAGACACAGACAGAGACAGAGCAAGAAAAAAGTCACAGACAGACAGGCTAAAGAGAAAGACACAGACAGAGACACAGCAAGGGAAAGACACAGACAGAGACAGAGCAAGAGAAAGACAGGCACAGAGCAAGGGAGAGACACAGACAGAGACAGAGCAACAGAAAGAGACACAGACAGAGCAACAGAAAGAGACACAGACAGAGCAAGAGAAAGAGACACAGACAGACACAGAGCAAGAGAAGGACACAGACAGGGATAGCAAGGGAAAGACACAGACAGAGACAGAGCAAGACAAAGGGACACAGACAGAGACAGAGCAAGAGAAAGACACAGACAGAGACAGAGCAAGAAAAAAGTCACAGACAGACAGGCTAAAGAGAAAGACACAGACAGAGACACAGCAAGGGAAAGACACAGACAGAGACACAGCAAGGGAAAGACACAGACAGAGACAGAGCAAGAGAAAGACAGGCACAGAGCAAGGGAGAGACTCAGACAGAGACAGAGCAAGAGAAAGAGACACAGACAGAGACAGAGCAAGGGAAAGAGACACAGACACAGACAGAGCAAGAAAAGGGGGAGACAGAGACCGAGCAAGAAAAAGAGACAGAGCAAGAGAAAGAGAACGAGAGACAGAGCAAGAGAAAGAGGCACAGACAGAGACAGAGCAAGAGAAAGACACAGACAGAGAAAGAGTAAGAGAAAGTCACAGGCAGAGACAGAGACAGAGCAAGAGAAAGAGGCACAGACAGAGACAGAGCAAGAGAAAGACACAGACAGAGACAGAGTAAGAGAAAGTCACAGGCAGAGACAGAGACAGAGCAAGAGAAAGACACAGGCAGAGACAGAGACAGAGCAAGAGAAAGAGGCACAGACAGAGACAGAGCAAGAGAAAGACACAGACAGAGACAGAGTAAGAGAAAGACACAGACAGAGACAGAGTAAGAGAAAGACACAGACAGAGACAGAGCAAGAGAAAGACACAGACAGAGACAGAGTAAGAGAAAGTCACAGGCAGAGACAGAGACAGAGCAAGAGAAAGACACAGACAGAGACAGAGCAAGAGAAAGTCACAGGCAGAGACAGAGACAGAGCAAGAGAAAGAGGCACAGACAGAGACAGAGCAAGAGAAAGAGGCACAGACAGAGACAGAGCAAGAGAAAGACACAGACAGAGACAGAGCAAGAGAAAGACACAGACAGAGACAGAGTAAGAGAAAGTCACAGATAGAGACAGAGCAAGAGAAAGACACAGACAGAGACAGAGCAAGAGAAAGGCACAGGCAGAGAAAGAGAAAGGGTGAGACAGAGGAAGAGAAAGAGGCACAGACAGAGACAGAGACAGAGCAAGAGAAAGAGGCACAGACAGAGACAGAGCAAGAGAAAGACACAGACAGAGACAGAGTAAGAGAAAGTCACAGATAGAGACAGAGCAAGAGAAAGACACAGACAGAGACAGAGCAAGAGAAAGGCACAGGCAGAGAAAGAGAAAGGGTGAGACAGAGGAAGAGAAAGAGACATAGCAAGAGAAAGGCACAGACAGAGCAAGAGAAAGACACAGATAGAGACAGTGCAAGACAAAGAGACACAAAGACAGAGCAAGAGAAAGGCACAGACAGAGCAAGAGAAAGACACTGCCAGAGACAGAGGAAGAGAAAGAGGCAGACATAGACAGCAAGAGAATGAGACACAGACAGAGGCAGAGCAAGGGAGAGAGACACAGAGATAGAGACATAGAGGCACAGACAGAGCAAGGGAAGGACAGAGTGACAGATACACAGACAGAGCAAGAGAAAGACACAGAGACAGAAACACAGAGAGAGCTAGAGAAAGACACAGAGACACAAACACAGAGAGAGCTAGAGAAAGACACAGACAGAGTAAAAGAAAGACACAGACAGAGACACAGAGACACCGACATAGCAAGAGAAAGCTACAGAGGCACAGACAGAGCTAGAGAAAGACACAGAGACACAAACAGAGCAAGAGAAAGAGACAGAGATACAAACAGAGCAAGAGAAAGACAGAGGCAGAGATACAGACATAGCAAGAGAAAAACACAGAGACACAGACAGAGCAAGAAACAAACACAGAGACAGAGATACATACTGAGCAAGAGAGAGACACAGAGACACAAACAGAGCAAGAGAAAGACACAGAGACACAGACAGAGCAAGATAAAAACACAGGGACACAGACAGCTAGAGAAAGACACAGAGACACAGACAGAGCAAGATAAAAACACAGGGACACAGACAGCAAGAGAAAGACACAGACAGAGCAAGTGAACGACTAAGCCGAGGACAGCGCAAGGTAAAAGACACAGGCCCTTACATAAGCAGAGAAAGACACAGACACAGCAAGAGAAAGAGACTCAGACACAGACAGATGCAGAGCAAGAGAAAGACGCACAGACAGAGACAGAGCAAGGGAAAGAGACACAGACAGAGCAAGAGAAAGAGACAGACAGAGACAGAGCAAGAGAAAGACACAGACAGAGATAGATCAAGAGAAAGTGACTGAGACAGAGGCTGAGATAGACACAGACAGAGACAGAGCAAGAGAAAGAGGCAGACAGAGACAGAGCAATAGAAAGACACAGACAGAGACAGAGCAAGAGAAAGAGACACAGACAGAGCAAGAGAAAGACACAGACAGAGATAGATCAAGAGAAAGTGACTGAGACAGAGGCTGAGATAGACACAGACAGAGACAGAGCAAGAGAAAGAGGCAGACAGAGACAGAGCAATAGAAAGAGGCAGACAGAGGCAGAGCAAGAGAAAGTCACAGACAGAGACAGAGCAAGAGAAAGAGACAGAGGCTGAGATGGACACAGACAGAGACAGAGCAAGAGAAACAGGCAGACAGAGACAGAGCAAGGGTAAGAGACATAGACATAAACAGAGCAAGAGAAAGACACAGACAGAGACAGAGCAAGAGAAAGAGACAGAGGCTGAGATGGACACAGACAGAGACAGAGCAAGAGAAACAGGCAGACAGAGACAGAGCAAGGGTAAGAGACATAGACATAAACAGAGCAAGAGAAAGACACAGACAGAGACAGAGCAAGAGAAAGAGACAGAGGCTGAGATAGACACAGACAGAGACAGAGCAAGAGAAACAGGCAGACAGAGACAGAGCAAGGGTAAGAGACATAGACATAAACAGAGCAAGGGAAAGAAACACAGAAGAGACAGAGCAAGTAAAGACACTGAGACAGAGCAAGTGATAGAGACAGAAACAACGCTATGCATTGTACTGGTGAATTGCTGCATTGCAGTATTGTATATTTATTTTGGGTTGGATTAAATTTACTTGTTTCTTTAAACTAGAGGTATTCTTTGATGATAATATTGTAGGTAGATTTCGTTGTTTTATAAATGAATGTTTATTTGTTCTATCTTCTTGTCATATTTATCTTATAACCTCCAAGTTGTTTGTGTGATATCCTTTGTGAAACGTAATCTCGTTATAGCCGTGTACGTTTATCGGACTATCTCTTCAACATATTGTGGTTAGGTATAAATTGTCCTTAAAACATATTATAAACAAATTAATCGTTTATATCGGTCAAATATGTGTGGATATTGTGTCGAGTACCCAAGCGGCCATTTTCCTTTTTATACTCTATTCTCGGAATAACGGCTTATCCCCGCAAGGAATCACGGAGTAAGTCATTCTCTATTCCGTTGTCGTACAACACAATTTAGCACATAACCGTGTCTATTCCGAGTTCGTACAACTGGCCCTAAGAATTTTAAAACTGAAACCAACAACAACGAATATCTCACAACTGGACGAAAAAAAAGTGTATGAAATAAATTGTGCGTTTCAACGGAAATGACATATTCCGTGCAGTAACTTGTTTGTTTTTTTTTCTATTTCTTTAGCAGTTTGGCAAAGTTCGGCAAAATTCATCCAGAATAAAGAGGTCTTCATAGGCTGTTCCCAGAAAATTCATAATATACATTTTATTTGGGATGTTTGTATCTTAAATGTAAGCGATTTTAATCAAAATCATTAGAGCCATTTTTAAGAAAATCAATATTTTTTTAAAAAAGTTCCATATAAAGTGTAGTTGGGGGTGGTGAGGATTTTCTTGAAAATGTTTGTGTCGCATCCCTGGAATATACCAACGGTCTTTTCGTTTTTGAGCTATGACACACACACACACACACACACACATACACACGTACTCACGCACGCACACACGGACCTTCTTCCAAAAATACCTACACTATGTAGGAACATAGTACGTGTAGAGAAAGTAAGAAAAATATATATACACGTACATAGTTTATTATAGAATTGGCAGAGAAGATTATAACATGTAACACATGATATTATTGAATAATTTAAAGGGAGAAGCACACAAGACTGTGCAGATGTGTCGATCCCGGAACCCAAACAAACAAACAATTGAAGAGGGTCAAGAATGAGTTGATATTGTTACAAGAAAAGGGACGCCCTTCCAGGAACATGCCCATAATCTTTGTTTGCTTTTACATGTGTTGCGTTACTTCTGAAATACCCCCTTAGTTCCCACGGGTTATCACCGCACTGACCTGCCCTTGCACCCTTTGTTTACGTTCTTGCTACACCCTCGCTCGCTACCAAGGGTTAAAACTCGAGCCTCTTTTGTTTACTTAAAGCGCCTCGATATTTCTCTCTGGAATCGCAGTTTGCCTCATGTATAACAAACTATTAATACAACATGTCAAGCAGACTTTCCTGCAGTTAGGGTTCCATTAATATGACTTTCGCAGCATCGCTGTGACAAATTATTGTTAAAAAGCTTATTCCTCATCTACTTCCAGATAATCGAGATAAACATTAGCAGAAACGGTCTTATTTCTTGTTTCCTTATAAGTAGGAGGGAAATAAGGGAATACACTAGACTAAAGGGACAGTCAAATGTTTTAAAATGTGGTTGCTATGGCATTGAAATCCGCTTCTTTGCGTGGACAACTTCCTTTATGAAAGCAATAACAAGGAATATCTCAAAAGTTTATTGGTGAAATTGTGTTTCAGTGAGATCTACATTTTGTTGTGCAGCAAGGTTTTGTGTATCTCTTACGGTTTACCAGTTATGCAAAATTCATCTATAAAAAAGGAGTCTTCAGGGGCTATTTTCACAAAATTCAGGATATACACTTTATTACTTTCTTAAGCCCGCACGTACAATGTACATAGCGTATAAAGAAGCTATTCCTAAAAATTCTAAATCGAAATTTCACCAAAAATACGCGTTTTAAGGTCCCATGTAACAAAATAAAACATTTTTACAAAAAGGTCCGTGTAACTGTGAACACGATAGCTCAAGAACGAAAGCTCCCTTTAATACCAAACTTGGTATATATGTTTAGTATCCCCCAAGGGTGTGTCACGAAGATTTTAAAGAAAATCCGTCCACTAGCCTTTACAAGGAACATTTTTTGAAAATGTTTTTCTAAAAAATGACTCTAACGATTTTGATTGAAATGTCGTACATTAAAGTTATTCACAACACAAAAACTGTATATTTTCAATTTTTTGGGAATATCTTCTGATGAGCACTTTATTCTGGTTGGTTTTCTGCAGAATTTTTATAACGGTTAAACCGTAAGAGATCGACGAAGACTTACTCCGCAAAAAATGTAGAACTTGTTAAAACATAATTTACGTTATATACATTTTATTTTCGTGGAGTTGACCGTTTTTGAGATATTCTTTGTTTTTGGTTTTAGTCTCAGACAGGAACTTGTCAATTCCTGGCCAGGGAAAGAAACGGTTTTCAATCGCATAGCAACCACATTTTAAAACATGTGACTGTCGGTTTAGTCTAGCGCATTCACTTATAAGCAAGTAATACGGTTATCTCGATTAGCATGAAGCAGATAGAAGAATAAGCTTATTAAAACAATTGCTTACAGAGAAACACAAGATTATTCTTTTATCCAAGTTAAACATTGGTCTTATGACTACCTTCTTTGTAGCTAGCACGGGCTAAAGCGATAGACAAATCTTCTAAAAGCAGTTCGCTATGAAATACAATTGAAATTCGGTTATCTTTGCTTGCTAGGAGTTTGAGAAAAGTTTAAGAATGTAGCTTAAAACTGAAACCAATAACAGGGAACATTTCGAGAAAAAAAAATTAACTCTAGAAAGTAAATGTAAATGACAAATTGTGTGTTTTAAAGAGATCTACATTTTTTGTTTAGCAAGGTTTTGTCTATCTCTTAAAGTTTACCACTTATGCAAAATTCAGTAAAAGCCATCCAGGATGAGCTGTTCAGAGGCTATTTTCAGAAAATTTAACATATAGATTTCGTTCGTCATGAAAATATCAAACATATCGCCTTAAAAAAAATCGTTAGAGCCATCTTTGAGAAAATCGAAATTTTCGAAAAATATCAAATTTGGTATTTTACCGACTTTTCATTTTTGACCTATGCTGCCCACCGACAAACACAGATATATATCTAAAAACACGTTTTTTGTTTGTTTTTTTTGTTTTGATTCAGGAAGTCTCAAAACACACATTTCCAATGAAATCTCGATTTCGCATTTTTGAATGCTATCACCTATGTATTGTACTTACGAATCTAGAGCAAGTAATATGATGAGCTTATTTTTCAGTATGACTCTACCTATTCAACTCCTGTCCTACACACGGCTAGAGACCGGGAGATCCGTGGTTCAAATCCCGGCTATGACATTGACTTTTTCAGTCTGACTCTACCTATCCAACTCCTGTCCTACACACGGCTAGAGACCGGGAGATCCGTGGTTCAAATCCCGGCTATGACATTGACTTTTTCAGTATGACTCTACCTATTCAACTCCTGTCCTACACACGGCTAGAGACCGGGAGATCCGTGGTTCAAATCCCGGCTATGACATTGACTTTTTCAGTCTGACTCTACCTATCCAACTCCTGTCCTACACACGGCTAGAGACCGGGAGATCCGTGGTTCAAATCCCGGCTATGACATTGACTTTTTCAGTCTGACTCTACCTATTCAACTCCTGTCCTACACACGGCTAGAGACCGGGAGATCCGTGGTTCAAATCCCGGCTATGACATTGAATTTTTCAGTCTGACTCTACCTATCCTTCTCCTGTACTACACACGGCTAGAGACCGGGAGATCCGTGGTTCAAATCCCGGCTATGACATTGAGTTTCTCAGTCTGACTCTACCTATTCAACTCCTGTCCTACACACGGCTAGAGACCGGGAGATCCGTGGTTCAAATCCCGGCTATGACATTGAATTTCTCAGTCTGACTCTACCTATCCTTCTCCTGTACTACACACGGCTAGAGACCGGGAGATCCGTGGTTCAAATCCCGGCTATGACATTGAGTTTCTCAGTCTGACTCTACCTATTCAACTCCTGTCCTACACACGGCTAGAGACCGGGAGATCCGTGGTTCAAATCCCGGCTATGGCATTGAATTTTTCAGTCTGACTCTACCTATCCAACTTCTGTCATACACACGGCTAGAGACCGGGAGATCCGTGGTTCAAATCCCGGCTATGACATTGAATTTCTCAGTCTGACTCTACCTATTCAACTCCTGTCCTACACACGGCTAGAGACCGGGAGATCCGTGGTTCAAATCCCGGCTATGACATTGAATTTCTCAGTCTGACTCTACCTATTCAACTCCTGTCCTACACACGGCTAGAGACCGGGAGATCCGTGGTTCAAATCCCGGCTATGACATTGAATTTTTCAGTCTGACTCTTCCTATCTAACTCCTGTCCTACACACGGCTAGAGAACGGGAGATCCGTGGTTCAAATCCCGGCTATGACATTGAATTCTTCAGTCTGACTCTACCTATCCAACTCCTGTCTTACACACGGCTAGAGACCGGGAGATCCGTGGTTCAAATCCCGGCTATGGCATTGAATTTTTCAGTCTGACTCTACCTATCCAACTCCTGTCCCACACACGGCTAGAGGCCGGGAGATCCGTGGTTCAAATCCCGGCTATGACATTGAATTTTTCAGTCTGACTCTACCTATCCAACTTCTGTCATACACACGGCTAGAGGCCGGGAGATCCCTGGTTCAAATCCCGGCTATGACATTCAATTTCTCAGTCTGACTCTACCTATCCAACTCCTGTCCCACACACGGCTAGAGACCGGGAGATCCGTGGTTCAAATCCCGGCTATGACATTGAATTTTTCAGTCTGACTCTACCTATCCAACTTCTGTCATACACACGGCTAGAGACCGGGAGCTTCGTGGTTCAAATCCCGGCTATGACATTGAGTTTTTCAGTCTGACTCTACCTATCCAACTCCTGTCCTACACATGGCTAGAGACCAGGAGATGTGTGGTTCAAATCCCGGCTATGACATTGATTTTTTCAGTGTGACTCTACCTATCCAAAGCTTATTGTTCTCTCTGTTTCATGCTATTTAAGATAAACGTTAGTAGAAATGGTCTTACAACTTAGTTTCTTATAAGGGGAGTAAGGGAATATAGCAGCCTAAAGGCATAATCAAATATTTTAAAACTACCGTCATGTAAGACCATTGAAATTCGGTTCATTTTTAAAGGTCAGGAGTAGAACAAAGGAACTGAAACAAAAGTTAACTTCCGTTTGAAAACTATTTAAGTAGTTTAATATTGAAACGGAGAATATTGCCGGAAACTGTTAGCTCTACAAACAAAAAGTGTATAACAAGTTGTGTTTAATGAGATATACATTGTTTGTGCAGTAAGTTTGTATATCTCTTACCGGCTACATAGAAATTATCCTGACTAAAGAAGTCTGACACACACACCAACGCGCGCTTTTACTGCTTGTGGCACCGCAGACGATGACTTATGATACATGGAACTGATTAAAAAAGTCTGACACACACACCAACGCGCGCTTTTACTGCTTGTGGCACCGCAGACGATGACTTATGATACATGGAACTGATTAAAGAAGTCTGACACACACACCAACGCGCGCTTTTACTGCTTGTGGCACCGCAGACGATGACTCTTATGATACATGGTGCACCGATGGAATGCGATGGCGTTGGAAATCCCGTCCCTGTGCCGCTTTATCTCACATGCGGTCGCTTGTGATTGAACCTGGGCCGTCTAGGTGAGAGGCGAGTGGTCTGTCCATAGCGCGGCCTGTTCAGAGGGTATTCTCAGATGACTAAAGATATTTCGGCTGTTGTGAAATATCTTTAATAAGCGGTATTTTAATCAAAATTGTTAGACTCTTTTAAAAAAACCAACATACGCTTGTGGTGTCGATTTCTCTGAAAACCTTCGTCTTGTATCCTTGGAAGATATTAATCTTAAATACCAAGTATGGTAGTTCAGGGACTTTTAGAGCTTTAGCTTAGCTGGCCAAAGACAAGACACATATAGCCTTTTATAATTCTTTTTTGATTCAGGGAGTCTCAAAACATGCATTTCCGGTGAAATCTCGGTATCGAATTTTGAGTGGAATACATTGCTTTCTCTGACTTCTAAGTACATTGTACATACGTGCTAGAATAAGTAAAATTAAGAGATTTATTAAAACACAAACGTATTATGAAAACTATAATCGAAGTAGATTGAAGTCAAGAATAACAAAAATGTGATGTGTTACACTCACATGATTTCTCAAGCTACTCTACAAACAAGCTTCTTACAAAAGATAATTCTTCTTTCAACACCATGCTAATCGAGATAAACATTAGCAGAATTTTATTACTTAGTTCCTTATGAGTAGAAGGGACCTAAGGGAATGCACTAGGCTAAAGTGACAGTCAAATGTTTTAAAAGCTTCGTTATGCGATTGTCATTGTTAATCGTTTCTTTGCTAGGCTAGGAGTAGAACAAAAGAAAAACGGACACTCCCGCCTGGGAAAAGTATAACTACTTCACAACTGAAACTAATAAGGAATACCTTGAAAACGGTAAGCTGCACGAAAAAAAAAATTATATGACATAACTTGTGTATTTTAACAAGACCTACATTTTTTATACAGGAAGTTTTTGTCTATCTCTTACGGTTTACTAATTATGCCAAATTAGGCAAAATTCATCCCGAATAAATAGGTCTTTAGAAGCTATTCCCAGAAAATTCAAGTATACATTTTATTTGTGATAGAAATGGCTTTAATGTGTGGTATTTTAATCAAAATCGTTAGAGCCATTCTTAAGAAAAACAAAATTTTTGAAAAATTTTCCATGTAAAGGGTAGTTACGGGTGAGGGGATTTTCTTGAAAATCTTCGTGTCGCATCCTTGGAAGATACCAAACTTAAATACCAAGTTTGGTATTTAACCGTCTTTTCGTTTTTGAGCTATGCTGTCCACAGACACACACACACACACACACACACACACGGACCTATTTCTGAAAATTCTTTTTTTGAACTCAGGGGGTCCTAAAACATGTATTTCCGATGAATTCTCGACATGGAATTTTTGGGTGGAATACGATACTTCTCTATCCCTATATACATTTAAAATACATGGAACAAATTAAGGACATGAACTGAGAAACTTCCGAAGAATTAAAAAGGAAGACAGAGACAAGATAGAATAGAAATCAATCCAAAGAAGAACATGTATGTATTTAATAAAATATTTCACAATATATCTGTACCACTTCCTATAAAATCTAGAGGAAGTATTGCGTATAGCCCAAAATTTCTATAATGATAGCGATTCTGCAACAAACTACTTACAAAAGCGTATTCTTCGTGCTAATCAAGAGCATCATAGCAAAAAAGTCTTTAATTACCATATTTTAATCAAAAGCATACTCAGAAAAAGATCTGTGAGCACAATAAATCATACAATTTGGCAAAAATCCGAACTTGCTGTTTAAATTTAGTATCTTCCAAACTACGTCACGAAGAAGTTCAGTAATATCCCCCTCCCCCAACTACCCTTATCTGGAAAATGTTTCAAAAATTATGATTCTCTCAAAAATGGCTCTAACAATTTTCATTCATATACCTTATATTTAAGATATTGTTATGAAAAACGAGATGTGTATGTTGAATTTTCTGGAAATAGCCTCTGAAGACCTCTTCTGGATGACTTTTGTATAACTGGGAAATAATAAATGATAAGACAAAAACTTGCAACATAGAATATGTAGTTCACAATATCATATGCATGTTTTCTAGAGTTAAGCATTTCCGAGATATTTTTTGTTACTTATTTCAGTTTTAAAACACATACACTTTTCTCAAACATAAAATTGTCCGCGTTTCTTTTGCTTACTCCTGGCCATGCAAAAAAAAAGCTAATTTTAAAGAGAATCACGTTCGGCAATTTTAAAATATTTGACTGTCGGTTTTGCCTACTGTATTCCCTTCTACATTATTATTGTCATAATAGACGAATTCGTGTGCATGCTCGGACGGTTGGTGTTATGCATATATGACGGATATTTACCAAATAATTATATATAACCGAGTATTATATGAATAATAACTGGTTTATAAAGTGTATATGCTTGCATAAAAACTGGATTATGATGAAAAAGCTGGTTTCGTCGCTAGCGGAAGATATTGGTGTGCAAGAACGTCATATGTAGGATCACCGCGTAATAAGAATCCGTAGCAATAATTGACCGTTAGTGTGACTATAGTAGCTGGTGGAGAAGTATGTTTCTGTGAGGTTATTTTTGATCTGTTAAATACATGCTTTGGGTCCCCCTAAATCCAAAAACAAGCGTGTGTGTGCATGTGAGTGTGTTTGTGGACAGAATAGCTCAAAAACGAAAAGACCGTTGAATACCAAACTTGGTATTTAAATTTGGTATCCTCCAAGGATGCGACACGAAGATTTTCAAGAAAATCCCCCCACCTCCAACGACCCTTTACATGGGTCTTTTTTCGAAAATTTTGATTTTCTTAAAAATGGCTCTAACGATTTTGATTAAAATATCGTATATAAAATATATCTTGAATTTTTTGGGAATAGCCTCTGAAGACTACTTTATACTGGATGATTTTTATTGAATTTTGCATAACTGCTAAACCGTAAGAGATGGACAAAACTTACCACACAAAAAACGTAGAGCACATTAAAACGCACAATTTACCTTCCTCGCGACACAAAGATTTTCATGGAACATTTTCCCAAAACATTTATTTTTGGAAAATTACCCTGACGATTTTAATTAAAATATCACATATTTAAGATATTTTCAGGGCAAAAGAAATATATAAATGTTAACTTTTCTGGAAAAAGCTTCTGAGGAGCACTTAATTCTTGCTGACTTTTGTATAATTCGTAAGTCATTAACAGACAGAGAGCAACTTTTTACAAAAAAGAATGTCCGCTTGGGAAGTGTGCGCCTCATATTCAAAAGGTTGCAAGTTCGAATCTCGCTTAGGGTGCGTTACCCGGATAAGATTTATTTCGGGGTTTTCCCTTTCTCTGAGAAGACGAATGTGACTTTAAGCCCCATGGACCCCGAGATCATTTCACCAATTTCATTCATCGGCCGATATGACAACCAGGTTAAAGTATGTTAAGCTTCATTAAAACACACAATTTATGTCCTATCAATTACTTTCTCTACACATACTATATACGTATGTATAGAGAAGGTATTGCATTGCACCCAAAAATTCCATTACTAGATTTCACCGAAAATACATGTTTTGAGGCCTCTGAAGCAAGAAAAGCTTTTTTAGAAAAATGTCCGCGCGCGCGCTCGTGTGTATGTGTGTGTGTGTATCTTTGGGCAGCATAGCTCAAAAACAAAAAGTCCGTTAAATACCAAACTCGGTATTTAAGTTCAGTATCTTCCTAGGATGCTACAGAAATATTTTCAAGATAATGCCCCACCCCAACTACCTTTTGCATGGACAAAATTTTGAAAATTTTGATTTTCTCAAAAATGGGTCTAACGATTTTGATTAAAGTTTCTTATATGTAAGATATTTACATGCGAAATAAAATGTATATCTTGAATTTACTGGGAATAGCCTCTTTAAGACTACTTTTATTATGGATCAATTTTACGCAATTTTGCATAACTGCTAAACTGTAACAGATGGACAAAAACTTACTACACAAAAAAGGTAGATCACGATAAAACACACAGCTTTTATTATGGCTTTTTTTTCGCGGAGCTGATCATTTTTGAGATATTCCTTGTTTTTAGTTTCAGCTTTAAAAACTTATACTTTTCTCATACAGGAATTTGTCAACTCCTGTCAATACAAACAAAGGAACATCAGTCACATAGCAACCAGCTTTTGGCTTTCACTTTAACCTATGGTACTCCCTTATTTCGCTTCTACTTACAAGGAAGCAAGTAATACGTCTATTGTTGCTAATTTTTTCTCGATTAACATGAAGTAAGTAGAAGCATAGGTTTTTTAACAATAATGTACTGTAGAGATGTAGAGAAAGTGATGTGAATGGAAGTCATCAGCTTTTTTAATTCAGGGAGCTTCAAAACATATCTCGGTATCGAATTTTTGGGTGGAATACAACACTTCCCATACTTATTGTACGTAGTTGAGAAAGTAAGAAGTAAACCAGAAGAACAAGGTTACAACATTGTGTAGAAGAATGAGTAGAAAGCGCCGTGAATGTAATGTAAGATTATAGAAAGGTAGCAAAAATATTAGCAACACTATTAGTATAAATTTCATGTTATCCATTCACATGATTTTCTCTACATCTCTGTAACAAATTATTGCTAAAAAGCTTATGCTTCTGTTTACTTCATGCTAATCGAAAAAAAATTAGCAGAAATATTCTTATTACTTGCTTCCTTGTAAGTAGAAGCGAAATAAGGCAGTACCATAGGTTAAAGTGATAGTCAAAAGCTGGTTGCTATGTGACTGAAGTTCCTTTGTTTGTATGAACAGAAGTTGACAAGTTCCTCTATGAGAAAAGTATAAGTTTTTTAAAGGTGAAATAAAAACAAAGAATACCTAAAAAACAACCAGCTCCAGGGAAAAATTGTATATAACATAAATTGTGTGTTTTAACGTGCTCTACATTTTTTGTGTGGTAAGTTTTTGTCCATCTCTTACGGTTTAGCAGTTATGCAAAATTCCGTAAAGTTCATCAAGAATAAATTAGTTTTCAGAGGCTATTCTCAGAAAATTCAAGATATACATTTTATTTGTCAAGTAAATATCTTTAATATACGATATTTTAATCAAAATCGTTATAACCATTTTTAAGAAAATCTAAATTTTCGAAAACTTTTCCATGTGAAGGGTAGTTTGGGTTGGGGGGATTTTCTTGAAAATCTTCATGTCGCATCCTCGGAAGCTACCGAATTTAAATACCAAGTGTGGTATTTTCGGTTATTTCGTTTTTGAGTTATGCTGTTCACACACACACACACACACACGCACGGACCTTTTTTTGTAAAAATAGGTTTAGGGAGTCCCAAAACATATTTCGGCTGAAATCTCGGTACCGAATTTTTGGGTGGAATACAATACCTTCTCTATACACTATGTACACAGTACGTGTAGACAAAGTAAAAAGCATTTTTAGAAAAAACGTCCGTATGTGTTTGTGTGTGTGTTTCGTTTCAAAAACGAAAAGTCGGTTATATACCCTTGGTGTTTAAGTTCAGAATTTTCCAAGGATACGACACGAAGATTTTCAAGAAAATCCCCCCACCCCCAACTACTCTTTACATGCAAACGTTTTCTAATATTTTGATTTTTAAAAAAAAAAACGGCTCTAATGATTTTGATTAAAATGCTATATGTTTAAGATGTTTTATTGACAAACGAAATTTATACTTTGAATATTCTGAAAATAGCCTCTGAAGACAGTAATTCTGAATGACTGCTGTATAAATTATTTTGTATAATTATTTAAACGTAAATTTCGTTAAAACACACAAATTAAATCATATGGAGGTACAGTAGAGTTAATGGTTTTCGAGATTTTCTGATTTATTGGTTTCTATTTTAAGATATTAAAGTTTTCTCAAAAGAGTAGTATGTATCTTTTCGTCTCTCTTTTGTTTACTCCTAGCTAAGAGAATTGAATTTCAATTGTTTCACACAACGACCGGCTTTTAAAAGATTTCACTAGTGCTTTAGCCTGTGTATTCCTCTTCTACATACCAAGAAGCAAGCAATAAAACAATTCTGCTAATGTTTATCATGAGGTAGATATCGTTAAAGCACACAATTTATGTTATATGCATTTTTTTTCGTGGACTTGACCGTTTTTGAGATATTCCTTGTTGTTGGTTTCAGTTTTAATATACTTCACACTTTTCTCATACTTGTCAACACCTGACCACGCAAAGAAACGGATTTTAATCCCATAGCAACCACATTTTAGAACATTTGACTGTCAGTTTATCCTACTGTATTCATTTATTTCCCTTCTTCTTACAAGGAAGTAAGTGATAAGACCGTTTCTGTTAATGTTTATTACTTTCTCTACACGTACTATGTACATAGTGTATAGAGAAGGTATTGCACTCCACCCAAAAATTCGATACCGAGATTTCATCGAAAATTATTGTTTTAGGGCCCCCTTTATCCGAAAAATCATTTTCAGAAAAAGGTCCGTGTGTGTGTCCGTGTGTCTGTGAACACGATAACTCAAAAACAAAAAGTCGGTAAAATACCATACTTGGTATTGTCACATCTTCCAGGGATGCGACACGAAGATTTGAGAAAAATCCCCCCACCCCAAAGTACCCTTTACATGGAAATTTTTTCAAACATTTTGATTTTCTTAAAAATGGCTCCAAAGATTATGATTAAAATATCGTATATTAAATATTTTTACCTGACAAATAAAATGTATATCTTGAATTTTCTGGGAATAACCTCTGAAGACTACTTTATTCTAGAAGAATTTTACGGAATTTTGCATAACTGCAAAACCATAAGAGATGGACAAAAACTTACCACACCAAAAAGTGTAGAGCACGTTAAAACACACAGTTTATGTAACATACATTGTTTTCGTGGAGTTGATCGTTTTTTAGATATTCCATGTTATTGGTTTCAGCTTTGAAAAACTTATACTTAGGAATGTGTCAACTCCTGTTCATACAAACAAATGAACTTCAATCACATAGCAACCAGCTTTTGACTGTCACTTTAACCTATGGTACTCCGTTATTTCGCTTCTGCTTACAAGGAAGCAAGTAATAAAACTATTTCTGCTATTTTCTTTTCTCGATTATCACGAAGTAAATAGAAGTATACATTTGTTAATAATATTTTTCAGGGATGTAAAGAAAGTCATGTGAATGGAACACATCATATTTTTTTATTTTTTTATTTTTCTGGAATTGACCGTTTTTGAGATATTCCTTGTTATTAATTTCAGTTTTAAAATGCTCCACTTTTCTCATACGGGAACTTTTCAAGTCCTGACCACGCAAAGAAACGGATTTCAATTCCATAGCAACTACATTTTAAAACATTTGACTGTCAGTTTTCTCTTCTACTTATAAGCAACGAAGTAATAAGACCGTTTCTGCTAATGTTTTTCTCGATTAGCCTGAAATAAATAGCTTTTTAACAGTAATTTGTTACAGAGATGTAGAGAAAGTCATGTGAATGGAACACAAGATTTTAGCGGATGGAGTACAATACCTTTATCTACCACTATTCGCATTATACATAGGTGTCAGAGAAAGAAAAAACGAAAGCGTTCGGGTACAAGATATAAAGTGAAGGTAGATCAGTGTTTTAAAGGCACAAAAGTGCCGAATAAACGCTTATCTGTAGTGTTTATGGTCAAGTGAGCCTGGAAAAGCCTCACAAAGGCGTTCTCTTATTCGAGTAAACTTGATCCATCTGTCGGCGAAGTTCTCCATCACTTCTCATTTGTTTTCATTAACACCAACACCCTCTATCGGAACGCTTTGATAATCATCGCTCTCTTTACCTCTTAATTACAGCACGCATGTCATCTGTTATGTTCAATTAACACAATTAGTGGTGCACCACTATCTACATTAGTTTAAAGATCACTTGAAGTCAAAATTTGACCTCAATCGGTCAAAATATCGATAATAGCTTTTTACTTTCTCTAGCCCGCATGTACAACGTGCGTACTGGATAGAAAAAGTATTGCAATTTGCCTAAAAAATCGATGCCAAGATTTAACCGGATTATCAGCATACGATAGTTCCACCACTAGACTTTACTTCACTACGTCGGTACTTTTGTTATTTTGTCATTAAAGCAGCTTTGTGGTTACTTATTGGTCTTTTACAAACGTTTAGGGCCCTAAGCCGCAAAACGTAGCCCAACATGGAGGGTCCTAAGCCGCAAAGCGTAACCGAGGGATCTGTGAAGCTAAACCCCCAATTATCCCAGCAAGAAGTCAAAATTTCGGCAATCTGGCAACTTTCACTTCTGAACAACTTAATTTTTCAACACTTTCAAGTATAGATCGCCAATAGAAGCCATTAAATCTACATCTTAAGACCACTGTGTATGTATGTGTGTGTCTGTGTCTATGTGTGTCTGTGTGTGTGTGTGTGTCTGTGTATGTATGTGTGTGTCTGTGTGTGTCTTTGTCTGTGTATGTATGTCTGTGTGTCTGTGTGTGTCTTTGTCTGTGTATGTATGTCTGTGTGTCTGTGTGTGTCAGTGTTTCTGTATGTGTGTGTCTGTGTGTGTTTTTGTGTGTTTGTGAGTGTCTGTGTGTGTCTGTGTGTTTCTGTGTGTCTGTGTTTGTGTCTGTGTTTGTGTCTGTGTCTGCTTTTGTGTGTTTGTGTGTGTCTGTGTGTTTCTGTGTGTCTGTGAGTGACTGTGTGTGTCTGTGTTTGTGTCTGTGTGTGTCTGAGTGTGTCCGTGTGTGTCTGTGTGTGTCTGTGTGTCTGTGTGTCTGTGTGTGTTTGTGTCTGTGTTTGTGTCTGTGTCTGCTCTTGTGTGTTTGTGTGTTTGTGTGTGTCTGTGTGTTTCTGTGTGTCTGTGAGTGACTGTGTGTGTCTGTGTGTCTGTGTGTGTCTGTGTGTCTGTGTGTCTGTGTGTGTCTGTCTGTGTTTGTGTCTGTGTTTGTGTCTGTGTCTGCTTTTGTGTGTTTGTGTGTTTGTGTGTGTCTGTGTGTTTCTGTGTGTCTGTGAGTGACTGTGTGTGTCTGTGTTTGTGTCTGTGTGTGTCTGAGTGTGTCCGTGTGTGTCTGTGTGTGTCTGTGTGTCTGTGTGTCTGTGTGTGTCTGTGTGTGTTTGTGTGTATGTGTGTGTCTGTGTGTGTCTGTGTGTATGTGTGTATGTATGTATGTGTGTGTCTGTGTGTGTCTTTGTCTGTGTATGTATGTCTGTGTGTCTGTGTGTATCTGTGTGTGTCTGTGTGTGTTTTTGTGTGTTTGTGTGTATCTGTGTGTGTCTGTGTGTTTCTGTGTGTCTGTGTGTGTCTGTGTTTGTGTCTGAGTGTGTCCGTGTGTGTCTGTGTGTGTCTGTGTGTGTTTATGTGTGTCTGAGTGTGTCTGTGTGTTTGTGTGTGTCTGTGATTGTTGTGTCTGTGTGTGTTTGTGTGTTTCTGTGTGTGTCTGTGTGAGTCTGTGTCTGAGTGTGTCTGTGTGTGTCTAAGTGATACTGTGTGTGTGTCTTTGTATGTCTGTGTGTATGTATATGTGTGTCTGTGTATGTGTGTCTGTGTGTATGTATGTGTGTGTCTGTGTGTATCTGTGTGTATGTATGTGTGTGTCTGTGTATGTGTGTATGTGTATGTATGTGTGTGTCTGTGTGTGTATCTGTATGTGTATGTATGTGTGTGTCCGTGTTTATGTATGTGTGTGTCTGTGTGTGTATGTATGTTACTGTGTATGTGTATGTGTGTATCTGTGTGTGTATATGTGTGTGTCTGTGTATCTGTGTGAATATCTGAGTGACTGTGTGTGTATGTGTGTAACTGTGTGTATGTATGTGTGTGTCTGTGTCTGTGTGTGTCTGTGTGTGTATGTATGTGTGTATGTGTGGGTATGTATGTGTGTGTCTGTGTATGTGTGTGTCTGTGTATGTGTGTGTCTGTGTATGTTTGTGTCTGTGTGTGTCTGTGGGTGTATGTATGTGTGTGTCTGTGTGTGTATGTATGTGTGTGTCTGTGTGTGTCTGTGTGGGTATGTATGTGTAGGTCTGTGTGTGTCTGTGTGTGTCTGTGGGTGTAGGTATGTGTGTGTCTGTGTGTGTATGTATGAGTGTGTCTGTGTGTGTATGTATGTGTGTGTCTGTGTGTGTATGTATGTGTGTGTCTGTGTATGTGTGTGTCTGTGTGTATGTATGTGTGTGTCTGTGTATGTGTGTGTCTGTGTCTGTGTCTGTGTATGTGTGTGTCTCTGTGTATGTATGTGTGTGTACGTGTGTGTATGTATGTGTGTGTCTGTGTGTATGTATGTGTGTGTCTGTGTCTGTGTGTATGTATGTGTGTGTCTGTGTGTATGTATGTGTGTGTCTGTGTCTGTGTGTATGTATGTGTGTGTCTGTGTGTGTATGTATGTGTGTGTCTGTGTGTGTATGTATGTGTGTGTCTGTGTGTATGTATGTGTGTGTCTGTGTCTGTGTGTATGTATGTGTGTGTCTGTGTGTGTATGTATGTATGTGACTGTATGTGTATGTATGTGTCTGTGTGTATGTATGTGTGTGTCTGTGTGTGTATGTATGTATGTGTCTGTGTGTATCGGTATGTATGTGTCTGTGTGTGTATGTATGTGTGTATGTATGTGTTTGTGTATGTATGTGTCTGTGTGTGTATGTATGTGTCTGTGTGTATGTATGTATGTGTCTGTGTATATGTATGTATGTGTTTATGTATGTGTGTGTGTGTGTATGTATGGGTGTGTCTGTGTGTGTATGTATGTGTGTGTCTGTGTGTGTCGGTATGTATGTGTGTCTGTGTGTGTATGTATGTGTTTGTATGTATGTGTGTGTCTGTGTGTGTGTGTATGTGTGTATGTATGTGTGTATGTATGTATGCGTCTGTGTGTATGTATGTGTGTGTCTGTGTATGTGTGTGTCTGTGTATGTGTGTGTCTGTGTGTGAATGTATGTGTGTGTCTGTGTGTCTGTGAGTTTCTGTGTGTCTGTGTGTATCTATGTGTGTCTGTGTTTGTGTCTGTGTGTCTGAGTGTGTCCGTGTGTGTCTGTGTGTGCCTGTGTGTGTCTGTGTGTGTTTGTGTGTTTGTGTGTGTCCGTGTTTATCTGTGTGTATCTGTGTGTGTCTGTGTGAGTCTGTGTGTGTGTCTATGTGTGTCTGTGTGTGACTGTGTGTGTTTTTGTATGTCTGTGTGTATATGCATGTGTGTGTCTGAGTGTATCTGTGTGTATGTATGTGTGTATCTGTGTATGTGTGTATGTGTATGTATGTGTGTATCTGTATGTGTCTGTGTATCTGTGTGTATGTCTGTGTGTGTCTGTGTGTGTCTGTGTGTGTCTGTGTGTATGTATGTGGGTGTCTGTGTGTGTATGTATGTGTGTGGCTGTGTGTATGTATGTGTGTGTCTGTGTATGTATGTATCTGTGTGTGTATGTATGTGTGTGTCTGTGTTTGTGTGTGTATGTATGTGTGTGTCTGTGTGTATGTATGTGTGTGTCTGTGTGTATGTATGTGTGTCTGTGTATGTGTTTATTTGTGTGTGTATGTATGTGTGTGTCTGTGTGTATGTATGTGTGTATGAGTGGATATGTATGTGTGTGTCTGTGTATGTGTGTGTGTGTCTGTGTGTATGTATGTGTTTATTTGTGTGTGTATGTATGTGTGTGTCTGTGTCTGTGTATGTGTGTGTCTGTGTGTGTATGTATGTGTGTGTCTGTGTGTATATGTATGTGTGTATGTATGTGTGTATGTATGTATGTGTGTGTCTGTGTGTGTATGTATGTGTGTGTCTGTGTGTGTCTATGTCTGTGTATGTGTGTGTCTGTGTGTATGTATGTGTGTGTCTGTGTGGGTATGTATGTGTGTGCTTGTGTGTGTTTGTGGGTGTATGTATGTGTCTGTGTGTGTATGTATGTGTGTGTATGTATGTGTGTATGTATGTGTGTGTCTGTGTATGTATGTATGTATGTATGTGTGTATGTATGTATGTGTGTGTCTGTGTATGTATGTGTGTGTCTGTGTGTCTATGTCTGTGTATGTGTGTGTCTGTGTGTATGTATTTGTGTGTCTGTGTGGGTATGTATGTGTGTGCTCGTGTGTGTCTGTGGGTGTATGCATGTGTGTGTGTCTGTGTGTATGTATGTGTGTGTTTCTGTGTGTGTCTGTATGTGTATGTATGTGTGTGTCCGTGTTTATGTATGTGTGTGTCTGTGTGTGTATGTATGTTACTGTGTATGTGTATGTGTGTATATGTGTGTGTATATGTGTGTGTCTGTGTATCTGTGTGAATATCTGAGTGACTGTGTGTGTATGTGTGTAACTGTGTGTGTATGTATGTGTGTGTCTGTGTATGTGTGAGTCTGTGTGTCTGTGTGTGTTTGTTGGTGTGTGTCTGTGTGTGTCTGTGTATCTGTGTGTGTATGTATGTGTATGTCTGTGTGTGTATGTATGTGTGTGTCTGTGTGTGTCTGTGTCTGTGTATGTGTGTGTCTGTGTGTGTCTGTGTGTATGTATGTGTGTGTCTGTGTGTATATGTATGTGTGTATGTATGTGTGTGTCTGTGTATGTATGTGTGTGTCTGTATATGTATGTTTGTATGTATGTATGTGTGTGTCTGTGTGTGTATGTATGTGTGTGTCTGTGTGGGTATGTATGTGTGTGCTTGTGTGTGTTTGTGGGTGTATGTATGTGTGTGTCTGTGTGTGTATGTATGTGTGTATGTATGTGTGTGTCTGTGTATGTATGTATGTGTGTGTCTGTGTGTGTATGTGTGTGTCTGTGTTTGTGTGTGTCTGTGTGTGTATGTATGTGTGTGTCTGTGTGTCTATGTCTGTGTATGTGTGTGTCTGTGTGTATGTATATGTGTGTCTGTGTGGGTATGTATGTGTGTGCTTGTGTGTGTCTGTGGGTGTATGTATGTGTGTGTCCGTGTGTATGAATGTGTGTGTCTGTGTGTGTATGTATGTTTCTGTGTCTGTGTATGTGTGTGTCTGTATGTGTATGTATGTGTGTGTCTGTGTGTATGTATGTCTTTGTCTGTATGTGAATGTCTGAGTGTATGTGTGTGTATGTATTATTCTGTGTCTGTGTATGTGTGTGTCTGTGTGTATGTATGTGTGTGTCTGTGTGTGTATGTATGTTTCTGTGTCTGTGTATGTGTGTGTCTGTGTGTATGAATGTGTGTGTCTGTGTGTGTATGTATGTTTCTGTGTCTGTGTATGTGTGTGTCTGTGTGTATGAATGTGTGTGTCTGTGTGTGTATGTATGTTTCTGTGTCTGTGTATGTGTGTGTCCGTGTGTATGAATGTGTGTGTCTGTGTGTGTATGTATGTTTCTGTGTCTGTGTATGTGTGTGTCTGTGTGTGTATGTATGTGTGTGTCTGTGTGTGTATGTATTATTCTGTGTCTGTGTATGTGTGTGTCTGTGTGTATGTATGTCTTTGTCTGTATGTGAATGTCTGAGTGTCTGTGTGTGTATGTATTATTCTGTGTCTGTGTATGTGTGTGTCTGTGTGTATGTATGTCTTTGTCTGTATGTGAATGTCTGAGTGTCTGTGTGTGTATGTATTATTCTGTGTCTGTGTATGTGTGTGTCTGTGTGTATGTATGTCTTTGTCTGTATGTGAATGTCTGAGTGTCTGTGTGTATGTGTGTATCTGTGTGTGTATGTATGTGTGTGTCCGTGTGTATGAATGTGTGTGTCTGTGTGTGTATGTATTATTCTGTGTCTGTGTATGTGTGTGTCTGTGTGTATGTATGTCTTTGTCTGTATGTGAATGTCTGAGTGTCTGTGTGTATGTGTGTATCTGTGTGTGTATGTATGTGTGTGTCTGTGTGTGTCTGTGTCTGTGTATGTGTGTGTCTGTGTGTGTATGTATGTGTGTGTCTGTATGTGTGTGTCTGTGTGTGTCTGTGTGTCTGTGTGTGTCTGTGTGGGTATGTATGTGTGTGTCTGTGTGTGTCTGTGGGTGTAGGTATGTGTGTGTCTGTGTGTGTATGTATGAGTGTGTCTGTGTGTATATATATATGTGTGTGTCTGTGTGTATATGTATGTGTGTATGTGTGTGTCTGTGTATGTATGTATGTATGTTAGTATGTATGTATGTATGTATGTATGTATGTGTGTGTCTGTGTGTGTATGTATGTGTGTATCTGTATGTGTCTGTGTATCTGTGTGTATGTCTGTGTGTGTCTGTGTGTATGTATGTGGGTGTCTGTGTGTGTATGTATGTATGTGTGTGGCTGTGTGTATGTATGTGTGTGTCTGTGTATGTGTGTATCTGTGTGTGTATGTATGTGTGTGTCTGTGTTTGTGTGTGTATGTATGTGTGTGTCTGTGTGTATGTATGTGTGTGTCTGTGTGTATGTATGTGTGTCTGTGTATGTGTTTATTTGTGTGTGTATGTATGTGTGTGTCTGTGTGTATGTATGTGTGTGTCTGTGTGTATGTATGTGTGTGTCTGTGTGTATGTATGTGTGTGTCTGTGTGTATGTATGTGTGTGTCTGTGTGTATGTATGTGTGTCTGTGTATGTGTTTATCTGTGTGTGTATGTATGTGTGTGTCTGTGTCTGTGTGTATGTATGTGTGTATGAGTGGATATTTATGTGTGTGTCTGTGTATGTGTGTGTCTGTGTATGTTTGTGTCTGTGGGTGTATATATGTGTGTGTATGTATGTGTGTGTATGTATGTGTGTGTCTGTATGTGTGTGTCTGTGTGTGTATGTATGTGACTGTATGTGTATGTGTGTGTCTGTGTGTATGTATGTGTGTGTCTGTGGGTGTAGATATGTGTGTGTCTGTGTGTGTCTGTGTGTGTATGTATGTGTGTGTCTGTGTGTATGTATGTGTGTGTCTGTGTGTATGTGTGTGTCTGTGTGTATGTGTGTGTCTGTGTATGTGTGTGTCTGTGTATGTGTGTGTCTGTGTGTGAATGTATGTGTGTGTCTGTTAATGCGTGTGTCTGTGTATGTGTGTGTCTGTGTGTGTCTGTGTATGTGTGTGTCTGTGTGTATGTATGTGTGTGTCTGTGTCGGTCTATGTGTGTGTCTGTGCGTGTATGTATGTGTGTGTCTTTGTGTGTATCCGTGTGTATGTATGTGTGTGTCTGTGTGTGTATGTATGTCTGTGTATGTGTGTCTCTGTGTGTGTATGTATGTGTGTGTCTGCGTGTGTATCTGTGTGTGTATGTGTTTGTGTCTGTGTATCTGTGTGTATGTATGTGTGTGTCTGTGTGTGTGACTGTGTGTATGTATGTGTGTATGTGTGTATGTATGTGTGTATGTATGTGTGTGTATGTATGTGTGTGTCTGTTTGTGTATCTGTGTGTGTCTGTATGTGTATGTATGTGTGTATCTGTGTGTATGTATGTGTGTCTGTGTAAGTGTGTGTCTGAGTGTGTATGTGTGTGTCTGTGTGTATGTATGTGTGTGTCTGTGTATGTTTGTGTCTGTGGGTGTATATATGTGTGTGTATGTATGTGTGTGTCTGTATGTGTGTGTCTGTGTGTGTATGTATGTGACTGTATGTGTATGTGTGTGTCTGTGTGTATGTATGTGTGTGTCTGTGGGTGTAGATATGTGTGTGTCTGTGTGTGTCTGTGTGTGTATGTATGTGTGTGTCTGTGTGTATGTATGTGTGTGTCTGTGTGTATGTGTGTGTCTGTGTGTATGTGTGTGTCTGTGTATGTGTGTGTCTGTGTATGTGTGTGTCTGTGTGTGAATGTATGTGTGTGTCTGTTAATGCGTGTGTCTGTGTATGTGTGTGTCTGTGTGTGTCTGTGTATGTGTGTGTCTGTGTGTATGTATGTGTGTGTCTGTGTCGGTCTATGTGTGTGTCTGTGCGTGTATGTATGTGTGTGTCTTTGTGTGTATCCGTGTGTATGTATGTGTGTGTCTGTGTGTGTATGTATGTCTGTGTATGTGTGTCTCTGTGTGTGTATGTATGTGTGTGTCTGCGTGTGTATCTGTGTGTGTATGTGTTTGTGTCTGTGTATCTGTGTGTATGTATGTGTGTGTCTGTGTGTGTGACTGTGTGTATGTATGTGTGTATGTGTGTATGTATGTGTGTATGTATGTGTGTGTATGTATGTGTGTGTCTGTTTGTGTATCTGTGTGTGTCTGTATGTGTATGTATGTGTGTATCTGTGTGTATGTATGTGTGTCTGTGTAAGTGTGTGTCTGAGTGTGTATGTGTGTGTCTGTGTGTATGTATGTGTGTGTCTGTGTATGTGTGTATGTGTATGTATGTGTGTCTGTGTGTGTATCTGTATGTGTCTGTGTATCTGTGTGTGTATCTGTGTGTGTCTGTGTATCTGTGTGTATGTCTGAGTGTCTGTGTGTGTATGTGTCTGTGTCTGTGTCTGTGTATGTGTGTGTCTGTGTGTGTCTGTGTATGTGTGTGTCTGTGTGTGTTTGTTGGTGTGTGTCTGTGTGTGTCTGTGTATCTGTGTGTATGTATGTGTATGTCTGTGTGTGTATGTATGTGTGTGTCTGTGTCTGTGTATGTGTGTGTCTGTGTGTGTATGTATGTGTGTGTCTGTGTGTATATGTATGTGTGTATGTATGTGTGTATGTATGTATGTGTGTGTCTGTGTGTGTATGTATGTGTGTGTCTGTGTGTGTCTATGTCTGTGTATGTGTGTGTCTGTGTGTATGTATGTGTGTGTCTGTGTGGGTATGTATGTGTGTGCTTGTGTGTGTTTGTGGGTGTATGTATGTGTCTGTGTGTGTATGTATGTGTGTGTCTGTGTGTGTATGTATGTGTGTATGTATGTGTGTGTCTGTGTATGTATGTATGTGTGTGTCTGTGTATGTGTGTGTCTGTGTATGTATGTGTGTGTCTGTGTGTCTATGTTTGTGTATGTGTGTGTCTGTATGTATGTATTTGTGTGTCTGTGTGGGTATGTATGTGTGTGCTCGTGTGTGTCTGTGGGTGTATGTATGTGTGTGTGTCTGTGTGTATGTATGTGTGTGTTTCTGTGTGTGTCTGTATGTGTATGTATGTGTGTGTCCGTGTTTATGTATGTGTGTGTCTGTGTGTGTATGTATGTTTCTGTGTCTGTGTATGTGTGTATATGTGTGTGTATATGTGTGTGTCTGTGTATCTGTGTGAATATCTGAGTGACTGTGTGTGTATGTGTGTATCTGTGTGTGTATGTATGTGTGTGTCTGTGTGTGTGTGTCTGTGTCTGTGTATGTGTGTGTCTGTGTGTCTGTGTGTGTTTGTTGGTGTGTGTCTGTGTGTGTCTGTGTGTGTCTGTGTATCTGTGTGTGTATGTATGTGTATGTCTGTGTGTGTATGTATGTGTGTGTCTGTGTGGGTATGTATGTGTGTGCTTGTGTGTGTTTGTGGGTGTATGTATGTGTGTGTCTGTGTGTGTATGTATGTGTGTATGTGTGTGTTCGTGTATGTATGTATGTATGTATGTATGTGTGTGTCTGTGTGTGTATGTATGTGTGTGTCTGTGTTTGTGTGTGTCTGTGTGTGTATGTATGTGTGTGTCTGTGTGTCTATGTCTGTGTATGTGTGTGTCTGTGTGTATGTATATGTGTGTCTGTGTGGGTATGTATGTGTGTGCTTGTGTGTGTCTGTGGGTGTATGTATGTGTGTGTCCGTGTGTATGAATGTGTGTGTCTGTGTGTGTATGTATTATTCTGTGTCTGTGTATGTGTGTGTCTGTGTGTATGTATGTCTTTGTCTGTATGTGAATGTCTGAGTGTCTGTGTATGTGTGTATCTGTGTGTGTATGTATGTGTGTGTCTGTGTGTGTCTGTGGGTGTATGTATGTGTGTGTCCGTGTGTATGAATGTGTGTGTGTCTGTATGTGTGTGTCTGTGTGTGTCTGTGTGTCTGTGTGTGTCTGTGTGGGTATGTATGTGTGTGTCTGTGTGTGTCTGTGGGTGTAGGTATGTGTGTGTCTGTGTGTGTATGTATGAGTGTTCTGTGTGTATATGTATGTGTGTATGTGTGTGTCTGTGTGTATATGTATGTGTGTATGTGTGTATGTATGTGTGTGTCTGTGTGTATATGTATGTGTGTATGTGTGTGTCTGTGTATGTATGTGTGTGTCTGTGTATGTATGTATGTATGTATGTATGTATGTGTGTGTCTGTGTGTGTATGTATGTGTGTGTCTGTGTGTATGTATGTGTGTGTCTGTGTGTGTATGTATGTGTGTGTCTGTGTGTGTCTATGTCTGTGTGTATGTATGTGTGTGTCTGTGTGGGTATGTATGTGTGTGCTTGTGTGTGTTTGTGGGTGTATGTATGTGTGTGTCTGTGTGTATGTATGTGTGTGTCTGTGTGTGTATGTATGTGTGTGTCTGTGTATGTATGTATGTATGTGTGTGTCTGTGTGTGTATGTATGTGTGTGTCTGTGTATGTGTGTGTCTGTGTGTGTATGTATGTGTGTGTCTGTGTGTCTATGTCTGTGTATGTGTGTGTCTGTGTGTATGTATGTGTGTGTCTGTGTGGGTATGTATGTGAGTGCTTGTGTGTGTCTGTGGGTGTATGTATGTGTGTGTCTGTGTGTGTATGTATGTGTGTCTGTATGTGTATGTATGTGTGTGTCTGTGTGTATGTATGTGTGTGTCCGTGTGTATGTATGTGTGTGTCTGTGTGTATGTATGTTTCTGTGTCTGTGTATGTGTGTGTCTGTGTGTGTATGTATGTCTTTGTCTGTATGTGTTTGTATGTGTGTGTCTGTGTGTTTATGTATGTGTGTGTCTGTGTGTGTATGTATGTGTGCCTGTGTGTATGTATGTGTGTATCTGTGTGTATGTATGTGTGTGTCTGTGTGTGTATGTATGTGTGTCTGTATGTGTATGTATGTGTATGTATGTGTGTGTCTGTGTGTGTGTGTCTGTGTGTGTATGTATGTGTGTCTGTATGTGTATGTATGTGTATGTATGTGTGTGTCTGTGTGTGTATGTATGTGTGTCTGTATGTGTATGTATGTGTGTGTCTGTGTGTATGTATGTGTGTGTCCGTGTGTATGTATGTGTGTCTGTATGTGTATGTATGTGTGCCTGTGTGTATGTATGTGTGTATCTGTGTGTATGTATGTGTGTGTCTGTGTGTGTATGTATGTGTGCCTGTGTGTATGTATGTGTGTATCTGTGTGTATGTATGTGTGTGTCTGTGTGTGTATGTATGTGTGTCTGTATGTGTATGTATGTGTGTGTCTGTGTGTATGTATGTGTGTGTCCGTGTGTATGTATGTGTGTGTCTGTGTGTATGTATGTTTCTGTGTCTGTGTATGTGTGTGTCTGTGTGTGTATGTATGTCTTTGTCTGTATGTGTATGTATGTGTGTGTCTGTGTGTTTATGTATGTGTGTGTCTGTGTGTGTATGTATGTGTGCCTGTGTGTATGTATGTGTGTATCTGTGTGTATGTATGTGTGTGTCTGTGTGTACGTAATTGTGTGTCTGTGTGTATGTATGTGTGTGTCTGTGTGTATGTATGTGTGTATCTGTGTGTATGTATGTGTGTGTCTGTGTGTACGTAATTGTGTGTCTGTGTGTATGTATGTGTGTGTCTGTGTGTATGTATGCGTGTGTCCTTGTGTATGTATGTGTATGTCTGTGTGTATGTATGTGTGTGACTGTGTGTGTCTGTGTGTGTATGTATGTGTCCGTGTGTGTATCTGTGTGTATGTATGTGTGTGTGTCGGTGTGTGTCTGTATGTGTGTGTATCTGTGTTTATGTATGTGTGTGTATCTGTGTGTATGTATGTATGTTTGTTCGTGTCTGTGTGTATCTGTGTGTGTGTATGTATGTATGTGTGTGTCTGTGTGTATGTATGTGTGTGTCTGTGGGTGTCTGTATATGTAAGTGTGTATGTATGTGTGTGCGTCTGTGTGTGTATATGTATGCGTCTGTTTGTGTCTGTGTGTGTATGTGTGTGCGTCTGTGTGTTTGTGTGTGAGTCTGTTTGTGTCTGTGTGTGTATGTGTGTGCGTCTGTTTGCGTGTGTCTGTCTGTGTGTGCGTCTGTGTGTGTGTCTGTCTGTGTGTGTGTGTGTGTGTGTGTGGCGTGCTAATGTGTCCATGTGTGCTGGAACCTTTGTATAGCTTTACCTTATTTTGTTTTGAGGTCCCTGATTCTGAAAAATAACTTTTAGAAAAAATCCGTATATGTGTGTATATGTGTGTGTGTCTGTTGACTGCATAGCTCAAATACGAAAAGACTTATTCTGCTGTTGACAATAATATAAACGTTATCATGACTGTGAATAGCAAAGCGAATATTATGTTCATGTCGTATGTTCGTGTATTCGCGTTTGCCTTAGCTTTTCTATGTGTATGTGCCATTACACAGTGAAACAACTGACGGGGTAGTAGTATACATATATGTGCCCAAACACGAAAACACTTTCAAGAGCTGGTGCCTGGTAGCGTTACGACTTTGACACAAATATGAAAGTGTTGATCGTGGAACTTCTGATTGGTAGAAACCTGCTGTTTAATAAAGTCCATAGAGGTGCAGCTACCAGACGCACTCTCTACACTTAGGTAACGTCAAACACAGGAAAGAATTACGGACTGTAAAGTATGTTCTAATGGTATTTGTAGTTTTCCACAATGCTTGTTGAAACGTTGTTCCAAGAGACGCTCCATTACCTTATCAATCACAAGTGGACTGAGTGATGATTCGCCTCTCACCGGGTTCGATCCCAAGTGACATTTGTGGTGACAAAGCTGCGCTGGGGCGGTTATCTCCGGGTTCCCCAGTTTCCTCCGCCATCGCATTCCACCGGTGCTCCATCTTCATTCCAAGTATCACCAGTGTCATCGCCTGCGGTGCCTCGGTAGTAAAAGCGGGCGTTAATCACTATAAAAAAACCGGAGTGATGAACCGAGAAACCCCTTTTTTTGCGTAGCATTGTCTTTCCTCGCACTTGCACTTAGGTTGCGTTATTTTACCACTGGTTCATTTTCAAAGAAACCTAATCTTTCAATTAAATAGGTATTACAAACAAACATTCCTATGGGCAGATAAAAATGTGATTTATTTTTCTTGCAACATGTTTGTAATGTGAAAACAAGTGTTCGTACAAATGTTCTTAACTTGGCGAGTTAATAACAGCGGGTTTGGTTTCATGTGACAAGAAATCAAACTGAAGCTTCTCGGGAGTTCTGTAGCAAATGTGGTTATTATTCCTCAACATTCAACTTCCAGTATGGTTAGCTGCTGGCTGGACTATCAGAAAAAATCTTACGTGTTCCATTCACATCGCTTTGTCTATCTATATTTATGCAACAATTTTAGCATTGTTAAAAAGCTTATGCTTTTCTCTTTACTTCATGCTAATCGAGAAAAAAAAATTAGCAGCAATAGTCTTATTACTCGCTTCCTTGTAAGTAGAAGCGAAATAAGGGAGTAACATAGGTTAAAGTGATAGTCAAAAGCTGGTTGCTATGTGACTGAAGATCCTTTGTTTGTATGAACAAGAGTCTACAAATTCCTGTATGAGAAAAGTATAGGTTTTTAAAGCTGAAATCAATATCAAGGAATATCTCAAAAACGATCAACTCGACTAAAAAAATGTATAAAACATAAACTGTGTAGTTTATTGTGATCTTCATTTTTGTGGCATTAGTTTTTGTCTATCTCTTACGGTTTACCAGTTATGTAAAATTCAATAAAATCATCCATAATAAAGAAATCCCAGGAAATGTAATATATACATTTTTATTTGGTACGTAAATATCTTAAATATAACAGGCGTTAATCAAATACGTTAGAGCCATTATGAGAAAATAAAAAAAATCGAAATTTTTTCTATGTAAAGGGTAGTTTAGGGTGGGGAAATTTTCTTGAAAATCATCGTGTCGCATCCTTGGAGGATATCAAACTTAAATACCAAGTTTGGTATTTAACGATATTTTCGTTTTTGAGCTATGCTGTCCAAAGACACACACACACGGACCTTTTTCCATTTTTTTTTTGGATTCAGGGGGACCCTAAACATGTATTTGTGGTGAAATCTCGGTATGGAATTTTTGGGTGCAATACAATACCTTCTCTATACACTATGTACTTAATGCGTGTAGAGAAAATAAAAAACCAAAACCATTTCCAAAACACAGCAGATTATTGCTTTAAGAATTACCAAGGACTATGTGATAAACAAGGCAGTTATTAGGTATGGGTGGTATACCATTACTATAGGGTATATTATGTTTAGGAATAACAACCACATTTATTGCACTCCCAAGGAACTTCAATTTGATTTCTTGTCACATGAAACCATACCCCGCTGTTATTAATATGTAAATAACTCGCCAAGTTATAAACATTTGTTTTTACATTGCAAGAAAAAAAGCACACTTTTATCTGTCCCATGAGAATCTTTGCTTTGTTATAGTCAGTCAGAAACGAAGGCGGTGGTTGACATTAAGCGCACAGATAGGGGAAAATAGGGGAAGTGCTGCGTTGCAACATTTTTCTCGAGACGTAGAAAGGAGAGAAGTATGCCCAAGCATGTGGCAGTTGGCGCGAACTGTTGCTGCTACAATGTCACTACGATCCATTATTAATTTTCTTCCGTCTCGGCATTTCCTGTAACGAAATCCCATTTTCCTCAAAATGCGCAGCATAGAAGATTCACTGCCCTCAAAGCCCATGTCTTGTTTCATTTAGATCACAAGCTTTTGTATCTAGGAAACTTTTCATTCTTATACACAGAAAAAATGTTTCGATGCAACAAATTCTTGTCATATCGTCAAGGTCATTCGCTGGTTTGTTCCTTTTATGCACTTTTCATGAGAATTAAATTTATACCTTTTTTTGCTTCACTTACAATTCTTCCTACGGTGCGCACCTCAAAAGATCAGCTGTTTCCCTGCAACAATCGGCAACACTGTTTATAGCGCTCTCCGCGTCTTCCATTTTCTCCAGGAAGTATTTGTACACATTATATATCATTCCTCTGGCTTCACTGTCAAGAACACGTTTTTTGTTGTTGTTTTTTTATTATTCAGAGATAGTTAAAACTATTATTAACGAACTGTTAACTACCTTACTACTGCACAATGGAACCGAATTATTAAAGTTCACTGTTAGACTGGAGGCAATTTCCTCAAACACGCTCAGAAACAGACCGCGCCTGATTGGCCGGAAACCACGTGACTATGACGTCGTTGTGTATTTATCTACCGCGTACCCGCCTTCATTCATTACGGAGACTATATTGTCTGCGAGATTGCAGATTCTAGTTCAGTTTTAGAATAGGCTCTTTCCTGAGCCTTTCCTATTGGTTACGGAGACAATTTGGCTACGGGACAGGTTTCGAGATTTCGTCGAGGTTAGGTTAGGTGTGTGTGTAAGTGAACTGGATCGAAATAAGCGGTAAAAATGGACTTTCTGAAAATCGGTTCTGCTTTCCAATACGAAATACACAATCTTCCACTCGTTCTGTCTGCTTGTGCATGGGCAGCCATGTTGGTTTATCGACCAATGTCAGAGTCAAATCTAAAACTGAACTGGAATCTGCAATGTCGCATATTATCTGTCCATCCTTACTTGACCGGCGATGTAAACAAATCAGAATGTATTCTTCCGCGAGCACACGTAGACACACCACGTGTTGCTAAGCTGGTTCGTCTGCCACACGCTTGTAAAACCGCGTACCTGCGTTTGGTAGGAAAGGAAATAGCTACCCACTTTCACTGTTCAGGTCGTTATATTCAATACGAAATGTAAAATTCTTCCGTAAAATTATAAAATACGTACATACATGTTGTTTTGAAAGTTTTCTGAAGTATTACACCACTCAAAAAGTTTTTTGTGAATTTAGCATTCACATATAGACCCCATACATTACACATTTCTTTAATACACTGCCATAATGCAGTGAGTGAAGATAGAACTGATCCCACATCTTCAAGGATTTGTTGCAGTTGTAGTCAAACAGTGTCCATCTTTCCCTCCAAATCTCACTTTGTTTGCTCTTCCCGAACAATGTGTGACACACATTCACTGCATTTTCGGTTGTCATTTGTTGAAAAGCTGCTTACACAAGATGTCACACCTAGGCTAATTTAAAAATGTCGCACACTTTATGCTGCTTTTGGAAACATCAACGTATTCTACCGTCAAGCTAAGGATGTGGTTTAATGAAAAGGTAAGATACTGCTCACCTCTTGTATACACCAGGAACAATTGTTTACTTGCTTATGTTTCCCACACTGGTATTACATGGATAGGTAGAGTCAGACCGAAAAATTCAATGCCATAGCCGGGATTTGAACCACAGATCTCCCGGTTTCTAGCCGTGTGTAAGACAGGAGTTGGATAGGTAGAGTCAGACTGAAAAATTCAATGCCATAGCCGGGATTCGAACCACGGATCTCCAGGTCTTTAGCCGGTTGCTCTACCACTGAGTCACACATGTTTCCCAAGTCAGTTCAGAAATTCAATACCGTATTCAATGCCATAGCCGGGATTTGAACCACGGATCTCCCGGTCTCTAGTCGTGTGTAGGACAGGCGTTGGATAGGTAGAATGAGACTGAAAAATTCAATACCGTAGCCGGGATTTGAACCACGGATCTCCCGGTCTCTAGTCGTCTGTAGGACAGGAGTTGGATAGGTAGAGTCAGAATGAAAAATTCAATACCGTAGCCGGGATTTGAACCACGGATCTCCCGGTCTCTAGCCGTGTGTAGGACAGGAGCTGGATAGGTAGAGTCAGACTGAAAAATTCAATGCCATAGCCGGGATTTGAACCACGGATCTCCATATTTTTAGCCGGTTGCTCTACCACTGAGCCACGCATGTTTCCCGAGTCAGTTGAGAAATTCAATGCTATGCCGGCATGTTGCCATGGTAGCTCAGTGGTAGAGCAACCGGCTAGAGATTGGGAGATCCGTGGCTCAAATCCCCGCATTTTTCAGTCTGACTCTACCTATCCAATGTGTGATACACATTCACTGCATTTTGTCTGGCACTTGTTGAAAAGCTGCTTGCATAAGATGTCGCTACGGTTGCCAGAATGTACTCGAGCCAGGCCCGAAGACCAACCAACGGGCAACGGATATTTGAGTAAATGGGGACAGAAATTCTTATACAGATGTTTTGTATTATTACTAACATAATAAATCAACTGCTACGGCGACGACTATCACTACTGCTTCACGGAACTTAGATATCGCCTCTTATCAGTACTCAGTATCACAGTACAACAAACTATAACTATTCTGAATTATGAAAGGTAGAGGTAATGTATCCACTCACAATCCGATATTGCCAGTAAACTGCTGACTGACAATGAACAAGCCGCGACTTGCCGGTGTTTCTTTAATAATGTGAGCCGAATACTACAGACACAACAATAAAAAGTTTTCAGAATAATGCTACGTTCACAATGAGATGCAAGCGCAGACGTAACGTAGCACAAGCGCAGACGCAAGGAAACACCATTCACAATACAATCGTAAGCGCAACGCAAGAAGTTGGCACGGGTTTCTAGATCCGCAAGTTACATGCGAATGTCTTCCAAGTTACAAAATTAATAACATAACCAACAATATCACATTAGAAAATTCACTCAATCTTTTACAAATAAATATGCTTTAATATTTTATACTAACAACTGACGCTCGCGGCAATGACGTCACAATAATATATCATTCAAAATAATTGAAAATAGAACAAGCATAGAGACTTCAGAAAGTGATAAAGTTACACATTTAATGAACTAGAATTATCTCTCTGCTTGTTTGATGTATGAGAACCGAGAAATCTGTACACAGATGATAGTTACATCCATTAAAACAAAGAAGGATTCGCAAGAAGACTGTCATAACCTCTTGAGGGAGATTAGAGATGGCGCGGCACGGCACGGCCAAATAGAAGAGCTTGCATGTACAGCAGGACATGTAAAATCTCGCAGTGCGATCGTTTGTTATTGGATTCATAGGCAATGCATGGAGAAAAGAAACAGAATTGTTCCTCTTTGCATGCAACGCAAGGATAAAGTTTGGAGTTTGCAAACTCTTACGTTGCATTTCATTGCGTTGCGTCTTGCGTGTTTCTATGTGAATAGTTACATGAAAACATGAGTCCAAACTCTTGCGCTTACGTTGCATTTCATTGTGAATGTAGCATAACAATGGAAACATAGTGTTTTGTTACAGTTAGAAGTTAACATTCAAACCAATTATTCATGAGTATGGTGACATTCAAACCCGTAGATTAAACTCATTGGCCCGTATACCCGGAGAATTCATTGCACACACGGGCACTCCGGGCGGCGCCCGGAGATCTGGCAACCCTAGATATCACACCTCGGCTAATTTAAAAGTTTTGCACACTTTATGCTGCTTTTGGAAACACCAGTAAATTCTACCGTTGAGTTATGAATATTGTTTAATAAAAAGATTAAGCTACTTTTCTCATAACCTATTATATACACTAGGAATAATTGTTTCCTTCTTATGTTTCTCTATACTGGTATTACATGTTTCCGCCATTACTTGCTGACTAGCAGCAACTTGAACTGCACAAGGATATGAATTGTTATATAAAGAAATAATGATTAAATTATCAGTAAATTTTGTACCTTAATATTTCATACTATATTATTTAGACAACATTGCATACTGTAATACGATATTTTTGTACTCACTCGGCAATTTAAGAGGAACTATTTTGTGATAGAGAAAAGCAGTAAAACATTCAGGAACCAATCATAGCCTTTGCAACTTGTTGTTTTTGTTTACTTTACCGATGAAGTAAGACTGGACAGAGAATATGTAGTATCTGTGTGAGGTACTGCATCAAGATGACCAACATTATATTTAACTGCATTTTATTTGAATAATGGCAACACAAGTATAATAAATAAAATTAGTCTGTCCTACTTGAGGTACCTAGTACATGATAAAGTCTCGTACAACACAGGCAAACTTATCCGAGGTGCAACAAGGACTCAGAAAACTGGTGGTGATGATGGCGATGCGTGGGTTCTTCTTCCTCGTCGTCTTCATCGTCCATGTCGTGGTCGGTACTGTTGGGTCCGCGTTCTTGGGAAACTTATCCGAGATGCAGCAAAGAGTCAGAAAACTGGTGGTGATGGAGATGATGATGGTGATATGTGGAGTGATGGCGGTGCGTGGACTCTTCTTCTTCCTCGTCGTCTTCATCGTCCATGTCTGGTCAGTACTGTTGGGTCCGCGTTCTTGGGAAACATCCGAGGTGCAGCAAAGAGTCAGAAAACTGGTGGTGATGGTGATATGTGGAGTGATGGTGATGCGTGGGCTGTTCTTCCTCGTCGTCTTCATCGTCCACATCGTGGTCGGTGCTTTTGGATGCGCGTTCTTGGCAAACTTATCCGAGATGCAGCAAAGAGTCAGAAAACTGGTGGTGATGGAGATGATGATGGTGATATGTGGAGTGGTGGCGGTGCGTGGACTCTTCTTCTTCTTCCTCGTCGTCTTCATCGTCCATGTCGTGGTCGGTACTGTTGGATCCACGTTCTAGGGATGATGGTGTCCAGTCTCGTGTCTCCTGCCATCCCTGCTGGCTCTGGGTGTGCAGTGATCCCTGACTCTGCTGCTGGAAACTGAACGGCCATGTCTGCAAATAATACAACAAACATATAGTACCTGCATTCACATCATTTTCTTCTGCCAGTATCGTTTATATTCATGTAGAATCTAGAAACTATTCTTACAAAAGCTTATTGTTCTACCTACTTCAAATTATTTTAGATAAACGTTTGTAATATTGGTGTTATAACAAAACGTGTCTTTATTATTCAAATCCTGTTCTTTACAATCAAAATATTTATTGAAATGCTGCTAGCCCTATGTTATCTCTCGTTGCTCGTAGACAGTTGTGACGACTGCTTTCTCTGTCTCATACAGGTGTACGCTTGGAGCTTTCTCTTCCCAAAATGTAACAGTGTTTTCTTCTTCTTTTACAGAAGAACAGTTGGAAAGGTTAAGGGTGTTTTACGGTGTGTACTAAAATGTATATTGCTCTATGTGGGGAAATATTTCACCTCTCACATTATGTACCCGGAGGGTGGGCATTTAGCGACTAGGACGGTGGGGGGCCCTGCGCATCATGGTTTTGTATCAGACAGGTGCTATTTCAGCTTCTGTTGAGATGTGTTCAACAGTCTGCGTGCTACTTTCCATCTGGAGGAGTACCAAGATGTTGTGATGGTGTCTCCCGTTGTTCGGCTTTGTGGCTGGAGGCTGGGCCTGATCCTGCTGGTCCTGTCTGACGGCGCGACTCTCTGAGTCTCTGGTAATGTCTGTCGCATTCTTGATTAGGCCAAAATGTTTGTCTGGATTCTCTGCAGATGCTCCTTCGTGACGTAATCGGCGTCCACGGCTTTCTTTTTGAGATGTTCAGTGCATTTAGTCTGGTCGACAATTTCTGGCTTTCGCTGTTGAGTGCGGCTGCACTCAGCGTGCAGTCTCTCTAGTTCTTGAAATGCGATGATATGTTTGGAGTGCGATGTCGTGACTGTAGGCGGTGCTTGTGCTGCCCTTATTGCTGGATGGCAGGATTTCTGGGTCTACGATGGGCTGTCCTCCACATCTACTTGGGCAAACCACCTGTCCTGCAGTAGTGCCCCTTGTGGCTAGACCAGCCGGCTGTGGTATCGGCAGAGTGCCTGTACTGGCAGCAGTGGTCGGCAAGTGTGTGGCGAGAGCCGCGTCTGGCCTCAACATGGAGTACGTGCCCGAAAGCAGGCAACTCCTCGGCAAGGCGCGGTGGTCCCCCCCCCGTCCCAAAAGTGGATCCTAACTAGTGGTGACGGTCCTCTGGCGGTAAGATTCTCTCATCGCTCAGGTTCAGCTGCTTCGATGCGAGTGCTGCGAGCGTTAGTAGACGTTATTAGAAGCACATCAGGCAAAACATCTGAGCCCCTCCAGAAAGACAACTGTTCGGATTGGGTTGGACTCGGCGTGGCAGTGGTCCCGAAACTCGTGGGAGATTGGGTACGCCTGGGCGGGGTTGTGAGACACCTCAATGTCTTCCAGCACTAATCCGGAGACCTAGTAGACGGCATGCTATGTTGCTATCGAGGTCTTCGGTAGTCATTCCCCAGAGGTTGTCACGCGTAAGTGGCGTATTCACTTCCATCCTTACACTAGCTAGGTGGCTGGTATATAGAACAGACACTGGCCAAATGGAAAAGCCCATGGACTATTTCTCTGGGTCGCACAACCCACCTGAGTAGTCAGGTCACTGCTGCGGCGCTAAGGAGCAAAGTTTCCTGTAGGTGCCGAGATACAGCTGCGTGGTGGGGTTTCGGTGCAGCGTCTGCGATGTCCTGTCAATGTGCGTTGCTTGACAGGGGTTGAAAGGTTTGACGTGGTTCTGATTAAGCCTGTGAGGACTTCCGGTGAAGGCGGATTGAGTTGGTCTGCGGCAGGGACGACGCTGTCGGTATCCGGCTAACTGTCGGCTGCTGCGTTGGTTTTGTTCTTCTTCCCTGCCACGTTGTAGCTGCAGGAGATGACGTGACAAGAAGTTACCAGAAGTACGGGTCATTATTGCACAGGTGCGGCAGTCGGAGCTTTGCTGTAATCCACGCGTGTTTACTCACCCAGGTGCAACAATTTGGCATGCAAGCTTATTCTTCTACCTACTTCATGCTAATCGAGATAAACATTAGCAGAATCAGTCTTATTACTTAGTTCCTTATAAGTAGGAGGGAAATAAGGGAATACATTTGACTACAAATGTTTTAAAATGAGGTTGCTCTCGGATTGAAATCCGATTCTTTGCGTGTCAGGTGTAGACAAGTTCCTGTATGAGAAAAGTATTAAGTAATTGAAAACTGAAAGTAATAAGAAGGAATATCTGAAAAACGATCAACTCCATGAAAAAAAATCTGATGTGTACCATTCACATGACTTTCTCCATATCCCTGCAACAAATGATTCTTAAAAAGCTTATACTTCTATTTACTTTATGCTAATCAGAAAAAATTAGCAGAAATAGTCTTATTATTCGCTTCCTTGTAAGTAGAAGCGAAATAAGGGACAACCGTAGGTTAAAGTGATAGTCAAAAGCTGGTTGCTATGTCAATGAAGTTCCTTTTTGTTTATATGGATAAGAGTTGACAAGTTCCTGTATGAGAAAAGTATACGTTTTTCATAGCAGAAACCAAAAATAAGGAATGTCACAAAAACCACGAACTCCACGAAAAAAATGTATATAACATAAATTGTGTGTTTTAAAGTGCTCTACATTTTTTGTGCAGTAAGTTTTTGACCATCTCTTACGATTTAGCAGTCATTCAAAATTTAGTAAAATGCATCCAGAATAAACTACTCTTCAGAGGCTATTCCCAGAAAATTCAAGATATACATTTCATTTGTCAGGTAAATGTGTTTAATATCCGAAATTTTAATCAAAATCGTTAGAGCCATTTTTGAGAAAATCAAAATTTTCGAAAAAAGTTCCATGTAAAGGGTAGTTGGGGGGGGGATTTTTCTCAAAATCTTCGTGTCGCATCCCTGGAAGATACTAAACTTAAATACAAAGTTTGGTATTTTACCGACTTTTCGTTTTTGAGTTATCGTGTTCACAGACACACGGACACACACACACACACACACACACACACACACACATACACACACACGGACCTTATTGTGAAAATGCTTTTTTTGGACATTGGGGACCCTAAAACATATATTTCCGGTGAAATCTCGGTATGGAATTTTTGGTGGAGTGCAATACTTTCTCTATACACTATGTACATAGTGCGTCTGGAGAAAGTAAAAAAGTCATACAACATAAATTGTGTGTTTTAACGAGCTCGATATTGTTATTGTAGTAAGCGTTTTGTCTATCTCTTACGGTTCATCACTTATGTAAAATTCCACAAAATTCATTCAGAATAAAGATGTCTTTAGAAGTTATACCCAGAAAATTTAAGATATACATTCTATTTGTCATGTAAACATCTTTAATATACGATTATTTAATCAAGATCGTTTTGAGAAGATCAAAGTTTTTGAAAATGTTTCCATGTAACAGGTAGTTCGGGGTGGGGGGATTTTCTTGAAAATCTTCGTGTCGCATCCTTGCAAGATACAAGTTTGGTATTTTACCGACTCTTCGTCTTTGAGTTATCGTTCACAAACACACGGACACATACGGATCTTTTTCTAAAAACTTTCTTTTTGGATACAGAGGACTCTAAAGCGTATAGTTGTGGTGAAATCTCTGTATCGAATTTTTGCTTCTCTATACACTGTGTATATAATACGTGTTGAGAAAGTAAAAAGTCTTGCAGGAATAGTTGGTACTTCGTAGCAGAGTGAATACAGAAATGTTTTGTTTGTATGTATAGTGAAATGTGTAAGTAAAGTATATTTTATTGTGACTACGCGCCTATACCTCGGCGCTTCAGTCACCCCACGTTACCTGCTTCCCTTCCATGCAAAACTGTTGCACCTGCGTGGAGGGAAAACTTGCTATTTTTGCGAAACAGTTTAATTGCAGCCACGAAACAGTTACGAAATACCAGTTTCCTGCAACAGAAATTCCCTATTGTATTGTACTGCACCCAAAAATTCGATACCGAGATTTCATTGGAAATATATGTTTTAGGGTCCCCTTTATCCAACAAAAGCAATTCTGGAAAAAGGTCCGTGTGTGTGTCCGTGAACAAATAATCCGAAAACGAAAAGTCGATAAAATACCAAACTTGGCATTGAAGTAAGTATCTTCCAAGAATGCAACACGAAGATTTTGAGAAAAATCGCCCCATCCCAAACTACTTTTTACATTAAAAAAAGTTCGGAAATTTTGATTTTGTCAAAAATGAATAACGAGTTTGATTAAATACGCGTATTAAACATATTTATATGTCAAATAAAATGTATGTCTTGAATTTTCTGGGAATAGTCTCTAAAGACCGCTTTATTCTGAATGAATTATACTGAATTTTTTGTAACTGGTAAACCGTAAGAGATAGACAAAAATTTACTACACAAAAATGCACATCCTGTTAAACAACATACTTTATGTCGAATACGTTTTTTCGTGGAATTGACCATTTCTGAGATATACCTTGTTATTTGCTTCAGATGTAAAATACTTTTCTCACAAGGGGATTTGTTAACTTCTGGCCAGATAAAGGCCATAGCAACCAGCTTTTGACTATCGTTTTAGCGGTATTCCCTTATTTCCCTTCTAATTACAACCAGCTTTTGACTATCGTTTTAGCGGTATTCCCTTATTTCCCTTCTAATTGCAACCAGCTTTTGACTATCGTTTTAGCCTATTCCCTTATTTCCCTTTTAATTACAAGGAAGCAAGTAAAAAGATCATTTCTGCTATTTTTTTTTCTCGATTAGCATGAAAGAAATGGAGCACGAAGCTTTTTAACAATACTTATAACATTTTACTTTCTCTACGCGTACTATGTTAATAGTGTATAGAGAAGGTATTGCACTCCACCCAAAAAATCGATACCGAGATTTCACCGAAAATATATGTTTTAGGGTCCCCTGTATATAAAAAAAAAAAGGATTTTGAGAAAAGGTCCGTGTGTCAGTGTGTCCGTGTATCTGAGAACACTACTCAAAAACAAAAAGTCGGTAAAATACCAAACCTGGTATTTAAATTAAATATCTTCCAGGGATGCGACACGAAGATTTTCAGAAAAATCCCCCCAACCCCAACTAACCTTTACATGGAACTTTTTTCAAAAACTTGGATTTTCTAAAAAGTGACTCTAACAATTTTGATTAAAATATCGTATATTAAAGATATTTACCTGAAAAATAAAATGTATATCTTGAATTTTCTGGGAATAGTCTCTGAAGACTACTTGATTCTGGATGAAATTTACGGAATTTTGAATAACTGCTAAACCGTAAGACTTAGATAAAAACTTAGTACACAAAAAATGTAGAGCACGTTAAAACACAACATTTTGATGTATACATTTTTTTCGCGGAATTGATAGTTTTTAGATATTCCTTGTTTTTAGTTTCAGCTATGAAAAACCTTTCTCATTCAGGAATTTGTCAACTCCTGTCCATTCAAATAAAGGAACTTCGATCACATAGCAACCAGCTTTTGACTATCACTTTAACCTATGCTACTCCTTTATTTCGCTTCTACTTAAAAGGAAGCAAGTAATAGGACTATTTCCGCTAATTTTTTCTCTATTAGCAGAAAGTAAATAGAGTCATAAGCTTTTTAACAATAATTTGATGCAGAGGTGTAGAGAAAGTCATGTAAATGGAGTATATAATATTTTTAATTATAAGTTCCCTTAAAATAGTGTAACGAAAAGTGAGAGAGAGGGAGTATTCTAGACTCTTGAGTTGTGATAAACAAAGATGGCGCCCAGAGGAGAAGAAGTCCACCTGGAGCCTTATGGCGCGAGTCCAACACTAGGGTAAGAACACAAAAGAGCTCGCGCCAACAAAATAAACAATTAGCATTTGGATATTATTGCTAGAATCATTAAAACATGGAGGACTGCATCCAGCTGTTGGCGAAGGCACGCACGCCCGGCTTCCTTCCACCTAAACATTCAATACCGAGGTTTCAACTAATAAAAAATCTGATGTGTTCCATTCACATGACTTTCTCTACATCTCTGTAACAAAATAGCTTATGCTTCTATCTACTTCACGCTGATAGACATCAAGATTAGCAGAAATAGTCTTATTACTTGCTCCCTTGTAAGTAGAAGCGAAATAAGGGAGTACCATAGGTTAAAGTGAAAGCCAAAAGCTTGTTGCTATGTGACTGATGTTCCTTTGTTTGTATGGACAAGAGTTGACAAATTCCTGTATGCGAAAAGTATAAATTTTTCAAAGCTGAAACCAAAAACAAGAAATATCTAAAAAACGATCAACTCTACGAAAAAATGTATGTATCATAAATTGTGTGTTTTATCGTGATCTACATTTTCTGTGTGGTAAGTTTGTGTCCATCTGTTACCGTGTAAGGGAGGAATACAACACCTTCTGTATACACTATATTCATTATACATAAGTGCTAGAGAACGTAAAAATGTAAATGTCATTAAAGATTGGTTCTGTTGCTCAAATGTTTATACCTTTTACCATCTATACTATGTACATATATACTAAATAGGGAAGTATTGTATTCCATCCCAAAATTCGATACCGAAATTTCACCGAAAATACAAGTTTTGAGAGTGTCTGAATAAAACAATCTGACGTGTTCATTTCACAACACTTTCTCTACCTAAACTGAAAAACAAGTCATACAAAAGCTTATTCTTCTATCTACTTCATTCTAATCGAAATAAGCATTATCAGAAATTGCGTTAATACTTCGTTTGTTATAAGTAGAAGGGAAAGAAGGGAATACATTAAGCAAAAGAGATATTCAATTTTTACTTTCTCTAGTCCCGTATGTGCAATGTACATAGTGTATAGAGAAGGTATTGCATTGCATCCAAAAATTCGATACCGAGATTTCACCGGAAATACATGTTTAAGGACCTCCTGAATCCAAAAAAAAAGCATTTTCAGAAAATGGTTCGCGTGTCTGTGTCTGTCAGTCTGTCTTTGGACAGCATAGCTCCAAAACGAAAACACAATTAAATACCAAACTTGGTATTTAAGTTTGGTATCTTCCAAGGATGCGACACGAAGATTTTCAAGAAAATCCCCCGCCCCAAAATACGCTTCATATGGAAAAAAATTCGAAAATGTTGATTTTCTCAAAAATGGCTCTAACGATTTTGATTAAAGTCATTTCTATCACAAATAAAATGTATATCTTGAATTTTCTGGGAATAGCTTCTGAAGACCTTATTCTGGATGAATTTTGCTGAATTTTACATAACTACTAAATCATAAGAGATAGACAAAAACGTACCACACAAAAATGTAGAACATGTTCAAGCACACAATTTATGTTATATACATTTTTTCGTGGAGTTAATCGTTTTCGAGATATACCTTGTTATTAGTTTCAGTTGTAAGGTACTCATACTTTTCTCAGACAGGAAGTGTCCGTTTTTCTTTCGTTCTACTCCTGGCCAAGGAAAGAAGCGATTTACAATGACAATCGCATAACGACAGCTTTTAAAACATTTGACTATCAATTTAGCGTAGCACATTCCTTTAGTTCCCTTCTACTTATAAGGAACTAAGTAATAAGAACATTCTGATAATGTTTATCTCTATTAGCATTATGTAGAAAAACCTTTTTGTAACCATTTTGTATTTTACCAATATAAAATAATTATTTTATGTACAATTTGTAAGGTCGCGATATGACCATGCTGTTAAAGCGACCCAAAATAAATTATATTGCAAAAAAAAAAATATATATTTTTTTGTAGAGCAGCTAGAGAAAGTCATGTTAGTGTAGCACATCAGATTTTTTTTAAAATGTGTCACTACCTTGCGCAATTGAAAGTACCTGCTCTTTACATCAGCAGGATGAGAAATATGAATAACGAATTCCCATTTGAGAAAAGTATATATATTGGAAATATCTCTAAAATGGTTGGCTGTAAAAAAAAAAAAATCTGATGTGTTTCATTCACATTACTTTCTGTAAATCGGTGTAACAAATTATTGTTAAAAAGCTTATTCTTCTATTTACTTCATGATAATGGAGAAACAAATTAGCAGAAATAGTCTTATTACTTGCTTCCTTGTAAGTAGAAGCGAAATAAGGGAGTACCATAAGTTAAAGTGATAGTCAATGGCTAGTTGTTCCTTTGAAGTTCCTTTGTTTGCATGGACAGGAGTTGACAAATTCCTATATGAGAAAAGTAGATATAAGTTTTTCAAAACTGAAACCACAAACAAAGAATATGTCAGAAACGATCAACTCCATGAAAAAAATGTATATAACATAAATTGTGTGTTTTAACGTGCTGTATATTTTTTGTGCAGTAAGTTTCTGCCCATCTCTTACGATTTAATAGTTATGCAAAATTCCATAAAATTCATCCAGAATGAGGTAGTCCTCAGAGGCTATTCCCGTAAAATTCAAGATATACAGGTAAATGTCTGTAATTTAACAGAATTTTTGAGAAAATAGAACTTTTTGAAAAATGTTCCATGTAAAGGATAGTTGGGGAGGGATGTATGTTATATACCAAGTTCGGTATTTAATGGACTTGGAGTAAATTAAAATATATATTTGCTGTGAAATCTCGATATCGAATTTTTGGGTGCAATAGACTATAGACTATGTAGGTAGTACGTGTAGAGAAAGTAAGAAGTAAGTATAATGGTGGCTCGTACTATAAAGCTTGGAGAGGGGAGGCCGGAACCTGTGATATTGCACCGAGATCTGGTGGACATTAAACGTGGCATTTCCGCAGCAGCAGCAGAATTCGCGTGTCACACACTGCTGCTGTCAACCTGCCACTTAACACTTTGTTTGTATTGGAAACCTCGTCTGGGCGTATAGCATGTCATAAAGTTCCTTCTCCCGCTCGTCTATTTATAGCGTTCGCTTCGTGGCCCGGGTCGCTCGGCGAATGCTGAGTCGGTCTTTCATCCCCCGAATGTTTCCATTGTTGACTTACTTCGTGGCCCGGGTCGCTCGGCGAATGCTGAGTCGGTCTTTCATCCCCCGGCTGTTTCCATTGTTGACTTCCTTCATGGCCCGGGTCGCTCGGCAAATGCTGAGTCGGTCTTTCATCCCCCGAATGTTTCCATTGTTGACTTCCTTCGTGGCCCGGGTCGCTAGACGAATGCTGAGTCGGTCTTTCATCCCCCGAATGTTTCCATTGTTGACTTCCTTCGTGGTCCGGGTCGGTCGGCGAATGCTGAGTCGGTCTTTCATCCCCCGAATGTTTCCATTGTTGACTTCCTTCGTGGTCCGGGTCGGTCGGCGAATGCTGAGTCGGTCTTTCATCCCCCGGCTGTTTCCGTTGTTGACTTACTTCGTGACCCGGGTCGCTCGACGAATGCTGAGTCGGTCTTTCATCCCCCGAATGTTTCCATTGTTCACTTCTTTCGTGGCCCGGGTCGCTCGGCGAATGCGAGTCGGTCTTTCATCCCCCGAATGTTTCCATTGTTGACTTCCTTCGTGGTCCGGGTCGCACGGCGAATGCTGAGTCGGTCTTTCATCCCCCCAATGTCCTGTCGTTCCATTGTTGACTTCTTTCGTGGTCCGGGTCGGTCGGCGAATGCTGAGTCGGTCTTTCATCCCCCGGCTGTTTCCGTTGTTGACTTACTTCGTGACCCGGGTCGCTCGGCGAATGCTAAGTCCGTCTTTCATCCCCCGAATGTTTCCATTGTTCACTTCCTTCGTGGCCCGGGTCGCTCGGCGAATGCTGAGTCGGTCTTTCATCCCCCGAATGTTTCCATTGTTGACTTCCTTCGTGGCCCGGGTCGCTCGGCGAATGCTGAGTCGGTCTTTCATCCCCCGGCTGTTTCCATTGTTCACTTCCTTCTGGCCCGGGTCGCTCGGCGAATGCTGAGTCGGTCTTTCATCCCCCGGCTGTTTCCATTGTTCACTTCCTTCGTGGCCCGGGTCGCTCGGCGAATGCTGAGTCGGTCTTTCATCCCCCGGCTGTTTCCATTGTTGACTTCCTTCCTGGTCCGGGTCGCTAGGCGAATGTGAGTCGGTCTTTCATCCCCCGAATGTTTCCATTGTTGACTTCCTTCCTGGTCCGGGTTGCTAGGCGAATGCTGAGTCGGTCTTTCATCCCCCGGCTGTTTCCATTGTTGACTTCCTTCGTGGCCCGGGTCGCTCGGCAAATGCTGAGTCGGTCTTTCATCCCCCGAATGTCCTGTCGTTCCATTGTTGACTTCTTTCGTGGCCCGGGTTGCTCGGCGAATGCTGAGTCGGTCTTTCATCCCCCGAATGTTTCCATTGTTCACTTCCTTCGTGGCCCAGGTCGCTAGGCGAATGTGAGTCGGTCTTTCTTCCCCCGGCTGTTTCCATTGTTGACTTCCTTCCTGGGTTTGAAATATCGGCGATGGTGCTCGGTGAGGCGTGGCAGGAATAAAAGATGCTCAAAGCGACTTCGGTGGTTGCTAGGATGAGAAGCGCCCCTGGTGGTTGGACTTTATGTGAAGCGCAGCCTTCGTTTTGCCTGTCCTACTGTAGTTTTTTTTAACAGTGTTTAACGCCCGCTTTTACTACCACAGGCGATGACAATCATGATACATGGATTGTGATGGCGGGGGAAACCGGAGAAATCCCGCCCCTGGGCCGCTTTGTCACAGGCGGGATCTACCTAGGTGAGTGGTCTACCCACTCGGCCACGGCGCCACCTAGACCGAAGTTGTAGGCATCGTCCTGTTTCTGGCCTCCCTCCCGGGACATCTTCTTGGCGGGCCTAACCTCAGATTTGGCTCCCAGTCTCCTCCGGGCGTATCCCGCCCCTGGGCCGCTTTGTCACACGCGGTCACTTGGGATCTACCTAGGTGAGTGGTCTACCCACTCGGCCACGGCGCCACCTAGACCGAAGTTGTAGGCATCGTCCTGTTTCTGGCCTCCCTCCCGGGACATCTTCTTGGCGGGCCTAACCTCAGATTTGGCTCCCAGTCTCCTCCGGGCGTATCCTGCACTGGGATCTACCTAGGTGAGTGGTCTACCCACTCGGCCACGGCGCCACCTAGACCGAAGTTGTAGGCATCGTCCTGTTTCTGGCCTCCCTCCCGGGACATCTTCTTGGCGGGCCTAACCTCAGATTTGGCTCCCAGTCTCCTCCGGGCGTATCCTGCACTGGGATCTACCTAGGTGAGTGGTCTACCCACTCGGCCACGGCGCCACCTAGACCGAAGTTGTAGGCATCGTCCTGTTTCTGGCCTCCCTCCCGGGACATCTTCTTGGCGGGCCTAACCTCAGATTTGGCTCCCAGTCTCCTCCGGGCGTATCCCGCCCCTGGGCCGCTTTGTCACACGCGGTCACATGGGATCTACCTAGGTGAGTGGTCTACCCACTCGGCCACGGCGCCACCTAGACCGAAGTTGTAGGCATCGTCCTGTTTCTGGCCTCCCTCCCGGGACATCTTCTTGGCGGGCCTAACCTCAGATTTGGCTCCCAGTCTCCTCCGGGCGTATCCTGCACTGGGATCTACCTAGGTGAGTGGTCTACCCACTCGGCCACGGCGCCACCTAGACCGAAGTTGTAGGCATCGTCCTGTTTCTGGCCTCCCTCCCGGGACATCTTCTTGGCGGGCCTAACCTCAGATTTGGCTCCCAGTCTCCTCCGGGCGTATCCTGCACTGGGATCTACCTAGGTGAGTGGTCTACCCACTCGGCCACGGCGCCACCTAGACCGAAGTTGTAGGCATCGTCCTGTTTCTGGCCTCCCTCCCGGGACATCTTCTTGGCGGGCCTAACCTCAGATTTGGCTCCCAGTCTCCTCCGGGCGTATCCTGCACCGGGACCAAGTGGCTCGCATTATGGAGTTCGCTTGCCTACCTCACCCACGTGTTTGCCCAGGCGAGAGTTGGATAGCTCTTTAATCCCCCTCTGACCCTCCATGTTGCGTCTTTCGGGTTGGGAGTGTCGGCGATGGTGCTGGGTGACTACCTCCGTCCCCACATTGCCGGATCAGCGGGGCCATTGGACCTTACGGGAGTGGGGGAACACGCGGAGTTGCATTACTTTTTAAGAGAATATTCTAGTATTTTATTTATAAGTATATTGTGTTATTATTTACTCTACACGTACTATGTGCATAGTGTATAGAGAAGGTATTTTAATGTACCCAAAATTCAATACCGAGATTTTACTGGAAATACATGTTTAGGGTTCACCTAAATCCAAAAAAAGCATTTTTGCAAAAAAGTCCGTGTGTGTGTGTGTCTCTATAGATAGCGCTCAAAAACGAAAATACCGTTAAATACCAAATTTGGAATTTAGGTTCCGTATTTTCCAAGGGTGCGAACTGCCCTTTACATGGAACATTTTTTTTATTTTTTTTTATTTTCTCAAAAATGGCTCTAACGATTTTGATTAAAATCTGTTATATTTACTTGACAAATAAAATGTGTATCTTCCATTTTCTGGAAATAGCCTCTAAACACCTCTTTATTCTGGGTGATTTTTATTGAATTTTATATAACTGGTAAACCGTATGAAATAGACAATAACTAACTACACAAAAATTGTAGATCATGATAAAACGCACAATTGATGTCATATATATCGAGATACTTCAATCTGGAAACTGTATTCAACTGTCATTGCTGTACCATCGCTCCTGGTTCCGACCACCCGTGTATCCTCTCACCTCATCCCTCCATCCCGGAGGTGAACCCTCGGGGTCGGTACCGAGTCCCTATCCTGCATTGGAAAATTTGGGACATCGCTAAGGCGCGTGCCGTCTAATCTCTGGTATCGCGTACGGAAATAGCAGTATGCCAATGCATATAGGCGGTCAGTATCATCTGCTCCAGATACGCTACCATTGGTTACAGGAGAAACGTTATAAACATTAAGTGAGGTCACTGATGTCATCCCTTGTTTTCCGCATGAAAGTCTAAGTTGTAATGTCTTTTTCACAAACTATAGCAGGCTCTGGCTGTATATAGACGAAGAGCAACCTGGCGGAGAATGTGAGTACTCTCTGCTGGCAATGATACCTTAGACCTCCGGTATACTGCTGCCCATGCCGTGACGTCCACTTTCCATGAGGTTATAAACGTGTCCCTTGAACCTAGGAAGCGTCCTCTTAACATTACATTAACAGGACCATTTAGCTCAACTATTAGAGCGCCAATGCAATGGCCGAGTTTAGGTAATCTGACTGGAGCGATTCTGTCGAAACATCCCCCAGGGGACGGCATCTGGAATTTATGGTGGACAAAACGGCGGTTATTTTACCGGATCACGATGAGCCAAAACTGTTTTGTAATGTTTAACGTCCGGTTTTACCACGATGGCACTGATGATACATGGGATGAAGATGGAGCACCTTGTGGAATGCGATGGCGGGGGAATTGGTGAGAGACGAGTGATCAAAGCTCTCCGCGACGGGGCTTTTAAGCCAAAGATGGACGGGTCCCCACATTTCCTAATGGAATGCATCCTACGCCGCTCGAGTCCCAAAGGGGTGCCCGCCCGAGAGAACCCGGACGAAGTGGTCCTGCTGTGTCGCCAGGAAAGAAGTCCCTACAAAGCACACATCAAGCCTGCCGTAACCCGCCGAACACCGTCATCTGGTTCGTGACAGCCGTGAAACAGACGCCAAGGAAGTGACGGGTACTACCCCAGCATTCTCCTGCCGAGCGACCCGGCCAAACTACGAAAAACCCATCGTTCGCCACTAACGAAACCGCGATCCCTCGCTACGGTGCTCTATATGAAAACAGTAGTCCTCAGTTCAACACAGTCCACATTAGACTGACAAAAGAAGGTGTGTAACAGAACTTGGAATATGTCCACAGAAACTCTGCATTTTAGGATTTCTTATGTCCCATTTGCCAGAAACAGTTCCCGTAACGAACCTGACAAAGAATGGACACCTACTGAAACTTAAAATCTCACCTCAAATATTGATTTGTGCACAAAAGAAATACAAAAGAAATAATTAGGTGACATTTAGAAATTTAGTTTATTACTTTCTCCACACATACATACAGAAGGTATTGCATATCATCCAAAAATTCGATTCTGAAATTTCACCGAAAATACGCGTTTTAGAGCACTTTGTATACAAAAGGGTATTTTTAGAAAAAGTCCGTGTCTTTGTCAATAACACAGTAACTCAAAAACAAAAAGTCGGCAAAGCACATGACTTGGTATTTAATATCTTTTAAGGATGCCACACGAAGATTTTGAGAAAAATCCCCTCGCCCAAACTACCCTTTAAATGGAAACATTTTAAAAGTTTGATTTTCTCAAAAAGGACTACTATTTAAATTAAAGTACAATATATCAGAGATATTGATATCAGCAATAAAATATATGTCTTGAACCTTTTACATACTGGAATTTGTCAACTCCCGTAATACAAAGAAATGGATTTCATCAGCTTTTAAAAGCTTTTACTACTGTTTTAGCCTAGAGTATTTTCTGATTTCTGTTCTAATTACAGGGGAGCAAGAAATAATACCATTTGTGTTAATGTTTATCTCGATTGCTATGAAGCAAGTAGAAGAATAAGTTTTTTAACAATACTTTGTTATCGTGACGTAGAACAAATATATTCTCTTCGAAATTCAGGTTCTGTTTTATTCAATGAATTTGTCTTCAAATGAAAACACGCCCTCGAAATGATGACTGTATGTTGTTGTTGTTATGACTGCAAACTAAACACTGTCTTCAATGCTCATGATTGCCATCAAAACCAACAATATATTCAACAATGGGCAATGGTACTTATTCTCCTAGAGCCACTCAAATCTCACACTTTACCAGCATTTAGAAAGAAATTCTCACCCATTAGAATAGTTCGAGTTTATATGGGACGCAGTGCAGAACAGGCAGAGAGAGAGAGAGAGAGAGAGAGAGAGAGAGAGAGAGAGAGAGAGAGAGGGAGGCAGAGAGAGAGAGAGAGTCAGTCAACGTAACTCACAAGATTTTTACTTTCTGTACACCTACTATGTACACAGTATGTAGATAAGGTATTGTATTTCACCCAAAAATTCTATGCCGAGATTTCACCGGAAATACATGTTTTGGGACTTCCTGAATACAAAAAAAAAAAGCATTTTTAGATAAAGGTCCGAGTGTCTGCGGGTAGCATAGCTCATAAACGAGAAGTCCGTTAAATACCAAACTATATAAGTTCAGTATCTCCCAAGGATGCTACTCAAAGTTTTCAAGCAAATCCCCTCACCCCAAAAAAATCGCAAATTTTGGTTTTCTCAAAAATAGATTTAGCCGTTTAAATCTGTTATATTTAAGATATTGACATGACAAATAAAAATGTGTATCCTGAATTTTCTGGGAATAGCCCTTAAACACCTCTTTATACTGGATTATTTTTTTTTTTTGTATAACTAGTGAACCTTAAGAGGTAGACAAAAACTTACTTCACAACAAACTGTGATCTCGATAAAACAAAAATTTATGCCATGTACAATTTTTCGTGGAGCTGGCCGTTTTCGAGATATTCCTTTTATTGATTTCAGTTTTAAAATACTTAAGACTTTTCTCATACGGGAACTTGTCAACACCTGGCCACGCAAAGAAACGGGTTTCAATCCCATAGCAACCACATTTTAAAACGTTTGACTCAGTTTAAATAGTGTATTCCCTTATTTCCCTTCCGCTTACAAGAAAGCAAGTAATAAGACTGTGACTGCTAATGTTTATGCAGATTAGCATGAACTGGATAGAAGAATAAGCTTATTAACAATAATGTATTACAGAGATGTAGAGAAAGTCCTGAGATTGTTACAAGCAGGTGTTGACAGACACACTCACGAGGTTTATTGGATGAAGAGACGCGACTTCAGCAGCCTCGTGTGTAAGGATGGCTCTGAGATGTAGAGAAAGTCATGAGATTGTTACAAGCAGGTGTTGACAGAGACACTCACGGGGTTTATTGGATGAAGAGACGCGACTTCAGCAGCCTCGTGTGTAAGGATGGCTCTGAGATGTAGAGAAAGTCATGAGATTGTTACAGGCAGGTGTTGACAGAGACACTCACGGGGTTTATTGGATGAAGAGACGCGACTTCAGCAACCTCGTGTGTAAGGATGGCTCTGAGATGTAGAGAAAGTCATGAGATTGTTACAAGCAGGTGTTGACAGAGATACTCACGAGGTTTAATGGATGAAGAGACGCGACTTCAGCAACCTCGTGTGTAAGGATGGCTCTGAGATATAGAGAAAGTCATGAGATTGTTACAAGCAGGTGTTGACAGAGATACTCACGAGGTTTATTGGATGAAGAGACGCGACTTCAGCAACCTCGTGTGTAAGGATGGCTCTGAGATGTAGAGAAAGTCATGAGATTGTTACAAGCAGGTGTTGACAGAGACACTCACGAGGTTTATTGGATTAAGAGACGCGACTTCAGCAACCTCGTGTGTAAGGATGGCTCTGAGATGTAGAGAAAGTCATGAGATTGTTACAAGCAGGTGTTGACAGAGACACTCACGAGGTTTATTGGATGAAGAGACGCGACTTCAGCAGCCTCGTGTGTAAGGATGGCTCTGAGATGTAGAGAAAGTCATGAGATTGTTACAAGCAGGTGTTGACAGAGACACTCACGGGGTTTATTGGATGAAGAGACGCGACTTCAGCAGCCTCGTGTGTAAGGATGGCTCTGAGATGTAGAGAAAGTCATGAGATTGTTACAGGCAGGTGTTGACAGAGACACTCACGGGGTTTATTGGATGAAGAGACGCGACTTCAGCAGCCTCGTGTGTAAGGATGGCTCTGAGATGTAGAGAAAGTCATGAGATTGTTACAAGCAGGTGTTGACAGAGACACTCACGAGGTTTATTGGATGAAGAGGCGCGACTTCAGCAGCCTCGTGTGTAAGGATGGCTCTGAGATATAGAGAAAGTCATGAGATTGTTACAGGCAGGTGTTGACAGAGATACTCACCAGGTTTAATGGATGAAGAGACGCGACTTCAGCAACCTCGTGTGTAAGGATGGCTCTGAGATGTAGAGAAAGTCATGAGATTGTTAGAAGCAGGTGTTGACAGACACACTCACGGGGTTTATTGGATGAAGAGGCGCGACTTCAGCAGCCTCGTGTATAAGGATGGCTCTGAGATGTAGAGAAAGTCATGAGATTGTTAGAAGCAGGTGTTGACAGACACACTCACGAGGTTTATTGGATGAAGAGACGCGACTTCAGCAGCCTCGTGTGTAAGGATGGCTCTGAGATGTAGAGAAAGTCATGAGATTGTTAGAAGCAGGTGTTGACAGAGATACTCACCAGGTTTATTGGATGAAGAGACGCGACTTCAGCAGCCTCGTGTGTAAGGATGGCTCTGAGATGTAGAGAAAGTCATGAGATTGTTACAAGCAGGTGTTGACAGAGACACTCACGAGGTTTATTGGATGAAGAGACGCGACTTCAGCAACCTCGTGTGTAAGGATGGCTCTGAGATATAGAGAAAGTCATGAGATTGTTAGAAGCAGGTGTTGACAGAGATACTCACCAGGTTTAATGGATGAAGAGACGCGACTTCAGCAACCTCGTGTGTAAGGATGGCTCTGAGATATAGAGAAAGTCATGAGATTGTTACAGGCAGGTGTTGACAGAGATACTCACCAGGTTTAATGGATGAAGAGACGCGACTTCAGCAATCTTGTGTGTAAGGATGAATCTGAGATATAGAGAAAGTCATGAGATTGTTACAGGCAGGTGTTGACAGAGATACTCACCAGGTTTAATGGATGAAGAGGCGCGACTTCAGCAGCCTCGTCTGTCAGGATGGCTCTGAGATGTAGAGAAAGTCATGGGATTGTTACAGGCAGGTGTTGACAGAGATACTCACGAGGTTTAATGGATGAAGAGGCGTGACTTGAGTAGCCTCGTGTGTAAGGATGGCTCTGAGATATAGAGAAAGTCATGAGATTGTTACAGGCAGGTGTTGACAGAGATACTCACCAGGTTTAATGGATGTAGAGGCGCGACTTGAGTAGCCTCGTGTGTAAGGATGGCTCTGAGATATAGAGAAAGTCATGAGATTGTTACAGGCAGGTGTTGACAGAGATACTCACCAGGTTTAATGGATGAAGAGACGCGACTTCAGCAACCTTGTGTGTAAGGATGGCTCTGAGATATAGAGAAAGTCATGAGATTGTTACAGGCAGGTGTTGACAGAGATACTCACCAGGTTTAATGGATGAAGAGGCGCGACTTCAGCAGCCTCGTCTGTCAGGATGGCTCTGAGATGTAGAGAAAGTCATGGGATTGTTACAGGCAGGTGTTGACAGAGATACTCACGAGGTTTAATGGATGAAGAGGCGTGACTTGAGTAGCCTCGTGTGTAAGGATGGCTCTGAGATATAGAGAAAGTCATGAGATTGTTACAGGCAGGTGTTGACAGAGATACTCACCAGGTTTAATGGATGTAGAGGCGCGACTTGAGTAGCCTCGTGTGTAAGGATGGCTCTGAGATATAGAGAAAGTCATGAGATTGTTACAGGCAGGTGTTGACAGAGATACTCACCAGGTTTAATGGATGAAGAGACGCGACTTCAGCAACCTCGTGTGTAAGGATGGCTCTGAGATGTAGAGAAAGTCATGAGATTGTTACAGGCAGGTGTTGACAGACACACTCACCAGGTTTATTGGATGAAGAGGCGTGACATCAGCAGCCTCGTGTGTAAGGTTCGCTCTGAGATGTAGAGAAAAGTCATGAGATTGTTACAAGAAGGTGTTGACAAAGATACTCACGAGGTTTATTGGATGAAGAGACGCGACTTCAGCAACCTCGTGTGTAAGGATGGCTCTGAGATATAGAGAAAGTCATGAGATTGTTACAGGCAGGTGTTGACAGAGATACTCACCAGGTTTAATGGATGAAGAGACGCGACTTCAGCAACCTCGTGTGTAAGGATGGCTCTGAGATGTAGAGAAAGTCATGAGATAGTTAGAAGCAGGTGTTGACAGACACACTCACGGGGTTTATTGGATGAAGAGACGCGACTTCAGCAACCTCGTGTGTAAGGATGGCTCTGAGATGTAGAGAAAGTCATGAGATTGTTAGAAGCAGGTGTTGACAGAGATACTCACGAGGTTTAATGGATGAAGAGACGTGACATCAGCAACCTCGTGTGTAAGGATGGCTCTGAGATGTAGAGAAAGTCATGGGATTGTTACAGGCAGGTGTTGACAGAGATACTCACCAGGTTTAATGGATGAAGAGGCGTGACTTGAGTAGCCTCGTCCGTCAGGATGGCTCTGAGATATAGAGAAAGTCATGGGATTGTTAGAAGCAGGTGTTGACAGAGATACTCACCAGGTTTAATGGATGAAGAGGCGTGACTTCAGTAGCCTCGTGTGTAAGGATGGCTCTGAGATATAGATAAAGTCATGGGATTGTTACAGGCAGGTGTTGACAGAGATACTCACCAGGTTTAATGGATGAAGAGGCGCGACTTCAGCAGCCTCGTCTGTCAGGATGGCTCTGAGATGTAGAGAAAGTCATGGGATTGTTACAGGCAGGTGTTGACAGAGATACTCACGAGGTTTAATGGATGAAGAGGCGTGACTTGAGTAGCCTCGTGTGTAAGGATGGCTCTGAGATATAGAGAAAGTCATGGGATTGTTACAGGCAGGTGTTGACAGAGATACTCACGAGGTTTAATGGATGTAGAGGCGTGACTTGAGTAGCCTCGTGTGTAAGGATGGCTCTGAGATATAGAGAAAGTCATGGGATTGTTACAGGCAGGTGTTGACAGAGATACTCACCAGGTTTAATGGATGAAAAGGCGTGACTTGAGTAGCCTCGTCCGTCAGGATGGCTCTGAGATATAGAGAAAGTCATGGGATTGTTACAGGCAGGTGTTGACAGAGATACTCACCAGGTTTAATGGATGAAGAGGCGTGACTTGAGTAGCCTCGTCCGTCAGGATGGCTCTGAGATATAGAGAAAGTCATGAGATTGTTACAGGCAGGTGTTGACAGAGATACTCACCAGGTTTAATGGATGAAGAGGCGTGACTTCAGCAACCTCGTGTGTAAGGATGGCTCTGAGATGTAGAGAAAGTCATGAGATTGTTACAGGCAGGTGTTGACAGAGATACTCACCAGGTTTAATGGATGAAGAGACGCGACTTCAACAACCTCGTGTGTAAGGATGGCTCTGAGATATAGAGAAAGTCATGAGATTGTTACAGGCAGGTGTTGACAGAGATACTCACCAGGTTTAATGGATGAAGAGGCGTGACTTGAGTAGCCTCGTGTGTAAGGATGGCTCTGAGATATAGAGAAAGTCATGGGATTGTTACAGGCAGGTGTTGACAGAGATACTCACCAGATTTAATGGATGAAGAGGCGTGACTTGAGTAGCCTCGTGTGTAAGGATGGCTCTGAGATATAGAGAAAGTCATGGGATTGTTACAGGCAGGTGTTGACAGAGATACTCACCAGGTTTAATGGATGTAGAGGCGTGACATCAGCAGCCTCGTGTGTAAGGATGGCTCTGATATGTAGAGAAAGTCATGAGATTGTTGCAGGCCGGTGTTGACAGAGATACTCACCAGGTTTAATGGATGAAGAGACGCGACTTCAGTAGCCTCGTGTGTAAGGATGGCTCTGAGATATAGAGAAAGTCATGAGATTGTTACAGGCAGGTGTTGACAGAGATACTCACCAGGTTTAATGGATGAAGAGGCGTGACTTGAGTAGCCTCTTGTGTAAGGATGGCTCTGAGATATAGAGAAAGTCATGGGATTGTTACAGGCAGGTGTTGACAGAGATACTCACCAGGTTTAATGGATGAAGAGGCGTGACTTGAGTAGCCTCGTCCGTCAGGATGGCTCTGAGATATAGAGAAAGTCATGGGATTGTTACAGGCAGGTGTTGACAGAGATACTCACCAGGTTTAATGGATGAAGAGGCGTGACTTGAGTAGCCTCGTGTGTAAGGATGGCTCTGAGATATAGAGAAAGTCATGGGATTGTTACAGGCAGGTGTTGACAGAGATACTCACCAGGTTTAATGGATGTAGAGGCGCGACTTGAGTAGCCTCGTCCGTCAGGATGGCTCTGAGATATAGAGAAAGTCATGGGATTGTTACAGGCAGGTGTTGACAGAGATACTCACCAGGTTTAATGGATGAAGAGGCGCGACTTCAGCAGCCTCGTCTGTGAGGATGGCTCTGAGATATAGAGAAAGTCATGGGATTGTTACAGGCAGGTGTTGACAGAGATACTCACGAGGTTTAATGGATGAAGAGGCGTGACTTGAGTAGCCTCGTGTGTAAGGATGGCTCTGAGATATAGAGAAAGTCATAAGATTGTTACAGGCAGGTGTTGACAGAGATACTCACCAGGTTTAATGGATGTAGAGGCGCGACTTGAGTAGCCTCGTGTGTAAGGATGGCTCTGAGATATAGAGAAAGTCATGAGATTGTTACAGGCAGGTGTTGACAGAGATACTCACCAGGTTTAATGGATGAAGAGACGCGACTTCAGCAACCTCGTGTGTAAGGATGGCTCTGAGATGTAGAGAAAGTCATGAGATTGTTACAGGCAGGTGTTGACAGACACACTCACCAGGTTTATTGGATGAAGAGGCGTGACATCAGCAGCCTCGTGTGTAAGGTTCGCTCTGAGATGTAGAGAAAAGTCATGAGATTGTTACAAGAAGGTGTTGACAAAGATACTCACGAGGTTTATTGGATGAAGAGACGCGACTTCAGCAACCTCGTGTGTAAGGATGGCTCGGAGATATAGAGAAAGTCATGAGATTGTTACAGGCAGGTGTTGACAGAGATACTCACCAGGTTTAATGGATGAAGAGACGCGACTTCAGCAACCTCGTGAGTAAGGATGGCTCTGAGATGTAGAGAAAGTCATGAGATTGTTAGAAGCAGGTGTTGACAGACACACTCACGGGGTTTATTGGATGAAGAGACGCGACTTCAGCAACCTCGTGTGTAAGGATGGCTCTGAGATGTAGAGAAAGTCATGAGATTGTTAGAAGCAGGTGTTGACAGAGATACTCACGAGGTTTAATGGATGAAGAGACGTGACATCAGCAACCTCGTGTGTAAGGATGGCTCTGAGATGTAGAGAAAGTCATGAGATTGTTACAGGCAGGTGTTGACAGAGATACTCACCAGGTTTAATGGATCAAGAGGCGTGACTTGAGTAGCCTCGTCCGTCAGGATGGCTCTGAGATGTAGAGAAAGTCATGAGATTGTTACAGGCAGGTGTTGACAGAGATACTCACCAGGTTTATTGGATCAAGAGGCGTGACTTGAGTAGCCTCGTCCGTCAGGATGGCTCTGAGATGTAGAGAAAGTCACGAGATTGTTACAGGCAGGTGTTGACAGAGATACTCACCAGGTTTAATGGATGAAGAGGCGTGACTTGAGTAGCCTCGTCCGTCAGGATGGCTCTGAGATATAGAGAAAGTCATGGGATTGTTAGAAGCAGGTGTTGACAGAGATACTCACCAGGTTTAATGGATGAAGAGGCGTGACTTCAGTAGCCTCGTGTGTAAGGATGGCTCTGAGATATAGACAAAGTCATGGGATTGTTACAGGCAGGTGTTGACAGAGATACTCACCAGGTTTAATGGATGAAGAGGCGCGACTTCAGCAGCCTCGTCTGTCAGGATGGCTCTGAGATGTAGAGAAAGTCATGGGATTGTTACAGGCAGGTGTTGACAGAGATACTCACGAGGTTTAATGGATGAAGAGGCGTGACTTGAGTAGCCTCGTGTGTAAGGATGGCTCTGAGATATAGAGAAAGTCATGGGATTGTTACAGGCAGGTGTTGACAGAGATACTCACGAGGTTTAATGGATGTAGAGGCGTGACTTGAGTAGCCTCGTGTGTAAGGATGGCTCTGAGATATAGAGAAAGTCATGGGATTGTTACAGGCAGGTGTTGACAGAGATACTCACGAGGTTTAATGGATGAAGAGGCGTGACTTGAGTAGCCTCGTGTGTAAGGATGGCTCTGAGATATAGAGAAAGTCATGGGATTGTTACAGGCAGGTGTTGACAGAGATACTCACGAGGTTTAATGGATGTAGAGGCGTGACTTGAGTAGCCTCGTGTGTAAGGATGGCTCTGAGATATAGAGAAAGTCATGGGATTGTTACAGGCAGGTGTTGACAGAGATACTCACCAGGTTTAATGGATGAAGAGGCGTGACTTCAGCAGCCTCGTGTGTAAGGATGGCTCTGAGATGTAGAGAAAGTCATGAGATTGTTACAGGCAGGTGTTGACAGAGATACTCACCAGGTTTAATGGATGAAGAGACGCGACTTCAGCAACCTCGTGTGTAAGGATGGCTCTGAGATATAGAGAAAGTCATGAGATTGTTACAGGCAGGTGTTGACAGAGATACTCACCAGGTTTAATGGATGAAGAGGCGTGACTTGAGTAGCCTCGTGTGTAAGGATGGCTCTGAGATATAGAGAAAGTCATGGGATTGTTACAGGCAGGTGTTGACAGAGATACTCACCAGGTTTAATGGATGAAGAGGCGTGACTTGAGTAGCCTCGTGTGTAAGGATGGCTCTGAGATATAGAGAAAGTCATGGGATTGTTACAGGCAGGTGTTGACGGAGATACTCACCAGGTTTAATGGATGAAGAGACGCGACTTCAGCAACCTTGTGTGTAAGGATGGCTCTGAGATATAGAGAAAGTCATGAGATTGTTAGAAGCAGGTGTTGACAGAGATACTCACCAGGTTTAATGGATGAAGAGGCGTGACTTGAGTAGCCTCGTCCGTCAGGATGGCTCTGAGATATAGAGAAAGTCATGAGATTGTTGCAGGCCGGTGTTGACAGAGATACTCACCAGGTTTAATGGATGAAGAGACGCGACTTCAGTAGCCTCGTGTGTAAGGATGGCTCTGAGATATAGAGAAAGTCATGAGATTGTTACAGGCAGGTGTTGACAGAGATACTCACCAGGTTTAATGGATGAAGAGGCGTGACTTGAGTAGCCTCGTGTGTAAGGATGGCTCTGAGATATAGAGAAAGTCATGGGATTGTGACAGGCAGGTGTTGACAGAGATACTCACCAGGTTTAATGGATGTAGAGGCGTGACTTGAGTAGCCTCGTCCGTCAGGATGGCTCTGAGATATAGAGAAAGTCATGGGATTGTTACAGGCAGGTGTTGACAGAGATACTCACCAGGTTTAATGGATGAAGAGGCGTGACTTGAGTAGCCTCGTGTGTAAGGATGGCTCTGAGATATAGAGAAAGTCATGGGATTGTTACAGGCAGGTGTTGACAGAGATACTCACCAGGTTTAATGGATGTAGAGGCGTGACTTGAGTAGCCTCGTCCGTCAGGATGGCTCTGAGATATAGAGAAAGTCATGGGATTGTTACAGGCAGGTGTTGACAGAGATACTCACCAGGTTTAATGGATGAAGAGGCGCGACTTCAGCAGCCTCGTCTGTGAGGATGGCTCTGAGATGAGCGATGTAGCTGGTGGCCAGACGTAGTGTATCCAGCTTGGAGAGCTTAGTGTCAGCAGGGACCCAGGGCAGCGTGGTCTTGAGGCGACAGAAAGCCTTGCTCAGCACTCTCATCCTGGCACGTTCCCTGGCATTGGCTGCATTCCTCTGTACTGGACGCTCTTCTCCAGGAATGGGACTCGGCGCCACGCATCTCCTCCTCCTGGGCATCCTGCACAGCATCAACCACAATGTAGACACAATATGCTATCCTTATGCAGTGTGGTTGGTGAAGCACTCTTTTGTCAAGTCGCCAGTTTTAGATTCTACACTTCTGAGATTAGTACGCCTTGTGTGGGTTTAATGTGCACCAAAAATTAAGATTTTGTGGTGATGAATGTCAAGCAGTATGTTTGGACTGTAGATTTTAAACCAGTATAATGGTGAATACGTGTGAGGTGTTTGGTTTTAGTTTCTCGAACAAAATCAAGGAAAATGAAACTGTTTCAATACACAGGTTAGGGTATTTATTTAAGTGGTGTTGTGGTGATAAACGCTCAATTAAGTAGTAAATTTAGAGTGTACGTTTTAAACCAGTATAATAGGGAATACGTGTGTGGTGTTTCGTTGTAGTTTCTCGAATAGGAGGAGCAAGACCAAGGAAAGCGAAATGTGTTTCAATACATAGGTTAGTATACTTATTTAAGTGGTTTTTCGGTGGTATACTTAGTGAAATATGTTATACATTATCAACAGTACGATTCTGTATGGTTTGTTAGATTTTATTTTTCCAACTTGGATAGACCTTTGAGAAGCAGATAAAATTCGCAACCTACTCCGGTTTATAAGAAACCTATTTCTAACTCGCTCATATAGCAGCTATCGTGAGAAATAATTACTATCAAATTATGTGCTTATGATACCAGAATATGAGAATAGAGGGCGGAATGTAAAACATGTAGTCCACAGTGAAAGTCATTATAACCTTTGGGATATTCTCTGATACCTGTCACCCTTTTTGATGTGCACTTATTTAGAAGTTTGTCTACAGAGAGACAAACAATAAGGTTTGGTCAAAATCTGATATTTTGTTCTCCTTCAGTTTTAAATTACCAATAAATAAGATCATAGTTAAGTTATGATTTTGCCGCGATGTTTATAGCAACAATACCAATTTATCAATAATAACTTCTGGCAGGATGAAAAATGTGATTATATTAAATATTCCTTCAATTAGAGATATCTCTCGTTTCATCGTGCTTTTGTTTCTTACTTAAAAAATTGGAAAAACAATTAATGTAACGATGAAACGTATGGTGTATATGGCAGTGTGTATAACCACAAGATGGTGGCTGGACACAAAACGTGCTTCAGCAAGGCGCCAGCATTTCCGCCCTGTGAGTGATCCTTGAAAGGGTATTGAAGTATTGCTATAGGTGTATGAAAAAAGAAGATGGGAATTTTCTAAAAAAAAATCTGATGTGTCCCATTCACATGACTTTCTCTACACCTCTGCAACAAATTATTATTAAAAAGCTTATGCTTCTATTTACTTCATGCTAATCGAGAAAAAATTAGCAGGAATAGTCTTATTACTTGCTTCCTTGTAAGTAAAAGCGAAATAAGGGAGTACCATAGGTTAAAATGACAGTCAAAAGCTGGTTGCTATGTGACTGAAGTTCCTTTGTTTGTGTGGACAAGAGTTGACAAATTCCTGTATGAGAAAAGTGTAAGTATTTTAAAACTGAAACAAATAACAAGGAATATCTAAAAGACGATCAACTCCTCAAAAAATATAGATGACATAAATTGTGTGTTTTATCATACAAAATTGCGCAAAATGCATTCCGAATAAAGTAGTCTTCAGAGACTATTCCCAGAAAATTCAAGAAATTATTTGTCAGGTAAATATCTTTTATATACGATATTATAATCAAAATCGTTAGAGCCATTTTTAAGAAAATCAAAATTTAAAAAAAAAATCCATGTAAAGAGTAGTTTAGAATGGGGGGATTTTCCTCAAAATCTAAGTGTCGCATCTCTGAAAGATACTAAAGTTAAATATCAAGTTTGTAATTTTACCGACTTTTCGTTTTTGAGTGATCGTGTTCACAGACCCACGAACACACACTCGGACATGTTTCTAAAAATGTTTTTTTTTTTTTATACAGGGGACCCTAAAACATATATATCCGGTGAAATATCGGTATCGAACTTTTGGGTGCATTTCAATACCTTCTCTACACGTACTATGTACAAAAATCTGATGTGTTGCATTCACATGACTTTCTCCACATCACTGTAACAAACTATTGTTAATAAACTTATTGTTCTGTATACATCATGATAAAGATTAGCAGAACTTTTCTTACTACTTGCTTCCTGCTAAGCAGAAGGGAAATAAGATAAACTGAAGGTCAATCTTTTAAAATATGGTTGCTATGGGATTGAAATCGATTATTTGCGTGGCCAGGAGTTGACAAGTTTCCGTATGGGAAAAAAATTAAAACTGAAACCAATAACAAGAAATATCTCAAAAACGAAAAAAAATATATGATATAAATTATGTGTTTTAATGAGCTCTACATGTTTTGTCCATCTCTCACTGTTTACCAGTTACGCAAAATTCAGCAAAAGTAATTCAGAATAAAGTAGTCTTTAGAGGATATTCTCAGAAAATTTAAGATAAACATTTTATTTGCAATATAAACATTTTTAATATTCGGTATTTCAATCAAAATCGTTAGAGCCATTGTTCAAAAACTCTAAATCTTCGAAGTTTTTTCATTTAAAGGATTTTCCTCAAAATCTTCGTGTTGCATCCTTGGCAGAGAGTAAACTTAAATATCAAGTTTAGTATTTTACGGACTTTTTTTGTTTGAGTTATCGTGTTCACACACACACACACACACACACACACACACACACACGGATCTTTTTATGAAAATGTTATTTTTGGATACAGAGGACCCTAACAAGTTTAATCTCGGTATCAAACTTTTGTATGGAGTGCAATACCTTCTCTATACACTATGTACATAGTACGTGTAGAGAAATGTAAAATATAGGTATTTTAAAACTGAAACCAATAACAAGAAGTATCTCAAAAACGGTAAACTCTACACTATATATATATATATATTTATTATAAATTGTGTTTTTACGAGATGTACATTGTTTGTGTGGTAAGCTTTGTCTATCTGTTACGATTTACCAGTTATACAAAATTTTGCAAAATGTATCCAGAATAAACATGTCTTCAGAGGCTATACCCGGAAAATTCAAGACCTACATATTATTTGTCATGTAAATATCTTTAATATACGATATTTTAATCAAAATCGTTAGAACCATTTTTTGAGAAATAAAATTTTTCGAAAATGTTTCCATGTAAACGGTAGTTTGGGGTAAGGGGGTTTTCTTGAAAATCTTCGCGTGCATCGTTTGAAGATACCAGACTTAGATACCAGGTTTGGTATTTAACGGTCTTTTCGTTTAAGAGCTATGTTGTCCACAGACACACACACACACACAGCCGGACCTTTTCCTGGAAATGCTTTTTACTTTCTCTACACGTACTAAGTACCTACATAGTGTATAGAGAAGGTATTGTAATGCACCCAAAAATTCGATACCGACATTTCACCGGAAATACATGATTTGGGTCCTTCTGAATAAAAAAAAAAGCATTTTTGGAAAACGGGCAGTGTGCCTATCTGTCTGTGGACAGCATTGCTCAAAAACGCAAAGACCGTTGAGTACCAAACTTGGTATTTAAGTTTGGTATTTTCCAGGGATACGACGCAAAGATTTTCAAGAAAATCTCCCCGCAACCAAACTACCCTTTATATGGAATTTTTTTCGAAAATTTTGAGTTTATCAAAAACGGCTCTAACGAGAAAAAAAAATGAAATGTCGTTTTATTTATGGACGCTCTTTAACTCCTGTGGTTCTCAGCGTCCCATTCTATATTGGGCATGAAAGACTGCTTAATTTAGCTCAGAGGCCTCTCTATCAGACTTGAGGTTCTTTTACGTACTGTAAATCTACGACACGGGACCCACGGCTTTACTTCCCTTCCGAAAGAAGCCATGCTAAGGATTTTTACGCCCGAAAAAACCCATCGTCCTGCGCCGGGTTTGAACCCACGACCTTGGGTATAGGAAGTCAGTATGGTAACCATTACACCATGGAGGGCGACACGGCTCTAACGATTTTGATTAAAATATCGTATATTAAAGATATTTACCGGCAAATAAAATGTATATCTTGAATCTTCTGGAAATAGCCTCTGGATGAATTTTACGGAATTTTCCATAACTGCTAAACCGTAAGAGGTAAACAAAAACTTACAATAGAAAAATGTAGAGCAATTAAAACACACAATTTATGTTGTATACATTTTTTTTTTCCTCTGGAGTTGGTCGTTTTGAGATATTGCTTGTTTTTGGTTTCAGCTTTAAAATATGTTTTTCTCATACAGGAATTTGTCAACTCTTGTCCATACAAACAAAGGAACTTCAGTGACATAGCAACCAGCTTTTGACTATCACTTTAACCTTATTTCGCTTCTACTTACAAGGAGGGAAGTATTAAGACTATTTCTGCTAATTTTGTCTGGATTAGCATGAAGTAAATAGAAGCATAAGTTTTTTAACAATAATTCGTTGCAGCGATGTAGAGAAAATTATGTGAATGGAATACATGAGCCTTTTTTTTGGATTTAGGAGGTCCTAAAACATGTATTTTCGGCGAAATCTCGGTATGGAATTTTTTGGGTCAACACAATACTTGTCTATACACTATGTACATAGTACATACGGGGCTAGAGAAAGTAAACATATTTCCGGTTTATATTTGATTCATCGCAGTAGTAAACAAGACAGGGAAGGATTAGCGAGGATGAGCGCCGGAAGGGATGAGAAGACGCAATGAACTAGCACGCTGTATTTTATGCTAGGAGAAAATTAACCTGGTCGGACGGTGAAATGATCTCGGGGTCCATGGAGCTTGACATTCGTCTTCTCAGCATAACTTACATTATCCGGGTGAGTGAGATTCGCTCAAGCAACCTCCTGAAAAGATACTATTGTTTGCTGTTTAACTGAATCGCAAGAAATTTCCTTTGACAATTGCCAGATCAGATATAGCAATAAAAATCTGATGTGTTCCATTCACATGACTTTCTCTACATCTCTGCAGCAAATTATTGTTAAAAAGCTTATTCTCTATTTACTTCACGCTAATCGAGAACAAATTAATTCAAATCCCTTAAGTAGAACGGAAATACACCAGGCTAAAGCGATAGTCAAATATTTTAAAAGCCGGTTGCCATGTGGATAAAATCCGCTTCTATGCAGGGCCAGGAATTGACTAATACACGTATGAGAAAAGTTTCAGTAGGTATTTTAAAGCTCAAACCAAAAGCAAGGAATATCTAAAAAATGGTTAACTCCACGAGAAAAAGTATGTGACATAAATTGTGTGTTTTAACGAGCTCTACATTCTTTGTACAATATATTTCTTACGGTTTACTAGTTAATCAAAATATAAAGGTCTGCACAGGCTATTCCCAAAAAATTCAAGATATACATTTTATTTGTCACATAAATATCTTTAATATATGATATTTTAATCAAATCGTTAGAGCCATTTTTGAGAAAATAACATTTTTCGAAAATTTTTCCATGTAAAGGGTAGTTTGGTGTTTCGAGGATTTTCCTCAAAATCTTTAGTTACATCCTTGAAAGATACTATTTTATATACCAAGTCTGTATTTTACCGACTCTTCGTTTTTTAGTTATTGTGTTCACCGACACTCGGATACACACGGATGTTTTTCTAAAAATGTTTTTTTTTTTAATACAGGGAACCATGACACTTCTATTTCCGGTGAAACCTCGCTATCGAATTTTTCTTTGGAATGCAGTAGGTACGTTCTCTATACACTATGTATATAGTATATGTTAGAGCAAGTAAAATTGTAGATCTCGTTAAAAAACATAGTTTATTTTTTTCGTAGAGTTGACCATTTCCGAGATATTCCTTGTAATTGATTTCAGTTTTAAAATAAAGATTTTTTTTCACATGCGGGAATTCGTCAACTCTTGGCCTTGCATAGAAACGTATTTCAACCACATGGCAAGCAGCTTTTAAAAGATTTGACTATCGTTTAAGCCTAGCGTATTCTCTGTTTTGTCGCACTTAATGGCCCAGAGGTAACACCGTCTCCGGTTCCCTATATCGCCGATTCAATCCCGGCAGAGATCTATGCATTCTTTTTGGACGTAAAAATCCTTTGCATGCCTTCCTTCGAAAGCTAAGTATAGCCGATGGTCCTGTGTCGTAGATTTTCGGCACGTAAAAGAACCCTAGGTCTGGTAAAGAGACCTCTGAGCAAAATCAAGTGGTCTTTCACGCCATGTAGAATGGGACGCTGAGGACCGAAGTAGTTAAAGAGCGTCCATTTTATTTTTCACTTACAAGGAGGCGAGTTCTGTTAGTGTTTATTTATACTGGCATGGGCTGAATACAAAAATAAGATTTTCAACAATAATTTGTTACAGAGATGCAGAGAAAGTTATGTGAACTCAACACATGAGGTTTTTAGAAAACCGTTTGTGTCCGTGTGCCTGTGATCGCGATAACTCAAAAACGAAAAGTCGCTAAAATACCAAACCTGGTAATCGAGTTTAGCATCTTCCAAGATTTCGAGAAAAATCTCCGCATGTCAAACTACCCTTTAAATGGAAAACATTTGCCAAATTTTTATTTTCTCAAAAATATCTCTAACGATTTTGATTAAAATGCCGTATGTTTAAGATATTTTCATGACAAGTAATATGTATGTTTTGAATTTCCTGGGAATAGCTCTGAAGCCCTCTATATTCTAGATGAATTTTGTATAACCAGTAAACCGTAAGAAATCGACAAAAACTTACTACAAACAAAAATGTAGATCTCATTAAAACGCACAATTTATGTTGCATTTTTTTCGTGGAATTGACCATTTCTGTGAAATTTGTTGTTATGGTTTCAGTTTTAAAATACTTAAAACTTTTCTCATACAGGAATTTGTAAACTGCTAGCAATGCATCAAGCAAATGGCTTCCAGATTTGAGTGTCACTTTAGTCTGGTATTTCCCTTGCACCTTCAAGGCAGCAAGCAATAAGACAATTTCTGGTAATGGTGTACAACAACAAGCTTTTTGTCTTACAGAGATGTAGAAACATTCATGTGAATGGAATCCATGGTATGCATGCCATATGTAGGTCTCGATTTATAAGCAGTGTAGACATTAGCCTTTAGAAGAGTAAGTAGAGAAAGCCACATGATTTCATTATTTCAGTTTTTTTAATGTATATCCTCATTATACCTATTCAGAGTGCAAATTGTACATAAAACAACCTAGTTTAAATTTAAAAATTCATAAAACTAAATTTATTGCAATTAATTAAAAGGTCCTTTAAACGATAAATAAGTAAATAATAATAATAATAATAATAATAATAATAATAATAATTATTATTATTATCAACATTATTGTTATTATTATTACTATTATTATATTCATCATCATTATTATTACTATTACCCTCATTCTTCTTCTTCTTCTTTTTATTATTATTATTATTATTATATTCATCATCATTACTATTATTACTATTATCCTCATTCTTCTTCTTCTTCTTCTTCTTCTTCTTCTTCTTCTTCTTCTTATTATTATTATTATTATTTCTATTATTATATTCATCATCATTATTATTATTATTATTATTATTATTATTACTATTATCCTCATTCTTCTTCTTATTATTATTATTTTAGCCTCATTCTACTTCTTCTGCTTACTATTATTATTATTATTATTATTATTATTATTATTTCTATTATTATATTCATCATCATTACTATTATTACTATTATCCTCATTCTTCTTCTTCTTCTTCTTCTTCTTCTTCTTCTTCTTCTTCTTCTTCTTCTTATTATTATTATTATTATTATTAGCCTCATTCTACTTCTGCTTACTATTATTATTATTATTATTTCTATTATTATATTCATCATCATTATTGTTATTATTACTATTATCCTCATTCTTCTTCTTCTTCTTATTATTATTATTTTAGCCTCATTCTACTTCTTCTGCTTACTATTATTATTATTATTATTATTATTATTTGTATTATATTCATCATCATTATTATTACTATTATCCTCATTCTTCTTCTTCTTCTTCTTATTATTATTATTATTATTATTAGCCTCATTCTACTTCTTCTTACTATCATTATTATCATTATTATTGTTATTATTATTAGTTTCATTCTACTTCTTCTTCTCCTCATTATTATTATTATTATTATTATTACTATCATCATCAGTATTATCATTAGTATTATTACTATTAGCCTCATTCTTCTTCTTATTACTATTATGATAATTATTATTATTATTATTTTATACTTGACTATTTTCAACAAGTACATAGTGTACATTTAAAAGGTAAAACTTTATGTGCTCCATTATCATGACGTTGTTGATCTATTCTGCAAACAAACGTCTTATAAAATATGTTTTTAATTTATTTATTTAATGCCGCTTCAACAATAATCTCATATTGCGACTGACTTTATTGTTGACTTGACTTTATTTTTGTTTTATCTTCTTCACGCTAATAGATATAAACAATAGCGAAATGATCTTATTACTTGCTTCCTTGCATTGACGTTGTTTTGAAGATCTTCGTACTTTACCACGTTTGTGGAGGGCCATTCAAAACAAACGAAGAGGAATGCTGACTTGAGGAATTGTGTTGATCCATGACAACGCTCGTCCACACACTGCTGGCACAACCCATCGGCTCCTTGAACAATTTCAATGGGACATTTTCGATCATCCGCCGTACAGTCCTGACCTGGCATCCAGCGACTTTCACCTTTTCGCTGAACTGAAGACGTGGCTAGGAGGGCAGCACTTTCAAACCAACTAAGATCTTCAAAACAACGTCAATGCTCATTTGAGATCATTTGCGGCAACCTTTTATGAAGCGGGTATTGCAAAGTTTGTGCACAGGTACGATAAATGTCTCAATCTTTTCGATGATTATGTTGAAAAGTAACCATAAGTGTACAAAACTTTTAGTAATAAGATAATTGTTTTCTATGAACTTGTCTTTTATTTATAGCCTATAGGAAGTTGTAAAAAAAGGCCCTCGTATAAGAGAAATGAAGGAATATACTAGACTTGTCATAAGTAAACCAAGAGTGTTTTCATCTTGTCGATAATTCACGACCGGAGCGAAGCGACGAGTTGTATTTCATAAGACAATTCAGCGAACTAGACTATTAATAGTTTATAATATATAGGAAGGGAGATTTTATCATTGTAATACTTACATTAGTTCTCAAATGGTACATGACGCATTCGGCCATGTTTATTTACCGATTTTTTTCTTTCTCCACTGCCTCCTGAATTATGATATGGCCGACTGTGCCTACACCCAATGTACGAATATCAATAGCAACAGTAGAAATACGGAACAATTATTATATTCCAACTTTTAATAACTAATACATCAAATAGAAACAAACGTTATTTTATTAGAGGTTACTGCACTCATCTCATACATAAGAAATATAAATAATGATGATTTTCACTCCTTTTTTTAACTAAAAACATTATAAACTGGATAACACTTTAAACATTGTAACTGAATTAATTGAAAGTACAATTGTGGAACTGACAGTTATTAAAAGTGAAGGTTGTTACCAATAACCAAGACAGGAGATTAAACAAACGAACGACAAGATTTCAAAGAAATGAACATCAGCTGCGATAAGATGTTTCGACAATATCGCTCCAGTCGGACGACCGCGATTGGTTGAAATTGTCTAATCTCAGCTGTTACGTTGGCGTTTTAATAGTCGAGCTGAATTGTCATTAAAAGTGGGTTCTCTTGATGGCCAGGAGTAAAATAAAGGAAACACGGTGACAAGTATTTTAAAATTGAAACCCCTGACAATGAATAGCTCGGAAGCGTTTAACTTTACAAATATATATAGTATGACATCTACATTTTTTGTGTAACTCTGCTGCTCACTAGTTCCGCAGAGTGCAGAAGACGTCGGAGGCTATTCCCAACAAAGGGAAGAGGTGCATTTTATTTTACATGTAAGTCTCTTTAATATATAGTATTTTAATCAAAATTAAAGAGTAATTTTCTAGAAGATCCAAAATTTCAAAAAATCTTCCATGTAAAGGGTACAGGGATATGGAGTCGGGGGATTTTTCTGAAAATCTTCGTGTCACAAACTTGGAAGCTACTAAACTTAAATACACAGTTTCGGACTTAACGGTTTGTTTTTTAGCTATGTTGCCCAAAGCCACACGGACCTTTTTCTAAAAAAAAGATTTGGACTCAGGGGTCATCAAAACATAAATCTCGAGATACAATTTTTGGGTAGAATACAATATCTTTTCTACCTATGTATTTACATAGTACGTATAGAAAAAGAAAAAAAAATATGTTTTACACTTATATGACTTTCTCTAGCTGTTCTATAAACAAACTTCTTACAAAAGATTATTCTTCTTTCTACACAATGCTAATCGAGATAAACATTAGCAGAATGTTCTTATTGCTTAGTTCCTTATAAGTAGAAGGGAACTAAAGGAATGTGTGATGCTAAAGTGATAGTCAAATGTTTTAAAAGCTGTCCCTTGTCATTGAAATGTGCTTCAGGAGTAAAACAAAAAATACACGGGCGACTTCACGTTTGAGTAAGTAAAAGTGTTTTATATGTGAAACAATAACAAGGAATATCTCGGAAACGATTACCTCCACAACAAGAACGCAAAGAACACAATCTGTGTGTTTTAACCAGATTACAGTTTTATGTAGTAAGTTTTTGTCTATCTCTTACAGTTTAACAGTTATACAAAATTAATTCAGAATGTCGTGCACTTAAGAAACTAGGAAATTCGATATTTACTTTGTGTTTGTCATGTAAATATTTCATGTGAGAGTAGTTTAGGGTGAAGGAATTTTCTTGAAAATCTTCGTGTCGCATCTTTGACAGATACTGAACTTAAATACCAAGTTTGGTGTTTTCGTTTTTGAGATATTCTATCTTAAAACACACACACGCGCGCGCGCGCATGCACACAAGTATCTTTTACTGAAAATGCTTTTTTTTACTAAGCGATCCTCAAAACATGTATTTCCGGTGAAATCTCGAATTCGCATTTTCTACCCACTGTATCTTCTCCACCTTTTATTTATTTACTAAATGCAAAAGTATATGCAGAGAAAGTAAAACTACACTTTCGTAAGAAGAGTACGTAGAAGCTACGTAAAAGTAGACGAGAGTAGGCAGAGAAAGTTATATGAAGACATCTTTTCACGCGGTCTGACAGATAAAATCACATTCCATTTCTTTGTTTAAATAATATATGGCCATCGCATTATCAAATCAATCCTATAACGAAACATGTAATTAAGAAAAGTCATGTGGATTTAATAAATTAATTTTTACTTTCTCTAGCTCGTATGTGCATTGTAAGTAGATAGTGAAGGTATTGTATTGCACCCAAAAATTCGGAAATAGACGTTTTAGGGTCCCCTGTATCCAAAAAAAGTGTTTTCAGAAAAACATCCGTGTGTGTCAGTGTGTCCATGTGTCTGTGAACACGATAACTGATAAACGAAAAGTCGGTAAAGTACCAAACTTGGTATTTAAGTTTAGGGATGCGACACTAAAATTTTGAGAAAAATCTACCTACCCCAAACTACCCTTTATAAGGAATAAAATTAGAAAACATTGATTTTCTCAAAAATGGCTCTAACGATTTTTATTAAAATACCACACAATAAAATGTATATCTTGAACTTTCTGGAAATAGCCTCTGAAGATTACTTTATTCTGAATGAATTTTAAGGATTTTTACATAACTGCTAAACCGTAAGAGATGGACAAAAATTTAACAGAAAAAAATTAGAGCATGTTAAAACACACAATTTATGTTATATACATTTTTCTCGTGGAGTTGATCGTTTTTTAGATATTCCTTATTTTTAGCTTCAGCTTTGAAAAAGTTAAACTTTTCTGATATAGGAATTTGTCAACTCCTGTCCATACAAACAAAGGAACTTCAGTCACATAGCAACCAGCTTTTGACTATCACTTTAACCTATGCTACTCCCTTATTTCGCTTTGGCTTACAAGGAAGCAAGTAATAAGACTATTTCTGCTAATTTTTCTCGATTACAATGAAGTAAATGAGATTTTTAACAGTAATATGTTGCAGAGATGTAGAGAAAGTCATGTGAATGGATCACATCAGATTTTTAATTATATGAACTTATGTATATGTTTATAAATTAGTGTTTACTATTCTTCGTTTTTCGAAGATTAAGAAATTGTCACATTTGGGAAAGAAGTTTTTCATGCTAAATGACGTCAGTAGGAAAATGTTTCTTATAAACATGCAACACTCAGTGGATCACCTACCTTTCAAATATGTGTTAAACACGCTGGTTAAATAAACACTTATACACTTAAAATAAAACAATTACATAACGTGAACTAAGTAACATGGTGCTAAATAAATAAAAATAAAAAGCGGAGAGGTGTCACATGTTCGTCACTGACTACATCCGAGCGTGTGGGTCTGGAAGGCCGACAATTAGCGAATACAAGCAGGCGGGGGTGTTTGGACCGGGATGCTGTAGAGGGGCGGGGTCTAACTTGAGATGGGCCTGGCTCCACTCACATCTTCCTGCTTCATTGGCTACTGGAATTAGTCATTTGTTTAATCTCAGTGTTTCATCCCTTATATTCATCACTAACCTTCTCTAGCGCTTATGTACATAGAGTATTGAATCACATCCACCGATATTTTACCGGAAATACAAGTTTTAAGGGCCACTAGATTAAAACAAACTAGGTAGAATCAGACTGAAAAATTCAATGCCATAGCCGGGATTTGAACCACGGATCTCCCGGTCTCTGTCCGTGTGTAGGACAGGAGTTGGATAGATAGAGTCAGACTAAAAAATTCAATGTCATAACCGGGATTTGAACCACGGATCTCCCGGTCTCTGTCCGTGTGTAGGACAGGAGTTGGATAGGTAGAGTCAGACTGAAAAATTCAATGTCATAACCGGGATTTGAACCACGGACCTCCCCGGTCTTTAGCCGTGTGTAGGACAGGAATTGGATAGGTAGAGTCAGACTGAAAAATTCAATGCCATAGCCGGGATTTGAACCACGGATCTCCCGGTCTCTAGACGTGTGTATGACAGGAATTGGATAGGTAGAGTCAGACTAAAAATTCAATGTCATAGCCGGGATTTGAACCACGGATCTCCCGGTCTCTAGCCGTGTGTAGGACAGGAATTGGATAGGTAGAGTCAGACTGAAAAATTCAATGTCATAGCCGGGATTTGAACCAGGGATCTCCCGGTCTCTAGCCGTGTGTAGGACAGGAGTTGGATAGGTAGAGTCAGACTGAAAAAGTCAATGTCAAAGCCGGGATTTGAACCACGGATGTCCCAGTCTCTAGCCATGTGTAGGACAGGAGTTAGATAGGAAGAGTCAGACTGAAAAATTCAATGCCATAGCCGGGATTTGGACCACGGATCTCCCGGTCTCTAGCCGTGTGTAGGACAGGGGTTTAAGTCCTATCCTACACACGGCTTGTGTGAAAAAAATAATTAAACCAATATCAAATAAACTATTCTTTAGAAAAAAGTTTGTGTATGGACCGCAAACTCAAAACGAAAGGATCGTTTTTTATCAAAGCTTGGTATTTAAGTTTAGTAGATGCGACAAGAAAAGTTTCAGGGAAATCCCCCACTCCAAAAAACCCTTTACATGGAACTTTTTTCACAATGTTTCATTTTATAAAAACTGGCTCAAACGATTTTGATTAAAATACCGTATATTGAAAATATTTACATTTAATATAAAATATACAGGATGTTAATGAACGACGCCGAGGTGATTTGCGAGATTGTGCACGTGACTGATATAAGTAATTTGAGATCGGCGATGCATGGTCTCCGGATAAACATAACGTTAAACGTGTGGGTATCAGGTGCTGATAAGCCGGTGTTAAAGCAAAGCAGGTTGGGCTTAGAATGCCTTTAAAACTGCTGCCCGAGTATACAAATATCGATCTTTAGCAGCTCGTTACTAGCGTTCTCAAGATTTAATGTCGCAAAAATCTGTAAACTCTCGAACTAATCACTTGACAGTGCGACACTGAGCATTCATTAACTACGTTCTTGAGTTATGTAGCCTACTCTGGAGGCGATTTTTTAGCAGCTCTGGTGGCTTAATTCGTAACTTGGAAAGCTGCTATCCCAAAGGTTACGAGTTCGATTCTTGTCATAGAGTAAATGGTTATTATTATTATTATTATTATTATTATTATTATTATTATTATTTATTATTATTATTCCAGACGAAGAGCCGCGATGTGTGGCGTACTGGCACTTCAGAAACTTACAGCCGTTACTTCGAAATTTCAATAAACAGGCCATAAGTCTCCTATCTCAAATTACTTATTTAAGTAATCTACATATTGTGTGAAAATATTTCGTTATAGTTCATCAACACCCTGTATAGTCATTAAATTATAAAGTAATCCCTCTCGCGGTCTTTCTCCACTGCGCGAGAGATCCGAGAGTCGCTGCGGAATGGTGCACTGGAGTCCCTACCTTAAATAAATACTGGCCATCAAGAGGCAGTATAACAAGTTAAAGATGTTCTCGCACAGCAGTATACTTCTACAGACGCTTAGTAATAACACCGCAAGCATTCCTGCTGCTCAGATCAGACGAGCGCTGCCCGTTTGTCAACATTTATCTTAAGATACGTATTTTAGTGCGCGTTATTTATGATTCAATGACCCTATACATCCTACATTTCTTTGGAATAACTCCTGAAGTCCTCTTTATTCTGAATGAACTTTTATATTACTGATAAACCGTAACAGATATACAAAAACTTACTGCACAAGAAATGTACATCTCATTAACACACAATTTATGCAAACCTGCTTTTTATTCCCTGTTATTGATTTCAGTTTTAAATGTGTCTCAAACAGAAGTCCTAGTCCGTTTCATCTCTCTTTTGTTTTATTCCTGACCTAGGAAAGAGAAGCGAATTTCAATTACAATCGCATAGCGACGGCTTTTAAAACATTTGACTATTGCTTTAGCACAGTGTTTTCCCTTATTACTTTCTCTACACGCACTACATAGTGTAGTGAGAAGGTATTGCATTGCACCCAAAAATTCGGTACCGAGATTTCACCGGAAATATATGTTTTGGGTCCCCCTGAATTCAAAAAAAGCATTTTTGGAAAAGGGTCCCTGTGTGTGCGTGTGTGTGTCTGTGTGTCTGTGGACAGCATAGCTCAAAAATGAAAAGACTGTTAATTACCAAACTTGGTATTTAAGTATCTTCCAAGGATGCGATACGAAGATTTTCAAGAAAATCCCCCCACCCCAACTACTCTTTACATGGAACTTATATATATATTCGCCCTCCGTGGTGTAATGGTTACCATGCTAACTTCATATACCCAAGGTCGCGGGTTCAAACCCGGCGGAGGACGATGGATTTTTTCGGGCGTAAAAATCCTTAGCATGGCTTCCTTCGGAAGGGAAGTAAAGCTGTGGGTCCCGTGTCGTAGATTTACGGCACGTAAAAGAACCTCAAGCCTGATAAGAGAGGCCTCTGAGCAAAATTAAGCGATCTTTTACGCCCAATATAGAATGGGACGCTGAGAACCAAAGCAGTTAAAGAGCGTCCATAAATAACAGGCCATTTCCATGGAACTTTTATCGAAAATGTTGATTTTCTCAAAAATGGCCTTAACGATTTTGATTAAAATATCGTGTATTAAAGATATTTACTTGACAAATAAAATGTATATCTTGGGAATAGCCTCTGAAGACTACTTTATTCTGGATGAATTTTACGGAATATTGAATAACTGCTAAACCGTAAGAGATGGACAAAAACTTAAAATAATTTAGGAACATTTATGCATTTGTTCACCCATTGTGATAGGTTTTATAAGGAGAAAAAAATCTGATGTTGCTCAATTCACATGACTTTCTCTACATCTCTGTTACAAAATTTTTTTTTTGTTTCATTTATATAGCCCCCTTTAACATCTAAGGTCATATCGGGGGCTTCGAATTAGAAACATTTAAACCATTTTATTTCCTCAAACACTCCAGACTTCCAGACTCTGTGGGCAATAGGAAATAATACTGGTTAAAGAAAAATTTCCCGCCCCAACCGGGAATCAAACCCGGGACCTCGGGGTGAGAAGTCACCTAGCTGACCATTTGACCACGGAGGCAGTTTACAAATTATTGTTAATAAGCTAAACATACTAAAATATTAGCAGAAACGGTCTTATTACTTAGTTCCTTATAAGTGGAAGGTAAATAAGGGAATACACTAGGCTAAACCGACGGTCAAATGTTTTAAAATGTGGTTGCTATGGGATCGAAATCCTTTTCTTTGCGTGGCCAGGAGTTGACAAGTTCCTGTATGGGAAAACTTGAAGTATGTTAAAACTGAAATCTATATCAGGGAATATCTCGAAAACGGCTAATTCCACGCAACAAAATATATTATGTATATTGTGTTTTATATCGAGATCTATATTTTTTGTGTAATACGTTTTTGTCTATCTCTTACGGTTTACTAGTTATGCAAAATTAATAACATTATACATATTATATACATTTTATTTCTCATGTAAATATAAATATATTTTAATCAAAATCGTTAGAGCAATTTTGAGAAAATCAAGCTTTTCGAAATTTTGTTCATGTAAAGGGTAGTTGGGGGTGGAAGGATTTTCTTGAAAATCTTCATGTCGTATCCTAGGAAGATGCTTGTGTGGACATGTACTAAAAAAAGTATAAACTTTGTTTATGGGGCTTAAATTCATGGCACTAATCTGCCATCTTAGAATTAAAGTTAAAAACCAACTTTTCGTTTTTCAGTTATCGTGTTCACACACACTTATCGCATTGACATTTTTCTAAAATGCTTTATTTGGATACAAGGGACCCTAAAACGTCTATTTGCGGTGAAATCTCGGTATCGAATTTTTAGGTTGAATGCAATACCTTCTCTATACACTATGTACATAGTACGTGTAGAGAAAGTAAAAAGTTGTGTGTATGTGTGTGCCAGTCGACGGATTTTGATAATTTCTTTCACTTTTATAAAGCTCTATTTGTTCTGAAGCATATAGCGCAATTTCATTTCATACATTATTAAACGATTAAAAAGGTTTTACAAAGCCCGTGTACTTGAAAACCAACACAATGTAGCTATAAAAAATCTGATGTGTTCCATTCACATGACTTTCTCTACATCTCTGCTACAAATTGTTAAAAAGCTTATCCTTCTATTTACTTCATGCCAATCGAGAAAAGATTAGCAGTCCTATTACTTGCTTCCTTGTAAGTAGAAGTGAAATAAGGGAGTACCATAGGTTAAAGTGAAAGGCAAAAGCTGGTTGCTGTGTGACTGAAGTTCCTTTGTTTCCTGCATGAGAAAAGAATAAGTTTTTGAAAGCTGAAACAAAAAACAATGAATGTCTCAAAAACGACCAAATCCACGAAAAAATTATATACAATTTAAATTGTGTGTTTTAATGTGCTCTACATTTTTTGTATGCCAAGGTTTGTCCATCTCTTACGGTTTAGCAGTTATGTAAAATTCCGTAAAATTGATCTAGAATAAAGTACTCTTCAGAGGCTATTCCCAGAAAATTCAATATATACATTTTATTTGTCATGTAAATATCTATAATATGCGATACTTTAATCAAAATCGTTAGAGCCATTTTTGAGAAAAACAAAATTTTCGAAAAAAGTTCCATGCAAAGGGTAGTTTGCGGTGGGGGGATTTTTCTCAAAATCTTCCTGTCGCATCCCTAGAAGATACTAAATTTAAATACCAAATGTGCTATTTTACTGACTTTTCGTTTTTGAGTTATCGTGTTCACAGACATACGCACACACACACTGACCTCTTTCTGAAAATGCTTTTTTTTTTTTGATACAGGGGACCCTATCACACAGCAACCATCTTTTGTCTATCACTTTGGCCTGTGGTACTCCCTTCTACTTAAATGAAAGCAACTAATAAGATGCTTTCTACTAATTTTTTCTCGATTAGCATGAAGTAAATAGAAGCTTAGGCTTTTTAACAATAATTTGTTGAAGAGATGTAGAGAAAGTCATGTGAATGGAGCACATCAGATTTTTTTTCGTAGAATGACCATTTCTGAGATATTCCTTGTTATTGGTTTCAGTTTTAAAATACTTAATCTTTTCACACACGGAAATTTGTCAACTCCTGGCATTGTTATAGTGTTTAACGCCCACTTTTACTTCTTGTGGCACCGCAGGCGATTATACTGGTGATACATGTAGTGAAGATGGAACACCGGTGGAATGTGATAGATGGAACCCGAGCCGTCTAGGTGACTCCTGGCAGTACAAAGAAACGGATTTCAACCACATGGTAACCAGCTTTTAACAGATTTGACTATCGTTTTAGTCATGTGTGTTGCATTATTTCGTTTCTACTTACAAGAAAGCATTTCTGCTCGTGTTTATCTCGATTAGCATGAAGTAGATAGAAGAATAAGCTTTTAAACAGCAATATGTTACCGAGATGTAGAGAAAGTCATGTGAATATAACACGCCATTTTTACTTTCTCTAGCCCGTATGTATAATGTATTCCACCCAAAAATTCCATGACAAGATTTCACCGGAAATACATGTTTTAGGACACCCTGAGTCCAAAAAAAAATCATTTTCAGAAACAGGTCCTTGTGTGTGTGAAAATCTCCCCATCCCCTAACTACCCCCACCCCTAACTATCCTTTACAGGGAAAAAATTCCGAAAAATTTGTTTTTCTTAAAAATGGCCTAACGATTTTGGTTAAAATACCATTTCTATCTCAAATAAAATGTAAATCTTGAATTTTGTGTGAATAAATTCTAAAGACGTGTTTATTCTGCATGAATTTTGCTAAAGTTGGTATAACTAGTAAACCGTAAGAGATAGACTTCACAAACAAGATACATCTTGTTAAAGCACACAAGTTATGTCATATACATTTTTTTTCGTGGAGCTTACCGTTTCTGAGGTATTCCTTGTTATTGGTTTCACAGTGTATTATCTTAAATACAAAAAATCATCTTGGGCGTATTCTGCAAAGCCTGGTTAATGTTTTAAGAAAGAATCTATTAAATGTATAAATAACAAAGAGTTTATTCCTAATCTGTTTGCATTACATAAAATTTCCCCTTGCGATAAATCTCGATTCTGTTTGCCAGTCTTCTCAGGCGGGAGTAGCCGTGGAGCTCTTCGGAGGATCACACGAACATTTCCGACCGTAGCCGAACGCGCGAAGTCACCGTCGAGGGAAGAAATGCACTACACACTAATAATTATAATATTTATTCAAATTTAGGACACTTTTTGCACAAAATCAAACGTTTTCGCAACGAATTAATGCATCGGTGTCTTCAAATGAATGTTAACAATAAATGTCATACCAGCAGAAGGAATTTCAATGTAATAACTAACAAAACAGTTGCATATAGTAAATAATTAAATAAATATTTGCTGCGAGTAGTTATATCATGGCATTTACCAATTGACTGCCTCCGTGGTTGAGTGGTCATCGAGCTGACATCTCACCCGGAGGTCCATGGTTCGATTCGTGGCTGGGGCGGGGAATTTTTGGATCGTCTCCTTAGCGCGGTGATATCGTTGCTGCTTGCCAAGCGGCAGATCTGCTTGCCCACCGGCGTGGGCACTTTTCCCCTGCTGGGAGACCGGACCGGGGTGCACTCAGCCTCGTGGGGGCCAATTGAGGAGCTACTTGATAGGCGGCTCCAGGTCGTGAGGATCGCATTAACTGGCCAGGGGGGATCGAAGCGCTGACCACGTCTCACCCCCCAATAGTGCACCCCGTCCATGACGTCTGGGGACGCAGCGGCCAGGCGGTAGGCCAAGGCTCTCTCTGAGCTGTGCCATGGAGTTTTTTGTTTGATTTACCAATTAGTATGCGAGTTCCAAAAATATCGTGAACCTGGTTATTGCGCAAGTTTCAAACATACTTAAAAGTACACTAATACACCAGAGATAGTGTAATGAAATAATGAAAATATGAACGTAGTTCTCTGATCGAATAGTTAATTTAGGTTACATTAAATGTAATAGCTTCCGGCGCTGCAGCCCTTGTTGGCTTAAATCGATGTCCCACGCTCAAAATTTGGTCCAAAACTTTTTATACAACGTGAACGTTGTGAACAATTTCTCCATTCCATTCCCACGGGAGTGTGTATTGGTCCAAATATTTCTCGCATGCTCATTTTTTTTTTTTAACAAAAAGTACAGTTCCGGAGGCTTGTCAGGACTCCGGCGCTGTATTCCTTTTTTCTAGTTTCCTATATTTCCTTAGTAGACCTTATTATTCGTAACGTTTTCCTTTTACATATACATACACAAACATAGACACATTTACAAACACAGAAACACCCATGCCCAAGGCGGGACTCGAACCCACGATCCTGTGTACCACGAAGCGCCAAAGCGAGACACTTTAGCGAGCGCGGCCACCGGGATCGGCAACAGCTGATAGAAAATGCTGGAGGTTGCTGATCCACAATTATTTACGTTCGCTGTCGCAAGCTTGGTTTATGAATCCATTGCAAGAACATGTTATAATAGAAAGAAAAAATCAAGACTAGGCCATGGCAGGCCAAGGAAGAGGTGTACTAGTACATATGCTGCAAATGAACTCGTTTCTGACCCTGTAAATGATTTTAGAATGGACAAACATTTTTTGGAAAGTTGCTGTCCTTAGTTGAGGCAAAAATCGCTCGCCAAGACACAAATATGAGGCAGTCCATGCCAGCAAATCAAAGGTCGAGTTTTTATATTTTTGTTGAGAAAAGAAGGTTTGGCACAAACAGATCCGATAAAATACATTTGCAGGGGTTATAAATACCCAAGTCATTATTTCATAGATCTCTGCCGCACAAAAAAATGTGTATTTCAACAATAGCTCGGCTACTATAACTATATTATTTAGGGCAAAGTCTACAAGATACAACAAAGTTTCTCACAATCACGTTGACGGGAAGGAAGACTCAGCGCTAGCTGCCATCTTATTACGACATTACCACCAGATCGCTCATTTGCTGATTTCATACGTTTCTACCAAAAATTAGAAACCGCTGTACCTGTTGTAGCAAACTGGAATTGGACCAAAAAATAGGACGGAAATTGCATACAATGAAATTATCCGATGTCCCACGATCCAATTTGTAGTTTGAAGAGTATTGGACCAAAATATTTGACCGCGGGACATCGGCTTTAGTTGGTGCATTTAAAAGGCGTATCCTTGTGCTGGTGTAAACATTTATAATAGTCTGATGGATTACCTGTGTACATTTTTCTCTTAGAATGTTACACCGATATTTGAGTCGTTGCATAAAGCATCAGCATGGACTTCGCTTGCCTGAGTCATCCGTGTCTGTAACTGTGCTCACAATCTTGTTTTTAGGTAATAGCTTCGAAAGTCTTTCTTAAGCCTGCTTTCTCTTGTTTCGTTTATCGCATCTAGTTTCCCAGTTAATTTGTAGTATTGCCTCCTGTTGGGAACAACTAGCTGCACTATTACCTTGAAGATGTTTATTACGTAATTTTCAGCACTCTTTTAGGTTCAGCACCCAAAAATAGCGCGTTTAAATCCCTGTGATAGTCCTCTGCACTACATACGGTGGCATTCCGAGTATTGATGCTATCTTTCCTCTTGCAAGCAAGAAGTCACTATTTACAAATTTCAATATCTTTGGGGAATGCATGAGAGACAATCCTGAACAGTCATTTGATTGTAGTTATCACATGCAGTTACAGCACAAGTTGGCATATAAGTGGAAAGAGACGAGAAGGGGAAAGGATGCTCTATATTTGCGAGGTGTGGGGCATGGCAGCAGGCACCTGACTGGCTTCTATGGTTACAACGGATAAAAAATAGGGAACTCCGGTCAATCTACTCTGCACGTCGTCGCTTCCCAGTTAGGCTACTACATGAAGCTTCGGCTCTCCCATACGTGGAGAATGTGATTATGCGCCGGGCTCAAAATCTCTATTCCAGATTGGCCCAACATGAGAACACTAGTCAGATCTCTAGGGAACTACTTAACGCCGGTACAGGGAGTTCCGGAATCCCCGCATGACTTGTGAGTACCCCCGGTAACAAAGGATTCAAACCAGCCCAAGCTGAACTAAGTACCCCCCCCCCCACCTCCCGCACATGAGAGTGGACATCAACATTTAAAAATCTGATGTGTTCCAATCACATGATTAACTCTACATCTCTGCAACTAAATATTGTTAAAAAGCGTATGATTCTATTTACTTCATGCTAATCGAGAAAAAAATTAGCAGAAATAGTCTTATTACTTGCTTCCTTGTAAGTAGAAGCGAAATAAGGGAGTACCATAGGTTAAAGTGATAGTCAAAAGCTGGTTGCTATGTGACTGAAGTTCCTTTGTTTGTATGGGCACGAGTTGACAAATTCCTGTATGAGAAAGGAATGTTTTTCAAAGTTGAAACCAAAAACAAAGAATATCGAAAAAAACTATTATCTCCACGAAAAAAGGTATATAAAAAAATTGTGTTTTTTAACGTGCTCTACACTTTTTGTGTGTAAAGTCTTTTTCCATCTCTTACGGTTTAACAATTATGCAAAATCCTGTAAAATTCATCTAGAATAAAGTAGTCTTCAGAGACTATTCCTAGAAAATTCAAGATTTACATCTTGTTTCTCAGGTAAATATCTTTAATATATATTTTAATCAAAATCATTAGAGCCATTTTTGAGAAAATCAAAATTTTCGAAAAAAGGTCCATGTAAAGGGTAGTTGAGGGTGGAGGGGATTTTCTCAAAATCTTCGTGTCGCATCCCTGGAAGATACTAAACTTAAATACCAAGTTTAGTATTTTACCGACTTTTCGTTTTTGAGTTATCGTGTTCACAGACACACACACGGACATTTTTCTGAAAATGCTTTCTTTTTGCATACAGGGGACTCTAAAACATGTATTTCCGTCAAAATCTCGGTAGCGAATTGTTGGGTGGAGTACAATACCTTCTCTATACACTATGTACATAGTACGTGTAGAGAAAGTAAAAACCATCTGAAATGAGCCACACAAGACACCAGCAGAGCAGCGACAAGGATCAACCGTTGGGGAACCCAGTTGTAGCACTACCTCCTCAACATAAACTGCACCTGAAAAAGCCTCAACCCGTCCTTTGTATTCTTATGTTTATACCTTTACAAGCAGCTCGCACGCATGCTCTCTCAGGTCTTCTCTCAAGCCAAGTGAAGCCTAGCCGATGAGGATAGCCGTGACAAACCGATACTTTTCTTTCTCTACACATACTATGTACATAGTGTATAGAGAAGGTATTGTATTGTACTAACAAATTCCATACCAAGATTTCACCGGAAATACACGTTTTGAGCCCCCCCTAAATCCAAAAATAGCATTTTTACAAAATTGTGCGTGTTTGTGTCTGCCTGTGTGTGTGTGTGTGTGTGTGTCTGTGGGCAGCATAGCTCAAAAACGAAAAGATTGTTAAAAACCAAATTTGGCATTTAGGTTTGGTATCTTCCAAGAATGCAACACGAAGATTTTCAAGAAAATCCCCTCACTCCAAACTACCCTTTATATGGGAAAAGTTTCGAAAATGTTGATTTTCTTAAAAATGGCTGTTTCGATTTTGATTAAATTCTCTTATATTTAAGATATTTACTTGCCAAATAAACTGTATATCTTAAATTTTCTGGGAGTAGCCTCTGAAGACTACTTTATTCTGGATGAATTTTACGGAATTTTGCATAACTGCTGTATCGTAAGAGATGAACAAAAACTTAGTACACAAAAAAGTAGAGCACATTAAAACTCACAATTTATATTATATACATTTTTTTTTTTCGTGGAGTTCATCCTTTTTGAGATATTCCTTGTTTTTGGTTTCAGCTTTAAAAGACATACTTTTCTCATACAGGAATTTGTCAACTCGTGTCCATCCATACAAACAAAGGAACTTAAGTCACATAGCAACCAGCTTTTGACTATCACTTCAACCTATGGTACTCGCTTATTTCCCTTCTACTTACTAGGACCCTTTCTGCTAATTTTTTCTCGATTAGCATTAAGTAAATAGAAGAATAAGTCTTTTAAAAAATTATTGTAGAGATGTAGACAAAATCATGTGAATGGAACACATCAGATTTTTTTTAAATGATATGTTTGAAAACAATTTCTGAAGAAGTATACTTGTCTATACAAATGCACCTTTACCTCAGAAACTAACTGACACCAAGGGCTGACATTTTTACCACTCATTTTCATCTAAATAGACTTTATTCTAACTTAAATGCTTTTATGTACATGGATTAGTTTTTTTAATTCAAAGATAATCGTTTTTCAATAAAATTGTAAGAGATTTATAAACAAATTATACATTTCCTTATAATGAACAGAAGTATTCTAATTTTCGTCAGTCAATATACCTTGAGAAATCTGACGTGATACACTCACATGACTTTCTCTAGCTGCTCTTGCAAAACTCTTACAAAAGATTATTCTTCCTTCTACACAATGCTAATCGATATAAACATTAGCAGAATGTTCTTATTACATAGTTCCTTTAAGTAGAAGGGAACTAAAGGAATGTGCTGTGCTAAAGTGATAGTCAAATGTTTTAAAAGCTATCGTTATGCGATTGTCATTGCAAATCGTTTCTTAGCTTGACAGGAGTAGAACAAAAGAAAAACAGACACTTCCTGTTTGAGAAAAGCTTAAATACTTTACAATTGAAACCAATAACAAGGAATATCTCGAAAACGGTTACCTCCACAACAGAAACGTAGAGGACATAACTTTTGTGTTTTGGCGGGATCTACAAGTTTCGGCAAAATTTATAATTCCCAGAAAATTCAAGATATATATTTTATTTGGGATGTAAATAACTTTAATATATGGGATTTTAATCAAGATGGTTTTGGGAAAATCAAAAGTTTCGAACATTTTTCTATGTAAAGGGTAGTTTGTGGTGGGGAGATTTCCTTAAAAATCTTCGTGTCGCATCCTTGGAAGCTACCAAGTTTAGTGCTTAACGGTCTTTTCGATTTTGAGCTATGAGTTCACAGACACACACACATACACAAGGAGCTTTTAATAAAAATCCTTTTTTCGGCCAGGGGACCCCAAATCATATTTCCGGTGAAATCTCGGATTCAAATTTGTGGGTGGAATACAAAACTTTCTCTATGTACTATATGCAGTGTATATACGTGCTAAAGAGAGTCAACGTTAATGAAAACGAATGAATGTTAAGATAGAGGAAGAGGTGAAACTGGATGAAAGGGAACGTGGCATCATCGACTTCCTCCAGGTGCGTCTTCTCACCACTTTACTTCCGGACCCTTCCTTCCACTCAGAGTGGCTTGGCACGGCGACACAGGATTAGATATACCTAGCTGCTTTTGGCGAACTGACAGTCAACACTATCACACAGTTTTTACTTTCTCTACACGTACTATGTACATAGAGAAGCTATTGTATCGCACTCAAACATTCGATACCGAAAGTTCACCCGAAATAGACCTATTAGATGTCCGCGCGTGTGTATTTTTTTATAGTGTTTAACGCCCACTTTTACTACTTGTGACACCGCAGCCGATGACACTGATGATACATGGAATGAAAATGGAGCATCGGTGGAATGCGAGGGCGGGGGAAACCGGAGAAAGCCCGTCCTTGCGCCACTTTGTCCACCACAAATCTCACATGCGGTCGCTTGGGATGAGAGGCGAGTGGTCTGACCACTCGGCCACGGCGCGGCCCGCGTGTGTGCAGCATAGTTCAAAGACGAACATTGGTTAAATACCAAACTTAGTATTAAGGTGAGAATCTTCCAAGGATGCGAAACGAAGATTTTAAAAAGCCCTACCCACCCCTATCTACCTTTTACATGTGACTTTTTTCGATTTCCTCAAAAATGGCTCTAACGATTTTGATTAATATATCTTATGTATAAGTTATTATTATGACAAAGCAAATGTTTATGTAGTAAACTCTAAGAGACACAAAAACTTACCACACCAAATATGTACATCTCGTTGAATCATACAATTTATGTTGCATTTTTTCCTGGAGTTGATCCGGGTTTTTTTCCCCCCAGGACGATGGATGAAATGGTGAAATGATGCTCAAATGATCTCGGGGTCCATGGAGCTTAAAGTTACTCGACATTTGTCTTCTCAGGATAAGGGAAAACCCCGGAAAAAGCCTTATCCGAGTAACTCACCCTAAGTGAGATTCGAACTCACGACCTTTTGAGTGTGAGGCAGACACGCCACCACCACACTACCCAGCCGGATATTTCTTATTATTGTTTTCAGTCTTAAAATACTTATACTTTTCTCATACAGTAATTTGTCAACTCGTGACCACACAAACAAAGGAACTTCAATCACATAGTAACCAGCTCAGCTTTTGACTATCACTTTAAGCTATGGTATTTCGCTTCTATTTAGAAGGAAGCAAGACTATTTGTTGCAGACATGTACAGATATGAATGCAACACCATTTTTTTAGTTTTGTTTTAGTATATACCGATCAGCTAAGTTAACATAATATGAAGAACCTGAGGTTGGGCTTTGCCTCCTCTAACCTATAACACAATTATTTAGAATGGTAATAGTTGACATACCTACTGAACCAATGGGTAAGAAACGTTTATGGTTAAAGTATTATGTTAAAGGTTATGTGAAATCATTGTCTGATAAGATGTTGAGGGAATTCTCTTTTCAGTCTGTTTAGTTGATGGCTTCTGGTTATTACAAAGTTGTAAGTTCGAGCTGCAGGTACTCTGTGCACGTTATTGAAAAAGGATTTGATGTATTCCTGTAAACGGAAAATTACAAGCTCCTGATGAACTTCACTATTTTTAACGAATCAAGGAACATATGTGGTTTTTTGTCCTGGATGATACAAAAAAAAAAAATCGAAATACCTACATTCACACTACTTTCCCCACCTATGCTGCAACAAACCATTCTTACAAATATATTTATTACTACTTTCTGCACACGTACTATGTACATAGCGTATAGAGAAGGTATTGTATTGCACCCAAAAATTCGATACCGAGATTTCACTGGAAATACATGTTTTGAGACTCCTTGAATCTAAAAAAAACATTTTTAAAAAATGTCCGCGCGCGCGTGTGTGTGTATGTGTGTGTGTGTGTGTGTGTGTGTGTGTGTGTGTGTGGGCAGCAGAGCTCAAAATCTAAATAGCTAAAGCAAAACTTTCCGATCAAAATAAAAAGCTCTCGTCTCTAACACTAATATTTACAAAGTTGGTGATGTTTTAACCCAAATGTTATAAACAACCAGTGTGCAGGATTATTTTCAATAATATATTTACAATTAGTGAACCTCTATGAAAGTTATACCAAAATGAGCGCGAGATTCGAAATATTCACGAGAATTGAAAAAATTACGAAAATCTCGTTTCAAATACCCTTAAGGAAAACCTAAAAATCTACAAGTTTCCTTGGATTGATTTGAAGCTTTAACACAGTAATTGCAGCATTAAGAATACCTTACGTGCTAATTTTCAGTCGTTTGTCCCAAATAGTTCCTGTGATGTTAACATGTTTATAGTATTTTATTATTATTTAATTAAATCATTCCAGACGATGCAATTTCAATTACAGAAATAAAATACTTTGCATTTATACTGATAAATACAGTATTATTAAATTAATGAGATGAAATTTTTATTTGACAATTGACTTAGGAGAAAAAAATTATTATTTGTCATTTTATTAATTTTTTATTTTTGCTATGGGGTTTATTATTTAATTACAAGAGCACTGGTGATATTACAAAAAAATAATTTTCATAAATTTTCTTTTGTACAATTTTTATCCAAGCATAAAATTTTTCAAGTTTCTGTTTTGAAAACTGCATCATGTGGAAAAAATTGAAGCTTTGAAAATTCTGAAAAATATAAACACGAAAAAATAGATTTTAAAGTTTAACATACAATGTAACACTATTTATTTGTAAGTCTAGAATTTCATATTCACCTGTAGCAATTTTTAAATCATGAACATCTACCAACTCTCACGGACTGTTTACATAAATTCCGAATAATATATAAAACAAAGACAAACTGCAAGTCATTGGGTCCGAGCCAAGCTGCACTCTGCCGCCAAAACAGTCTCTATTTCACGGCCAGTAATATGTTGGTGGGGTGTGGAGAGGCCCGTCGGGTACTCTATCTCGCCTATAGTTTAGGATGGGGAGGGCCCAGGTTAAAAAATCGGTGGAACGGCATACCTGGATGATGGCGGGGCAGGTAGAAGCACCCAGTATGAGACATGTTTTGTAACTTTTGAAACATATTACTATACTCACTTTTACTTTCTCTACACGTACTGTGTACATAGTGTATAGAGAAAGTATTGTATTGCACCCAAAAATTCGATACCGAGATTTCACCGGAAATATATGTTTTCGGTCCCCCTGAATAAAAAAAAAAGGCAGTTTTGGAAAAAGGTCCGTGTGTGCATGTGTGTAGTATTTAAGTTTGGTATCTTCCAAGGATGCGAGACGAAGATTTTCAAGAAAATCCCCCCACCCCCAACTACCCTTTACATGGAACTTTTTTCGAAAAGTTTGATTTTCTCAAAAATGGCTCTAACGATTTTGATTAAAATATCGTATATCAAAGATATTTACCTGACAAATAATATGTATCTCTTGGATTTTCTTGGAATAGCCTCTGAAGACTACTTTATTCTGGATGAATTTTACGAAATTTTGCATAATTGCTAAACCGTAAGAAATGGACTACGACTTACCACACAAAAAATCTAGAGTACACTAAAACACACAATTTATGTTATATAAAAATTTCTCGAGGAGTTGATCGTTTTTTAGATATTCCTTGTTTTTGGTTTCATCTTTGAAAAGCTTGTACTTTGAATATGTCAACTGGTGTCCATACAAACAAAGGAACTTCAGTCACCTAGTAACCAGATTTTGACTTCACTTTAACCTATGCTACTCGCATATTACGCTTCTACTTACAAGGAAGCAAGTAATAATACTATTTCTGCTACTTTTTTCTCGATTGGCATGAAGTAAATAGAAGAATAAGCTCATTAACAATAATTTGTTATAGAGATGTAGAGAAAGTCGTGTAAATGGAACATCAGATTTTTTTTTTTTTTGAGTTAACCGTTTCCAAGTTATACTCTGTTATTTTGTCCAATTTTATAACACAGATTTTTCAAACGGAAAGTCATCATTTATCTCGTGTCTCTTTTGTTTCATTCTGGCCACACTGATGACAATCGCATAGCGAGCTATCACTTTAGCCTAGTGTATTCCCTTATTTCCCTTCTACCTGTAAGAAACTAAGTAATAAGATATATATTTTGCTTTCATCTCAATTAGCATGAAGTGTATAAAAGAATAATGTTTTTAAGAATATTCTGTTTGCAGAACAGGTAGAGGAAGACGTGAATTTAACACGTCAGATGTTTTTCTTTCATTTAATTAATTGCTTACTCTCTCTCTCTCTATATATATATATATATACACACACACGCGCGCGCGCGCGCGCGCACAAAATTTTCTTTACTTCTTCCTCCTTCCTTTCTAAATTTATAAGGTCTATTGATTTTTGTAGCAGCTACTGATTTAGAATTATTCTCTTTTTGTTTACTTTCTTTCCTTTCCCCATAGTATGCTTTCTTCTTTTCAATATTTTACTGCTAAAAACTTTTATATGTATTAGCTAGGGTGCCCAACCTCTGCTCTTATGAGCTAATGACGTCATCTAGTCGTGTTACCCCGCCTCCTTCGTTTTGTGCATGGCCAGGTAGGAAGCTTTTCCCGTTCAATCATTCAGTGGCGTTTAACATGATGGCAGGTTTCAAGCGAACCAAACATTGTATTCCAGCAAGAATATTTTTTGTGAAATGGGGCTCCGGTGTAAACACTTTGAAAACGCTATCATTCTGATTATGGCAAACATTTTAATTAGGAAGCAATCAGTAACATCACTTGGCTTTGAATTAATTTTGTCTCAATGACGCTCCCCACAATCTTCAAATGGAACTAGTGACTTTGCAGAATTCAACAGCCATTAAATATTCTCAGAAAAAAGCCTGGGATTCGTTTAAATCTGTTACCAATGAAAAAATTCCCAAATTGCAAAATATTGCTGGAAAACATATATCAATATTCTACATATAAGTATCTGTGAACAGGTATTCTGAAAAATGCATCAAATATTGAAATAGGGTAGAGCAGGATCATTTGGAACGCCTTTTAAGACACTGTTGTTCATCCCTGGCGACAAACATTGATGAACTGGTTACAAGTAAGCAATGCCAACCAAGTCACTAACAAGAATGGCTTTCAAGAAGGTATTTTAATATTTATACCATTCCAAATAACATTAACGTTGCTGAAGCCACCGCCACTGATAGAAAGCGACGTCATAGATAGAGAGGGTGGAGGTAAATCTACCCTCCCCTCTGCCGCTGTAGGTTGGGCACCACTGATCTGTATCATCCTATATAACATTAACGTTGCTGAAGCCACCGCCACTGATAGAAAGCGACGTCATAGATAGAGAGGGTGGAGGTAAATCTATCATCCCCTCTGCCGCTGTGGGTTGGGCATCACTGATCTGTATCATCCCATGTAACATTAACGTTGCTGAAGCCACCACCACTGATAGAAAGCGACGAGATAGAGAGGGTGGAGGTATATCTGCCCTCCCCTCTGCCGCTGTAGGTTGGGCATCACTGATCTGTATCATCTCATATAACATTAACGTTGCTGAAGCCACCGCCACTGATAGAAAGTGACGTCATACATAGAGAGGGTGAGGGTAAATCTGCCCTCCCCTCTGCCGCTGTAGGTTGGGCATCACTGATCTGTAGCATCCCATATAACATTAACATTGCTGAAGCCACCGCCACTGATAGAAAGCGACGTCATAGATAGAGAGGGTGGGGGTAAATCTGCCCTCCCCTCCAGCGCTGTAGGTTGGGCATCACTGATCTGTATCATCCCATATAACATTAACGTTGCTGAAGCCACCGCCACTGATAGAAAGTGACGTCATACATAGAGAGGGTGGGGGTAAATCTGCCCTCCCCTCTGCCGCTGTAGGTTGGGCACCACTGATCTGTATCATCCCATATAACATTAACGTTGCTGAAGCCACCGCCACTGATAGAAAGTGACGTCATAGAGAGGGTGGGGGTAAATCTGCCCTCCCCTCCAGCGCTGTGGGTTGGGCACCACTGATCTGTATCATCCCATATAACATTAACGTTGCTGAAGCCACCGCCACTAATAGAAAGCGACGTCATACATAGAGAGGGTGGGGGTAAATCTGTCCCTCCCCTCCAGCGCTGTAGGTTGGGCACCACTGAACTGTATCATCCCATATAACATTAACGTTGCTGAAGCCACCGCCACTGATAGAAAGCGACGTCATAGATAGAGAGGGTGGGGGTAAATCTGTCCCTCCCCTCCAGCACTGTAGGTTGGGCATCACTGATCTGTATCATCTCATATAACATTAACGTTGCTGAAGCCACCGCCACTGATAGAAAGTGACGTCATAGATAGAGATGAGGGGTAAATCTGCCCTCTTCTCTGCCGCTGTGGGTTGGGCACCATTGAACTGTATCATCTCAAATAACATTAACGTTGCTGAAGCCACCGCCACTGATAGATAGTGACGTCATAGATAGAGAGGGTGGGGTAAATCTGCCCTCCTCTCCAGCGCTGTAGGTTGGGCACCACTGATCTGTATCATCCCATATAACATTAACGTTGCTGAAGCCACCACCACTGATAGAAAGCGACGAGATAGAGAGGGTGGGGGTAAATCTGCCCTCCCCCTCCAGCGCTGTAGATTGGGCATCACTGATCTGTATCATCCCATATAATATTAACGTTGCTGAAGCCACCGCCACTGATAGAAAGCGACATCATAGATAGAGAGGGTGGGGGTAAATCTGCCCTCCCCTCCAGCGCTGTAGTTTGGGCATCACTGATCTGTATCATCCCATATAACATTAACGTTGCTGAAGCCACCGCCACTGATAGAAAGCAACGTCATAGATAGAGAGGGTGGGGGTAAATCTGCCCTCCCCCTCCAGCGTTGTAGGTTGGGCATCACTGATCTGTATCATCCCATATAACATTAACGTTGCTGAAGCCACCACCACTGATAGAAAGCTACGAGATAGAGAGGGTGGAGGTATATCTGCCCTCCCCTCTGCCGTTGTAGGTTGGGCATCACTGATCTGTATCATCCCATATAACATTAACGTTGCTGAAGCCACCGCCACTGATAGAAAGCAACATCATTGATAAAGGTTTTTGTCTGTCACTACCAAACAAATGGGTGGAAGTAAATCTGTCCTCCCCTCTGCCGCTGTAGGTTGGGCATCACTGTTTATTAGCTTTGTCGAATGGATCATATTTATTATTATTATTATTATTATTATTATTATTATTATTATTATTATTATTATCATCATCATCAGCATCGTCATCACCTTTGGAAGTCGGCTCCTTCTTTGACTATGTTATATTTAAGCTGTTCGTTTCCTGACTGTCCGAGATTATTTTTATTTGTTTCTTTCAAAATGTACAATATGGAAATTTTTCTGGAATTAAATAGTTTGGGGTTTCATGAAACCCACAATAAAGCGTTTTTGTAAATAAACATCTGAGTAGTTCAATCACGTGGCCTTCTCGATTTATTCTGCAATATATTATTCTTACAAAAGCGTATTCTTCTATTTACTTCATGCTAATCAGAAAAAATTAGCAGAAATAGTCTTATTACTTGCTTCCTTGTAAGTAGAAGTGAAATAAGAGAATACACTAGGCTAAAGCGATACTTAAATTTTTAAAAACTATCGCTTTGCGATTGTCATTGAAAATCTGAGCTCTATCCATGGCCAGGAGTAAAACAAAAGAGGGATGAAACGCATGAGGAGTCCCCCTTTGAGAAAAGCTTTAACAATTTTAAAATTGAAACTAATAACATGGTATATCTCTGAAAAGGTTAGCTCTACAAAAATATATATGTCGGCGAAATGTTTGTACGTGCATCACTTCCGAACGACTGCACCAAATTGAACATTTTTTTTTTACTGTCACGACAAGGTTTGTGGAAAATAAAATGTTTAAAAATAGTACGGGAAAGTTTTTCAAGTCCCATAATATGAATCAGCATAGAGTGTCAAGGGAACGCATTTCGGTTAATGGCCGCCAGATGACAGTGGTACCACGGTTATTTGTTGCTAAATGGCCGTAGTACTGCTATATTTTCCCTCCCCTTTTAATATTAAGGTAAACCATCAGTTTATCGAGACAATGAGGCAACGAAGCCGTGAAATTCAAATACGTTTTTATGTATTAATTGTCCTTTCCTGACTCCTATCGTTTAAAATACACAAACAAAGAAGCTTGGCGACGAAAACCTAGAGTAAGCACTTATTTATTTGCCACTAGATGGCTGTAGTACTGCTTAAGTTTTCCTCCCCCTTCAATGATAAGGTAACGCAACAGTTTATCGAGACAATGATGCAACGCGGCAGTAATTTTCAAATACATTTTATGTATTAACTCTCCTTTCTTTAATCCTATCGTTTAAAATAAAGTAGCAAGGCAGCTTTCCTGGGGACGAACCCCCAGGGTAAGTTCTTATTTATTTGCCTCTAGATGGCCGTAATACAGGTCAATTTTTCCCCATTCAATGCTAAGGGAATGGACCTGGTTATGGGGTCAATGATGCAAGATAACTGTGAAAATCAAATATATTTCTTATGTACTAACTATCGTTTCCTTGGTCACATTTTAAATAAATAAGTATATTTTTGTTGTTATTCTTTAAAATGAACAACTTATAAACTATGCGCATAACCAATAATCCTTCTTGGAATCTGAAAATGGCGGAGAAATGACGCGACCCGGCTTATAAACCATTTTAAGTTAACTTCCTATTGCAGATGTTGGTTATTTGAGGTTATGTGGTACATGAACTCGCTAAAGAACATGAAGATACCCGCGTCACCATCCCTCTCAACTGATCAAGTAATATTGTGGGTTAAATGGATAAATTTAATACACAAAGCTATCATCAGATAAAAGCTTATCACTTGCTCAACCAGACCTCTTGCTTTTTAGTTATGTCATTGTTAGCCATAAAAATGGATGTCTTGACACAGAAGAAAATAAAGAAAGAGGTGGAAAAATTAGGAGTAGAGGAAAGAAAGAGATTCTGAAGCATGAATGTTACTTTGTGACTTTCTCCTTAATATAATTCATTACCTATTTCAGCGTTTAAACGCCACACTATGAAAGCGCTGCGATTATTGTTATTATGCCAACGGCATCCTTGCTTACCCACGCTGTTAACTTAATTTCATCCTTTCCACTACGTTATGGGTGCGCTGACTTTGTCCTTTTCGCAATGCCAATAATATATGCTACATTGCGCAGATGCAAAGGCATTATTAGACAATGGCAATGGGAAAATTCCTGTTTATACCTCTACTGACCTAATTTCGTTTCCATCAAAATTTTTGTCACTTTACAACGTCAAAGGAAGAATTAATATCGAAAGTGTTCCCAAATATTGATATAAATTAGAAAAACTATGCCATTTTAGCAGCAACTAATAAGAATGTAGATGATTTGAATATAAAAAATCAGAGTAAAATTTATGGACAAATGCATTCATTTAATTCGATCGATTCCATTACCAATCCAAATGAAGTCATCAATTATCTAACTGAATTCCTAAATTCATTGGATTTGCCAGGATTCCGCCACACAATTTACAGTTCAAGGCTAAATCGGTAATAATTATCGGTATTATATAATTTCATTCCAAGAATACCACGAATGCCAACCGACTTTGCTTTTGAATTTAAGGTGCTCAGTTTCCCGTGCGCTTTGCATTCGCAATGACAATAATTCCCAAGGTCAGTCGTTAGAAATGTGTGAAATATATCTTGAATTGTCGTTTTTTTCGCATGGGCAGTAGTACGTTGCGTGCTCGAGAGTCGGCAAACCATCGGCGCTATTTGTCTTCTCTCCGGAAAGAAAATTGTACATTACAAAGTATTACAATGCACTATTGTCAAATTATTTAATTGTAATTTTATTTCATTGCATGGTCGTATCGTAAACGGAAGATTTTGCCTCAGTTTTTCATTAGGTACACCACCCGGGGCGGGCAGCTAGTGTATATATAAATGGTGTGCTTGAGGTATCTACAATAATTGTGCAGTAATATTTTTGTCTATGTCTAACAGTTTATGAACAGGTCTTCAGGTTATTCTCCCAAAATTCAAGATATATCTACATTTTATTTGCCATGAGAATATCTTAAATATAAGCTTTTTAATAAAAATTGTAGCGAAATTTATGAAAAAACAAACCTTCCATAAATGTTTAAATGTAAAGTGTAGTGTGGAATAGGGAAATTTTCTTGAGAGCTTACACATACGGGAATTTGTCAACTGCTGGCAATGCAAAGAGATGGATTTCAAGCACATGGCAGCCAACTTTTGAAAAATGTGATTGCCCTTGTGTCCCTTCTACTTACAAGGAAGCAAGTAATAAGACAATTTCTGCTCATTTTTTCTCGGTTAGAAATGAAACGGCTTGTTATTATTGAAAGACCACTTAATTTTCTCAGAGGTCTCTTTATCAGGCTTGAGGTTCTTTTACGTGCCGTAAATTTACGGCACTGGATCAACGTCTTTACTTCCCTGGAAACCATACTAAGGATTTTTACGCCCGAAAAATCCGTCAATCTCCGCTGGGTTTGAACCCGGCGGACTTTTGCAGCACGGAGGGCGACTGTTTGCATGAAGTAGATAGAAGAGTAAGCTTTCTAACAATAATTTGTTGCAGAGATGTAGAGAAAGTCATGTGAATGGAACACACAAAAGTTTTGTACTTGTGCGTAACAAAGTATTCTTATGAAAGCTTGTTCTTCTATTTATTTCATGTATATCAAGATAAACACCAGCAGAAATTATTGTATATGATATTTCCTTGTACCTGAACACTAAAGGAATATAATAAGCAAAAGGACAGTCATATTACAGTATTGATATTCCGTTCTACTTTACCAGGACGAAAAAAATATGAATAATGACTTCCCACTTAATAAAACTATTGTAAAATGTAAAACCATAACATTTATAACAAACATGTGTTTGATATAAATTATGTGTTTTGAGAAGATCTACACTCTAGGGGCAGTAAGTTTTTGTACATCTCTTAGATTTTAACATCTATGCAAAAGTCATTCACAATGAATAGGACTTCACGGACTATTTCCAGGAAATTCAAGATATGCATTTTATTTTTCATGTAAATATCTTAAATATATGATATTTTAATAAAAATCGTTATAGCCATTTTTGAAAAAATTAAAATATTAGACAACTTTTTTATGTAAATGTTACTTTAGGCTGGGTGAATTTGTTTGAAAATGTTTGTATTAGCTGTTTTTGGTTTCAGCTTTGAAAAACGTATACTTTTCTCATACAGGAATTTGTCAACTCTTGTCCATACAAACAAAGGAACTTCAGTCACACAGCAACCAGCTTTTGACTATCACTTTAACCTATGTTACTCCCTTATTTCGCTTCTACTTACAAGGAAGCAAGTAATAAGACTATTTCTGCTAATTTTTTCTAGATTAGCATGAAGTAAATCTCTTATAAGAACATTTTTTGCAGAACAGGTAGAGAAAGGCATGTGAATGAAACAAATCAGATTTTTATTTTCTCTACACGTACTATACACATTGTGTATGGAGAAGCTGAATTGCACCCAAAAATTCCATACCGAGATTTCACCGGAAATATATGTTTTGGGCCTCCCTGAATAAAAAAAAACATTTTTGGAAAACGGTCCGTGTGTGTATGTGTGTTTGGCTGTGTATGTATGTGTGTGTGTCTGTGGACAGCATAAGTCAAAAACGAAAAGTCTGTTAAATACCAAACTTGGTATTTAAGTTTGGTATATTCCAAGGATGCGACACGAAGATTTTCAAGAGAATCCCCCACCCCTAACTACCCTTTGCAAGGAACTTTTTTCGAAAATTTTGATTTTCTCAAAAAAGGGTCTAAGGATTATGATTAAAATTTCGTATGTTAAAGATATTTACCTGACAAATAAAATGTATATCTTGAATTTTCAGGGATAGCCTCTGAAGACTACTTTATCCTGGATCAACTTTACGGAATTTTGCATAACTGCTAAACCGTAAGAGAAGGACAAAAATTTACCACACAAAAAGCGTAGAGCACATTAAAACACACAATTTATGTAATATAATTTTTTTTCGTGGATTTGGTCGTTTTTAAGATATTCATTGTTATTGGTTTCAGCTTTAAAAAACTTATACCTTTCTCATACAGGAATACAAATAAAGGAACCTCAGTCACATAACAACCAGCTTTTGACTCTCAGTTTAACCTATGGTACTCCCTTATTTCGCTTTTACTTACAAGGAAGCAAGTTATAAGACTATTTATTTCTGCTAAGTTTTTCTCGATTAGCATGAAGTAAATAGAATCATAAGCTTTTTAACAATAATTTGTTGTAGAGATGTGAGAAAGTCATGTGAATGGAACACATCAGACTTTTTTTACATATATTTTTATCAAAACGGTGCAATAATTACAATGTATTTAAAAAACTTATAATTTTCGGATTTAAAACTTTTGAACGGGACAACGTCTTTTGGGTCCGCCAGTATTTTATAAATTATTAATAGTCTCTTCACTCCGGTCGTGAATTATCGACAAGATGAAAACACTCGTGCTATTACTTTCAATTAATTCAGTTACAATGTTTATTTAAAGTTTTATCAAGTGCATCATGTATTTAGTTAACAAAAGGAGTGAAAATAGTCATTATTTGTATTCCTTATGAATGAGATGAGTGCAATAACCTCAAATAAAATAACTTGTCTCCATTTCATAAAATAATTGTTCCATATTTCTATTGTTGCTATCGATATTCGTACATTGGGTGTAGGCACGGTCGGCCATGTCATAATTCAGGAGGCAGTGGAGAAAGAGAAAAACGTTGGCTAAATAAACATGATCGAGTGCGTCAAGTACCATTTGAGAACTAATGTAAGTATTACAATGATAAAATCTCCCTTCCTACATATTATAAATTATTTCGCTGAATTGTCTTATCAAATACAACTCGTGTTTTCATCTCCCGTGGTGAATTATCGACAAGATGGAGACACTCGTGCTATTACTTATGAACATATTTTCTGACAGGAGAGGTGCCTTGACCAGATTGCGAGGAGACGTTTTCATGGGAATGCCCAGCAGCAACTTTTGTGAACGTAATGGGGCGTAACAACGTCCCTCGTAAATAAGAAACACGTAGACAAGCAAAAGCTCCAGAAAAAGCCAATAACAAGATAGTGACCGCAAGGAAGTGACAGGCTGCAGCACCCTCATTTATTTTCACACATTCCTCAGCCACGTCCCTGACCTGAGTTCATATTTCAGAGCAGACAGCACAGATCAGTTGGCAACAGTGACACCATTTTCTTCCTCGTTTACCAGGCGCTCAACCATGCTACTGTCATTTTATAAACAAGCAGTTTTACTTTCTCTACTGCATAGTGTATAGAGAAGGTTTTGTATTGCACACAAAAATTGATACTGAGATTTCACCGGAAACATGTTTTGAAGTCCCCTCAGTCCGAAAAAATAATGTGTACTTTCTCTGCCGTACTATGTAGGTAAATAGTCTATAGAAGAAGTATTGCATTCCACCCAAAAATTCAACACCGAGATTTTACCGGAAATACATGTTTTAGGACCCCCTGAATAAAAAAAATTCAGAAAAAGGTCCATTTATCTATGTCTGTGGACAGCATAGCCCAAAAACTAAGAGTGTTAAATACCAAACTTGGTATTTGGGTTTCCTATCTTCCAAGGATGCGACACGAAGATTTTCAAGAAAATCCCCCCACCACAGACTACCCTCTTCATGGAACATTTTTCGAAAATCTTGATTTTCTCAAAAATGATCCTAACGATTTTGATTAAATTACCTTAAGTTTAAGATAGTTTTATGATAAGCGAAATGTATACCTTGAATTTTCTGGAAATAGCCTCTGAAGACATCTTTATTCTGGATGAATTTTGTACAACTGGCAAACCATATACAACACATGAAATGTACATCTTATTAAAACACACAATTTACGTCATGTATTTTTTTTTAATATATGTAGAGTTAACAGTTTTAGGGATATTCCGGATTATTAGTTTCAAATTTAGCCACGTAAACTTTTCTCAAACGGGAAGACATCTTTCTTCTCGTTTCTCGTCTTTTTTATTCCTGGTAAGCAAAGAGATTGGAATTTCACATAGCGACCTATATATATTGCTTCAGCCCATACATTTTCTTACTTCCCTTCTACTTACAAGGAAGCTAGTAAGTAATAAGACTAATTCTGTTAATGTTTATCTAGATTAGTGCGAGTTGGATAAAAGAATAATCTTTTGAATAAAATGCTTATTTGCCGAACAGCTGGAGGACATATGAATGAAACACATTAGATTTTTACTTTCTCTATACGTGCTATGTATATAGTGAATAGAGAAGGTATTGCACTCCACCAAAAAATTCGATACCGAGATTTCACCGGAAATATATGTTTTAGGGTCCCCTGTATCCAAAAAAAGTATTTTCAGAAAAAGGTCCGTGTGTGTGTCCGTGTGTCTGTGAACACGATAACTCAAAAACGAAAAGTCGGTAAAGTACCAAACTTTGTATTTAAGTTTAGTATCTTCCAGGGATGCGACACGAAGATTTTGATAAAAATCCCCCACCCCAAACTACCCCTTATATGGGAATTTTTCCGAAAATGTTGATTTTCTCAAAAATGGCTCTAACGATTTTGATTAACATATATATTAAAGATATTTACCTGACAAATAAAATGTATATCTTTAATTTTCTAGGAATAGCATCTTAAGACCACTTTATTCTGGATGAATTTTACGAAATTTTGTATAACTGGAGAAAAAAAGTTACCACACAAAAAATGTAGAGCACGTTAAAACACACAATTTATCTTATATACATTTGTTTCGTGAAGTTGTTTTTTTTTTTTTTAATAGATATTCCTTTTTTTGGTTTCAGGTTTAAAAAAACTCCTATTCATACAATCAAAGGAACTTCAGTCACATAGCAACCAGCTTTTGACTATCACTTTAACCTATGTTACTCCCTTATTTCGCTTCTACTTACAAGGAAGCAAGTAATAAGACTATTTCTTCTAATTTTTTCACGATTAGCATGAAGTAAGTAAAAGCATAAGCTTTTAAACAATACTTTGTTGCAGAGATGTAGAGAAAGTCATGTGGCATACAAGGACCATGAAATTTCAAAGCCACCACTAAGCGATCCGCTTTTGAACATCTATCGTTTTAGCGGAACACATTAGGTTTTTTGCCTTCTACTTACAAGGAAGCAAGTAATAAGGAAAATTTCTGTTAATGTTTATCTCGATTATCATTAGGTATATAGAAGAATAAGCTTTTAAAGAATAATTTGTTACAGAGATGTAGAGAAAGTCATGTGAATGGGACACATCAGATTTTTTTAAGTCATCAGTTGGTGTTCGTTTTTTCTTGTTGACATACAAAAACCATGAAATTTCAAAGCCATCACTAAGCGATACGCTTTTAAACATCTGAATAACGCTTTAGCCTACTGTATTCTTATATCTGTAACGAAATGTGTAATGAAAATATGTCCATTAACAATTAGTACTCAGTTTTTTAATAAAGCTCATCAATTAATTACCCTGGACTTAAAATACGCACTTACACATTGGGGTATGTTACCTCAAGATGAGTTTGAGATCGCTTGTGGTTTACCGGAAAATGCGCGTCAGTTGGATGTGGAGTGCAGCAATGGTAGCTCAATTGGTTAAAACAGCTGCCCGGAAACTGAAAAACCCAAGTTCAAATTCTGCCTGTCATTGAATTTCAGGTCTTATTCTACTTTTTATAAGAAAGGTAGAACAATGGATAGCAATGGTCAAGTAAATGCAATAGATCAACTTTAAAATGCTGCCGCTATTCAGTTGTTTCTCTCGATATTATCGTGTTGAGTTACGAAGACTTTTCCTCCAGGTGGCACACGCAAGGCGTCTTCCCTGGTTTCATTAGGTGACGAATATTAACACTAAGGGAGATGGGAAAAAATGGGTGAAGAATGCAAATCTGGTTTTCGAGGTAGACTTTTACTTTCACATGCAGAAACTACATGGCAACTTGGAACAGCACTTATACAAGGGGATGTCAATAAGTCCTCAGAAAATCTAAGAAATGACACTCGTAGCATCGAAAAAATTGTGTTTAGTAACCGTCGTCTCTCACTAGATGGCATTAAAGTTTCAGCTATATCTATCACGCTGTTTTGTTTTCATAGGCTATTGAATCAACAATCTTGTACTTCTTTAGAAAGATGGAAAAAACGAGTTTCGTGCGGTGATTAAACACTTCTATTTAAAAGACTTAACACCGAAAGAGATAAAAACCGAGTTCATGGCACATCTGCTCCTACATTTGCAGCAATTTACAATTGGATAAATGAATTTAAACGTGGCCGCACATCAATAAATGATGAACATCGTTCCGGACGTCCAGTAGAAGTAACTTCCTCCAAAACGACTGGCAAAATCCATAATATAGTTTTGAGTGATCGACGGATCAAAGTTCGCGAAATAGTAGAGGTCACAGCATGTCACTAGGTTCAATGTTCTCAACTATGCACCAAAATTAGGTCTGACAAAGGTCAGAGCAACATGGCTGCCGCGTTTGCTCTCAATGGTGAATAAGCACAATCCGGCGATCGATTCGGAAGGTGGTTTGGCACTTTTCCGTCGCAATATTGGCAAGTTTCTCCATCGATACATAACTTTGGATGAAATATGGATACACTACTACAGTCCAGAGATAAAAGTACAGTCGAAACAAGCGGGTTTTTAAATGTCAACCGCCTCTGAAGAAGACAAAGGTGCTGAAATCTGCAGACAAGGTTTTTTGGGATTCACGAGGAAATATCTACATTGATTACTTGCAGAAAGTAAGACCGATAAATGGAGAGTAATATACATCGTTATTGCACCGGTTGAATGGAGAAATCAAGTTAAATCGCCCTCACCTGGCAAAGAACAAGATTCTCTTCCATCCAGACAGTGTAAGGGTGCGCATTTGCGCAGTTTCGATGACTAATTAAAGTTCGAATTACTACAATATCCACCGTATTTACCAGATTTTGCCCCCCGTAACTCTTTTTTTTTTATCTCGAAATTTGGAAATATTGACGAAATAAAAACACGTCTAACAAAGAGGTCACCTCCCAAACAGATGCCTATTTTGAGTACCTTCCGAAATCCTACTTTTTGTTAGGGCTTGTTGAACGCCCCTCGTACAGCGCTAGGCTGCTGGTTGAGCGATTCATGTTGCGGTGCTTAAGGCGAATGTTTACGATGTAGCACACTTATAAAGCGGTTCTTGCTAGCACGTGTCTTAGAGAGAGCTATGTCAAAACCTGGGGACTGCTCAAACAGCTGGTGATGGTAGCGTTACACCACCATGAACTGCAACAACGTCCCCTGAGGGCACTCGTGCTATGACTGCACAAACTAGCATCTACCTGTAGCATCTTCAACAAATTATTGTTAATAAGCTTATTCTTCTACTTCATGATAATGGAGATAAACGTTACCAGAAACTGTCGTTATTACTTGGTCCCTTGTAAGTAACAGGAAAATAAGGGAATGCACAGGTTAAAGGATAGACTTCTGCTTTAAAAGCCGGTTGCTATGTGAAACAGTTGAAATCCAATTCTCCCTCTTTGCCAGGAGTAAACAAACGAGAAACGAGAAGAACAATGGCTTCCCGTTTGAGAAAAGTCTGTGCCTTAAAATTGAAACCAATAATCCGGAATATGTCGAAAAGAGTATATGACATAGATTCTGTGTTTTAATGAGATATACATTTTTTGTGTAGTATGTTTTTGTCTATCTCTTAATGTTTTCCAGCTAGGAAAAATTCAGAAACATTAATCCAAAATAAAGAGTCTTCAGAGACTATTCCCAGAAAATTCAAAATATAAATTTTATCTGCCATGCAAATATCTTTAATATATAGCATTTTAATTAAAGTCATTAAAACCATTTTTGAAAGGAAGATTTTGCTCAAAATCTTCGTGTCGAATCCTTGAAAGATGCTGAACTTAAATACCAAAGTTGGTATTGTATCGACTTTTCGTTTTTGAGCTATCTGTTCTTAGACACACGGACACACGCGGACAATTTTCTTTGGATACAGGAGTCTCAAAACATGTATTCCCGGTGAAATCTCAGTAAGGAATGTTTGGGTGCATTACAATATGTACATAGTACGTGTAGAGAAAGTAAAAAGTGTTCGTAAGAGCAGGGTGTAGAAGTAATGACATAAAAAGAGGAGTGATTCAAAATGTCAATCAACTGAAGTTATAAATATACAGGCCAATAGAATCTACTTCTCTCGCAATATTTTTCCCGACGATGCAGCTTTTAGTTTCTCTATCGCGCACAGTGAGCAGAAAGTATTGCATTCCACAAAACAATTTGATACCGAGATTTCACCGGAAATACATGTTTTGAGAAACCGCGAATCCAAAAAGTATGTCTGGAAAAAAGGTCCATGTGGATATGTGTGTGCGTATGTGTGAAGGAGTTGGTTATATCCGTGAACATAACTCAAAAACGAAAACTCCGTTAAATACCAAACTTAGTACTAAAGTTCAGTATCTCCCAAGGATGCGACACGGAGATATTCAGGAAAATCTCCCCATCGCAAGCTACCCTTTACATGAAGAAATGTTCAACATTTTAGGCTTTACAAAAATGGCTCCAACGATATTAAAGATATTTACACGACAAATAAAATACTTAGATATCTTGAATTTTCTGCGAATAACCTCTGAAGTCATCTTCGTTCTGATTGACTTTTGTATAAGTGGTAAATCATAAGACAGACAACATTTTACTTTCTCTAGCCCGCATGTACAATGTACATAGTGGATAGAGAAAGTATTGTATTCCACCCAAAATTCCATACCGAGATTTCAATGGAAATATATGTTTTGGGCCCCCCTAAATCCAAAAAAAGTATTTTAACAAAAAGGTCCTTGTGTGTGTCTGTGGGCAGCATAGCTCAAAAACGAAAAGACCGTTAAATACCAAACTTGGTATTTAAGTTTGCTATTTTCCAAGGATTCGACACGAAGATTTCCAAGAAAATCCTCCCACCCCCAACTACCCCTTACATGGAATATTTTTCGAAATGTTTGATTTCCTCAAAAATAACTCTAACGACTTTATTAAAATACCCTATGTTTAAGGCATTTTGTGACAACAAATGTATATCTTGAATTTTCTGTGACTAGCCTCTGAAGACCTCTTCATTCTGTATGACTTTTAAATAACTGGCAAACCGTAAGAAACATACTGCACAAGAAATGTAGATCTCATTAAAACACAGTTTATGTCATATACAGTTTTTTGTAGAGATATTCCGGATTATTAGTTACAATTTTAGCCACTTAAACTTTTCTCGTTTGTTTATTCCTGACAAGCAAAGAGGTTGGACTTTCAATTGTTTCACATAGTGAGCGGCTATGACTAGACGAGACTATCGTTTTAGCCTGTACATTTTCTTATTTCCCTTCTACTTACAAGGAATCAAGTAATAAGACTAATTCTGCTTGTGTTTATCTTGATTAGCTTGCTGTAGATAACAGATTAATGTTTTCAATAAAAGGTTTCTTTACCGAACAGCTAGAGGACATCATTTGAATGGAACACATCAGATTTTTGTAAACACATTTATTATAAAACCGAATTTTTAATGTGAATGGTTTGAAACAGTATCGTGTGAAATATTAACAGGATATCTTATATGTTATGGGTTTTCACAGATGCATAAGTTAAAGTAAACAACGTTGGGAGGACAGGGAAGTTATAATAATCCTGGTCGTTGCGGCAAGAGGAAACCGTAATTTTGGGAACGATGTCGCGTGCTGAATTATTGCAGTCTCCTAGCACCCCCTCCCCCTCACATTTTTCACTGGGCTTAGCACCCCGTACTTTATCAGTCGTCATGGCGAGCCTTCCACGGCCCATCAACTCCATCTGCAGGGGTGCAGGTCAAGAGTGGCCTAAGTCTTCAACATAATGTGCAAGTGTACAAATGAAAGTTAGTTTTATTTATGGACGCTCTTTAACTGCTGTGGTTCTCAGCGACCCATTCTATACTGGGCGTGAAAGACCACTTCATTTTGTTCAGAGGTCTCTCTATCAGGCTTGAGGTTCTTTAACTGCTGTGGTTCTCAGTGTCCCATTCTATATTGGGCGTGAAAGACCACTTCATTTTGTTCAGAGGTCTCTCTATCAAGTTTGAAGTTCTTTAACTGCTGTGGTTCTCAGCGTCCCATTCTATACTGGGCGTGAAAGACCACTTAATTTTGTTCAGATACCTCTCTATCAGGCTTGAGGTTCTTTAACTGCTGTGGTTCTCAGCGTCCCATTCTATACTGGACGTGAAAGATCACTTAATTTTGTTCAGAGGTGTCTCGATCAGGTGTGAGGTTCTTTAACTGCTGTGGTTCTCAGCGTCCCATTCTATACTGGGCGTGAAAGACCACTTCATTTTGTTCAGAGGCCTCTCTATCAGGCTTGAGGTTCTTTAACTGCTGTGGTTCTCAGCGTCCCATTCTATACTGGGCGTGAAAGATCACTTAATTTTGTTCAGAGACCTCTCTATCAGACTTGAGGTTCTTTAACTGCTGTGGCTCTCAGCGTCCCATTCTATACTGGGCGTGAAAGATCACTTAATTTTGCTCAGAGGTCTCTGTATCAGACTTGAGGTTCTTTAACTGCTGCAGTTCTCAGCGTCCCATTCTATACTGGGCGTGAAAGATCACTTAATTTTGTTCAGAGGCCTCTCTATCAGACTTGAGGTTCTTTAGCTGCTGTGGTTCTCAGCGTCCCATTCTGTACTGGGCGTGAAAGACCGCTTAATTTTGTTCAGAGGCCTCACTATCAGACTTGAGGTTTCTTAAGTGCTGTGGTTCTCAGCGTCCCATTCTATACTGGACGTGAAAGACCACTTAATTTTGTTCAGAGGCCTCTCTATCAGGCTTGAGGTTCTTTAATTGCTGTGGTTCTCAGGGTCCCATTCTATAATGGGCGTGAAAGATCACTTAATTTTGTTCAGAGGTCTCTCTATCAGGCTTGAGGTTCTTTAACTGCTGTGGTTCTCAGCGTCCCATTCTATACTGGGCGTGAAAGACCGCTTAATTTTGCTCAGAGGCCTCTCTATTAGGCTTGAGGTTCTTTAACTGCTGTGGTTCTCAGTGTCCCATTCTATACTGGGCGTGAAAGACCACTTAATTTTGTTCAGAGGCCTCTCTATCAGACTTGAGGATCTTTAACTGCTGTGGTTCTCAGCGTCCCATTCTATACTGGGCGTGAAAGACCGCTTAATTTTGCTCAGAGGCCTGTTTATCAGATTTGAGGTTCTTTTACGTGCCGTAAATCTACCACACGGGACCAAAGGCTTTACTTCCGAAGGAAGTCATGTTCAGGGTTTTTACATCCGAAAAAATCCATCGGTTTGAACCTGCGACCTTGGGTATATGAAGTTAGCATAATAACCATTACACCACGGAGGGCGACTCCGCGTGTACGTGTTGAAGTACAGTACTTTCTACTTTCTCTACACGTACTATGTACATAATGTATAGGGAAGGTATTGTATTGCACCCAAAATTTCGATACCGAGATTTCACCGGGTAATATATGATTTAGGGTCCCCTGTATAAAAAACAACATTTTAGAAAAAGGTGTGTGTGTGTGTGTGTGTGTGTGAGTTCCGTGTCCATGTGTCTGTGAACACGATAACTCAAAAAGGAAAAGTCGGTAAAATACCAGACTTCGTATATAAGTTTCGTATCTTCCAAGAATGCGACAACAAGATTTTCAAGAAAATCCCCCCACCCCAAACTATCCTTTATATGCAAACTTTTTAGAATTTTTTATTTTCTCAAAAATGCCTCTAACGACTTTATTAAAATACCTTATGTTTAACACATTTTTATGACAAACGAAATGTATATCTTGAATTTTCTGGGAATAACCTCTGAAGACCTCTTCATTCTGGATTACTTTATATAACTGGCAAATCATAAGAGATATATAAAAACTTACTCCACAAAAACTGTAGATCTCATTAAAATACACACTTTATGTTATATACATATTTCTTGTACAGTTAACCGTTTTCGATGTGTCCCAGATTAATGGTTTCAATTTTAGGCATTTAAATTCTCTCAAATGGGAAGACAGCGTTCTTCTCGGTTCTCTCGTTCCTTTGCTCCTGGAAAGCAAGGAGATTGGAATTTCAATTGAATCACACAGCCACTGCTTTTAAAGGATGGGGCTATCGCTTTAGCCTGTGTATTTTATTATTTCCCTTCTACTTTTAAGGAGCCAGTAATAAGACTGATTCTGCTTATGGTTATCTTGATTAGCATGATGTAGATAACAAATTCATGTTTTGAATAAAAGGTTTGTTTACGGAGTAGCTAGAGGACATCATGTGAATAAAACAGATTAGATTTTTCCCTTCTACTTACAAGGAACCAAGCAATAAAGACAATTTCTGTTTATCTCGATTAGCACGATGTGGATAGATGAATAAGCTTTTAAACAATAATTTGTTACAGAAATGTAGAGAAAGTCATGTGATTGTAACACATCAAAAATTTTTGTTAGGTTAACGTCCTTTAACCTTGTTGCTCATGTCGGACGTTGAATGAAATTGGTGAAATGACGCTCAAATGATCTCGGGGTACATGGAGCTTAAGCTATTACTCGACCTCGTCGTCTTGGGATAAGGGGAACCCCCCCCCCAAAAAAAAACCTTATCCAAATAATGCACCCTAAGCGCGACTCGAACTCGCAAACTGTTGAATGCGAGGCAGACACGCTACCATCCCAGAGTAGTTGGTCCGTGAGGTGCAGTCTTTGTGTGATACCCCTCCTTCTGCTGTTGCTGCTAATACTACCACCACCACGTGTCCTCCATGGTCAAAGGCTAGCCTCTAGTTCCCAAGGTCACAGGTTCAAACCCGGCGAGGGTTTGCATTCATTTTTGTGTGGATAACATCCTTTGCATGGATTCCTTCGGAATGAAAGTAAACGTAACGTAGATTTGTGGAACGTGAATGAACCTCAAACCTGCTTGTGATGCCTCAAATAAGATTAAGCGGTCCTTCACACCCAATATAGACTGGGTCGATGAGAACCACATTAAGAGAGTACTAGCGCTAATTACTACACCCACTGATCCACCATCCATTCATACATCCACACTTCCCTATACTCATCCACCCACTTCCATCCTCTCAACCAACAAGCCACACTTCCCTACACTCATCCATCCACTTCCATCCTGTCAACCAACAATCCACACTTCCCTACACTCATGCACTCTAGCATCCATCCTCTCAACCAACAAGCCACACTTCCCTACACTCATCTACCCACTTCCATCCTCTCAACCAACAATGCACACTTCCCTACACTCATCCACCCACTTCCATCCTCTCAACCAACAATCCACACTTCCCTACACTCATCCACCCACTTCCATCCTCTCAACCAGCAATCCACACTTCCCTACACTCATGCACTCTAGCATCCATCCTCTCAACCAACAATGCACACTTCCCTACACTCATCCACTCTAGCATCCATCCTCTCAACCAACAATGCACACTTCCCTACACTCATGCACTCTAGCATCCATCCTCTCAACCAACAATGCACACTTCCCTACACTCATGCACTCTAGCATCCATCCTCTCAACCAACAATGCACACTTCCCTACACTCATGCACTCTAGCATCCATCCTCTCAACCAACAATCCACACTTCCCTACACTCATCCACCCACTTCCATCCTCTCAACCAACAATCCACACTTCCCTACACTCATCCACCCACTTCCATCCTCTCAACCAGCAATCCACACTTCCCTACACTCATGCACTCTAGCATCCATCCTCTCAACCAACAATCCACACTTCCCTACACTCATCCACTCTAGCATCCATCCTCTCAACCAACAATCCACACTTCCCTACACTCATCCATCAACCATCCATCCTCTCAACCAACAATCCACACTTCCCTACACTCATCCATCCACCATCCATCCTCTCAACCAACAATCCACACTTCCGTACACTCATCCACCCACTTCCATCCTCTCAACCAACAATCCACACTTCCCTACACTCATCCACCCACTTCCATCCTCTCAACCAGCAATCCACACTTCCCTACACTCATCCACCCACTTCCATCCTCTCAACCAACAATCCACACTTCCCTACACTCATCCACTCTAGCATCCATCCTCTCAACCAACAATCCACACTTCCCTACACTCATCTACCCACTTCCATCCTCTCAACCAACAATCCACACTTCCCTACAATCATCCATCCACCATCCATCCTCTCAACCAACAATCCACACCTCCCTACACTCATCCACCCACTTCCATCCTCTCAACCAACAATCCACACTTCCCTACACTCATCCACCCACTTCCATCCTCTCAACCAACAATCCACACTTCCCTACACTCATCCACTCTAGCATCCATCCTCTCAACCAACAATCCACACTTCCCTACACTCATCTACCCACTTCCATCCTCTCAACCAACAATCCACACTTCCCTACAATCATCCATCCACCATCCATCCTCTCAACCAACAATCCACACCTCCCTACACTTATCCACCCACCATCCATCCTCTCAACCAACAATCCACACCCCCCTACACTTATCCACCCACCATCCATCCTCTCAACCAACAATCAACCCATCTACACTCCCCTACACTCATCCACCCACCATCCATCCTCTCAAACAACAATCCACACTTCCGTACACTCATCCACCCACTTCCATCCTCTCAACCAACAATCCACACCTCCCTACACTTATCCACCCACCATCCATCCTCTCAACCAACAATCAACCCATCTACACTCCCCTACACTCATCCACCCACCATCCACCCTCTCAAACATCAACCCATCCTCACTCCCCTACACTCATCCACCCATCTACTATTCGGCTACCCATACCCTCACCTATTCACTCAAGGTTGTGTTATTTTTCGTCAGGATGAACGTTCCCTTTAAGAGGCAGACACACAGCAATTCATCCAATACTGGTTGCTATGACGCAACAGTTGAGACAACGTTTAATGAAGGGCGATAATTTGTCACTTTCATAAGTAGTAATGGCGGTGTTGATAATCGAGCATATTTCATGCTGTACACAGAGGTCTAATGTTACATTTACACAAACTTTTCCATCCACTCTTGTAGAAGCTATTGCTACAGACGCTTTTTTCCCTTCCACTTCGCATTAATTTAAAGTGTATATCCCTAAGTTGCGTGTTAACTTCTGTAACCATTTGTAATATTTTAATTTGGTATTATTTTTTCCTAATCAGGGTTAGCTCTAGTCGTAGATGCTTTGAAAAGTTTCTTCTGACGTTACACCCAGCAAGTAATTCTATTGTTGCCTCAGTCGAATAGAATCGGAGAAGGAATACTTTGAATACATAAAAAGATGATTTCCACAACAATAAACTTCTTTTCTTATGGATATATTATTACATTACGCGGATGGGGTATATAAAACACTGTTTTAACTCGATACTGCACTTGTAATATTATTCTCTTACACTTGCAAAATAGCATTTGTTACGTGTGCGTACTCTAGGATTGCCAACCTTAACTGAAGCTAAAACAGGAGCTCAAATAATGCATTGTTATTATAATTATTATTCACAACACATTATAGGTGGTACAACAACAGGAAGCACGTATTTATTTAACACGATACTCACCTTTAATATTGCGAATCCAGCCATTTCTGTGAGTCTCTAGTTTCCTTGCTAGTTATACTTCTTTTCTGATTTCAAGTTCTTTCCCGTTCTCGGATTTGACAAATTTATCAAATTCAGCACATTTCATATGGTAGTAACAATTCATTAATAGTTGGCTTTAACCATTTCCACGTTGTTTCTTTCCTTGCTCCAGATATTTAACATCACACTGAAAATCCGCTCTACAAACGCTCTGCGGTACTCTTGCAGACCAGGTTACCCTGTCATGGCGGACGCTTCTTATGTGCAACGCAGAATGCCAACATGCACATTTAAAAACCACTACGCTTATGCAACATTAGGAAATAGTTGGTACGTAATGAGCTGGTCAAAACAAAGGCATTTGTACATAAAGTATCTGCAATGTAAAATATGAGTCAAAACAACAGTGCGGGAAATAATAACCTCGAAACCGAAAGGAACGTATAGTTACAGGAAGGGTAATATAAGAGAAATTATTCATAATGTACGGAAAGGAAATGTTTAACTAAAATAAACATAATCGCCCAAACTGACCAAACAAATAGCGGTAAAACTATACGAGCACACACACACACACACACACACACACACACACACACACACACACACACCAGTCTTAAGAAGTAGTTTAAGTGACTTTTACTGGCGATCCAAATTTGAAAGTGTTGAAAACATTAAGTTGTCCATATGTGAAAGTCGCCAGATTGCCGAAGTTTTGCTTACTTCTTGGGATCATTGGGGTTTTAGCTTCAGAGACCCCTTGGCTACGCCCTGTCTCGTTCCGCAGTAGCGGCCTTCGGTCACATGCTACACTCCTCTACTTATAAAAAATATCCCTCGGCTACGCTTTGCAGCTTAGGGCCCTAAACGTTTATAATATACCAGTAAGTAACTTCAAAGTGGCTCTAATGACGAAATAACAAAAGTAATGTCAAGTGGTGGAACCATCGTATACTAATAATCAAATAGCGTAGCTTCCTGACGATTTTAAATATACATCTCTCTTTTCAGATATATATATATATATATATATATATATATATATATATATATATATATATATATATTTTTTAATTGAGGGTTAAATCAGCGCCAAGCAACATAAAAGAAGCCTTCTACACCTAAATCAAGAAACAGAAAGGAAAATGTCGTACAAGTAAACGCAATCACCCGAAGCAGTCAACAAATAGTTTATTTTCCCTTATGTGGACATGATTTTAACTCTCATTTTAGATGGTGATGGAGTATTACTTGTAATTTGCAACTTAATTGTTGGTTTTAAGGTCTAAAAATACGTGATTTATATCATTTCCAAAACTACTCTTTTCTTGCAAAACATTAGAACAATCATCAAACATCCGGAAGGAATACATCGCACCATTAAACATCTCGAAGAAATACATCGCGCCCAATGACGTCACCGCAAGCTATGTAACAACCTCTAAGCATTGAAAACGATTTGCTGAGGACTTGGGGATTTTTTGGGGTGATGTTTTAAATCAAGGCTGTCTGCCTGACGTTACGCGGTACCCTAACCTGGTCTGCTAGCACATGTTGAACAACTTTCAGCAAATTATCTGCTTTGTATCCCTTAGAAAATGTCACTCATTTGTTTGAAATATTTGAGTCTGGTAAGTTTATGTCTATTTGTTCTTCTGCACAGCTGTATTATGTAGCGGCAACAAGCGGAGACAATGTTGCTTTTTCATTTTATTGTCGGTGCTTGCAATAAAGAAAGCTGACGAACAAATGAACTTCTATTAAAATACATTAGAATTCGTTGCGACAAATCCTCAATGCTTCCAACTTATGACACGATCTGATAACAAAAGAATAATCAAACTGCAAAATTTAAATGACTCCATTTTCATTATTTGGCTTCTGCTAAATTAAAAAAAAAAAAAAAAAGGTATGAACTTAGTCTAATTTAAGGGCTCAATGTTCATTTGAAATCATTGGCGGCAACATTTTTTGAAGAGAGTATTGCAAAGCTTGTGCACAGGTACGATAAATGTCTCAATCTTTTCGGTGATTATGTTGAAAAGTAACCATAAGCGCACAAAACTTTTAGTAATAAAAATTGTTTTCTATGAACTTGTCTTTTATTTATAGCCTATCTGAGGTTGAAAAAAAGGCCCTCGTATTTGATGGCAGCCGCAACTTTAAACACTAATTCTTTTTGTGACCACTAATACACTGGTTATACTACTGGGTATTCGTAAAGTTGCCACTCCAACTCAGAGTTTATTGTTTTTCTCAAATGTTATCACAGATACAAACTGAACGGTATGCACACATCTTTACACAATGAAACCAATATTGAACCTCATGGTTAACAATTCCTCAGTCTCTGAGAACATTAAGCACATTGACCGGTTAGTAAACTTTTTGCGCGCATTTCTTTCGCGGCGTTCCAGTTCACGGCAACTGCTGAAAATACTCACTGCTTTCGTTCAAACATATGGTTACATGTTCCACAACACTTTTTACTTTCTCTACACATACTATGTATATAGTGTATTCCACCCAAAAATTCGATACCGAGATTTCACCGGCAACATACGTTTTAGGAGCTCCTGTAACCAAAAAAAATTAGAAAACGTTCTGTGTGTCTGTGAACACGACAACTCAAAAACGAAAACTCGGTAAAATACCAAACTTGGTATTTAAGTTTAGTATCTTCCTGGGATGCGACCCGAAGATTTTGAGAAAAATCCCCCCACCTCAAACTACGCTTTACATGGAGAAAATTTCGAAAGTTTTGATTTTCTCAAAAATGGCTCTAAGGATTTTGATTAAAATACCATACATTAAAGATATTTTATGACAAATAAAATGTATACTTTCATTTTTCTGGGAATAGCCGCCTCTTTAGACCTCTTCATTCTGGATGACTTTTGTATAACTGGCAAACCGTAAGAGATGTACAAAAACTTAATAAACACAAAAAATGTAGATCTCATTAAAATACACGATATGTGTCATATAACATTGTTTTGTAGAGTTAACCGTTTTCGAGATATTCCGGATTATTAGTTTCAGTTTTAGCCACAAACCTTTCTCAGTCGGGAAGACATCTTCTCGTTTCTCGTTTGTTTACTCCTGAAAAGCAAACAGATTGGATTTTCAATTTTGTTTCATATAGCGGCCTGCTTATCGCTTTAGCGTATGCATTTTCTCATATGCCTTCTTGATTATCATGAGGTAGATAACAGATTAATATTTTGAATAAAAGGTTTGTTTACCGAACAGCTGGAGGACATCACATGAGATTTTTGCCCTTCTACTTACAAGGAACATTTCTGCTCATGTTTATCTCGATTAGCACGAAGTAGATAGAAGAATAAGCTTTTTAACAATAATTTGTTGCAGAGATGTAGTGAAAGTCATGTGAATGTAACACATCAGATTTCTTTATGACAAATGAAATGTAAATCTTGCATTTCTGGTAATAGCCTCTGAAGACCTCTTCATTCTGGATGACTTTTGTATAACTTGCAAACCGTAAGAGATAGACAAAAACTTTCAAAACAAAGAATGTAGATCTCATCAAAACACACAATTTACTTTTTTTTTTTTTTTTTTTTTTTCTCTGTAGTTAACCGTTTAGGAGATATTTGGGATTATTATTTTCAGTTTAGCCACTTAATCTCAAACGGAAAGCCGTCTTTCTTCTCGTTTTTCGTTTGTTTACTCCTGGAAAGCAAAGAGATTGGATTTTCAATTGTTTCATATTGCGACCGGCGTTTAAAGGACGATTTTATCGCTTTATCCTGTTCATTTTCTTATTTCCCTTCTACTTATAAGGGATCAAGAAGTAAGACAATTTCTACTAATGTATATCTGGATTAGCATGATGTAAATAGAAGAATACGCTTTTTAACAATAATTTGTTTAAACACAACGTAAAACACCTACATACGAGTTGTTTCTACTGCAAAGACCCCGATATCACCTTGCATGTTAAAGGGAGCTATAAGAGAAACTATAATAAAAAAAAATCTGATGTGTACCATTCACATGTCTTTCTCTACATCTCTGCAACAAATTATTGTTAAAAAACTTATACTTCTATTTACTTCATGCTAATCAGAAAAAAATTAGCAGAAATAGTCTTATTACTTGCTTCCTTGTAAGTAGAAGCGAAATAAGGGAGTACCATAGCTTAAAGTGATAGTCAAAAGCTGGTTACTATATCACAGAAGTTCTTTTGTTTGTATGGACAGCAGTTGACAAATTCTTGTATGAGAAAAGTATAAGTTTTTCAAAGCAGAAACCAAAAACAATGAATGTCTAAAAAACGATGAACTCCACGAAAAAAATGTATATAACATAAATTGTGTGTTTTAAAGTGCTCTACGTTTTTCCTGTAGCAAGTTTTTGTCTCTTACGATTTAGCAGTTATGCAAAATTCTGTAAAATTCATCCAGAATAAAGCACTCTTCAGAGGCTTTTCCCAGAAAATTCACCATATACGTTTTATTTGTCAGGTAAATATCTTTAATATACTAAATTTTAATCAAAATCGTTAGAGCCATTTTTTGAGAAACTCAAAATTTTAGAAAAACGTTCCATGTAAAGGGTAGTTGGGGAGGCGGGTATTTTTCTCAAAATCTTCTTGTTGCATCCCTGTAGGATACTAAACTTAAATACCAAGTTTGGTACTTTACCGACTTTTTGTTTTTGAGTTATCGTGTTCATGGACGCACGGACACACACACACACACACACACACACACACACACACACGGACCTTTTTCCGAAAATGCTTTTTTTAGATAAAGGGGACTCTAAAACATATATTTTCGGTGAAATCTCGGTATCGAATTTTTGGTTGGAGTGCAATACCTTCTGTATACACTATGTACATAGTACGTATAGAGAAAGTAAAAATCTGATGTGTCCCATTCACTTGACTTTCTCTACATCTCTGCAACAAATTATTGTTAGGAAGCTTTTGCTTCTATTAATTCATGCCAATCAAGGAAAAATTAGCAGAAATAGTCTTGTTACTTGCTTCCTTGTAAGTAGACGCGAAATAAGGGAGTACCATAGGTTAAAGTGATAGTCAAAAGCTGGTTGCTATGTGACTGAAATCCCTTGTTTGTATGGACACGAGTTGACAAATTCCTGTATGAGAAAAGTACAAGTTTTTCAAAGCTGAAACGAAAAACAAGGAATATCTCAAAAGCATTCAACTCCACGAAAAAGCTGTACGAGAAAAACAGAGTACGGGATTTATAGACAGGTGCCTTTGTATATTTGGGGTTTAAAGGCAAATATTGATTTTGGGAGGAAGATTTTAGGGATGATGTAGGCGTATTTCCCTTTTATTTTTTACAATTAATATCATTTGCCCTACTCGTACTATGTACATACTGTATAGAGAAGCTATTGTATTGCACACAAAAATTCCATACCGAGATTTCACCGGAAATATATGTTTGAATCCAAAAAAAGGTCCACGTGTGTGTACGTGTGTGTGTGTGTGTGTGAGACTGTGGACAACATAGCTCAAAAACAAAAAGACCGTTGAATACCAAACTTGGTATTTTAGATTGGTATCTTCCAAGGATGCGACATAAAGATTTTCAAGAAAATTCCCCCATCCCCAACTACCCTTTACATGGAACTTTTTTCGAATTTTTTTAATTTATTAAAATGGCTCTGACGATTTTGATTAAAATATCGTATATTAAAGATAAAATGTATATCTTGAATTTTCTTGGAATAGCCTCTGAAGACTACTTTATTCTGAATGAATTTTGAATAACTGCTAAACCGTAAGAGATGGACAAAAGCTTACTGCACGAAAAATGTAGAGGACGTTAAAACACGCAATTTATGTTATATACATTTTTTTCATGGAGTTCAACATTTTTGAGACATTCCTTGTTTTTGGTTTCTGCTTTGAAAAACTTATACTTTTCGCATACAGGAAGTTGTCAACTCCTCTCCATACAACCAAAGGAACACCAGTCACATAGCAACCAGCTTTTGACTATCACCTTAACCTATGGTACCCCCTTATTTCGCTTTACTTACAAGGAATCAAGTAATAAGACTATTTCTGGTAATTTCTTCTCGAATAGCAAGAAGTAAATAGAAGCATAAGCTTTTTAACAATACTTTGTTACAGAGATGTAGAGAAAGTGATGAGAATGGACCACATCAGATTTTTCTGCACTACATGCCGCCCTAGATATACCCTCATTAAGCTCTGGATGGAAAACTTCCGCCCCTCGACAGTATTCTCACACTCACTCTTGGAAACAAAATACCACGCCATTAACCTTTAGGGCCCGCCGCCGGCAGGGGGCAGCCTGCCCCTTCCCAGGAGCTGCAGCCCCTTCCAAAGGTCGCAACCTCTCTTTTATATAATATATGAGACTACCTTTCACACTATATTTCCACGACAGCCATAAATTACAAATAAGGGTTGCTTTTGCTTTCTCTACGCGTACTATATACACAGTGTATAAAGAGGAGACTATATTTCACCCACAAATTCGATACCGAGATTTCACCGGAAATATATGTTTTAAGATCCCCTGAATTAAAAAAAAAAAGGAAGGCATTTTAGAAAAATGTCCGTGAGTGTGTTTATCTGTCAGTGTATGCGTGTGTGTCTGTGGGCAACATAGCTCAAAAATGAAAAGTCCATTAAATACCAACCCCCAGCTACCGTATACAAGGAACATTTTTATTTTCTCAAAAATGGCTCTAGCGATTTGGTTTAAAATATCGTATACCAAAGATAGTTATATGACAAATAAAATGTTTGTTGAGACTGAAATGTCTATGAAGTTTCCTCTATATTAATTATTTATTAATATATTAGCTAATATTTTTCTTATTATATGTATTACTCATTTTAATGTAATTGCTAGATTCTTAGATAATAAATTGTGCATTGAATTTGGCAAAGGCAAATGATAACATTGTAACCGAATATTATGTAAAATACTCAATTTTATTTCATATATGGTAAATTCATGTTTAAACGTGTTGGGAAACGCTTTGGATTCCGTTAAAGACTTTCACATACTTGGATTTTGGCGAAGCCACTCTATTTTCGAATGTTTTAGAAGCTTGACGCCGGAAGTAGCGTTGATACACGGGTCACGTGGTAATTTGCTCAGCCAATCAGCGTATGGCTGATGCGTATGTGACCAATGGGCTACTCCTACGTCACGCAGTTTCGTGACCGTACGGTGGGAGTGAAATGAGGTTCGTGCGGAGATTGCTGATTCAAGCGCTGCCATTCTGATGAGACTAGAAGTGTTTATAGAAGTTGGCGCCAAGCTCATTGAGCAGCCACGTGTGTTCAAACATGTTATATTAAGGGGACATGTTACTAACTAACAAGTGAAAGCTTTAACGCGGCAACAAAGTATTAATAAAACCCTAATTCATGAAAAGTCAGACTTGCTGCATTTTATTTAGTATCCATATATAACACCTCCATAGCTGCTGGAATCGCTGCTTCTCTGCCAACCCTGAGGTAAAATCACATAAAACTATAAGACCCCTGCTAAACTCAATAACAATTCTGAGACCAGCAAGTGATACTAAACTCTAACAATGAGCAATCCAGAAGTTCTAAGCATCCGCCTGGTATAGAAGCCGAGAACATCGCAGCATCACCCCGGAACCGCTTCATAAAGTGGGGAATTTTATGGGAATAACCTCTGAGAACAGCTTTATACTGAATGAATTTGCGGACTTTAATATAACTGGTAAACCGTAAGAGGTAGACAAAAACTTACTTAACGGAGAACATAGGGCACGTTAAAACGCACAATTTATGTTATATACATTTTTGTCGTGGAGTTGGCAGTTTTGGAGATTTGCTTGATATTGATTTCAGCTTTAAGATACTTAAAACTTTTCTAATACAGGAATTTGTTAACTCCTGGTCATGTAGAGAAAAGTTCAACCAGTTCCAATAACAATTATTTTGTGTACACAAACATCCATGAAGCTGGAACCAATCCTCGTCCATGTGAGTCAATTTCACCATTGTATACAATACAATATTGTATTAACGAATCATAAATAAATACACGCTGTGCAGGAGAAAACAAATGCTGAACCATAATACACCTTGTGACTAAGTACAGGACAAAATAATAAAGCACACTGGTAATAACTCAACCACACGATATCACCATCAGCCCAATACTGCACTTTCAGAACAGAGAAAAACAAGTCAGCACCGTGACCTTGTGTACAGCAGCGTTTACGTCTGCGCAGTGGGAAAACAACGTGCAGCGTTTCGGATATTTTGGGTCGCATGATATAATACATAGCTCAGGACGTTTCAAACCTCTTTAGACCCTCCAATTTTTGCTGTATTTAGTACATGCTATTACTAAGCGGACAAAATGAGAAACATGTGCGTTATACATATTGTTCTCTATAAATTTAAAACTATTTGTACTTGTTCATCCTCTCTACATATGTATGTATAATGCTTAACAATTTAACATTTTAACATGCATTTAGCTTTACTTTTACGACCGGCCAGATAGTATTTAAATAATGGGACCCCGTCTCAAATGCACGCGCCTATACCTTACCGCCCCGTAATCGACCCACATGTGTGAACGGTTTGTTTTCGATCACTCTTAGCTTATTGTTGCCGACGGTTTCCTTTCCATTCTGGATCTAGTGCCACACCTGTGTGAGTGAACACGTTTGCGGTCAGCGGGTGCATTACATCAAAGCTCCGTTTATCGTACCTTGATGAAAAGGTCACACCTGTGTGTAAAGTACACGTGACAATAATGACTTCTACTACATAAATGTATTGCTATGTCATCGACAGGTTGAAAAGGAGGCAACCTGGCCTAGAAGGTTTCAGTTTCGCAGTGAGTTCGGAGCGTACAGTCGAATTGAAGAGCTGAAGAGTCCAGCGAATAACTCATGCCATATAATTGCAATAAAGATATCTATTGGTAATAAAAATATGTTGTACACTGCTGTCAGAAGTGGGATTCAACGTTACGACGGAGGAAATTATGAAAATTCTACTTGCCGAAATCAAGAGTAAGGACACGAAGTATGGAAGAAATGAAATTGGGAATGGAGAAGATGAGAAACGAAATAGTGACTGTGAATTGGCGATGAAGAAGATGAAGGCGGAGATATCGAACAAAATTGGCCAACAACTGACGGCGTGAAGATGGACGAGGAAGAACTGGGGGAAATATGGAAGAGCTTGGTGGAACGGTGAAAGACCAAGACCAACGCCTGGAAGACCTTCGAGAAAGAGCTAGGGAAGAGTCGATGACAACGGCAAAAACCTGAACACCATGATAGAAAAGATGCTCGAAAGAAGCTGAAACATGTGAAGATCGAGACGACAGGAGACTTGAAATAATGCGTAATTGACGGAACAATAACCTTCGAAGTCTTCCACCGACGGTTCGCCACCATCGCCACTTACAACCAATTGTCAGCCGGAGGAAGCGTCACACGTGATAGCCAGACTCCAGGGAAGGCGGCCGAAGTACTGAATGCGATTCTGACGTCGGCAGTGGCCGAACACATCTGGGAGGCACTCGAGAACCGTTTGGGATCCATCACTTAGCCGCAGTCCACCGTAGTCAACTAAGTTTAGCGTTACAACAACCAAGGGAGACGATGCAGGAGCTCATCCTGGTAATAGAAAAACTAGTGAGTAAATCCCTGTCGAATCTTCTGCCTAGTTACGTACCCCAGGAAGCTGCCTACTGCTTCGACGATGGTCAATGCAATGCCGAGATACGACAGCGCCTGATTCTCGGCTACGATAAGAGAATCCACGAAGAGTTAACGGTAGCATTAAGGGTGGAAGCGGCCAAGATAACAGCTGCACCCACCTTGGAGAAGAGGAGTATTCGCTAGTACAGAGAGAGAGAGAGAGAGAGAGAGAGAAAGAGAGAGAGAGACCTAGAGACGATAGCCTTCAAACAGGACAGGACATCTAGCGAAGACTGTCCACGACAAATGCAACTAGTAGGCGGGAAACATTGGAGCGACGCATCGGCGCCGTCATTGCCAACACCGTGAGAGGCTTTACGTGCCCCGGGCAGAGAAATGGACGACAGCCTTATCACAGACAATTGGATACAGGGAAAATTGTGCCAGGTACTACTAGACACAGGTGCAGCCGTGTCAGTAATCGGTTCTGACGAGGCAAAAGGCAAGCATAAAAACCCAGTCGGCCATATCAACTAGTGATGACCTTTGCCTATGAGAAGAAAATCTTGCTGGAGCTGTCATTAGGACGGAGCACTGTGAATCTGGAGTATTCGTCCCGAGGCTGTCTGAGGTTGTGATACTGATATAGGATGCCCTCAGAAGCCACGAGGCGGCGGTCGAAGTCGGCCGGAGGATCTTGCGACTTGGCCGAAACGAGATGGCTTCAGAGCCCCAAGAAAATTCGCGAATCTGAAGGGTGCTGAGGGGCGATGTATTTGTGCCCGCAAGAAGCGAGGTAACGGTAAAGACGCACTTGGAGGACCAACGTCCAAGGAGCCTTTGTTATGACTGAGAGACACCATTGAACGGGTTGTACGTTGCCCAAGCACTGTGCCTTGCCGGGAGCAAGTGCCCTGACGTTGAATCCAACGGACTCTTTCAGGACATCCAAGCCGGGACGAAGTTAGGAAAGGGTCAGCTAGCATGAGTGCATCGCCGTGCGACGTAACCGAAGAGCCACCACTGTCACAGCATCTCGGGTCCCGGCTGAAAGCCTTGCTGAAGAGAGCGGTCGACCATCTTACAGCTCCACAACTGGAGAAAGTCAGGCGTCTACTTAGCCGATACCAGTCTGTCTTCAGCAAAGGGAACGGCGATTATAGCCGCATTAACCGACACACCGACGACACCGAAGACTGCCCGCCTATACGCAACCACCAAGACGTGTTCCTCTGGAAAAACAGGTGGAGGCACGGGACATGCTGGAAGACACGAGATCTAGGGGAATCATTGAAGAATCTGACAACCCTTGGTGCCCCCCCTGTAGTCTTGGCGAAAAAGAAGAACGGAGAGCTACGTTTCTGCGTGGACTACATGGAACTGAATACTGTCACAAGAAAGGACGTTTCCCCTTACCCCGGATTGACACACTTGCTGGTGCTCAATAGTTCTCGACTATGTACTTGAAATACTGACAGGTGGCCTTAGGTCCCAGAGACAAAGAGAAGATAGCATTCATGACTGCCCAAGGGTTTTGGAAATTTACGGTTATGCCCTTTGACTTCTGTAATGCGCCAGCCACCTTCCAGGGCCTCCCAGTGGCTTCACTGATGGGATGCTTGACTTAGGACGCATGCCTGCTATATCTGTATGACATCAGTATCATAGGCCATAACTTCGAAGACCATCTCGAGAATCTGTCCAAGGTACTGCAAAGGCTGCTAGCAGCTAACCAGAAGTTGAACGCAAAAAAGTGCCAACTCTTCTGCAACGAGATAACTATTTGGGCCACATAGTCTTCACCATCTGGGGCGGCCACGGACCCAGAGATTTTCCTGGCCCGAAAGACAAAAATTCGCGAGAGGTTTCTCCAACATCGCGAAACCCTTCACTCGAATAACGCAAGAGCACCGGCTTTACTCGAGTTCAGAAGAGGCATAAGGTGCGTTGCATGTGCTTAAATCGGCACTCTGCAGTGCGCCTATTTTAAGCTGCCTACAACCTGCTAGTGATTTTGTGGATACCGATGCCAGCTACATTGGCATTGGAGACATTCTATGTCCAAGATATCCAAGACCGTGTTATAGCCTACTACAATAAGACGCTCTCCAAATCAGAAAAGAATTACTGCGTTATCCGGCGAGAGCTCCTGGCAGTAGTGAAGGCGCTGGAGCACTTCCACAAGTTTCTGCACGGTCAACAAATTCACCTGGGGTTAGCCACTCCGTCCTCACGTGGCTGTTGAAATTTTGGAACAGCCCGTTGGGTCCAGAGGCTCCAAGAGTACAACTTTACATCAGGACATCGGAAAGGGGAGCGACAACAATGCAGGTGGCCCTGTCAAGAGGAGCGCGGCCACTGACCTAGGGACACTCCTGAAGAAAGTAGGACCGGGACTAGACCCATCTGGGAGGGCATCGCTGATAAGAGTAGTGTGTACTATTGGGCCCAATAGAACTCATTGAAGGACAAGGAAGGGATATTTTTCCGGGTGTGTCAGTCACCTGATTGGAAGACCCAAAGAGAGCAACGGGGCATGGTCACGGAAGTCCTGGAGGAAGTGTGTGGGGACTTCTGGAGGACATTTGGGACCCAACCGAACCATCGACAAGCTCCGCCAACAGTACTACTGGCTGCAACTAGGAGCAGACGCTGAGAGGTGGTGCCGACAATGTCACGTGTGTAGCAAGTTGCGGCTCACAGGCCAGGATCCGGGGTTGTATACAGCACAATAAATTGGGAGCACCTTTCGAACGAATATCCATTGATTTAGCTGACCTAATACCCGTGTCAGACAGGGACAACAAGTATCTGTTGGTCGCCATAGATTTCTTCACCGGAGATGTACGCCATCCCTAACCAGGAGACCAAGATAATCGTGAACTGCCTCGTAGAAGAACTGTTTTGTTGCTATGGGGTATCGTTGTAGCTACACAGTGATGAGGGCACCAACTTTGAGTCTAACCTAATGAGAGAGACACTGGAGCTTCTTGGAGTGCACAAGACACATACAACACCTTTCCACCCACAGTCGGACGGTATGATGAGCGATACATTAGGACTCTAGATGAACATTTGAGGAAGGTTATTGCCAATCGCCAGAAGATTGGGATGTGAGGGTCCAACTTTCCTTGCTCATCTAAGGCTCTTCAACCAACCACACTACCGATTTGACACCAGCCAATTTGGTATTTGGTAGGGAACTGTGTCTACCATGCGACCTGATGTTTGGAAGTCCTCCTAGGGCAGAACAGTCAGCAGTCGACTATTTGGAGAAGCTCGTAGACCAGTTTCACGGTATTCATGAGATGGCGCGACAACAAATCCAGATAGCGAGCGACCGGATGAAAGCCCATTACGACCGGCAGCATCCGAGCATCCGAGATTTCCAGCACGGTGATTTGCTGTGGCTATATTGCCCTACCCCGACCAAGCTTCAACCACCACGGCAAGGGTTGTTTTGGTGAAGATGTTAAATGACGTCTACCGTATCCAGAGGCTGCTCCGAGGGAAGATGCTAGTATTACACCTGGATCGGGACGACCAGCCTTGAGGAGGGGTCATGTGTTTACATCCTGCGGCCATAATCGTCGAACGTGTGTGTATGGCTTGCTTGCAATTCATAACTGATTGTTAACATCCATTTTTGCACATACGTTAGTTGCCGGCGGCAAGCTCTTTTGACATCGCAGCTGTGATTGTTACATCCGTGCGAGTGGACACATGTTGTGTAGGAAGGTTCTTTGACGTCGAAGCCTGCATTGTTACACCGGAATGAGCTGTGAATACCAGCGGTGTTTTTGCACGTGCGCCCCGCAAACATTTCTTGTCACGTGATCCACAAGTACAAAAAGGGGAACAGAGCCTTGCCCAGAGTTCAGTTTTCACTGGGAAAACATCGCATGCTACTTTTGAGTGAGTTCGACTAGAATTTTGTAGCGAGTTGTATCATTGCCGCAGCGAGCATCAGAGACTATACGGCAGTTATTTGTGAGCAGATTTTGATTGGAAGAAATAAAGAGTTGTTGGAAAAAAAAAGTTTTTGTTAGAATACGCAATGCTTTAAGCTGTCCGGCTTGCAGCTCTTTATTTCAGCTGCTCTTGAGTTCGGCGCGGCGGCGAATAGCAAAGAAAAAGTCTTGAAAAAAATATAACATTGTTGAAAGATAGTTTTTTTTTTTTTTTTTTTTTTTTTTTTACGATTTTGAGAGATCAGAAAGTTGTAATTGTATCTGTACTTTCAAGTTGGAACAGTTGTATAATAATATTATATAGCACAGAGTGGGCCATGGGAACCTGGCGATTCTTAAAATAAACTCAATAGTATAAGATTCAAATTAAAAAATTAATTTCTTAAAACTGCAATAGGATATTGAATGATATATGAGGACGTGGCCTCATTTTCTAAATAGGACAACTTTTAAATAGCCTCCACCACTCAGTATACATTGTTGTAGTCTGTGATGCAGATTCTGTATAGTTTGGTATGGCTGTAATTTCCTCCTGTATGGCCTCCTTGACCTCATTAATGTTCCTTAGTTGCCTAATGTACACTTGAGATTTGAGGTAGCCCCAAAGAAAGTAGTCGCATACTGACAGATCTGGAGAACATGTGGGCCACGGAATGTCTGCTCTTCTTGAAATCACTTTGTTTGGAAACATTTCTTTAACCATTTCAATGGACACGTTGGCAGTATGGGCTGTAGCCCCATCTTATTGAAACCAGATGCTGTTGAGGTCGATTCCACGAAAATGTAACTTAGGAATAAGAAAGTCCCCTAATATCTCTATGTATCGATCTGAGGTCACTGTTACAGCTCTATCATTCTCTTCAAATAAGGACCTATGATTCTAAAGCTCGCAACGCCACACCAGACTGTTACATGTGGACTATGAAGAGGGCGCTGTTATAGATTTGAAACACTCCAATAGAGAAAATTTTGTTTATTCACCATAGCATTTAAATGAAAATAAACCTCGTCACAGGACCATATCATCATTAAAGAGGTATCGCCTGCGGTGCCACTAGTAGTAAAAGCGGGATTTAAACACTACCAAAATAAATCATTAAAGAGGCACACGAAGTAATTCCATTAGCTTTATCACAATATTTTAGCTCATGATCCACAGCCATCTTGTGGGTATGAAAACGAAAATCTTTGTGTAGAATTCTCGTAAAACTTGTGCTTGGTAAGTAAGGAGCAGCGATTTTCCTGTTGAGTGTCTGGGACTCATTTTTATTGCTTGTCTGACTATTCCAATGTTTTCTGGTGTTCTCAGAGTATGTACAGATCCTGGTGGTTACAGAAATGATGCTCGGATCTTCTGTATCCATAACTTGATAGTGCTCCTGCTAGGAACGTTGCCATGGCGTGGAACATCAAAATGACAAAAACACTATGTTCAGCATTCCGTGGCACCATTTTTACAACAATGACAAACATTGGTTTTCCTCGTGATATCTCGTGCATTCATTTATTTGTCATATTTACCAACTTATTTTCAAACTTGAAAATCGTCAGATTCCCATGGCCCGCCCTGTATAAAGAGGATATTTTCCATTTTACTAAATAAAAAAATCTTATGTGTTCCATTCACACGACTTTCTCTACATTGTAGTTAAAAAGTTTATGCTTCTATTTACTTCATGCTAATTAGCAGAAATAGTCTTATTACTTGCTTGCTTGTAAGTAGAAGCGAAATGAGGGAGCTCCATAGATTAAAATGATAGCCAAAAGCTGGTTGCTATGTACCTGAAGTTCCTTTGTTTGTATGCACAGGAGTTAAGAAATTCCTGTATGAGAAAAGTGTAAGTTTTACAAAGCTAAAACAAAAAACCAGGAATATATTAAAACTGATAAATTCCACGAAAAAAATGTATATGACATAAATTGTGTGTTTTATCGTGAGCTACATTTCCTGTGCAGAAAGTCTTCCCCATCTCTTACGATTTAGCAGGCATTAACAATTCTGTAAAATTCATTCATAATAAAATAGCCTTCAGGGGCTATTTCCAGAAAATTCAAGATATACATTTTATTTTTCAGGTAAATATCTTTAATATACGATATTTTAATCAAAATCGTTAGAACCATTTTTAAGAAAATAAAAAACATCAACATTTTATCCATGTAAAGGGTAGTTTGGGGTGCTGCCCCTCCCCCCCCCCCCCACACAGACATTTTTCTAAAAATGTTTTTTTTTTTTTTTGGATTCAGAGGGTCTCAAAACATGTTTCAGGTGAAATCTCGGTATCGAATTTTTGGGTGCAATAGAATACCTTCTCTATACACTATGTACATAGTACGTATAGAGAAAGTAAATATATGGAAGAAGTACGATTTATAAATATAGGAATAAAAAAACAGGGCTCAGCCGGGATTTGAACCCGGGACCTCCTGCACCCAAAGCAGGAATCATACCCCTAGACCACTGAGCCGCACATGTTTCATGTGAGTTTATTATTAAATTTAAATGCAAGTTTCTCATAGTTGCAATAAAAAGAAAGTTCAACTATTATGTAAATAGTTTATGCTTGTTGTTTTAGCATAATTAGAAGCAAGTTCGCTTCTTTATACAGTTGCAAACGTGTCTAATTTTACTGCATATACATTATAGGCAAGGATGCATTATTGCTTTTTTTTATTCGGTTTCACTAACGCTCTTGATTTAAATACCAACTTATGCACTTGAATGGCAGATTTTACAGTAATATTTTGAAAATTCCCCAATAAGTTGAAAGGTTTGCATAAAATCCAAATTTATCAAAAACATGTGATTAAAAGAAAATTCCTGAATAAGTTCATCAATAACAGCAAAAGAATTGTAACAAGATTAAGAAATTGAATATTGGCTCTACTGTGTTTTATAAACATACCGAGATGTAATTCGAAATTGTGTTAAATACAGAAGAAAGTGTTTAAAATATGTGAACTGAAATAAATAGGTTTTTAATAAGAAAACTACAATGGTACTCAACCTCTATTGTAACCTTTCAGAATATTTGCAAAGCTGTTGGAAACAAGCTGTTGTTTGCGAATGGCATGTTAACAAGGTCCCACCAGAAATACCGATAAGTTTCAGTATATGTCAAGTTATTTAGTGTTACAGTTACGATTTATACATTTTTGTTAAAGTATATAATAATTTGTTAGGGAGCAATCATTTGCTTAATACTTTATGGACTAATTCGTAACGAGCGAAAATGGATGTTGATGATCCAAGTCTGTATAGGTTAGAAGGAAGCCAAAATGAACAAGGTGGTCTAATTGTCAAGAAGAAGAAACCCGTGGATGACAATGACGTCTTTAAAGCCCCGTTTGCCAAAAAATCACTCCTCGGTTTGGATAAATTAGCAGGTGAGGTTGCAGGATATGAATATGGTAACCAAGCACAAAGCTGTTTCTGTATTTTCATGCATTGAAAAGTTATACTCAGAATGTTTCCCTGCTGCTCGAGCAACGTTCTTTGTGCATCTGTTATAACATTAATTCACCAAAAATGTGTAATCTTCAATTATATCTAACACAGTTTATGAAATATCAATCTATATTTTGGTCAGTATGCAAAAGATATTTTGTTACCTGCTTTTGGTTTAGTGCTTTATCAGATATATAATAATAATGATAACTTGGTAATTATAGAGAACTTAAGTATCTTCTTATCAAATTATGTAATTTTCCTGTAATGAGTATTATTTTTAGTGGAGTTTAGCAGTAGAAATATTGGGTGAAGTCTGTGTAATAGTGATCTGTTGGGCTCCCTGCACCAGTCAGCCATTTATTGGCTCTGCTACATTCACGTCAGTTACTCCACCATTGGTAGTGTTTACAAGCACTGTATACTTTGTAAAGAAAAAACTGCATTCCTTTAAATTAATAAACATAAATATATAAATGTATTCCCTTCATGTACAAACTATCCATTTCTTTAAAGGAATACATAAATACACGGATATTGCTTCCAATGCAAACTATTCCTTTCTTTAAATAAACAAAAGCATATTCCTCTCGTATATAAGTTACCCATTCCTTTAAATGAATAATAAATTGAAAAACATTCTTCTCACATGCAAACTATCCATTCCTTTAAATGAATAAATGAACAAAAATATCTTTCTTTCACATGCAAACACTCCATTCTTTAAATTAATAAATAAGCAAAGTATATGTTTTTTTTGGGAAAAACATCTGTCCTTTGCACCAGTTTTTGAAATTAACGCATTAGAGCAGAGGGGAGAAATCTCATGTGTTCCATTTGCATAACTTTCTCAGCTGTTCCACATATAAACTCTTCTTACAAAAGATTATTCTTTTATCTGCATCATGGTAATTGAGATAAACATTAGCAGAATTGGTTTTATTACTTGCTTCTTCGTAAGTATAAGGGAATGCATTAGGTTAAAGTCATAGTCAAATATTGTAAAAGCTGGTTGCAATGTAAAACAATTGGGGTTTGGTTCTCTTTGCATGCTCCCATTTTAGAAAAGTTAGGTAGTTTAAAATTGGAAACCAAAAACAAGGAATATTTCAGACAGTCAACTCTACGAGAAAAATGCATATGATATAAATTGAATGTTTTGAGAAGATCCACATTTTTTGCAGTGCTAAGTTTTTCTCTATTTTGTCTATTTCTTCTTATTCAAAATTTTGCAAAATTCATCCAGAATAAAGAGGTCTTCAGAGGATATTCCCAGAAAATTCAAAATATACATTTTACTTGTAGTGTAATTGTCTTTAATACACAGTATTTTAATGAAAATCGTTAAGAGCCATTTTTTAAACAAACAAAATTTTCCATGTAAAGAGTGGTTTGTGGTGGGAGAATTTTCTTGTAAACACAAACACAGCATATGACAAACAGTCTTTTCATGTTTGAGCTATGCTGCTCACAGACACACATGCACAACTGGACCTTTGCTAAAAATGCATTTTTTGGACTCAGGGGACCTCAAAACATAATTCTTGCGCAATCTCGACATTGATAATTTGTCTGGAATACATACATTCCCTGGCGTGCTATATACATTGTATGTACATACGGCTAGAAAAAGTAAAAATGTAAAATAAATCATGTTGAACACATAAGTAATAAATATGAAAACAGTGAAACAATGTAAAGTTACACATATCAAGACCCAGAATACATTATTACCAAACTCCTGTTGATGAGATTTGCTCAACGTTGCTATAAACATAACACACATCTGCAGCTGCACTGTGTTGTAAAAGTGTGGGACTCACAAATGTTACTTCTTAAACAGTTTCATACATTATTATCTTTGCAAATAAATGAGAGCACTCTAGTGTACAAGGAGTGGGGGAAAGAGGCGGAGACTTGAAGCGATAGCCATGTAGTACACACAGGAGAACTGGGATTACACAACAAACACGTGCTGAATCCTTGCACTTGACAGTTCTGATGGTTTCGTGTAAGGTTGGCTATGCTGCTTTTGCGGCATTGTCAGAGTAACTAGTAAACAACAACAGCTGATTACAAATGTCTCTATCGTGTGTAACAACGAATATAAACAGTATACATAGTAAATGAATGTCGATAAATAATGAATAATGAAACTAATTCATTATTATTGATGTTAATTGAAAATAACAGTGATACTATAATGTATGTAGCATATATTACATATTTACGATAATATAGAAAAGATTAATGCAAAATAGCTTGTTACAATGAGAAAAAGGTACAACAAAGTGATTTTCACCAGTTTAGAATTTTAATGGTTCAATTCCATCCAAGTCTTATTCGTCATCATTCTCGGAAGCATCATGACCATTGTCATCATCATCATTGTCGTTGTCACCAGGCATATCACTAGTGGTTCACATTCACGGATGATTCCGTGTAATTCCTGTGCTTTTCGTATTATTTTGTGAACATGATACACTTTCTTCTTCCCTATAAAGCCGCGTCCACCCTCGCCACATCTTCCCGCAAAAGTCTATCCACCTCTATAATTGTGAAAGTCTTGTTATGTTCCCTCACCTGCAAGCAAACACCAACAATAACAACAAATATAAATATAAACTAATAATATGTATCTTGTACAGAACAGCTCAACACACGTGTTAGGAGTTCACAAACTGAGCACGTGGTTGGAAATAGCCAGATATTGCAACGGTGCGGCATCTAGATCTATTTATGTTCTCTGACTGACCGACCGGAATGCTGCTTTGTGATTGGTTCAGAAAGTCAAACGGGTAAAGCTTTTCATTTGTTATTTTTGGGTGTACCAACTTAACTCCTAACTGTCAAGTGCAAGGATAGGCATCATTTTGTGTGCATAAAATTTTCTTTAGTACGTACGTAGATAGAGAAGGTTGTTTTCCACCCAAAAATTCAATACCAAGATTTCACCAGAAAAATAGGTTTTGACACTTCCTGAATCCAAGAAAAAAGCATTTTTGAAAACTGTTGTGTGTGCGATGTATGTGGAGGGTGGGCAAAGCTTAAAAAATAAAGTCTCTTAAATAGTTAAGTTAATATTTAAGTTCAGTATCTTCCAAGGATACAACACAAAGATTTTCAAGAAAATTCCCACCCCTTAACTACTCTTTACATGTAACATTTTTTTAAATTTGAGTTTTCTTGAAAATGACTAACGATTTTTATTAAAATCCCATATGTTTAAGATATTTTCATGACAAATGAAATGAATATGTTGAATTTTCTCGTAATAGCCTCTGAAGACCTCTTCATTTTGGATGATTATTGTATAACTGCAAACCGTAAGAGATCCACAAAAACTTAACTGCACAAAAAATATAGATCTGGTTACAACACACAGTTTTTTTTTTAGTTTTTTTTTTTTTTTTATTAGAATTAATCGTTTCCACAATATTCTTTATTATTGGTTTCAATTTTAAACTGCTTAAAATTTTCTCAAACAGGAAGTCATCATGCGTTTCATACCTCTTTTGTTTTACTGCCGGCTGTGCTAATGTAATCAGATTTCAATTGTTTAACATAGCAATGAGTTTTAAAAGATTTGACTATCGCTTTAGCGCAGTGTATTCCCGCATTTCCTTTCTACTTACAAGGAAACAAGTAATAAGACAATTTCTATTGTTATTCATCTCGATTAGCATGGTGTAGATAAATGAATAATCTTTTGTAAGAAGATGTTTTCTTTATGAAGTGTTGAGAAAGACCCATATTTGTGTAACTATGACAAAAAAATGTAAATGTTGAATTTTCTGGGAATAGCCTCTGAAGGCCTTCTTCATTCTGGATGAATTTTGCACAACTGGTAAACCATAGAAACTTAATACACAAAAAAACGTAGAGCACCTTAAAACATACAATTTATGTCGTATACATTTTTTGTTGTTGTTGTGAAGTTAACCATTTCCGAGTTATTTCTTGCTATTTGTTCCAATTTTAAAATACTTAAAGCTCTTCTCAAATGGGAAGACATGATTCATTTCATACCTCTTTTGTTTTACTCCTGGTCATGCAAAGAGAGCCAAATTTCAATTGTATCACATACCAATGAGCTTTTAAAACATTTGACTATGACTTTAGCCTAGTGTATTCCCTTGATGCTAATATGTATCTTGATCAGCATGAAGTATACTGTGTTTCCAAATGAACATAGGGGTTTTAATGTTTTGTAGTACCTAAATTTTGTAACGTACAGTTATGCATGATAATCAAAAGAGCAACTAAAACAGTTTTTATAACGCATGTGTAGGTTGGTTTCATTTGTTTCGACTGTCTGCAGTAACAGTAATGCTGTTATAAAGCACTAGTGTCAAAATGGTGACTATGGAGCAAAAGATATTCTGTGTTTTAGAGTTTCACACGACTAAATCTGCTAGTGCAGTGCAACAGTTCAGTTGCAATTCTCCAAATGATAACATCCATGGATGATACGCTCAGTTTAAAACCATAAGCAGTGTGTGTAAAGGGAAGAGTAAGGGACGACCCAAGAGTGACTGAAAAACGTGTGGAATGGGTGAGAAAATCTTTTATGCGTTGCCCCAAAAAATCTGTTTGAAAGGCTAGTCCCGAATTAGGAATTTCACCTATGTCTGTATGGAAAATGTTAAGGAAATGCTTACAACATGTTCTTATTGTTTGTGATTACCACAAGCTCTGAAGCTTACAGACTACTTTGCAACTGCAGTGTTGCTGTATGTCAATGACAAATTTTTAGATCTTATTGTCTTCAGTGATGTATCAACATCCACCTAAGTGACCTTGTAAGTGCTCATAATTTTCAAATCTTGGGTCACCAAAACCTAAGGAGTTTGTACATTGCACCGTTACTGCCCTAAATTGAACGTAATTATGCAATATCCTGGCATTAAGTTTATGGGCCATTCTTTTGTGGTGAAGCAACTGTAAGTGGTCCTTCTTACATGGATGTGCTTCAGCAATGGCTCTTTCCACAATTGGAGGAAGATGAACCAGAGAACTTTATTTGGCAGCAAGATGGCACACTACCCCACTGGTATTATGGAAGTATGCAATTGGTTGAACAACATTATGCCTAACTGCTGGATTGACTGAAAGGGACTGAATGACAGCTTATTTTGCATGGCCTCCATGTTCCCCAGACCTTACACCGTGCGATTTCTACCTTTGGATCAAGTGTAGGTCCCTCCGCAACCAGCTGACCTCCAGGACTTAAGACAGAGGATTGTAAGAGCTGTTGCAACAATTATTCAAGACTCACTAGTCAAGGTTTGGGAAGAATTTGCTTATAGACTCTTTGTGTGTCATGTGGTGAATGATACACACATTGAACAGTTGTAAAACAAAACTGTTTGAGTTCTTCCATTTGATATATCATTAATGGATGTGCATTAAAACATGTAAGTACTAAAAAACATTAAAAACCCCTATATTCATTTTGGAACACCCTATACATAGAAGACTTAACTTTTGTAAGAGTAGTTGTTACAAAATAGGTAGAGAAAGTCATGTGAATGGAACATAGCAGATTTTTATTATTTTGCACTTCAACATGGTGCTGATTTGCCCTGAATAAGTAAGGTCGCCAAAAGAAAAGGTGTGTGGGTAGTTAAAACAACTTCATTAGAGCCAGTATCTTGTGTTTAATGCATTGTGTATAACTTAGGAATATGTTGGCATACTCTGCACTAGATTCCATAAGTAATTATTTAGGTTGTTCAGTAATGATTGGCACTCCCCCTATAACTCCTGCAAAATAGCAGTTTGAGATATTTGTCGATGTATGTATGAAGATTGACTATAGCACTGTCTACTGCTACCAGATGAAGTTGCTACTTCCTAGAGTGACAATTGTGAGTGCGCTTGTGGACATTGATGAAACAAATGTTGACTGTGTGGTTTCTCTGGAGGGAAGGAGTGATTGCTTCAGACATCCACAAGAGGTTAGTGGCCATATGTGGGGAGGCAGACAAACATGGATAAGGGTTGATTGTGTGGTTTCTCTGGAGGGAAGGAATGATTGCTTGAGAAATCCACAAGAGGTTAATGACCACATGTGGGGAGGCAGACAAGCATGGGTAAAGGTTGACTGTGTGGTTTCTCTGGAGGGAAGGAGTGATTGCTTGAGACATCCACAAGAGGTTAGTGGCCATATGTGGGGAGGCAGACAACATAGATAAAAGTTGACTGGTTTCTCTGGAGGGAAGGAGTGATTGCTACAGACATTCACAAGAGGTTAGTGGCCATATGTTGGGAGGCAGACAAACATGGGTAAAGGCTGACTGTGGTTTCTCTGGAGGGAAGGAGTGACTGCTTGAGACGTCCACAAGAGGTTAATGGCCATATGTAGGGAGGCAGATCTGTGTTTTGTTGGTTGTCTGAATTCAAAGGCGGCAGGGACTGTGCTGAAAAATGCAAAAGCACTGGACATCCAGGAAAATGCATGCAAACCAAACAATACCCAGCTTGTCAATGACTTGATAATGGAGAACAGGCAACAGATCTATCATGGGGAACCCTCCACAACAAAACCCATGGAGATTTGAGGATGAGGAAGGTGTGTGCACAATGGGTGTCTCACACCCTCACCAATGTGCAGAAACAGAAACATGTGGAGATAAGCCAGCAGTTGATGCAACAGTACACTGCAGATTCAGAGAAATTCTTTGCGCAACTGGTCACCATCGATGAGTCATGTTTTTTTCATGAGACTCCAGTCTATGGAGTGGAAGCCAGTCATACTGGGACTATTTGTTCAGAAACAAATGGCAACTGTGTTCTGGGACCAGGAAGGGATACTTCTGGTGGATTGGCTCTCTCCCAGTACGACCATCAACGGTGATCCGTACTGCAATTCACTGCGACATTGCCACCACGGATAATGAGGCTGTGATGTTCTTCAACAAGACAATGCACGCCAGACCATTGCCACCATTCATCAACTAGAGTTTATTGTGCTGCCACATCCTCATATTTCCCGGATCTGGCTCCTAGTGAGTATGTCCTATTCAACTCAATGAAAGAGGTCATGCAGAAAATAAATGGAGTTTTAGTTATGAATAAAGTTCTTTAACTGTGATTCTCAGCATCCCATTGTATACTGGGCGTGAAAGACCACTTAATTTTGCTCAGAGGCCTCCCTATCAGACTCGGGGTTCTTTTATGTGCCATAAATCTATGACACGGGACCAAAGGCTTTACTTCCCTTCTGAAGGTAGCCATGCTAAGGATTTTTACGCCAGAAAAAATCCATCCTTGAACGCACAACCTTGAGTATATGAAGTTAGCATGGTAACCATTACACCACGGAGGGCGACTGAGGTCATGCGGGATAAGACGTTAACCACCAGTGATGAACTTAATGTAGTGGTCCAACAGTGGCACCAGGATACCCTCAAAGAATGGTTTGCTACGTAAATACAGAAGCTGCCAGATGGATGCAAAAAGTGCATAGACATTGGCATGGAATACCTGCAATGTAACCTCAATGGGTTTGTTCTATAAATGTTTCCTGTGAACAACAAGAATTGTAGTGCCTAGTAACAAGTATAAGGCATCAACGGAGGACATGGGATTCTGTAGTGTTGTTATGTCCTGGTGTTACACACACTTCACCTGCTCTATGACTATAATAAGCATCTTATCTTCCTGTCTCTTGCATTATTCAGACAGAATGTTGTACTTGGATGTAATTACCAAGCTCTTAAATAATTTTGTGAACAAATGTGTGTTTACTTTCTCTACACGTACTATATACATAGTGTATAGAGAAGGTATTGCATTGCACTCAAAAACTCAATACCAAGATTTCACCAGAAATACATGTTTTAGGTCCCCCCCAAATCCAAAAAGAGTATTTTTAGAAACATCTCTGTGTGCAAGCGAGACTGAGTGAGAGAGCCAGAGAAAGAGAGAGAGAGAGGGGAAGATAGATGAATAGTGAGGGAGAGAGATGAATAGTGAGGGAAAGAGATAAATAGTGAGGTAGAGAGATGAATAGTGAGGGGGAGAGATGAATAGTGAGGTAGAGAGATGAGTAGTGAGGGAGAGAGATGAATAGTGAGGTAGAGAGATGAGTAGTGAGGGAGAGAGATGAATAGTGAGGGAGAGAGATGAATAGTGAGGGAGAGAGATGAATAGTGAGGGAGAGAGATGAGTAGTGAGGGAGAGAGATGAATAGTGAGGGAGAGAGATGAATAGTGAGGGAGAGAGATGAATAGTGAGGTAGAGAGATGAGTAGTGAGGGAGAGAGATGAATAGTGAGGGAGAGAGAGATGAAGAGAGAGCGAGGGAGGGAGAGATGAAGAGAGAGGGAGAGAGAGAGGGGGGGGATGTGTGTGTTTTTTTTTAAGTTTAGTATCTTCTAAAGATGCGACAAGATTTGCAAGAAAATCCCCCCCCCCCCACTATCCTTTATATTGGAACATTTTTGAAAATATTTATTTTCTCAAAAATGGATCTTAACGATTTTGATTAATATATCATATATTAAAGATGTTCACATGCAAAATAAAATGTGTATCTTGAATTTTCTGGGAATAGCCTCTGAAGACATCTTCATTTTGGATGAATTTGCAAAACAGGTAAACTGTAAGAGATAGACAAAAACTTACTTAACGAAAAAAGTATATACATTTTTTTTATTGGATTTGACCATTTTCAGGATATTCCTTGTTGTTGGATTAAGTTTTAAAATACCTATATGTTTCCTATACAGGAACTTTTCAACTCCTGGCCACGTAAAGAAACAAATTTCGATCTTGTAGCAACCCCATTTAAAAACATTTGACTGTTGGTGTAGCCTAGTATATTTCCTTATTTATCTTCTACTTATAAGAAGCTATTAATAAGACCGTTTGTGATATTGTTTATCTTGATTATCATGAAGTAGATAAAAGAATATGCTTATTAACAATAATTTGTTACAAAGATATAGAGAAAGTTATGTGAATGGAAGACATCAGATTTTTTTTACTTTCTCTATACGTACTATGTAATAGTGTATAGAGAAGGTATTGCACTCCATCAAAAAATTTGATACTGAGATTTCACCGGAAATATATGTTTTAGGGTCCCCTGTATCCAAAAAAAGTATTTTCAGAAAAAGGTCTGTGTGTGTGTGTGTGTGTGTGTGTGTGTGTGTGTGTGTGTCTGTGAACACGATAACTCAAAAACGAAAAGTCGGTAAAATAACAAACTTGGTATTTAAGTTTAGTATCTTCCAGGGATGCGACACAAAGATTTTGAGAAAAATCCCCCTTTTCCCAACTATTCTTTACATGGAACTTTTTTCGAAAATTTTGATTTTCTCAAAAATGGCTCTAACGATTTTGATTAAAATATCGTATATTAAAGCTATTTGCATGACAAATAAAATGTGTATCTTGAATTTTCTGGGAATAGCCTCTAAGAGTACTTTGTTCTGGACGAATTTTACGGAATTTTGAATAACTGCTAAACTGTAAGAGATGGACAAAAACTTACTGTGCAAAAAATGTAGAGCACATTAAAACACACAATTTATGTTATATACATTTTTTTCATGGCGTTCATTGTTTTTGAGACATTTCTTGTTTTTGGTTTCTGCTATGAAAAACTTATACTTTTCTCATACAGGAATTTGTCAACTGCTGTCCATACAAACAAAGGAACTTCAGTCACATAGCAACCAGCTTTTGACTATCACTTTAAACTATGGTACTCCCTATTTTGGTTCTACTTACAAGGAAGCAAGTAATAACACTATTTCTGCTAATTTTTTTTCTGATTAGCAGTAAGTAAATAGTAGTATAAGCTTTTTAAGAATAATTTGTTCCAGAGATATAGAGAAGTCATGTAAATGGTACACATAAGATTTTTTATTCTGCTCTGCAACACAACAATAGAAAAGAGTGAAACTTTTACTTCTCTCATATATTAATGCAGATCTTCACCATTAGTAAACAATTTTTTTTTTTCAGCATTGCGGAGGAAACAGAAAGAAGAAGCGGAAGAAAATGAAGCTAATACATCAAAGGTGATATCTTACACGGATGAGGATAATGGTGGAGAAGTAGAACAGGAAATAGCAGAAAAAAAGAAGAAGAAACATGACAGGTACAGCTAAATAATTTTTATTTTCTGTACACTTACTGTATTCCACCCATAAAATTTAATACCAAGATTTCACCAGAAATATATGTTTTGAGGTCCTCTGAGTCCAAAAAAAGTGTGTCTGTGGACAGCATAGTTTAAAAACTAAACGTTAAATACCAAACTTGATATTTAAGTTTAGCTTCCAAGAATGCGAAGCATATATTAATACATTATGAACTGAATAAAACTTTAAATAAACATTGTAACTGAATTAATTGAAAGCACAATTGTGGAACTGACAGTTATTAAAAGTGAAGGTTGGCTATCAACTTGTTACAGTAACAAACGTCAGGTGCGACAAGATTTCAAAGAAATGAACATCAGCTGTGATAAGATGTTTCAACAATATCGCTCCAGTCAGATGACCGCGATTGGTTCAAATTGCCTAATCTCGGTCACTACATTGGTGCTTTATAGTTGAGCTAAATTGTAATCATAAAATTGTTATATTTGGGTTATTTTTAAATCATATTTTGGCAAGAAGTAAGTATTGGAGTCTTCTTGTTTTAATTTCCCATGGTATTCACCTACTTCACCTGAAATGTTTGAGTTGTCCTCTATGGTCTAGGGGTAACATTCTAAACTCTGGTTCCCAAGGGTAATGGATTTTTTCAGGCATAAAAATTCTTAGAAGGGAAGTAAAACCATTGGTACCATGTTATAATGGAAATGTAGTTTTATTTTTGCACACTGTTTAACTGCTGTGGTTCACAGCGTCCCATTCTATATTGGACATGAAAGATGCTCAGAGACCTCTTGATCAGGCTTGGTGTTTTTTTTGTATCGTAAATCTACATCCCTTCTGAAGGAAGCCATGCTAAGGATTTTCATGCTCAAAAAGTTTTTCGTCCTCTGCTGGGTTTTAATCCGTGACCTTGGGTATATAAAGCTAGAATATTTAGAGAAGGTATTGTAATCCACCCAAAATTTTGATACCGAGATTTCACTGGAAATACCTTTGAATCCAAAAAAAGCATTTTTAGAAAAATGTCCGTGTGCATATCTGCCTGTGTGTATGTGTCTGTGGGCATCATAGCTGAAAAACGAAAAGACCGTTAAATACCAAACTTGGTATATAAGTTTGGTATCTTCCAAGGATGTGTCACAAAGATTTTCAAGAAAATCCCTCACCCCAAACTACCCTTTACATGGAACTTTTTTCGAACATTTTTATTTTCTAAAAAATGGCTCTTAACGATTTTGTTTAAATTTTTTTATTAAAGATATTTACCTGGCAAATAAAATGTATATCTTTAATTTTCTGGGAATAGCCTTTGAAGACTACTTTATTCTGGGTGTATTTTAAGGAATTTTGCATAACTGGTAAACTGTAAGAGATGAACAAAAACTTAGCGCACAAAAAATGTAGAGCACATTAAAACACACAATTTTTTCGTGGAGTTGATAGTTTTTGAGGTATTCCTTGTTTTTGGTTTCAGCTTTGCAAAACATAATTTTCTCATACAAGAATTGATTAACTCTTGTCCACACTAACAAAGCAACCATCTTTTGACTATCACTTTAACCTATGGTACTCCCTTATTTCGCTTCTACTTACAAGGAAGCAAGTAATAAGACTATTTCTGTTAATTTTTTCTCAATTAGCATGAAGTAGATATAAGCATAAGCTTTTTAACAAGAATTTGTTGCATAGAGGTAGAGAAAGTCATGTGAATGGAACACATCAGATTTCTTTTATAGTGTTAAACGACCAGTTTTACTACCATGGCACCACAGGCGATGACACTGGTGATACTTGGAATGAAGATGGAGCACCGGTGGAATGCAATAGTGAGGGAAACTGGAAAAAACCTGCCCCTGCACCACTTTGTCCACCTCAAATCTCACATGGGTTGCTGGGATCGAACATAGGCTGTTTAGGTGAGAGGCAAATTGTCTAACCACTTGGGCACGGTGCGGCCCCGACGCTAGACCATGGAGGGCTATTCTCCCCCTGTTGTAGATTTATGACATGTAAAAGAACCTCAAACTTGATAAAGAAGCCTCTAATCAAAATTAAGTAGGCCTTCATGCCCAGTATAGAATGGGATACTGAGAACCGCAGCAGTTAAAGGGCATCCATAAATAACTCAATTTTCAACTTGGGTAACAGAGCTAGATTACCAAAAATGCAATTGGCAATTCAATAAAATTTCAAAATAGATGGTATTGCTACGGAAAATTGGTGTTAACATGGTGTAATGTCATTTGTTATACGTCGCTAAAACAAGTTTGTACCGAGTCATAGGTTAGTTTGGATTCAGCAAACATTTCAATTAGTCGTTCAATGTGCTTTCCCTAAAATGGAAAAAAGTCTAATGTCGTTTAGTGTTTAAACTTTTTACTTTCTCTATAAGTACATGTACATAGTGAATAGAGAGGGTAATTGCACTCCACCCAAAATAGAGAAGGTAATTGCACTCCACCAGAAAATTTGATACCAGGATTTCACCAGAAATATGTGTTTTAGGGTCCCCTGTATCCAAAAAAAGCATTTTCAGAGAAAGGTCCGTGTGTCTGTGAACACAATAACTCAAAAACGAAAAGTAGGTAAAATACCAAACTTGGTATTTAAGTTCAGTATCATCCAGGGATGCAACACAAAGATTTTGAGAAAATCTCCCCACCCCAAACTACCCTTTACATGAAACTTTTTTCAAAAATTTTGCTTTCTCAAAATTGGCTTTAACGATTTTGATTAAAATATTGTAAATTAAAGATATTTACCAGACAAATAAAATGTATATCTTGAAATTTCTGGGAATAGCCTCTGAAGACTACTTTATTTTGGATGAATTTTACGGAATTTTGCATAACTGTTAAACCATAAGAGATGGACAAAAACTTACCACACAAAAAATGTAGAGCATTGTAAAACACACCATTTATGTTATGTGCATTTTTTTCATGGAGTTGATCGTTTTTGAGATATTTCTTGTTTTTTGTTTCAGGTTTAAAAAACTTATACTTTTCTCATATAGGACTTAGTCAACTCCTGTCCATACAAAGGAACTTCAGTCACATAGCAACCAGCTTTTGACTGTCACTTTAACCTATGGTACTCCCTTATTTCGCTTCTACTTACAAGGAAGCAAGTAATAAAGACTGTTTCTGCTAAATATTTTTGGTTAGCATTAAGTAAATAGAACAATAAGCTTTTTAACAGTAATTTGTTGCATAGATGTAGAGAAAGTCATGGGAATGGAACACATAAGATTTTTTACTTTTGGATGGGAAAACTTATGAGATAAAAGCAAAATTGGATGCAGTTTATGGGTACCTTTTGCTATTTATGACAACAGTTAGATATTGGTTCATTGACTTTAAATGTGGTCAAACATCAGTTTTTGATGAGCATCCAAGATTTTGGCAGATGTAGCTACCAAGGATATTGTTGAATACGTCCAGGATAAAATTCTCGCCGATTGTCAAATGAAAGTTCATGAAGTGGCAGATGCCATAGGTGTGTTTGGAAATTTCAATTCATATTTCCTACGATAAGTTGGATTTGAAAAAGTTGTTGGCCAGATGATTGCCACAATTGCTTACAGTGGACAATAAGGGATGTGGTTTGCATCTTCAAATTAATGTTTTGGAGCTGTTTAAGGAAATGTATGCCTGAATGTTTGAAATTTCAAACTAATAATGTTAGCTGTTTGAAATTCATACCACAGATGTAATATAATGCAAATAAGTTACACTGCAAATTTCATGTATATTGCTGTAATGATTTGGAAGTTAAGGTGAAATTTGTTTATGTTTTTGTCACATCACTAAAAAGTCCCTTGTAACAAATATTTTAAAATTTTGGTCTAATATTTTAACCCTAAGTTCACAATAGGACTTAATTTTTTTAATTGTTCTAGATTTCTCTGTATCCTCTTAAAATTTGCAACATTTAAAGTTATAAACCTTATTTTTGTCATAAAAATATAATTTTTGTGTTTGAAAATTGAAAACATATGCTTAAATACATCTGACAGTGAAACCTAGCGCAATTTTTATTGATTGTACCTCTGTGAACATGTACAGCAAATGTTATTTGTGTAACAGAAGAACTGCTTCACAAGGAACATTTTACAGGAAGGAAAATGCTGAGAATATCAATAGCGAGAAAGCAAGGAAAGATTTGAATGCATGACTCATTTTAAAATTTACCAGGTTGATAGTTGGACCCTCAGCTTTCCTTTTCCTCTCCTCTGCTGCTGCCTTTTCTTCTCCACAACTTTGTGTTTTACTTTGCATGATGCAAATAAGATCTTGTTGAGCTAAAGTTTTTTCTTGCAGTGTCCAGTCCAATTTCACCTCTAGTGCTTTGCTGTAGCTTCAGTTAAGGCATTTAAGAATGATGCCAGGTGGCCAATTATACCGTTTTTATATTCAGGAATGTTTAAATTATTTTATGGAATTCATATAAATAAAAGGCAGTTTTTTGTGATTTTCATGAAATTTCAATTATACACACCCTTAAGTGTAATCCAAAGGACCTTTTGGTCCAGTTGTCACCGTCATCATTATGCTCCAGAAACCAAACAACAGTCAAAACAAATGGCTATATCTGACTCTAAAGCAGCTATTATATCCATAACATCTGATGTAACACCTAATAACTTAAATATTGCAGAATGCCACAAAATAATAAAACAACTAATGAATTTAAATAAAAGATTAATACTTCAATGGATACCAGCACATTGCGGAATACAGGGTAATGAAACAGCTGACTTTCTAGCCAAGAAAGGTAGTAAAATTACATAAAATTCATCTGATCCAATAAGTTATCACTCTATCAAAAGAATCATTATATCAACATATAATAGCAAAATTAAAGAAGATAATGTATTAAAAACAAAAGAAAAATTTATGTAATAACACGACCAGAATCACTACATTACCAAGAAAATCCTCTGTAGCAACTTTTAGACTCCATGACTGTCTCAATAAACATTTATTCAGGATTGGTATAGTGAGATCTCCTCTGTGTCCTTTCTGTACACTTAAAGAAGATATGGATGGAAACCATCTATTGTGCTGCCCACCTTTAGTCAACATGATAATATAACATCAAAGTACTGGAATGCAAGAGAGCAAATGGCTTCACTGCCAACTGCTCAACATTAGATACCAACCAACCAATCACAAATGGTTTCTTCCAGTGAACTGTTCCAAAGAAGGTAAAGATGGTCCCATCAGCCGGAATAGTGATGGCCACGATTTTTGGGCTGTGGTGGGGTTGATACTAATGCAAGTGTTTGCTCGATATGACGAGAAGTTGGAGACAGCCTCATTTGGCAAAGAAGAAAGTGCTGTTTCATCATGAAAATGTACCAGCACATTCATCCAGAGTTGTTGCTGGCACTCCAAACTGCATGAGTATTCATTTGAGTCATTTGTAACCATTTCCATCACTTAAATGGTTTAATTACTTGGGACATGCTTTGAAAATACTCTTGCTTCCATTATCAACTTTTCGACTGCTGGTGCCATGGTGATCAGATGTTATAGTAAATGGGCCTGCTTTGGTACTGGATTTAGGAAGTTCTGGACAAGGATGTCTCCAGTTGGGATTTAAAAATTTATCAGATGGTTTCTGTTCTTCCAGATGCGGATATTCTCCCAGATTTTCAATTCATAACTGTTTCTTGTACCTATTAATAAATATGGAATATTCTCTATATTGTGATGTTCTCTCAAAAAATGCCATGCTGCTATTGATTTACTTTTCTGTTTTAATTTTATGCTCCTAAGATGATCCTTGTTCCTAGCTGCGAAGTTTATTTTTGTTTACCCTATGTAACATTTTTCGCAATCTGAATAGTTTATCCTGCATATTCTCTATTGGAATTTAATCTTTTGACTTTTGAATTGAAAAATTACTTGTGAGTGCTAGGTTATTTTGATCTTTGAAGCTTTTTTAAAACTTGTTGAATGCCAAAATGTGGTATATGAACTTACTAATGTGATTTTTTCATCCTTATTTGAGGTGAGGGTGCTGGTGTCTTTAATGTGTTTTTTGTTGTTTTTTTTTGTTTGTTTTGGCTTGTTTATTTTTACCTTTTCTACATGTACTATGTGCATAGTTTACAGAGAAGGTATTGTGTTGCACCTAAAATTTTGATGCCAAAATTAGAAACCCCCAGATTCCAAAATAAATTAGAAAAAGGTCCATTGTATTTAAGTTCAGTATCTTCCAAGGATGTAACACAAAGATTTTCAAGAAAATTCCCCCACTCCCAATTACTCTTTACACGGAAAAATTTTCAAAAACTACTCAAAAATTTCTCTAGCAATTTTGATTAAAATACACACACACACACGCACACACATGCATGCGCATGCACACACACACTCTCACTCTCACTCCCTCACTCACTCACTCACTCACTCACTCACTCACTCACTCACTCACTCACTCACTCACTCACTCACTCACTCACTCACTCACTCACTCACTCACTCACTCACTCACTCACTCACTCACTCACTCACTCACTCACTCACTCACTCACTCACTCACTCACTCACTCACTCACTCACTCACTCACTCACTCACTCACTCACTCACTCACTCACTCACTCACTCACTCACTCACTCACTCACTCACTCACTCACTCACTCACTCACTCACTCACTCACTCACTCACTCACTCACTCACTCACTCACTCACTCACTCACTCACTCACTCACTCACTCACTCACTCACTCACTCACTCACTCACTCACTCACTCACTCACTCACTCACTCACTCACTCACTCACTCACTCACTCACTCACTCACTCACTCACTCACTCACTCACTCACTCACTCACTCACTCACTCACAATGGGCCTTGTTTTTGAAGGACTCAGGGGACCCAAAAACATATATTTCCAGTGAAATCTTGACATCAAATTTTTGGACGCATTACATCTTCTGTATCCCTGTGTACATATGGGGCTAGAGGAACTAAAAAAGATGCAAAATCAGTCCTAATTATTACACATATTTTAATAATTTACTTAATTTTCAAGAAAATTCCCCCACTCCAAACTACTGAAAAATTGCATGAAATATTATCATATTTTTTTTTGTTTTCTTAAAAGCAGCACTAATGATTTTGACCATGTGATGTTTTCTTTTATGCCCTAAATTTCCAAATACTTACTTTTCAACTTCTTTCAGGTGCTTTAAATGTTTTTTTTCATGATTATGCAAACAGCAAGGAATTTCAAAGTCACCCAGTTTTTAAAAATCTGACTCTCTTTGCCTACAACGAAATATGCAATGAAAACATTTCTGTAAACAATTATCTTGATTAACAAAAATAGGTAGAGGAATAATTATTTTAAGCAACATAATTTGTGTGAATGAAGTTATTTTAACTTTGCTGTTTGTGTGCAGGCATTACCGTGCAGCCTACGAGGAAACTCCAACTCACACGGGTGGCATATCTTATGAAGCTCGGGAAAGAATAGCTGAAAGGCTGCAGAAACACAGAGAAAGAGGAGTTCATGCTTCTACAAAAGACAAAAAGAGAGAGAAACGAAAAGATGAAGACTCTGATAGGCATAGAAGCTCACGTGACCGTGATAAGGATAGAAGATCTCACGATAGAGGTAAGTATTGAATTTTCTGAATGTGCAAAACAAGATAAAGTGTTACAGAGCCTGTAACATTTCAGGTAATGTTGCATCCTTTGTGTCCAGGCAACTTTAGAAAGGAACAGATCACTATGATAACAGTTAGACTGGCAAATGGCAAAGCAGTCCAGGCTTGTTATGGGAATAGAAATAATTTACCGTATTTATTCAAATACGAGACAGTGTTTTTTTCCAAAATATGAATGTTCAGAATTGGGGGATGATCTTGCATTCGTGATGTGTTTTCCGAATGCCATGTGGGGATAAGTAAGTTTGAAACTTTGCTGGTACAGCAGTGGCGAAGGCTGGGGGAAATGGTATAGATTACCAACAAGGTCGCAGATTTTGCTCATTTCATTTCGTGCCAAAATTTGCCCTCGCGTCACACATATACTGTACATTTCCAGTTACCCCTCTGCCTCTCTATGCTTCCTGCAATATAAATGTACGTGCAAATTTGAATTTGATAAAACATTTTACGATATTTATAAATGTAAAAAGAAGCTAGTAACACAAATATTAATATTATAATTAATGATTGTAACAATTCTCCACTTAGCTTTTGGAATCCAAGGACTAGTTTTGCAATAAATTGGTCTATTGCATCGACAGCATTATACTCTCTCACCAAATTTGTTTTGATTCCAGCAGTTAGCAATGCCTTAGTACACAATCCACCTTGTAGCAGTAACCATAACAATGTTAATAAACAAGATCAAAAACAAACTGAGCTGACGATGCAATAGACCAGTTTATTGCGAAATTTGTCTTTGGATTCCAAAAGATAAGTGGAGAATTGTTACAATTATTAATTGTTATATTAATGTTTCATGATATGTTATATTAAGCATGTTGTGTTAATAGAAATATCACCATCGTTACAGCTACCCTCATGCCGTCATCACGTTTTACTATCACATCTCTCCCACTCAAAATATTGATTTACACGGAAATTCAAATTAGGTAAAACGTTTTACAATATATTATATTAAGTATGTTGTCTTAATTAAAAAACATATCCATAATCATCGTTACAGCTAAGCTGCCCCACCACCACCGAACAGACATACTGGTACATTTTCGTTCTCTGCCTCTCTGCCACTAGCAATGTGCAAATTCAAAGTAGGTAAAAAAGTTTATGATACCTATATTACATTAAGTATGTTATCTAAATAGAAAATAATATCCATCATCATTGTTGTAGTTATACTGCCGCTACTGCCATTGTTGTACCATTGCATCCATATACACATTTCTGTCAACCACTCAAAATGTGAATTTCTATGCAAATTCAAATGATGTTAAAAAAATTAGGGACATAATCAAATAGTGCCCATTATTTGTACAAAATATATGGCAAATCTTTAAACATCATTTAAACATTAAGTTATGTATTTTTATATAGATGACATGTTAAATTTCAAAATTAAGTTTTGAAAAATCATCGTGCATTTGAGGTCGTCTTGTATTTGGTTAAATATGGTGTAATTGGAAGTGTAGTTATCCGATTAGCTTTATTTGTGGTTAATGAGTTAATGAAATTTGAGACAGTATGTTTTGCATAATAATGATAATGGATAACACACCAGGCACTTCAGTTTGTCATGCTGCATGTTTTCGTTAAAATGAAAAAGTGTAGTATTGTCACATGTGTCATTGGCGAGAGTTTAATTTATTATGTTTTAGTAATTACGAATTAATTAATCTGAATTAATTGGGATTTGAGCTTACATATTCTTAGGAAAATACAAGCTTTGTTATAAGCTGATGAAATAACAGGATGGAAGCGACTAGCCTCTTCCGATGGCACTCCCAGTGGACTTTTGATGCCACCAACTTCCATTCGGTTTACGTGCACATTCGCACTTTGACATCACACAGGATATTCTAGAACATTTAAGCACTCGGTGCTGATTGGCTAAGTCTACCCACTATGGTTCTTCATATTAGGAGAACGGCCACCATGTTGGAATGCCCTTCCGGGGATGTCACTAAATCTATTTAAGGGACGGTCCTCCGGGGCTATTGTCTTTGACCGTCGGGTAACCTCTATTTTGCTTGTGTGCGTCTTGAGGCGTCGCTCTGGGCTCAACCGGCCACCACTTTGACCACTTCATCTCTCACCTCGCCTAGACACATCATGGCATATTTCTTAAGGTAAGGATTTATGTTAGTAACTCCATAATGAGAATGATATTGGCCAGGATAGTGTGACATCCTCCACCTTTGTAAACCAAACATGCGTAACCAACAGATTATTTAATCTTTCTTAATATATTAGCTTAACTTAAGTCCCATTATTATCATTGCTCTACCATCTACCTTCCTTTCACTACCCTCAAATAGCTATTCCCCCCTGTGTCCAACTTGAGTTGTGATAGTATTGTTCAATGATTCACATTTTACTTGTGATGGGAAAACTTGCTAGGAGATAAAAGATGGCTGTTTATGCAGACTTTTTGCTATCTATAACTGTTAGATATTGATTTAACACGTTAAAATGGGCCTTGAACATCCGGACATCCAGCAAATGTTAGTTATCAAGGAAATCATTGCTAAAGTCCACTGATCATCAAAAGAAAGTTCTCAAATAGGCAAAGGACATAGGTGTGTTGACAGGAATGACAATTCTTAAAAACTTGGTAGCCTGATGGGTGCCACGATTTCAACTTTGAAGCTGTTTAAGTGAAATCGAAGGAATTTTGGCATCTCGTTGTCACTGTCAATGAGACCTGAACTCATCAAACTCTGAAAACCAAACAACAATCCAAACATCTGACTACTTGCAGTGAATCTGCTCCAAAGAAGCCAAAGACAGTCACATCTGCCGGAACGAATTTTACTTTCTGTAGCCCCATGTACATAGTGGATAGAGAAGGTACTACATTCCACCCAAAATTTTATGTCAAGACTACATCAGAAATATATGTTTTAGGTTCCCTTGAATCCTAAAAAAAACATTTTTAGAGCAAGGTCTGTGGATGTGGGTAGGTGCATGTATGCACATAGCTCAAAAATGAAAATATCCTTAAATACCAAACTTGGTATTTAGGTTTAGTGTTGTCCAAGGTTGTGACACAAAGATTTTCAAGAAAATCACCCCACCACAAACTACCCTTTACATGGAAAACTTTTTGAAAATGTTGATTTTCTCAAAAATGGCTGTAACAATTTTAATTAAAATACTGTATATTAAAGACATGTACACAAGTATAATGTATATCTTTAATGTTCTGGGAATAGCCTCTGAAGACCTCTTTATTGTGGATGAGTTTTGCTGGATTTTGCATAACTAGTAAACTGTAATAAATACACAAAAACTTACTACACAAGATATGTAGATCTTGTTGAAACACAATTTATATCACATACATTTTTATCGTGGAGTTGACCGTTTTTGAGATATTCCTTGTTATTGGTTACAGTTTTAAAATACTTAAAAACTTCTCACATATGGAAATCTGTCAACTCCTGGCTATGCAAAGAAATGTATTTCTCTGGCAGCCATCTTTTAAAAGATTTGACAATCGTTTTAGCCTAATCTAATTCCTTCTACTTTCAAGAAAGCAAGTAATAAGACAATTCCAACTAATGCTTATGTTGGTTATCATGAAGTAGTAAGTTATTAGAGAAAAATAGAGAAAGTCATGTGAATGGAACACATCAGAAACATCATAGAAATGATATGGTTTGAACATTTGTAAAAAATTGCAGTTGAGAGTAAGAACTGTCAAGTGAATATATAGATGGAGCCCTCTCAAATCTGGATCAAGAGGCAGACCTGAAATACATGCAGATAAGAAAATGCACAGAACTGATTAGGGATTACACAGAATAGAGGAAAATTATAGAGAAGGCCAAAACATTTTGTTAATGGAGTTCTATCAAGAAATTGGACTATTTGTGGGATATCTCTATAATATTGAGAAAATAAGTGACCCCAATGCAGAAGCTGTTACGTGCTGATGTACTGCAGCTCATGTTCTATGTGGCAGAACCAAGAAGTTGCTGTTTTGGGAATAATTTTCTAATACTAAGGATCGAATTCATAAGTGTCCGTTCACAAACATCACTCTTACAGGCCAATAAGGAATTAAAAGCGATGTTGTTTCACCAAAGCCACTGTCATAAATAATGTAGGTCCTCAGCTAAACAGAGACATAACCTAACATTTGGTATACAGAGAAAGTCCACACCTACTTCAAGTTTAATAGCTACAATCCCACAACACACAAATATACAGCTCTGAACAGTTTAACGTACAGATTAGTACACATTCCCATGGAGAATAGTGAACACCAAAAAGAATACCAACAGATACTCCAAACATACTACCTTACTATTTTTCAATGTTATCGTCATTGCTACCAAGGTATTTATTGTCAAGATGTCACTGTCTCTTTGGGATCTTCATGACTGGGAAATCTTTTCCATCCAAAAGGTCATGTACGGGTCCAAAGTGAAACACTGGTTTTTCTGAATTCTTTTATCAACATTTTCTTGTAACTCCTCCATAACGATTGATGAACTTCCACTCTGGTCTTTATCGTACACACTGGTTCATCCTTGATTACTTATAAATTATGCGCCATTTCCTCACTGAAGACTCGTTCATTGCATTATCACCATACACTTGCATTATTTGCCTATAAAATTTGATTGGCCGAACATTTTGTGCATTAAAAAAACGAATAACTTCTTTGATGGTAGAAAAGTATAACATCAGCATTGAAAAACTGGTACCATGTGACAATAAATATCTTGACAGAATGGAGAATACGTGAGAAATAGAAAAAGGAGTAATTTCTTTGGCAGCAGAAAAGTATAGCATTGGCATTGAAAAACTGGCACCAGTGACAATAAACATCTTGACAGAATGGAGAATACGTTGAGAAATAGAGTAAGCTACTGTAAATTTGTAAATAAAGTTTAATATTGATTTTTTTTTTTCATTATTATTTAGTTATGCCAAATTGTTTGATACTTTCTGGATGGCCCTCGTAGATTGTCTCTGCCATTTTCTTAATTTTGAGTTCTTGAATAGCTATTAAATTTATTATTATTAAAATCAATTATTAAAATTAAAATAATGTTCCTATGCTCTTATTATTCAAATTACACAAGTATTACTGTATTTGTAATGGTTGTCATTTCTTTGTGTTGATAAAATGATGTTTAGCCCATTTCTGCAAGAACCTATTCAATTGCTTAGAAATAAATCATTAACATGATGTAATTATGTTGTGTGGAAATTTAATGCATTTTGTGTTTAACATTTTAGATAGAAAACGAGAACATAGAGATAGGAGAAGTAGAGACAGAGAGAGTGAGAGAGGTACAGAGCGCAGCGCCAGAGAGAAGAGCACACCAAGGTCCATTGATTGGAGTGAGTCACCTCGTTTTAAGGATGAACCATTGACACCCAATATCAAAATTAAGGATTCTCCTTCCAGGTATGTTTCCTCTTGTAATAGATTTCCACATTAAAGATAAAATTCTGGGGCATTTTGAGAATTTAGGAAACACTATTTACCGTGGAATTGTATAAAACTGAGTCAATATTTTAAAATTCTGACTAATTTTTAAATGAGTCCATTTTAATGTGCTCCACTATTTACAAATATTCCTAGTTCATTTATACTATTTACTGTAAGAAAATGCTGTGTAGCAACTTTTAGACTCCTAACAGGCCATGACTGTCTCAATAAATTCAGGATTCGTATAGTGAGATCTCCTCTGTGTCCTTTCTGTACACTTAAAGAAGATATGGATGGAAACCATCTCCTGCGCTGCCCAACCTTTAGTCAACATGATAACATAACATCAAAATACTGGAACGCAAGAGAGCAAATGGCTTCACTGCCAACTGCTCTACATTAGATACCAACCAACCATTTACTGTATTTATCTGAATGTTTTTTTCCAAAATATTAATGTTGAGAACTGGGGGTCTTCTTGCATTCACAATATATGTTTTTGGAATACCCATGAGGAAAAAGTAAGTTTTAAACTTTGCGGGTACACAGGGTTGCCAACTCTCCCAGAATGGCCGGGAGTCTCCTAAAATTGAATGGAATCTCCCGACCCCCGGAACTGAAATTAAATCTCTGGAATTATGTAATATCTCATTATTCCTTTTATTATTATTATTATTATTATTATTATTATTATTATTATTATTATTAATGATCATGATGATCATCATTATTTATATACTATAAAATTTATAAAATACGTGTATTTGCTCTATTATTTGCAAAGGTTGGCAGTGCGTAGAAGGAAATAGTAGTGTTTTGATTTATGAGCAGTGTTGAAGACGGGAGGGAGAAGGAAAACTAATTATTGCATCAACATCAAGTGTATATGTGTTATATTTATAAAAATAAATCACAAAATCAGTAATTATTAACAGTTTGAGGTCTTTGAGTAGAGGACTTTGACAGTCGTAAGTTGGTTACTGTAATGGCTAGTTCATCGGGAGTAGAAATGACAGAGTAATATTATTGCACGTTTAACGATGCTTGGGAAATTTCATATGATTGGTTTGTTATCAATTTTTTCTAGCTTTACTGTAATATCTAATTTTCTCCCAGAATTTAGAGTTCAGAAGTTGGTAGGCTTATGTGTATGGCTGTGGTGAAGCAAGGTCGCAACATGTGTAGCAATTTTTTAACATTTCACGCTGATATTTAACAGTAGAAACCTAAGAGCATTCTCATTGGAAAAAAGATTACTCTCCTAGACTAAAATAGAATTATGGGACTTCTTTCTCATCGATGGTTGCACATAATGCTGTATTAGAAGTCAACGGTCAAGCAAAAGAGAGAAAGGTAAGCTGCACAATTCCCTTCCTTGGGCCGCACATATACTGCAATGTGAATTAACACGCCAATTTGAACTAGGCTAAACGTTTTACAATATATTACATTAAGTATGTTGTCTTAACAGAAAATAGCATCCATAAATAATTGTTGTTACAGCTACACGTCACCCTGCCATCGTCATGTTCGACAATCGCATATACCGTACATTTTGTTCTCCCTTCTCTGTCTCTCCTGCTTGCAATGTAAATTCAAATTAGGTTAAAACATTAATGCAGTATTAAATTAAGTATGTTGTCTAAATACAAAATCATATCCAATTTCCGAACAAATTCAAGTACAAAAAATAAATAAAGGACTTAATCGGCTTAAGTGTCCATTAGTTTGTTCAAAATATATGACAAACCTTTACATTTCATTTAAAAATTCTTCTTTTTATATACCTATGTCTTTTAAACATGTCTTATGTGGACAGTATGCTAAATTACAAACTTAAGTTCTGAAAAACGGAGGTCGCCCTGCATTCAAGGTTGTTTTGTATTCAGATAAATATAGTATATTGGTTAGGCATGTGGTCAAATATGCTCTGCAAGGGAAAAAACTTTTTTTTTTCTATTCATTTTCATTTTTATCCTATGAGGGTGATTCAAATTTAAACAGTAATTGAGCCAAAGTATTGCACAGGCAGATCCAAGTGGATGGTATAATGGAGGGGGGGGGGTGTTGAAGGTCGGCATGTTAGGAAGGGGGAAATAGTTCCATTTTGATGAGTGTAGCTACAATAATGAGTTTGTCAGTTCTTTAAGAAAAATCCTCTCTTTACACAATAAATAAGCTTTTTATTAATAATGATGGATTGGAAGTGATGCTCCCCCACACCTTCAAAGTGTGCTGCAAATACGTTGATGATGTGTTCGCCATAGTTAATGGAAAATTAATAGAAAATTACTCAACCTACAGTTCACAATGGAATTAGAAAAAAATGATACATTAGTGCTCTTTACATATCAAAATTATGAAAAACAACGGAGAATTAAAATGTGGAACTCACAAGAAGGAAATCCAGATGGATAATTATATAAAAGTAAATAGTTTCAACCCAAGAACACATCAACAGCTGGAAAAATCAGAATACAATGAAGAATCTAATCACATTATTGGTGTAGCAGAAAATAATGGATTTGGCAAAGAAATGGTGAACAAAATACTACAGAGAATTAAAAGAAAAAGACATATTGCAGAAATAATCAGTCTGAAACCAGTGAAAAATAAAAAGGTGTTCATAAAGTTTACGTTCCATACATGGGCTACCCAAAAATTCCACAAAGTATTTAATAATTACAATATAGTTTTAGCACCCCAGAATAACTTCATAATCAAAAAGCTGACCACCTGCATCCAGTAGTCATGTGCAGCTGATGACGTGGGACAGATTCTATGTAAGGATCAATCTTGATGAAGCCTCATGTAAAATAGTACATTAAGCATTTTATTATCTTTTTTAATCATGATTTTGTGTTAGGATTATCCAGAATTTCAGATTTGCGAGGTTCTGCTGTACTCATTAATAAATGAGTAGAGAAAGTCATGTAAATGTCACCCTTAAGATTTTCTAAATAAAAGTGTTTTATCACTACATGATACTCTTATCTTTATCCATTTCTATGAAATGTGTAGGGCAATCACTAAACTGTCAATAAAGGTACTAACTTCCTTTAAATTTACCAGATTTAACAGTCACCCTCACAGTAATCAATTTTGGTTATTGTATTCTGAAGACAAACAGATGTAAACTGTTTGACTTCAGAATGTTGTGTTGCCATTCTTGGTTTATTTTATTCACACAGAAATAAAGATCAGTTACATAGGAAGCAAGATTTAAAGGCTCATTGTTACATCTTAGGGATATTTTTAAATACTTAGAGCACTTTCAACATATTGAATAAAATGTTATAGTATAACCGAGATTAACTGATAACAGACAAACAGAAATTATCCATTTGGGATGACTTGCAGGATATTTAATAATTGCATCTTCAAATGTAAATTAATTCTGGCCAATAAAGGTTATTGCTATGATTAAATGTCCTGTTGGATTCAGAACCAGCTGGGATGAAGATGATCCTATGCCATCACGACGGTCTAGCTGGGACCTTCCAACACCAGTTGCAGGAAAGCCAGATGGGGATTGGTCAGAAAGGAGTTCACGGAGAGGCACAGATTACAGACAGAGGAGTGATGACACTCCAAGACCAACTCCTGCTCATAGGTACAACAGCTGGGCAAAAGATAGGAAGAAAACTGGTGCTACGCCCTTACCTGGAAAAGGTATGTGTTCCACGGTTTGATGAACAATATTTCCAGAGAGTACTAATTTAAAAACTCACTAGTAGTATAAAATGAATGTTTATAAAGACAAGCTTCAACTTTGTTTTAAAGTATTGAAGAGTCATTTATTTTTCTGTTTCTCTAAACGCTGTTTTTCCTTACCTAACCCTACATGTCAACAGTATAACATGCTTCAGTTCTCTCTTATTGGCTGCTGGACTTATAATCCATACTGCCATAGAAGCTAGCTCCCAAATTAAATAATAATTTTTTCTCTGCATTCAGAACATTTCACTCAAATTACTTTTCTTTCAAGTAATGATGCATGTGTAGATTATTGTTCTAAGATATGAAAGAGCATTATCACTCTTTGATCTTCATTGATCAAACTGAATTGAAGCTTCAGTTTATTAACAGTTGTTACTAACAAAGGGTGAAAGGTGTATGTTTCTTATTATGTGAACAAATCGTGTATAATGGCAAGGAGAGGAACAAATTGCTTCTCAGAAAGTGTTGTAAGTTGATTGAGTGATGTGATGAGTTTGTGAAAACTGCTTCGTGGCAACAAATTACTAGAGGTTAGGGCTCTGCTTAGTACAGCATTGTCACAGGTTAACAACAGCAATTTGAAAGCAGCAATTACTCATGTAGTCAAAAAGAGAGGGGAAAAAATGGAATTTGAATGACAATATTATTGAGAGCATTGCCATTATCCTTATCGAAAGTTCATCTGACAAACTGACGTTGCGAAATCAGATTCTGATAAGGAAGGGATTACTCCATTACCGGATACTTCGTAATTGTGAGTTAAATATTTATTATACATTTGTCACTTGTTTCCAACACCTAATTTGCAGGAGTCATGCATTTCTATTCAAGTTATTTTATTTGTTCACTCCATGTTCTATATAAGCCATATTTATGGTGGGAGCAACCTCAGCCAATCAACAAGAAGGGAACACAGGTGGATACATTTTGATGTGTTTGCATGCCGGGTAAGCTTTAAAAAACAAGGTTTAGAGGCCTTTGAATGAGATAAGCCTTTGATTATTTTGAGAAACTCAAAAATAACAAATAGTGTACAGAGTTAAAGATAGTTTAGAATAGGGATACTTTCTTCTTCAGAATGCCATTTCTGGAGTTTTGTATTTATAAAGATATGCTTTTAGTTATGTTGTTTTCTCTTTACATATCTTTGTCACATGCACGCACATACACTCTCTCTGTGCAATTGTTCTGACCATTGGGCTACTGCACAGCATGCCAGCATGGACATTCAGTTCCCAACTTTCATAATAGTAATTTTAAAAGAGAGAACAGAGAAAATGTGTGATTGTAACACATCACAGAGTTAAACACACATTTAATGATTGTGTATGTGTATATTTGTTTTAAATGCAGAAAATGAAGTACGATGGGCAACAAGTGAGGACAAAGAACTGTGGGAGGAAGAACAGAAGAGGCTGGACAGAGAATGGTATGCAATGGATGAAGGTTACGATGGTGAAAATAATCCTTTTGCAAACCTGAGCGAAGATTACACTAAGAAGAAAGAGGAGCAACTTGAACAAAGGCGCAAGAAGCGAATGTCTGCCCAACAGCGTCAAATTAACAAGGTGCTAATTATTCTCTTAAAATAATAACTTTGTGTAGTTTAAAACAACAAAAATATGATGAACAAATATTTAAATATCTCACTTTTTTTTTCATGGAAGTTTGAAAAGTATTGCTATAACCATTTAATTAACGATTTGATTAATTACACTAAACAACATTTACTTGGCATTTTTGCTGGAACATGTTTCCTTCATTTTCAATTGGACATCAACTAATTCCTTGTGGTGAAGCTGGCGTTGTTGTAAGTGCTGTCAATGAACTTGCTAAACACATACTTCTGTGGAATGTCAAAATTGAAAACCCTGTTTCTACTCTTTACAACGAAGATGTGTTCCTATGTGGCCAACTCTTGTTTTCCTGTTATAAGTTTTAGAAGTTTTGGTTCTGAATTTATATTGTGGTGTTTTTTCCAAAAGTGGGTGGCAACTGCTGATTTTTCCAATTGTTTTTGATTTATGTTTTTGAAGTGCTATTTGGATCTTGTTTGTAAATTTCTTTTTGTTTTTCCAATATAAATCTTTGCATTCCATTTTGTATATGTCCAAATTTGGCTTTGCTGGGATGACGTCCTTGATATTTGAGCCTAATTAATTTTTATGCTGGTGCTAGCTGAATGTTGTATTCTTTGAAAATGTTTTGAAATTTGTCAAACACCTATGGATGGTATGTGGATTTCTTGAGGAGGCTTGGAGGCTTATCTTCTGTTCTATTGCTGAGAGAGTGGTTGTTTCATTTTGGAGTTTCTCCTGTTTGGCTAGTTTTATTTTTTTATTTACTAGGGAAATGAAGATGATCTCACTATTTTTGTGACATCACATACACATAGTCTTAGTGAAGAAACCAATACCAAATCAGAGCTATTGTATATGAATACATTTTGTAGAAATCTAAAAAATAGTTATGAACAACTGCAGCATTTGACAATGTACATTTTAGAATAAAAGACAAACATGAAGCTGGAAAATTTTGAATATATCCAGTGTTTTCTGGTCACATTTTATCTGGATACATGCAATATGTTAACATTCTGCAAGTTTTGGCAATTAGCTTCTATGGTTACTTCAACATTACTTTTGAAATTATTATATAAAACATTCATTTTAGCAAGTACACATGAAATTTGATATTTTAATTTTTATAAGCATGATAAAAATGTATTTATTCCTAAATCAAATTATTAAATCAGATTAACAGAATCATTCTTTTCAGGTCAAATTACATAGCTTGTATCAATAATTGGGAGCCTTGAATCACTAAAACTACCTGTAAATCTATCACCATATTATTTCCATACTTTTACTTCCATGATGTGGTACTGCAAAGTTTTAGTGTCTCGGTGAATTTTTGGTCTTCAGAATAGGAAAGAAAAGGGAGGCTAGGTTCGGGATAATTTTCTTTTTTATATGCGCTTAGGCTTCTGATTCAGGAGAGGTTGGGTTAGGGTTAGAGTTGGTTTTTTTTAACATAAACTTAGGTTTCTGATTTGTGGTAGGTTAGTGTGTATTTTTGTGTGTATATTTTATATAAGCTTAGGTTTCTGAGTCACTAGGGCAACATCGTAGCTTCTAGATGTTCCACAATGGTTGATAAGGTTTATTTCATTTTTTTAACTGCTGTAACAGTTCCATACAGTTTTTTCAAAAATAAACAGCAAGAATAGCAGAGAGTCATACTTGAAATTTGTATTTAGAATTTTACAGGCTTCACAATTTTCGTCTTTGGATAGTGGAATTGTTGCAACACTTTCAATTTTTGTGTTGTAGATTGATGATTTGCAAGCTATTACATGCCAAGGCACCTTCATGAGTTTCTATCTATAAAAAAGCAACGTGTATTCATAATTATTATAATGGTGATGCTCCTCTCTCGTGTATATATATATATATATACTGAAAGGTACACTGGAGTCACAATTAGTATATTAGAACCAGTTGAAAAATTCAATGCCACAGCCGGGATTTGAACACGATTCTCCCACTCTCCGTGCAGTTGCTCTGGCCATTGAGCTGCCAACTGATTATATGTGTTTTCAACCAACCACTATGTCTCACTTCAGAGAACCACCAGAATGGCGACTTATTATCATAAATACTTAGTATCCGCGTAATATTTATTATGTTCTCTCCAACATCCTGGCTGTGGCATTGAATTTTTCAACTGGTGCTAATATATGTATTCATAATGTTGCTGGCAAAAATAGGTCACGGTTCAGAACACATGGAGGGGAAAATCAATTCAATACTCATTTGAAACGTACATTGAATGAAACATGTAATATAAGATTTGAACTTGCAGCACATATAAATTATGAAAAACAACGAGGAAATTAATGGTTCACAATGTTTAACATAGTTAACAACTGCTAGAAAGACACAAAGGTCAAACTGAGAATAATGCCTCCCACTGTTTTGTGTTGACTTTGGGTGCCTGGAACAGATTATATTGGTAGAGTATTAATTGTTGAACTTTCCCGCTAATGTTCTATTGTTATCTGTCCATCCTTACTTCACCAGCGATGTAAACAAATAAAAATGTATTCTTTGGCAAACGCACATGTGCACACCACATGGTGCTAAGCTGGTTCGTCTGCCTACAATTGTAAAACTGCGTACCAGTCATGGACAACCAGGCAGAAAAAAAATAGCTACATACTGTTGACAAATAATGATTAACTGTATCAAATGTTTAATAATAAAACACATCAAAACATATAAAATTCTCGTATAAAATAAAATGCAGACATGTTTTGAAAGTTTGGTGTAGTGTTTGTGTGCATACATTGATCCAACAGTGTTTTGTGAGTTTTAGCATTCGCATATGCACAACAACATGCTGCCATTTCTGTAATATAATACAGCGACTTACCAGAAGAGCTACTCTGAAGATGCAACTGTCCTACTCCTTCAAGATACGAGTCATTTGTTGCAGTCAAACTGTCTGAATCATCCATAAAATTGTAATTAGTGGGCCAATGATAATGTCCACCATTCCCTCCAAATCTTAACTTTTTACTCTTCCCAAACAATATGTGACGCACATTCACTGTATTTTCGGCTGTCACTTGTTGAAATGCTGCTTGCACAAGATGTCGCACCTTGGCTAATTTAACACTTTATGCTGCTTTCAGAAACACTGGTAAATTCTACAGTTAAGCTAAGAATATTATTTAATGAAAAGGTAAGGTACTTTCCAAAAAACTTATTATATACATTAGGAATAATTCTTTTTCTTGCTTATGTTTCACTACACCGATGTTACATGTTTCTGCCATTACTTGCTGACTAGAAGCAGCCGTCAAACTGCATAATGGATAAGCATTGTTACATAAAGAAATAATGATCAAATTTTGTTCCTTAATCATTCATATTATGTTATTTAGACATTGCATAGTTTAATACAATATTTCTCTACTCACACGGTAATTTAAGCGGAACTACTTTGTGAGGCAGAAAAGCAGCCAATCATAGCCATTGCAACCTGTTGCTTTTGCTTATATTACTGGTGAAGTAAGGCTGGACGAGGAATAATTTCATTGTGCAGCAGGAGAGTGTTTCAAAATGGCTACTGACATCGAAGTGTGCACAAAATAGAGATGTGTGATTGGATTCCTTGCTGCTAAACAAATTGTGTCAATTGAAATCTATCAGCACTTACTAAAGTGTATGGATACGATACAGTAGTTGTGAGTAATATGAGGTGATGGGTACAGTGGTGAAAAGGTTGTGCAGCACATAATTAACAGCATCTCAATCAACTCATCCATAATGATTGGTGATTTACGATCAAGGAATTGTGTGTAGAGCTGAATATCGGCCGTAATGCCTTAGACAAGATGTTATGCAACCTTATTGCAACATTTGTGTGAGATGGGTCCTGCTGATGCTTTCATAGACCAACAATTTTATTCAATGGAAATCTGTCGGGACCTGCTGGACCAATATGAGGCTGGGGGTGACAATTTTCTGAACTCCATCATCACTGGAAACAAAATCTAAATGACAGTCCGTGAAATGGCAACATTTGACTTCTCCAACAAAGAAGTAGTTCAAGACACAGACATCTGTAGGCAGAATGTGTTTCTTTTGGATACCTTGGAACCTGGAGCAAATGTCAATTCCGAATGCTACAAGATGACACTGACTAGCCTGAAAGCCCAAATTTCCAGAGAAGAAGGTAAATTACATCTGTAACATGATTACACCAGGTCTCGTACCTGTTTTGTGACCTTGGAGTCCATTACCGGCTGTCCTACCCAAGCCCCTACATGCCTGAGTGCAAGTGTCGAGAATTGAAGAACTCAAGTGGAGGGCAAAAGATGCACCTAATACATTGGTTGTAATGGGAAAACAGTGAAATTTAAAACAGGTATAATTACGTCAGAAGGATACCTGAGTAGGAAATAATTGTGACAACACTTTCTCTATGATCGTCAGCATCTATGCACAGGGATTAGACCTTGAATGTCCTGTTGGGAGCTGAATAAAATCACTTCATTGCCTAGACAGAACAAAATAGAAGTAAATATTATCATTAAACTTGAATATCGCATATCTGCATTTAAAGTGTTTTATAAATGGGATGTAAGCATCACAAAGAGAACAGTTCAACTTTAACCCTGTTTTTTGCAGTTTCTTCTCAGTGATTTAATGTGTACTTTCTGCTTTTTACTACTTTAATGCACAAAGCCATCAACAAGAATTATAAGTGGGGCTTTAAGATTGTCTCTGCAGTAAAGTGGTCAAAATGCTAAATTAAAAATGCAAAATATGCTGGGTTCGATTCTAAGCTGATTAAGCAGTTCTTATTTCATTATCATTATTCCTCGCCCTCAAGAGCCTGGAAATATGGATGCATGTCAAGTTAATCAAGAAGTACAGTTTTAATGTACACCTCAAGAATTCAAGCAGTCGTTATAGAAGGTCAAAGTGGCAATGCGACAATATTACCTAGGGCAGTATGTAAATAAAAACAAAAAAATAAATAAAATGATTTAACAAACAAAAAAAAAAAAAAAAAAACAGATATCTATGTGATACTGAATTTTCAAAGACATTGAAATAAAATAAATGTGAAATTAGGTGCCTGTATTCCTTTCAGTAAACTATATTCAAGACATTAAATAAACATTTCTATCAGTATTTGTGGTATATTTGAGTTAGATGAGATAGGCATATCAGTATGATGTGCATAACAGGAGAGTATGATCTGTACTTCCTGAGATAAACAAATCTAAAATTAGAGTCAATTATTACTTAACGTTCTTTATGTTCTTGCACTTTTACAAATTCCTTTTTAGCACCCTATGAGGTTGTATTGCAATCTGAAATTACAGGCTTGAAAAACTAAGCTCATTATGATTTCAGGTACTTTTTTTTTTAATTTATGTCAAATTATAATATTAATATTTTAGCACTGACTTCTAATGCTAATAAACATATACAAAATAGTTATAAAAATAAAATTAGCATCATTTTGTCTGTATCCTCATGGAAACAGTTTTTTTGCAAAATGCTTTGAGTATAGTCTGTGGTATTTCAAAGGCACAAATTTGTCATGCCTCAGAGCAGCTAACCACTTACTCAGCAATTCTGGTTTCTGTATTGGAAACCTAAAATAAATGATCATTCACTTAGTGACCAAGGAAACCCAAGAGAATAAATCAGAGTGAATTTAGAACACAAATCACAAATGTTACAATTTATTCTTACTAATAGAAAGTGATCTCGGAATCATTTCCCTGGCAGTTGGTACAGTTATGCAGCTTAGGAATGCACCATGTTCACTGTTAAATGTAATTAACCTTTAAAACATCTCATTTTTAAAGCCTTAAGCATGTGGAACATATGGCAAAAAGCATGCACTTGCCCCCCCCCCCCCCAGAGGCAACTGTGCGAGAGGTTTCAATTAGCAGCAGCAACACTAGTGCCAGTGGTGCATCTAGGTAATATAATTCCATGGTCTTTGGTCCTACCACATCCATCGTACAGTCCTGATTTAGCACCTTGAACTTCCATTATCTTTTTGAGCCTATGAAAGATGCGCTATGTGGCCAACATTTTCCAGTTGCTGTTATATCTGTAAGATAGTGGTTAGCCTCACATGATTATGAGTGGTATGCAGGTTCTTGTTCATCATTGGCAGAAGTGCATAGCAAATGGTGGTGATTATGTGGAAAAATGACAGAACTTAGCTGAAATCTTGGTCTATTTACCTGTTATAGTTTCCATGAACATGAACAGGAGGCATTACTTTTGGAATGATGTAATACTGACTTGAGAACAGTGTAATTAACAAACATAATTGAAAACTAACATCACTATAATGCAATTACATCTTAAAACGTGTTTCCATTAACACATGCAGCAACTTTCTCTTGTAAGAAATTTGATTATACTCTCATTTTCCACACAAACCTACATCATTCTGCCACAGTAAATCAATATCTTATCTATACCAATGTGGTCTAGGGGTAACCTGTTAGCCTCTAGTTCCCAAGGTCGCAGGTTCAAACCCGGCAGAGCGCGATCCATTGTTTCAGGTGTAAATATCTTTCTTATGGCTTCCTTCTGAAAGGAGTAGAGCCATTGGTCCTGTGTTGCAGTTTATGGCATGCAAAAGAACCTTAAGCCTGATAAAAGAGGCCTCTGAGCAAAATTAAGCAGTCTTTCATGCCCAATTTAGAATGGGATGCTGAGAACCACAGCAGTTAAAGAATGTATATAAATAGCACTCAATTTAATTTCTATACCAATATATTATAAAGACTGAAAATATGAATATGTGTGTGGAAATCTCAAAAATTACTCAAACAATTTTGATAATTAATTCACATTCAAAAGCCCAATGGACAGGGCTATAAAGCTCCTTCTAATTTTGTTTCATTTGTTCCTAAAAGATTAAAAAGGATTTATAAAGCCTTCGTACTTAGACAAACACTTTGCAATTATAAAAGAACATGCTTCCAAAGAGGGCCTTGACGTTTAGTTCAGAATGCCACAAATAGAAAATAGACATTACTCCCCAGAATATAAATAGTTGCAAGGAATGTACATAGATGTCTATGATGTAATACTTCAACAAACACAGGACAGACAATTGATTCTGTGTTACAATTAACTCGGTTGCTATCCCGTTAAGTCATCTGTAATAATCAACACCGAGAAAGCTTCAAATCTTTGATTCTGTATTATATTTGTTCCTTTAATTGCCATTTATCAAATGCTGAAAATGAAATGGAATGTAGTTTAATTTATGGATGCTCTTTAACTACTGCGGTTCTCTGCATTGGGCATGAAAGACTGCTTAATATTTCTCAGAGGCCTCTGTATCGGCTTGAGGTTCTTTTAGTGCTGTAAATCTATGACTCAGGACCAACAGCTTTACTTTCCTTCTGAAGGAAGCCACTGTAAGGATCTTTAAGCCCAAAAAAATTCATCCTCCTCTGCCAGGATTGAACCCACGACCTTTATTCTCATTCTGTTGATGTCTGCACTGAAGTTCCTGGATGCCAAAACCTTCTATTAATCCTTAAGTAAGAAATGTTTTGCTTTATTTCCTTTATATTTATGTTGTAATCGAGTTCTTTAGCCCATGCTAAATAATTGTATGAAGAGAGAAGTCTGTTAACCGTGAAAATCAGTGTACTAACCGAGAAAATTACTTTTCATAATGCTTGTAGAGTATATATATTTCCAAAGAGTTCAAATTGGTGGCCTGGGAGTGCAGAATCATTTTTTTCATTGCATTGTGTGAAAGTGATGTGGCTTTGGTTATTAAATATTTTTCATAATTATCAAAACAAATGACTCGACATTGTGACAGAATTGTTCTATTACCAAAGGGTACTCACTGCTCTACAGCATTTCCTTTGCTTGAATATATGGGGTTCATCTGTTATTTTGTATAGTGAGGAGTTCTAAGAGATAAACGGGAGGATCCACTCTAATAGCTTGCTAGATTGTTATACCAATAAATTCTAATTCATGGTACATATGTTTTACTGTATACCACTTCATTTATTTGTTGTATAAAATATTATGCTAAAGCTATGCAATGGTTGCAGCACACACACACAGATGGATGGCTAGACAGATATACACGAATGTGTGTGCATACACACACACACACATACACACACAATGGTCTTAAAAAATAGTTTTAAGTGACTTCTACTGGCGATCTATGTTTGAAAGTGTTAAAAACATTAAGTTGTTCAGATGAGAAAGTTGATAGATTGCCGAAATTTTGACTTCTTTGTGGGATCATTGGGGTTTTAGCTTCACAGATCACTCGGCAGTGCTTTGCGACTCAGGACCCTAAACGTTTATAACAGAACCAATAAGTAACTACAAAGCAGTTCTAATGACAATAACAAAAGCACCCAGGTATTGAAGTAATGCTAAGTGGTGTAGTAATAATACTAATATTTATATTTTATTTTCAGGACAACGAATTATGGGAGAGAAATAGAATGCTGACAAGTGGTGTTGTGCATTCTGTGGATGTGGATGAGGATTTTGACGAGGAAAATGTGGACAGAGTGCATTTGCTGGTGCACAACATTGTGCCCCCATTCCTTGATGGGCGCATTGTGTTCACAAAACAACCTGAGCCAGTAATTCCTGTCAAGGTAGGTTCATTTTAAAAAATCTGATGTGTACCATTCACATGACTTTCTCTATAGCCCTGCAACAAATTATCTTAGAAAGCTTATACTTCTCTTTACTTTATGCTAATCAGAAAAAATTAGCAGAAATATTGTTATTTCTTGCTTTATTGTAAGTAGAAGCGAAATAAGGGAGTACCATAGGTTAAAGTGAAAGGCAAAAGCTGGTTGCTATGTGATTGATGTTCCTTTGTTTGTATGTACAGGAGTTGACAAATTCCTGTATGAGAAAACTACAAGTTTTTCAAAGCAGAAACCAAGAAAAAGAAATATCTTAAAAACGATCAACTCCAGGAAAAAAATGTATATAACATAAATTGTATGTTTTAAGGTGCTCTACATTTTTAGTGGGTTAAGTTTTTGTCCATCTCTTATGGTTTAGTAGTTATGAAAAATTCATCCAGAGTAAAGTAATCTTCAGAGGCTATTCCCAGAAAATTCAAAATATACATTTTATTTGTCAGATAAATAACTTTAATATACAGTATTTTTATCAAAATCGTTAGAGCCATTTTTTAGGAAATCAAAATTTTCGAAAAAAGTTCCATGTAAAGGGTAGTTTGGGGTGGGAGGATTTTTCTCAAAATCTTTGTGTTGCATTAAGATATTAAACTTAAATACCAAGTTTGGTATTTTACCGACTTTTCGTTTTTGAGTTATCGTGTTCACGGACACACACACACACCCGCACACGCACACGCACACGCACATGCACACGCACACACGCGCACGCACGCACACGCACACACGCACACACCTTTTTCTCAAAATACTTTTTTGGGATACAGGGGAACCTAAAACATATATTTCCGGTAAAATCTCCGTATCAAATTTTTTGGTGGAGTGCAATACCTTCTCTATACACTATGTACATAGTGAGTATAGAGAAAGTAAAAAGTGCAATTTCAATTTCCCTGTGGTTTACCCATAATATATTTATTTGTGCAAAATAGTTACATATTTTGGTTACTTGCCTCAGTTTTATCTTGTTCTGTGTATAAATTTCCCTGCTGCTTCACAACCTGGCCTTTTGCATTGTTCATGATCTGCTCTCTCTTATCTTTCTACGTTTTTTTTTTTATTATTTTATGTTGCTTTAACTTACTAGGTAGTGACATCGCAACTTCTACCTTATTTGTCTTATTACAAAACCACCTTAAATGCAAAATGACTCCCTATTTTCAGAATAATTTTGGAATTGAGCATTTCACCTATATAAACATCTGATGTGTTCTATGCACATGATCTTTTCTACATCTTTGTAACAATTTATTGCTAATAAGCTTATTGTTCTATCTAAATTGAGATAAACATTAGCAGAAACGGTCTTATTACTTAGTTCCTTATAAGTAGAAGGACAATAAGAGAATGCACTTGACTAAACTGAGATTCAAATGTTTTAAAATGTGGTTGCTATGGGATTGAAATCCATTTCTTTGCATGGCCAGGAGTTGACAAGTTCCCATATGAGAAAAGTTTAAGTAATTTAAAACAGAAACCATTAACAAGGAATATCTCACAAATGGTCATTTCCACGATAAAAAATGTATATGACATAGATTGTGTGTTTTAACGTGATATACATTTTTTGTGCAATAATCTCTTGTCTATCCCTTACGGTATACCAGTTGTACTAAATTTAGCAAAATTCATCCAGAATAAAGAGGTCTTTAGAGGCTATTCCCAGAAAATTCAAGATATACATTTTATTTTACATAAATACCATAATATACAGTATTTTAATCAAAATCATTAGTGCCATTTTTGAGAGAATCAAAAGTTTCGTAAATTGTTACATGTAATTTTTTGTGATGGAAGGATGTTCTTGAAATCTTAGTCTCGCATCCTTGGAAGATGCTAAACCTAAATACCAAGTTTGGTAATCAACAGTCTTTTGTTTTTGAGCTATGCTGTCCACAGTCGCAGACACACATACATACATGGACATTTTTCTTAAACTGCTTTTTTCAAACTCAGGGGGTATATTTCGGACACATTTCTGTTGAACATCAAATTTTTGGGTGCATTACATTACCTTTATTAAGACATCAGAGCACACTGAATATTATAATAGAAGGTATGATAGAAGGAAGAAGTGGCAAAGGAAGAGCAAGATCACAATATATAAAACAAATTATGGAAGATATGAAATGCAGTAAATATGAAGAACTCAAACGGAAAGCAGAGAGAAGATCTGAATGGAGAGTCGCTGCAAACCAATCCAAGGATTGAAGACTCCTAACAGCTACAATATCTTCTCTATACAGTATGTACATTGTACATATGGGGCTAGAGAAAGTAAAAAAAGCATCATATTCGGGTAAATATGACACTTTCTTTAAAGTAGCAATTTGTGTCAGTCTCTTTTGCTTCTTGTTATGTTTAATCATTTTGGATATGGAAGCAGGATTAAAACCATTTAAACTTGCAGTTGAGTATGATTTCTTTCATATAATTACTTTCTCTACATGTACTATGCACAAGAGTGAATAGAGAAAGTATTGTAATGCACTCAAAAATTCAATACTGAGATTTCGCCAGAAATATGTTTAGAGATCCCCTGAATTCAAAAAATTATTTTTAGAAAAATGTTTATGTGTGTGTGTCTTGTCTGTGTATGTATGTGTGTCTGTGGGCAGCATTGCTCAAAAACGAAAAGACGTTAAATGCCTAACTTGGTATTTAAGTTTGTTGTCTTCCAAGGATGCGACACAAAGATTTTGAAGAAAATCCTCCCACCCCAAACTACCCTTTACATGGAACATTTTTCGAAAATTTGGATTTTCTCAAAAATGGCCTTAACAATTATGATTAAAATATTGTAGGTTTAAGAAATTTATATGACAAATAAAATGAATATCTTGAATTTTCTGAATAGCCTCTAAAAAGCTCCTTTTTCTAAATGAATTTTGGTGAATTTTGCATAACCGGTAAACCATACAACAAAACTAAACTACACAAAAGATGTAGATTACGTTAAAACACACAAACACGCAATTTATAATTTTGAATACTGGAAGTGGTACACTGTGAAGCTAGCAATTAGTTTTTAATTGGTAGTCGAATATACACACATGTGCTTCACAAAAACTTACTTTTACGCAGAACTAGTTTCGCATGCGTGTTACATGCATTGTCTACTGCTTTCGACTATCGGATACAACACGAGGATCCTTGATGTATGACTGTCTTCCCTCTGGTGTTGGATTGATGAACTTCATTAGCGGGTTCTCTTCAAAGGGACGATCAAAATTCATGAGGTGCGCTTCATGTTTTTTCATGTATATTTTCTCCCATGCGTCGAGTTCTACTGTCCATTGTACATTTTTTAAAAGATGGATGTCTTGTTTAATTTCATGTTGGTTGTTCCAAAAATGAGCCGATACTGCAGGTTTTTCAGTTTCCCTATTTTTGATATTTCTAATATGTTCTTTAAGACGGGTACCTATGTTTCTTTTTGTTCTGCCAATGTATACTTGGTTACACTCATTGCAATTTATTCTATAGATGCCTGGTTTTTTGTCAATTGGGTCTTTTTTTGTTCTATGGGATGGAATCAAATTTTTTACACTGAACCTGTTGTAAGGTGCCAGTGTTATATTATGTTCTTTAAATATTTTTTGGAATTTCTTAGTTGCCCAAGGGTGGTAAGTGAATCTCCTGTAGTTATCATCATCTTTAATTCGTTTGAGGGTGGATATTTCTGTGATCTTATTTTGTTGTTTAATTTTCTTGAGTTTTTTGAATACTAAATCCTTGTTGAAACCATTTATTTCAGCTGTTTTTACTATGTGGTTTAGTTCTTCTAAGTATTCAGATTTTTCCAGAGGTACTTTAGTTACTCTTTGTAGTAGGCTGTTTAGTACGGCATGTTGGTGTGCTTTTGGGTTGAAACTATTTGCTTTTATGTAGTTGTCAGTATGGGTTTCTTTTCTATGTATACCAAATTTTAGTTTCCCATCTTTGTTAGTAATTTTTAGGTCTAAAAATGCCAGTGTGCCCTGTTGTTCTAACTCCATTTATACCCTATTTTTTTATTCCTGGATTTGACCATTTCGGAGATATTCCTTCTTATTTGTTTCAGATTTAAAATACTTAAACTTTTCTCACATGGCCCTGCCTAGAAACGGATTTCAACCACATGGCAACCAGTTTTTAAAAGATTTCAGTATCACTTTAGCTTAGGGTATTCCCTTATTTCCCTCCTACTTACAAGGAAGCAAGTAGTTTAGACAATTTCTGCTAATGCTTATCTCAATTATCATAAAGTCTATTTCTATCCACTTCTTCTAATAGCTTATTCTTCTGAATAAGCTGTTTTAACGATAATTTGTTACAGAAATGAAGAAAAAGTCATGTGAATGTAACACATCAGATTTTATTTTTCTGCTAATGAACTATTGAGTTGATGAATTAGACTTTTGAACACTGCATATTGATGTGATATCAGTATTCTTTTTAGTGCAGTTCCCTAGGTGTGTAGGTTTTCTATAAATTCCAAATTTGAATGTATTATGGTCTCTGAAGTTCTCTAAGCCCAAAATTTTAAATTAAAACTAAATTAAAGTGAAAATAACTTCAGAATTAATAGTGCTTCTATTAAAACAAAAGAATTTGAGTGTGTTTTTGTAACAAAAACATCGCTTAGTAATTACTTACTTACTGGGACTGGTTTCAAGAACACTTGTTTCCATTTTCAACCCTTAATTCCGACTAAATCTACTTTGTTGGCATCAACAATGAGAGTGTGGTGTGGTGTATCACTTGTGGAGGCATCTGGTGCTGGATCTATGAACTTCCAAAGGTTACTGTATGGTGATAAATCAAAATTCAAAAAAATTCAAAGCCACAGAATTAGATGTCTGGGAGAAGATCTACATCATGAAGAAAAAGAACCATATCATGAATTTTGATTTATCAGAAGTTCATAGATCCAGCACCAGATAACCCACAAGTGATACAACACTACTCTCATCTTTGACGCCAACGAAGCAAGATTAAGTCAGAATGAAGGGATGAAAATGGGAGCAAGTGTTCTTGAAACCAGTCCCAGTAAGTAAAAGTAAGTGATGTTTGTATTACAAAAACTTGTTTGCATATCTGCAAGATTTGAAGTGCTTCTATAATTAATAATTTGTACTTTATTGCAGGACCCAACCTCAGACATGGCTATGGTGGCAAGGAAAGGCTCAGCGCTAGTGAGAGCATTCCGTGAACAGAAAGAGCGCAAGAAAGCTCAGAAGAAACATTGGGAAATTGCTGGCACTACCATTGGCAACATCATGGGCGTTCGCAAGAAGGAGGAAGAGAAAGACGATAAAGTGAATGCTGATGATGAAACAGACTACAAGACAGGCCAGAAATTTGCAGAACATATGCAGGATACTGGTGAAGCATCTAGCGAGTTTGCAAAGAAGAAGACCATCCTCCAACAAAGAAGATATTTGCCAGTGTTTGCAGTGAGGCAAGAGGTAATGTTAGGTTACAGACAATAATAAACCTTTACAAAGTCAACCAGACAACCTGTAATAAATACAGTACACTCCCGATTATTCGTGCGCAGATTAACCATGCAACCCCTAAAACATTGTCAACGCACGTTTCGATGAGACATACTCTGATTAACATCAGAAAAACTGAATTTGTTTTTAATTTACACAGAACAGACAGGCTATAACAATGGAAACTGTTCAAAACTTGCAAATATGTATAGAAGCTTGTGACAGTGATGTGATTAAATAAAAAATAAAAGAATTTGAGTCGGTTTTTTGTAACACAAACATCACTTATTTTTACTTACTGGGGACCAGTTTCGGGTAACAGTTGTTCCCATTTTCAACCCTTAATTCCGACCCTTAATTAATGGAAACTGTACCCTGTTGTCATGTGGTCATCATTTAAACAACAGAAATGGCACTTATTGTCACACAACAGGTCCTTTATTGCCGTTTCCTAAAGAAAAACAGAAGTAGAATAAACTTTCCAACAAAGAATATATACTGAAAAAAGCTTTTAAACGTAATTTCTAATACCTATGGATATTGCACCTTAAAAGCATTAAATTATTATGTGTTTTTTGATTATTCATGTTTCCTCTCCCCCACATTACCTGGATAATTGAGAGCATACTGTAATTTATTTTGAAAATGAGCTTTAACATTTTTGTGACAACATATTTATAACTAAAGTATATAATATGTAAAAAATTTAAGCTAGTAACATTGAAGCAACACAAATATTAATTAAAGCATTAATGGGAATGCACAGTGAAGTAACTAATCAATTAAGATTAAAAACATAGCATCACCCTCAAACTTCATGGCTGGTTGGTATCTAATGTTGAGCAGTTGGCAGTGAAGCCCTTTGCTCTCTTGCATTCCAATATTTTGATGTCATATTATCATGTTGACTAAAAGTTGGGCAGCGCAGTAGATGGTTTCTATCCATATCTTCTTTAAGTGTACAGAAAGGACACAGAGGGGATCTCACTATACCAATGCTGAATAAATGTTTATTGAGACAGTCATGGCTTGTTAGGAGTCTAAAAGTTGCTACAGAGGATTTTCTCGGTAATGTAGTGATTCTGGTCGTGTTATTACATAAATTTTCCTTTTGTTTGTAATACATTATCTTCTTTAATTTTGTTATTATATGTTGATATAATGATTTTTTGACTGCAGAAAGACTTTTGTTACTAACAGGGAGGAGACCCTTTAATAATTAACTGAAGGCTTAAAGGAAGCGACCTGGATAAACGCCTAATGTCCAATCCCTCACCTTCAGCTGTTACTAATCACATATCAATTTTGTTATAATAGAAAGGAGACCCTTTAATTGCTTCTAGAATTTGAAGACTTAAACAAAATTATGTGATGAACTAAAGGGAAGGGCTGTTCTGGTGAGTTATTGACCTGGACTGATATCAGATCCCCTCTTTTACCTTTCCTATCCAGTCTTGCTTCACTCAACCCTTGTTTTCTTCAACCCCGATGGTATTAGAGTATTCGAGGCCTAGGGGATCATTTCATTTTCTTTCCTGTCCATACCTTTCTTTACTTAAGTGATGTAACCACCATTTATGGTGCCTAATTTTAAAAAGTTGAATAAAAGCACTCCAGACAAAAGAATCAAACTTCATAGTTGAAATGAGTAATTTACTTTGGACAAGTTTGGTGGCTATTGCCCCAATCTTCAGTAGAGTTTTTTTTGATGAACTTGTGGTAGTAGCCTGTAGATGTATTTGAGATGAGACTGTTTGTCGTATATCAAAATTTATGTCATTTTTATATTTTAGAATTAATAGATTTTCCCAAATTGCTAATCCAATTGTCCTGTACTGATTTTAGTAACTTGGGTTCACTATGAAAATTATTGTTTTGAGTACAAAAATGATGTGCTACAACTGACTTATCTGTTTGTTTATGCTTTATATTCCTCATGTGTTCATTAAAACACTGTCCAATGTTTCTTTTTGTATTTCCTGTATACACCTGTTCACATTCCTTGCAGCTGATTTCATATATATTGAGTGTGATGTTATGTTTTTACTCTTAACAAAATCACATTTTAACAGACCATGATTTGAGTAAATAGGCTTAATATATGATAAAGGACAATAAATCAGATGCTTAAGTTGAGTATCAGCAGACATAATGCATAAGATGCATTGTTGCAGTTCAAACTGGATCTGCTGTTTATGCATTTGTGTTTGCTATCCATTTTGTTTTAGGTTCAGTAAAGAAAGTACACCAGTATTTTGTGATTGCTTTTGCATAATATCAATAAAGCATGTGTTGTTTTATTGTTCATAAGTTTTACATGGTTATTTTTTTTTTTTTTTTTTTTACTTTCTCTACTCATATTATGTACATAGTGTAAAGAGAAGGTGTTGTATTGCGCCCGAAAATTCTATACTGAGATTACACTGGAAGTACTGAGCTTTTGACACTCCTTGAATGAAAAAAGAAATTTTTTTTAGAAAAAGGTGCATGTGTGTACATGCGTGTGTTGTGTGGCTCAAAAACTAAAAGTCTGCTAAATACCAAACTTGATATTTAAGTTCAGTTTCTTCCAAGGATACGACACTCTCCCCCCCCCCCCCCCCCCAATCCCAACTACCCTTTATATGGAAAAATTTTGAACATTTTTATTTTCTCAAAAAATGGCTCTAATGATTTTGATTTTGTGTCCTTCATATTTAAGATATTTAGATGATTAATTACCCTTTACATGGAAAAATTTCGAACATTTTTATTTTCTCAAAAAATGGCTCTAATGATTTTGATTTTCTGTGCTTTATATTTAAGATATTTAGGTGAAAAATAAAATGTATGTCTTGAATTTTCTAGGAATAGCGTCCGAAGGTTTCTTATTCTCAATGAATTTTTCTAAATTTTGTATAACTGGTAAACCGTAAGAGATAGACAAAAACTTACTTTACTACAAATGTAAACCTGCTTAAAACACACTTTTTGTGATACATACACCTTTTTAGTGGAGTTGATCATTTTTGAGATATTCCTTGTTGGTTTCAATTTTAAAATACTTAAACTTTTCCCATATGTGTACTTGTCAACTCCTGGCCATGCAAAGAAATGGATTTCAGTACCATAGCGACCATAATTTTAAATGTTTGAGTGTCGGTTACTTATAAGGAACTAAGTAATAAGACCGTTTCTGCTAATGTTTTAGCACTAAATAGGTAGAAGAATAAGCTTATTAACAATAATTTGTTACAGAGAAGTAGAGAAAGCCTTGTGAATGGAATACACCTGATTTTTAAAGTGAGCAATGGCTTGGGAATCCTCTTCTCATATTGTTTTAATATTTCCAAAATATTTCTTACAATAGCCCTGAAATTTTCTAATTGGCTGGACAAAGTTGCTTTCTGCAACTCTGTAAAAAAAAAAAAAAATGTTGAAATCCTTTAAATCTTTCTTCTGCTACTTCTGGAAGCAACTACTGATCCAGCTTGCCTCTCACAAACTTAAATCTGAGTTTTATTGTTGCTTTAAATTGTTCATTGTATTATTAATCTGTATCTAAATTTATAAATATTGGAATTTCTAAAAGGAATTTTGGTTGAAAGAACAAAAGCTAATAGGTATCCAAATATGAAAGCTTGAAAATACAGTGTTGCTGCATTCACTTTTAGGACAGATGGAGCTTTAAAGTACTGCCATCTAGACAAAGATTTAGCAACGCAGTTAAAGTTTAGATTTAACTGAACCGGGCAGTGTTTTCACAAGCAGCCCTTTGTATCCAGATTGAAGCAATAGCAAGGATTTACACTCAGTTCACTAAAAATGCAAGGGTAGACGTAGATTTTTAGAACTACCACTACAGATTTTAACCCAACTTGAAACAAAATGGCGAGTTAGGTCTTTAAGCTTTTTCACACCATTGAACTAATTGACATCATTGCTGAAGGATGTTGGGTCTTAATTTTTAACTGTGGGGTTAAATAATGTTTTTTGGGGTAATAGACCAGATAATTGCTTAAAAATCTTTCTTTATTGTTTTATAATGTTTCCATGCCTCACTCCCATCTTTCCAATAACATTAAAATGTTGCTTTTTTATTTGTTGACAAGCCAAAAATGAACACAAGACACTTTGTGGTTGAATGCTGTTCTTCATAAAAAATGAAATAGCGTTTTATTTATGGACGCTGTGGTTCTCGGCATATCTCCATAGGAGCACCATATAAACATGATTATATTGCTGTGTAGATGAGATGGTTACTGTGAACCATTCAAATATCAACACCTGCCGCTAGAGGGACGGTACTCAAGTTGGCTTATCAGGATGACACCACATCAGTAGAATCTCCTGTCACTAGAGGGAGACGTATAAACTCGCTTCATTAGTGATGACTTTTTTTATGTGGGAAAACATGGATAAATAGGAACATTTGGCATATTCAAGCCAAAATATAAATTCAGAAAAGTAATTTTCATTTAATCTCTACAAAGATAATAAGTGAAAATGAAAATTCCAACAAATGATTAATTTGAATACAAATGGGTTAACCCGTTATTGAATTAATTATTTTGTTGCATTTGCCGTTCTCACAGGCACAATACAGTAGAGCTGAATAGCCATGATCGTTAGTGTGATACAAAGTGAATTGACCATCTGTTCAAAGCCAAAATCATGAGTTTGAATCCCAGGGACTGCAGCCAGTGTCTGGTAAAGGATGGGGAGGGCCCAAGTAAAATAACTGGTGTGGTGGCACACTTGGATGCTGACAAGTTACATTTGACTGCAGTGTCACGGATTTTGTTATAAAACTGCAGTTTTATTCAAAAAATATTAACATTTTTTAGAATATAAAACAGCTATAAATAGACAAATTTTATTGTTGAAGGTTAGTGTAATACAAAATTAGAAAAAAACTGCTTAGAAATACCAAAACCTTTGATTAATCATGTTTGTTGGCAAATGGCAACATCATGCAATAGAAGGTTAAGGTCTGTAGTGATGAATACATGAGCTTTTTTATGTTAGAGCAGCCTTATGGTAAAGCTTTATATGTTATCTATAATTGGTGTTTTATTTGCAGCTTCTGAATGTTATCCGTGAGAACAATGTGGTGATTATTGTGGGAGAAACTGGAAGTGGGAAGACCACACAGCTGACACAGTATCTGCACGAGGATGGCTACAGTCGATATGGCATGATTGGCTGTACACAACCGCGTCGAGTAGCTGCCATGTCTGTGGCTAAGAGAGTTTCTGATGAAATGGGCACTCACTTGGGAGAGGAAGTGGGTTACGCCATCCGATTCGAGGATTGCACTTCAGAGGTAATGCTTTGCCAAGCTTCTTGAACTCTGTTGTGTTAAGAGTTTACAATATAGTCACAATTATGAAGACATTACAGCAACAAGGTAACAAAACTATAAATACTGACTTAGCTGATTTATTTCCACTCTTATTTACATGCAGTACTTGTTAAAGATTTGGAGCTTTCTCAATGTTGATTATTAATTATGTAACAACAAAATTAAATCGGAGTCAAAAAAATCTGAGCTTTGTCAGGGTACTGGCAAAACGACATGACATGAGCAGATTGATGGTATGTTAGAGTGTACCCATTCTTGCTAGAATTTAACCACGTACTGAGGGGATATCATGGTGGCAGGTGTAAATGAGGTTGGGAAGTGAAGGGAGGTAGCAAGATTTGCTCCTCAAAACTGTTAGAGGTGTACCTAACTTAACTTTTTCTAAGCACGAGATCTGGTGATGGGTCCACATGCAGCTTCTTGGTGTCATGGGGTCATGCAAGTGCTGACCATGACCGATGCTGTTTAACATTGAAGCCCAAGTGTGGCTCAGGCCATGCAAAATGTTCATACAGCCCATGCCCGAGCATAACTCGGGCAGGAATTTCTAACACTTTTAATGCAATTCCACGACTGTAACTCGGTCTTGGGCTATGTGGCAAAGGTCATGCATCAATTATCATTTAGTTGTCTGATATCTGTCCTTGCTTTAGTCAACTATTAGGAAAATTTAGGGCAGTCAGTAATATTGGCTGCTTTCAGATCACTTGCACCATTTTCCTTCAAGGTGGTGATCTGTTTGTCATGTTACGTGTGCTTACCTTTTACCTTTTCCTTTTCCTCAATTTCTGCCAACTGAAGCTGAAATTCAGGATGCTAATGAAGTTGTGGAAAATTCCAATCGAGGGAGAGATTTTCAAGTTTTTGATAAATGGCGTGTAAGCTGCGTTATGCAGATTTTTTCAAACTCATATTTGATACTTGTAAATTTAAAACAAAATATTAGTACAGAGGTTACGACTATTTTCTTATTTGTTGAGAAATCCTTGAAAACCATACTTTTGATTTTAGCAGATTTCATTCATTTACTGTAAATAATAATCCAAAATAGGTGGGGATCTTCAACTAAAGAAACACTGGGCTTCAGAGTATTTTAACTTTCTCTAAGCATGAGCTCTAATGACAGGTCCCCGCGCAGTTTCTGTTCTCGTGGTGCAGTCATCCATACAATGCTACTTAGAGATTGGATGAGAAACCACAGAGGGTGAGGGCAGATTCGTTTAGTTTGATCTTCATCATGTTAAGAACAGATTGTCAGGTCTCACTTGTGTGCCCTGGTCTCCAACTAAACAACTTATCATTTCGTATTCGACTTACCCTCCCCGTGTATGTAGGAGTGTCCTCCTAGGTCTTACAAGCCAATGCCTAGGGGTCAGAAGCCTGTCATGGAGCCAACGGCACGAAACCACAGAATAGAGAACCTATTACAAGGGATCAGCCCAAAGGCAGGCATGAACATGAAGTGGATGATATGAAATGTAAGCAAAATTGATGAAAGGTGATGATGGAGCAATTGGAGGAATGAGTGCTGGAGGAAACCAGAGGACCTGGAGAAAATCTACCCAGACACCGCTTTGGGATCGAACCAAGACCATCTAGATAGGAGGCAAGCAGTCTAACCACTCACCCACGGCGCCACCTTAAACAACTTATCACAGATCTAATTTAAATGCCCTCCTAAATGAGTAACAATTAGCCATTATGTAATACTTGATCATACACTCCTTACCTTGTATCAGTTTCAACAATTTTTTTTTTTTTCCCCCATCTGTAACTTCAAAATCTTTAGTATCACTTTAATATTCAATGCTTGCACCACTTTATTCTTATCTAATGATTTTTTATAGAGTCTAGATCAGGGAAGTTACTTGACCATTCAAATACACATATATTATCTTTTAGTAACTTCTGAACCTCTTACAGGACGTATTCTGTGTGCTAGCTAGGCTCTGTGAAGCCCAGTAAGTGAAGAATGAATTTCTATTAATTTTATAAGTAACAAAGAATTTTTACTTTCTCTACATGTACTATGTACATAGTGCATATAAAAGGCATTGTATTACACTCAAAAATTCCAAACCGAGATTTCATCAGAGATATATGGTTTGAGACCATCTGAATCCAAAAAAAAGCATTTTTAGAAAAATGTGTGTGTTTGTGTGTGCACTTTTGGACAGCAAAGCTCAAAAACGAAAAGACCATTAAATACCAAACTTGGTATTTAGGTTTGGTATCTTCCAAGGATGCAACACAAAGATTTTCTAGAAAATCCCCACACCACAAACTACCCTTTACATGGAACAATTTTCGAAAATTTTCATTTTCTAAAAAATGGCTCTAACAATTTTGATTAAAATCCTATATTATAAAGATATCTGTATCCCAAATAAAATGTATATTTTTAATTTACTGGGAATAGCCTCTGAAGACCTCTTTATTCTGGATGAATTTTGCTTTACTGCTAAATCGTAAGAGATAGACAAAAAAGATCATGTTGAAACAAACAATTTATTTCCTTTACGTTTTTGTTGTGGAGGTAAACCGTTGCCGAGATATTCCTTGTTATTGGTTTCAACTCTAAAGTACTTATACAGGAGAAGTGATTTGCTTTGACAGTTGCATAACGATAGCCTAAAACATTTGACTATCACTTTAACATAGCGCATTCCTTTAGTTGCTTTCTACTTATAACGAATTAAGTAATAAGAACATTCTGCTAATGTTTATCTCGGGTGGGTGGGGTGGGTGTGGGGGGTGGGGGTGGGTGTTTTTTTTTTTTTTTGTAATCTGATTGCTTATGGTATTTACATCAAGAAAGGGGAGCTTGCTATTGGATTGTGCTTCTCTTATAAATTTTACTGATGTATCTTGTATTTTCAGTTGAACTGTTGCATCCTTCCCAAACTTATCTACTATGGTAATATTGTCATTTAAAAATAAACTTATTAAATAAACCCCCGAGTTTACTAATAGCTCTCTTTCAAAATTGCAGTAGACAATTATTGCACATTTTATAAAAAATGCTGGTGTAAGTATCAAAATTTGACATTTGGTGTATTTACAAATTTCAAATTAAAGTGTTCTCCTTTTGCATTTTTACTTTCTCAACACATGCCTTGAACATAGTGTATAGAGAAGGTATTGTACGAAAAATTCAATACTGATATTTTACCGGAAATACATGTTTTTGGTCCCCCTAAATCAAAAAACTATTTTTAGAAATAGATCAGTGTGTGCATGTGTGTGTCTGTGTAGTATAGCTCAAAAACAAAAATAACGTTAAATACCAAACTTGGTTTTTAAGTTTTGCTATCTTCCAAGGATACAACACAAAGATTTTCAAGAAAATGCCCCCACCCCCAACTATGCTTTTCATGGAACTTTTTTCAAAAATGGCTCAAACGATTTTGATTAAAACTTACATACCTGAAAAATAAAATATATATCTTGAATTTTCTGGGAATAGCCTCTGAAGACTACTTTATTCTGGATGAATTTTACAGAATTTTGCATAACTGATAAACCATATAGACAAAGCTAACTTAACAGAAAACTTAGAGCTTGTTAATCAAATCAAATCAAGTTTATCATCATAGAATTTCTTATTACAGAAATATCGGCTTCGTCAGTTACAATATTACAGATACAAGTAAGTTATAGACTAGTAAGTACAGATTCATGAAAGTAAATATATGAGAAACTAAAAGTATAAGATATTTCTATTTACAATTAATTACAAAATCAAAGCATGGTTTTTAGGAGTTCAAAATATAACACAAATGCATAACAAAATTAAATAACTAAACAGTTTCCAGGTATTCATTTACAGAGTAATAACAACCCTTTATTAAAAATCTCTTTAATTCCTTCCTAAACACAGCCATGCTTGATAAGTTCTTAAAGGATGGGGGAAGTTTATTATACAATTTAATGCCATTATAGTGTGGAATTTTTTCATATGGGGTTCTTTTATGTGTAGCTTTGATTTACCCCTAGTATTATGATTATGAATTTCATCATTTGTAGCAAAACTATTTAATTGATCATGTGTAAATACCAGGTTTTCATAAAGGTAAACAGATGGAACTGTTAGAATATTTAAGTATTTAAAATAAAGTCCACTGCTTGTACTGCTGGAAAGGTTAAGCATTAATCGTATTGCCCTTTTTTGTATTATAAAAATTCTATTCCAGTTTGATTTTGCCCAGAACATTATACCATAGGATAGATGAGAGTAAAAGAAAGTGAAGTTTGATCACGTCAAGATTAACTGATGATCTCAGAGTATATAATGCGAAACAGATTTGACTTAACTTTTTAGATAATGCATCAATGTGAATTCCCCAATCAAGATTATTATCAACCCAGACTCCAAGAAATTTGGTTTTATTAGAAAAGGTTACTAATTCATTCTCCACATAAACATCAGGAAAACTTATAGTTTTGTTAATTTTATGATGAAAGCCTACAGCAACGCTTTTGTTTTTATTAATAATAAGTCTGTTTTCATTTATTCCAATTAACTACATAATCAATTATCCCCTCGGTGTTAGTTTCCAGAAACTAGAATACTTGTATCATCAGCAAAAAGAGTACATTTAGAATTAGTGCATTGGTTTTCAACCAAATCATTAATATAAAATATAAACAACAAGGGACGCAATATTGAACCCTGAGGAACTCCATATTTAATACTTTCTACATTTGAGTGAGTAGCTCTAATCTCCTTAGAACAGCTTTCTACATACTGAATTTCAGTTAGTTGCTTTCTGTTTTTCAGATAGGATTCAAACCATTTCAATGGTATCCCCTTATACCATAATTATAAAACTTGTGTAATAATATATCATGATCAACCAAGTCAAAAGCCTTTGATTGGTCAAGAAATATTTCCTCCCATGCACTGTTTCCCAGTGTCTAGATTTTTAAACACTTCTTCAATAATATTCTGTAATGCAGAATTTGTTGATTTCCCTTGCTGAAATCCAAACTGAATTTTTTATATAATATTATGTTTATTAAGAAATGATAACACTTTATTGTACACCACCTTGTCAATTATTTTAGAAAAAACTGATAAAATAGATATTGGCCTATAATTTTCACACTCTACTTTGGAACCTTTTTTAAATAAAGGCTTAATTTTTGAGATCTTTAAACTCTCAGGGAACATACCTTCACAAATTTATAATATGACAAAGTGGCTTAAACAGATGCACGACACAATTTTTAAGAAGCATATTGGAAAATTCATCAAGACCAATAGATCTTTTAGGTTTCATGCTTTTAATAACAGCAAGTACTTCTGCTTCTGTTATTGGTATAAAATATAAAGATTCCTGAATTTTATTATTTTGATTAATTTTATGGGGATTGCTATCTACGAGGGCCGTTCAGAAAGTAGCCTCCGATCGGTCACAGTGCGGGTAGTGGGGGGAGTAGCGACGCCATCTGTGCATTCACGCACTCAGCAGGTCAGTCGGCATCAAGCCGTGGTCGAGTGAAAGTCGTACCTGCGCTAGTTTAGTGTTTGTGGCCGTTTGAAATGTGTACTGCAATAGAAAACCCCGCCAAATGTGAAGTGCGTGCTGTTATAAGGTTTTTTACAGCCAAAGGATATTCTGCAGCAGCTATTCATCGTGAGCTTTGTGCCGTGTACGGACCAAGAGTTATGAGTGAAGGAGTGGTCCGTGAATGGGTACGTTTATTTAAAAGTGGACGAGAAAACGTTCATGATGAAGAGAGGAGTGGTAGACCATCATTGGTCACGGACGAACTCGTTCAGACAGTTGATGCAAAAGTTCGTGAAAACCGACGTTTCACAATGTCGGAGTTGTCTACTGATTTTCCACAGATTTCTAAGACTCTCTTGTACGAGATAGTGACAGCAAGATTGGGTTACCGTAAGTTCTGTGCACGATGGGTGCCCAAAATTCTTACCGACCACCACAAAACTCAAAGAATGGCCTCTGCATTAGACTTTCTGTCACGTTATGAGGCCGAAGGTGAACCATTGTTAAACAGAATCGTGACCGGGGACGAAACCTGGATTAAGTACGTGAACCCTGAGGCAAAAGAACAATCAAAGATGTGGGCACATTCAAATTCGCCTACCAAACCAATAAAAGCCCGGCAAGATTTTTCTGCCCGAAAATTGATGGCAACAGTGTTTTGGGATGCAAAAGGGGTGTTGTTGGTTGAATACATGGAACGTGGGACGACCATTAATCAAGACGTGTACTGTGAAACACTAAAACAATTACGACGGGCTATACAGAACAAACGCCGTGGTTTGCTGACTTCCGGTATCGTTTTTTTGCACGATAACGCCCGTCCTCACTCTGCTCGCAGAACAACAGTCCTTCTTGAGTCCTTCAAGTGGGACATGGTCAACCATCCACCTTACAGCCCAGATCTGGCACCAAGCGATTATCACCTCTTCATGCATATGAAGAAATGGCTCGGGTCCCAGCGGTTTGATGACGACGAAGAGCTCAAAGATGCGGTCACAGGCTGGCTCCAGGCACAAGCGGGTGATTTTTATGCAGAAGGAATTTCAAAGCTTGTGAACAGATACAATAAGTGCCTCAATCGTTATGGAAACTATGTAGAAAAATAGTGCAAAGATGTAGTTGTAAGATGTATATATTAAAATATTTTTATTTAACTTGGTGAATTTCTTGCAATCAACCGGAGGCTACTTTCTGAACGGCCCTCGTATATTTATCCTCTTTTTGATATTACTGGCAATGATTGAAAAAAATTGATTGAATTCATGAGCTACCATTTTAGGGTTAGATACCAGCCTACCATTTATATTTATACTAACGTCCATATCGTTTCTTTTATTTTCTACAATTTCCTTTTTTATGATATTCCATATGGATTTTGATGTATTTATAGAATGTTTATCAAGTTACCATTATAATGTTTTTTGGCCATCTTGACTACTCTGTTGTATATTTTTTTTATAATTTGTATAATACTGTTTAGTATCATCAGAGACATGTTTTTTTTTAATTAGTCTGCTTAAGAAATGGAGCCTTTCGCTCGTTACCCGAATACCCTTAGTTACCCATTTTGCTTTATTGCAATTTTTATCTTTCAAGACTTTAACAGGCATGGCTATGTTCAAATTGAAAGTAAGAGTCTTATTAAACTCTTCGTAACAGGCAACCACATCACTTTGGCAACAATATACAGGGTGTATATAAATGAATATCAGGGTTTTAACTCTTTATAATATTTATTACATTCAACTTACAGTTATGAATGATATGTCAAATGAAAAAGCAACTCAAACAGTTTTACCAAGAAGCTTATAAATGTTCAATGTGACTACCCTTTGTCACACGGCACACATCAAGTCTATAGCAGAGTTCTTCCCAAACGTTGATAAGTGTGTATTCAGTAATTGTAGGAACAGCTGCTTCAATCCGGTTTCTTAATTCAGGGAGGTCAGCTGGTAGCGGAGGCACGTACACACGATCCTTGATGAAGCCCCAAAGGTAAAAATCGCATGGCGATAGGTGAGGAGAACGTGGAGGCCATGCATAGCAAGCCCTGTCATTGGGGCCCTTGCGGCCTATCCAGCGCTTGGGTATAGTGACGTTCAACCAATCGCGTACTTCGTTATGCCAGTGAGGTGGCTCACCATCCTGCTGGAAAATGAAGTTTTCTGGCTCATTTTCTTCCAACTGAGGGAAGAGGCATTGTTCTAGTGTATCAAGGTAAGAAGTGCCAGTTACAGTAGGTGCACCAAAAACGAAAGACCCATAAACTTTTCGCCAGGATACGGCAAAAAAAACATTCACTTTAGGGGAATCTCGTTGCATTTGTACCATCTCGTGAGGATTTTCTGAGCCCCAGATGCGCACATTATGAGTGTTAACATGTCCACTAAGGTGAAAGGTTGATTCATCACTGAAGACAACACGATCCACAAAATCGTCATGAAACAACATGTCATTTGAGAATTTGGCACTTAATCCATGTTCTGTCGGCTTTAGAGCCTGTAATAACTGTAAACGGTAAGGATGTAGCTGTAAACGTTTTCTTACAGCTTTCCAAACAGTCGACACAGGAATGTTTAATTCACGACTAGCCTTCCGGACTAATTACTTTGGGCTACGAGTGAACGACTCTCTCACTCGCTCAACAGTCTCTTCACTTACTCCTGGTCGTCCCGTGCTGTTCCCTTTACAAAGGCAGCCGGTATCTTCAAACTGATTATACCATCTACAAATGTTTTTATCACTAGGAGGATCACAACCGAACTTACTAGGGAATGCACGTTGCACAGTAACTACAGATTCGGTCTTTGCTAACTGCAAAATACAAAACGCTTTCTGTTTACTAGTAGCCATCTTTGCTACTACCACTGTTTAGCGGATTGCGGCAGAAACATTGCACGCACATGCGCACTTGTGCCAACAAACAAAACTGCTTGAGTTGCTTTTTCATTTGACATTTCATTTATAACTGTAAGTTGAATGTAATACATATTATGAAGAGTTAAAACCCCGATATTCATTTATGTACACCCTGTACATCCCCCCCCCCCCCCCGTTTTCTTTAGAAAGTAAGTAATTAAAATGACCAATATTCTCCTCACTGTAAACTCTACACTTTTTAAATGATATCTGACTACATTTATCTGGTATATTATTGGATGTCTCAAAGTTGTCAATTTCAAATTTGAAATTATTAGTATTCAGGATACACTGATCTATAGCACTCACAGACCCGTGAGCTACTCTGGTACGTAAATTAATAACTGCTTCTCTGTGTGGAGTAAGTCTGTGATCTGACTTTTACCTCGACTTTCTGTAGGTCCCCTACAATAATTACATTTCTTTCCCTCTATAAAAGTGATTTAAAATGATATCTAACTTTCTAATAAACTTAGGTCACTACTGGGATTTCTATACACAAACTACTATAACTTTAGAATTACACAATTCCAAAGTGTTCATCACACATTAAATTATCAAAAGTTGATATCCTTTTAGCCAAGACATTTTCTTTTACAAAAATACAAGAACCTCCATTGTTTTTAGTTTTTCTGCAGTAATAGCTTTCCCTTATATAGCCCTGAAAATTTAATAATTCAATTTTGTTTTCTTTTAACCAATGTTCAGTATGTGTTATATCAATACCCAGTAATTTATTATTTAACAAAACTTAGTCAGTTGGTGTGCTTATTTATAATGCTCTGTACATTTTGAGGGAAGATTGACAAGGAATTAGGCATACAATGTTTTTAGTTGCTTGAACATCCACCACATTACCTATCAGTACTGATGAGATGACATTAACTAACAACTGTCCAAATTTGGCTGATCCAGTGCGGTTGAGATGTATGCCATCTCATCATACAACCATGAATTACCATCTACAAGCAGGCAATCTTTCGAGGAACACAGCCATTCTGTTGCTGTTAATATCCCGCCTACAAAGTACACCACTTTTTATTATTTTAGTCACCAAGCTAGTTGCTTCATCAAGAATTTCTCTGTCACTCACCCCACGTCTGATGTTATTGGTGCCCGCATTTATCAGTACCACATCCGGATGATCTTTTAGATTCATATCTTCCATTTTCTCCTGCACTTCGTTCAGTTTTATTCCTGGAAGGCAACATGTTTCATAACCTCTTCCTTTAAGAATTTCAAAATGGAGTCACCCACAACTAACACACGCTTTTTATCTACACTGGCGCTAGGAATACATTGTGTAGCATTTTGATTGTTGTTTTCATTTATTGCCTCATTTTCTTCACTTACCATTTCGTTTTCTGTAAGAACCTCAAACTTGTTTTTGCTTGGAAAATCTACTTGACATTTCTGAATTTCACATCTCCGTGGTCCTTTCGTCTCAGTGGAGTATGAGGAATTAGTATTCACTTTGTTAAGCTTATTTTTCAGATCTACATTTTCCGATTCTGACTGACTAATTTCTGTTTGCGCATTAAGAAGGTCTCTCGTGAGCAAATTGATCTCCATGTGAAGCGACGCTATTATTTCTTCTCCCGCGACTTATCCACTGTTTGATCACCAGCTGATTTGAGAACGGCATTTTCAATGTATTCCTTTCCGCCATCTTTATTTCTACTTCTTACTTGATCCATCTCAGTCACGATGAGCACTTCTGTTTCGACATTTTCACTTTTTTTCTCATTATTAACTTCAAAAAGTTGTTTACCAGAGCGTGTCACTACCCCAACCATTGCCATCTTGCATTACACACAATCATGTTATGTACATTTTTTTCGGGGAGTTGATCATTTTTGAGATATTCCTTGTTATTGGTTTCAGTTTTAAAATACTTATACTTTCTTATACAGGAATTTGTCAAGTCCTGTCCATACAAACAGGAATTTTAGTCACAAGCGACCACTTTAACTTATGGTACTCTCTTATTTCACTTCTACTTACAAGGAAGCAAGTAATAAGACTATTTGTGCTAACTTTTTCTCGATTAGCATGAAGTAAATAGAAGCATAAACTTTTTAACAATAATTTGTTGCAGAGAAGTAGAGAAAGTCATATGAATGGAACAAACCATATTTTTTCTTTTAATCTGTTATAATCCAATAATCTTTGCTAATTCCTACAAGTAGTGGTTATTATTTGGTGTTTCTGCTGTGTCCACAGTCATCTACTGGAGCATTGAGCTAAATGTGGCAACTCTGTTGGCTGGAATTCGAATCACTAACCAAAGACACACAAGTAAATAACTACTCAGCATCATTTATCTTCATCATGAAAATATGTTCTCAAATAAAAGCCAGTAAAGGACATTCAAATGTTTGGAATATTACTTGGAAGTGTAACTTTGATATTTCAACAAGAATTGGCCATGTCAGCAAATACAGTATACTCTCGATTATTCAGATTAATGTGGGGAAGAAGCACGAATAATCAAAAAACGCAAATGATTAAGAGACCTGTAGTTTAATGCTTTTGAGGTACAATATACATATGTAAATAGGAAATTATGTTTAAAAGCTTTTTCAACAAGCATTCTAACTTCAAAAGCTTATCCTACTTCTATTCCTGTTAATTTCTTAAAATGCCCATGATGTTTGTCTGCTTCTGAGAGGAGTTGACATTTTTTCGCTCAGCACTTTGAACTTTTCTTACTTTGTGAGTCCCGTTACATTGTTTGAACCTGGTTAGCCAACCAAATAAGCATTAAATCCTCCCTCTAACCCTAAAGCTTCATGAAAAAATGTGGCCTTTTTGACACACATCAGGCTGAAACAATGTAAAACAGCAGCTTTAAAGTCATTGAATGTAGGTCTCTTCGTGCTTTTAGAATCGCAGTTCCTGATAAAATCCAGCATTTTCTGCGTACCTATTGCTTTTAATGTCCTGAACAGTTTGCATTCCAATCCCATAATCAGCACTTAGCTCTGTAACAGTTTCCCCCTTCTCAAATCTTTAATTAAATCTTATTTTTGTTTTAATGTCAATACATGTTTTTTTCATTCTCTGTCATCTCTTTTACAAATTTCTTTTAACTTGCATTGTTACTTACACGCTAATTAACATCAGAAAAACTGAACTTGTTTTTAATTTACATGGAACAGCAGAACATTAGAATTAAAACGGTACTCTATTGTTCACGTAGTGGATCCTTTATTGCTGTCCTAAAGAAAAACAATCTACATTTTATTTTATTTTATATATATATATATATATATATATATATATATATATATATATATTTTTTTTTTTTTTTTTTTTTGCCAGATAACCCACACATGAATAATCGGGAGTATAAAATAAATAATTTTATCACCTTCGAAATTGCAAAGAATTCATGGCTTCATCAAAAGATATAAAACAAATTCTAAACATTGACTACATTCTTAAACATTTATATTTAATAATAACATTGAACTTAATAATATTAAATTTGAAAAAGAGCGATCTTGGTCTTCAGCGCCATCATTAAACTTCCCCTTTCTTTAGTGGAGGTGGACAGGAAACATGAAACAAATAAGGATTCAAGGCAGTATTTTTAAAGAAGTCACTATGGTGTAGTGCTATAACGTTAGCACGCTTCTAATTCTAAATAGTCACAGTTGTGTAAAAGTATATTTATAGCTTTTCCCATAATACCCAGTTTAAATTTTCCCCTTACAGTATTCAACATATTATTATAAAGAGTAAAACTGGGTGTTATACTATACTCTGTTTACAAACATTATGCTAATCTTATGTTCTCAGAATTCTCCTTTATATATATAAAAAGTCTATAACTAATTTTTGTGCAATGTGTTTTTTTTACAGAAAACAATCATCAAATACATGACAGATGGTATTTTGCTGAGGGAATCTCTGCGAGAATCTGATTTAGACAACTACAGTGCCATTATCATGGACGAGGCTCATGAACGATCACTGAGCACCGATGTCCTCTTTGGCTTGTTGAGGGAGGTAAGCTCATAAGGTATATACAGAGTGTGGAGATGAAAGGAGAACTAAATTAACATGTTAATGTTGCTGCTTAAAAAAGTTCTCATTTGTATTGAACGTTAAGTACATTTTTTTTATTGTTTCATTTAACATCTAAGGTCATATCAGGGGCTTTGTACTAGAATCAACTTGTCTGTAGGTTCTTTACTTGGGTTTATCGTTTTTATTTTCCTCAAACACACACACACACACACATGCACACCTTCACTCTCACATACATACTTCCAGACTCTGTGGGGAATAGGGAATAATTCTGGTTAAAGAAAAATTCCCTGCCCCTGCCGGAAATCGATCCCGGGACGACCACGGAGGCAGTTCAGTACAATATTGTTTAACCCTACAGTTAACAAACTTCTCTTAATCTCAATTTAAATGCCAATACCCCAGCAGTAGAAGCTATAACAATGTAAATAAACAAGAGAAAGCTGAAGATCAATCACGTGGATTGCGAAAATAGTCCTTGATTTGAGTTCATTCATAAAAATATTGAAGCTTTCTTGCAAATTATTAATTATTATATTAATATTTGTGTTAAATCAAAAGAATTTGAGTTGGTTTTTGTAACACAAACATCTTAGTAATTATCGGGAATGCTTGTTCCCATTTTCAACCCTTAAGTCCAACTAAATGTTGCTTCGTTGAGGGTGGTGGTGTATCACTTGTGGATGCATCTGGTACTGGATCTATGAACTTCCAACGTTGCTGTGTGGTGGTACAGCATTCAGAAACTGCTATGCAAAAAATTAAAAGATCCTATCCCAAGAAAAGGAACCATATCATGAATTTTTATTTATCGCCATACGGCAACCTCTAGAAGTTCATAGATCCAGCACCAGATACCTCCACAAGTGATTCACCACCACTCTCATCATTGACCCAACAAGCAAGATTGAGTTGGAATTAAAAGTTGAAAATGGGAGCAAGTGTTCCCGAAACCATTCCCAGTAGGTAATTACTAACTGATGTTTGTGTTACAAAAACTGACTCAAATTCTTTTGATCTAATTTTGATCACATCACTGTTACAAGCTTCTTTGCATATTTGCAAGAATTCAAATACTTGCGACAACAATTTTAATGAAAGTGTGTTTTGGAACAGTGGTATGTATGAATAGAATATTTCTGAGTTGGGTGTTTTTGTAACACTTCCTATAGTTCTTCCAGACCAGTTTCAAAGCCATGTGGGCTTCATTGTCGTTGGTTTCCAACTCTTGATATTTTGGATAAGTAGAGTCAGACTCAAAAATTCAGTGCCATAGCCAGGATTTGAACCACGGATCTCTTGGTCTCTAGCCGATTGCTCTGCCACTGAGCTACCATGGCAACATGCTGATATAACATTGAATTTCTCAACTGACTTGCATGTTTCCCGGTAAACCACAAGGTGATCTCAAATTATTTTGAGATGACAGCCCCAATGGCGACTTACAATGTTGTAAATACTTAAGTCCCAGGATTCATAATATAGCCAACTATTATGGTCAGTTGGTAATGGATTGACTGTAATAGTTGGCTATACTATGAATCCTGGACTTAAGCAGTTTTCAAAAATGTTGCATATATCCCTAATACCAAAAGAATACAATCCCTGTGCATATGTTTTCAAGGTTGATGCACTCAGCCCTTATAGTTTATTATTGCTTGTAACTGTTAATGCAGAGTAACTCTAGAAGTTATTATCATTCACAAGAGATAGTTTGTCACACCCATTATAAGTATGTTACTGCTTCTTCCTCCCTAAACATCTGCAGCAATGGAGAACAGGGAAGTAAACAAAATATCTGCAATGAAATTGAAAAAATTTATAGGGAATAATAATTGTATTATATATTCATTCTTTTTTATTGTTTGGTACATCTCATATATAATATACCTAAACAAAATAATACATGCATTATTTACAAAGATACACCGTAAAAACATTTTCATAAAAGAATTGCCTTAGTTGTTTTAAAAATTCTGAATTGTCTTTCCTTAGCAAATCATTCAACATTTTTACAGCTGCATTAAGTACAGCATTTTCCCTCAATTTCCATTGAAATGTGCATAATTTTTTTTTATAGATCTAGTATTGGGGGTGTGAATTTCTGGATTAAATTGAAAGAAAGAGCTATTTCATTTTGTAAATTTCCTTACTTGATTTAAATAAACAAATATTATAAGAAAAAGATATACAGACCGTATCTGCAGAAACTTGGTGAAAGAAATAGCCCCACATGTATTAAAACCAAACAATTTTACAAATATTGCAGGTTGCATATCTAGATATATGATTCCTATATATCTAATAAAGTAGAAGTGTATCAGTTTAATCACTACATACCAGTAGTAAAAACTGAAACAACTTTGATGCTCAAATGGCACTAATTCATTCCTCACTCCAACAATTTACTTTATAAACTATCTTATATTAAATTTGCTCTTCCACATGACTTGTGTAGGTCAAAGTTCCAGACAAACTTTATGTTTAAAAAAAAATTTAATACTAGTTGGTTTGAAATCTTATTTATTTATTTATTTATTTATTTATTAGCCTGACTCATAAATGAATTTGCCAAGTGACACAGAACAATATATATTTAGAGGTTTTTAACAAAAAATGTTATAAGTGAGTATTACAAAAAAATATTTTATCATACGTTATAATAGTATACTAGAATATTCAACAATAACAGAAACATGAAAAAGAGCCCTGCTAAAAATGAGTCCCCTTACATTTTGGATTCCTGGGAAATGAAAAAACGGACAACATAGCTAAAAACAAAGAAGCATATTAAACACTAACAATTAACAATCAATAAAAAGCAAGATAAAATCCATATCTGATTCCACATCCAATAAACAAGCAAAAAACTAGCAACCATTCCAAATTATGGAATGTAAATCTGTGCAAGTCCAGGAAACAAACTGAGGCTACTTTTAGAATGCAAATGGAAATTAAATTCTGACAACTGCACATAATCCAAATTCAGTTATGGACAAGAAGTACTTGTTACAATTCCTAATTTAAATAAACAAAATAAGGACCAAGCAGCACTTTATTGGAACGCTAGGGAAAGACTGGCATAACAACGAAGATTTCCTATGTCATTGGTTGAGGAGAAGATGTTTCAGAATATACTTAGTCTAGCTATAAATACTGTTACAAACTTTTGACACACACTGTACAAATGGTTTGGTGTGTAAACAACTGCCAGTGTGCACATGTTAACCTTGAACCATTGTTAGGTTATGTTTGAAAGAGGAAGCATTTACCTCCAGGTTTTAACATGGAATGGGGTGATTATGAAAATCTTGTTGCCATCATAGCATTCCATAAAGTTTGAAAATCTGCAAGTGACATTTTCAAGATGCTTCAAAAGCTGAAAATCAGTTGTATGTTTGTGTACCAGACCACTGTACTGGAACTGTGAAGGATTGTTCATGCAGTGTGAGGACTCCAGTCGCATAAAAAGCAGTGGCAGCTCGTGTTCAGAGAAATCTGGTGTGTGAAATGAACATTTCAAAAAGGTCAATGTCCAGGCTTCTGTCAGAGGATCTTGAACTAAAGGCTTAGCCTGAGATAAAGGACATTATCACCTAAAGAAGCTGAGAGTTCCTAAATGTTTATGTCTCCTGCACGGTTACATACAAAATGGTCATTAGTACATCCTTTTCATTGATGAAAAAGTATTCGCCAATGAAAAGTCTTCCAATGTGCAAAATGACATGGTTTGTGTACCATCATCTCAGGAAGTCCGTAATAAGATTCCCAAAGTTTTCCTCAGTGATGGTGTGACAGCAGGGCGGGAGGTTACTCTGGTACTGCTAAAAGGGCATCAACACTAGCCCCAGAGTGTACGAAAGCACTATTTAGAGCCTGTTGTCAGGATCTTGAGTGGCATGTTGTTTCAAAACCAACCATGGACCTTCCAGCAGGATTCTGTTCCAGCCCTTAAGGCTAGGTTAACTCAAAGGTGGCTTCAGTGGCAGTCCGGACCTGAACCCTTTGAAGCTCACTGCTTGAGGGCATCATCGCCTGCAAGAGGAGACACCCCACCATTGGAAATTGGTTGGTCCGTATCTAATGTTGAGCCGTTGGCAGTGAAGCCATTCACTCTCTTACATTCCAGTTTTTTGATGTCATATTATCATGTTGACTAAAGGTTGGGCAGCGCAGTAGATGGTTTCCATCCATATCTTCTTTAAGTGTACAGAAAGGACACAGAGGGGATCTCACTATACCAATCCTGAATAAATGTTTATTGAGACAGTCATGGCCTGTTAGGAGTCTAAAAGTTGCTACAGAGGATTTTCTTGGTAATGTAGTGATTCTGGTCGTGTTATTACATAAATTTTCCCATGGTTTTCCTTTTGTTTGTAATACATTATCTTCTTTAATTTTGTTATTATATGTTGAAATAATGATTCTTCTGATAGAGTGATAACTTACTAGATCAGATGAATTTGATGTAATTTTACTACCTTTCTTGGCTAGAAAGTCAGCTGTTTCATTACCCTGTATTCTGCAATGTGCTGGTATCCATTGAAGTATTAATCTTTTATTTAAATTCATTAGTTGTTTTATGATTTTGTGGCATTCTGCAATATTTAAGTTATTAGGTGTTACATCAGATGTTATGGATATAATAGCTGCTTTAGAGTCAGATAATAGCACAATTTTTTCAACTTTATTTATATGATATAGTAGGTTTTGTATGCTCCAATTGGAAATTTAAAACGTTTCTTGTTGTCAGCAGTGGCAGATTACCCCCTGGGTGTTGTTTGTTCCACCATAGACAAGTGGCCCAGAAACCGAAAACCTGTATCAGTACAAAAGGTGGCCATTTCGAAAAGTGATAAAAGCAGTTTTAAAAAAATGTGTGTGTGTGTGTGTGTGTGGGTGGGTGGGTGGGTGCGTGCATGTGTGCGCGCGCGTGCGTAGCTCAAAAATGAAAAGTCTGTTAAGTACGAAACTTGATATTTAAATTCATTACCTTCCAAGATTGCGATACAATTTTCAAGAAAATTCCTCCACCCCCAACTGCCCTTTACCCCTTTAATGGAAAAAAAAATTGATTTTCTCAAAAATGGCTTTAACTGCTGTGTTTCTCAGTGTCCCATTCTATATTGGGCATGAGAGACCACTTAATTTTGCTCAAAACCTTCTGATTGGTGCTGTGTGTAAGCACAACATACTAAAAGTAAATTAAAATATCTCCATGGCATTTTTGTTTTCACTTTTACTATGTACACAGTGTATACAGAAGTTATTTTATTCCACTCAAAAATTTGATACCTACATTTCACCAGAAATATATATTTTGTGGTCTCCTGAATCCAAAAATCAGTTAAAGAGTATCCATGAATAAAAACTCAATTTTTAGCACCAAATCAGCAAATGAGAAATTTAACAAGACTTGTTGGGAACAACTTTCATCATGAAATGTGTTAGTAATTTTCATATGGTAACTGATAAATTGTTGTGTACTAAAGTGTGACAAGTACCACATACCATACTGCAGTAACTGAACTCAATGCTAGAAATTCATTCACACTTGCAAGCATGATTTTATTTAATGGCCATGTAGTGAAACAAAACAATAGAAGCTGGAGTACAGCTCTAACAGTTGGTGTTTTGTGTGCTGTGAACACTTAGAGAATTATAATACAGTAAATGTATAGGGCTAGAGGGATAATATAATCACACCATTTCTTTGAACAATTTTGTGATATTGAAAGTATATAGGCATATTTCAACAAAATTCTGCTACAATACACAGCTGATCTCTCTTTAAAATTAATTCAGCAAATTTTTACTTTCTCTACGTGCGCATAGTGTATAAGGAAGATATTACATTGGACCCAAAAATTCTATACCAAGATTACACCAGGAAAAAAAAAAAAAAATTAGAAAAAGGTCTGCGTGAGTGTGCATACATGCGCATCTGTGAACACAAGTCGCCCTCCGTGGTGTAATGGTTACCATGCTGACTTCATATACCCAAGATCGTGGGTTCAAACCCGGCGGATTACGATGGATTTTTTCGGGTGTAAAAATCCTTAGCATGGCTTCCTTCGGAAGAGAAGTAAAACCGTTGGTCCCATGTCGTAGATTTACGGCACGTAAAAGAACCTCAAGCCTGATAGAGAGGCCTCTGAGCAAAATTAAGTGATATTTCACGCCCAATATAGAATGGGACGCTGAGAACCACAGCAGTTAAAGATATACTGACAAATAAAATGTATATCTTGAATTTTCTGAGAATGGCCTCTGAAGACCTATTTATTCCGGATTTTGCATAACTAGTAAACCGTAAGAGATAGACAAAAAATTTATATCTTTTTAAAACATACAATTTATGTCATATATATATATATATATATATATATATATATATATATATATATATATATATATATATATATAAATGAATCGCTGAAATGTATGTATGCGTATCACTTCCGAACGACTGCATCAAATTGAACAATTCTTTTTTTGTTGTGTTCGTTATTGTCACGACAAGGTTTGTGGAAAAGAAAATGATTAAAAATAATATGAGAAAGTATTTAAAATCTCATAAAACGAATAAAAACCGTGCCAAGCGAATGCATTTTGGTTAATAGCCTCCAGATGGCAGTGGTATCACAGTTATTTATTGCTAAATGGTCGGAGTACTGCTATATTTTTCCCTCCCCATTCAATGTTAAAGTAACGCACCAGTTTATTGACACAATGACGCAACACAGCAGTGAAATTCAAATACATTTTCATATATTAACTGTTGTTTCCTTACTCCTGTTGTATAAAATAAAGCAGCAAAAAAGCTTTCCTGGCAACTAGCAGCTAGAGTAAGGACTTATTTATTTGCCACTAGATGGCCATAGTGGTATTTTCCCTCCCCATCCAATGTTAAGGTAATGCAACAGTTTATTGAGATGACACAACGTAGCAGTGAAATTCAAGTACATTTTTAAGTATTGACTGTCCTTTCCGTACTCTTATCGTTTAAAATGAAGGAGCTTTACTGGTGACGAACACGTAAAATACATACTTATTATTTGCCACTAGATGGCCGTAGTACCTACGGCTCTATTTTTCTTTTTCAATGCTAAAGGAATGCATCCGGTTATGGAGATAATGGTGCAAGATAACTGTGAAAATCAAATATATTTCTTATGTAGTTATAAACAATGCACAGAACCATTAACCCTTCTTGGAATCTGAAAATGGCGGAGAAATAACAGGGTCCGTTTTAGGTTTAACTTCCTATTGCAAATGTTGGTTATTTGACATTATGTGGTACGTGAGCTAGCTAAAGAACATGAAGATATCCGCATCAGCATCACACTGCAATTGTGGCGCTCTTAATACATTTGATCAAGTAATATTTTGGGTTAAATGGAGAAATTTAATACTTAAAGCTATCATCAAATAAAAGCTTATCAATTGCCCAACCAGATCTACTTGCTCTTCGATGAACACCTAAAATAAGTACTTATTTATTTGCCACCAGATGGCCGTAATACCTATTGCTTTATTTTTCTTTCCCATTCAGTGCTAAGGGAATGCACCCGGTTATGGAGATAATGACGGAAGATAACTGTGACAATAAAATATATTTCTTATGTATTAACTACGGTTCCCTTGGTCACATCGTTTAAATAAAGAAATATAAGTATATTTTTGTCGTAATTATTTAAAATGACAGGTTATAAACTATGTACATAACCATTAACCCTTCTTGAAATCTGAAAATGGTGGAGAAATAACGGGACCCGTTTTAAGTTTAACATCCTATTACAGATGTTGGTTATTTGACGTTATGTGGTACATGAAGATACCCGCGACACCATCACACTGCAATTGTGATACTCTTAATACATGTGATCAAGTGATATTTTGGGTTAAATGGAGAAATTACACAAAGCTATCATCAAATAAAAACTTATCAATTGCCCTGCCAGATCTACTTGCTCTTTAGTTATGTCATTGTGAGCCTTAAAAATCTGATGTGTTCCATTCACATGACTTTCTCTACTTCTGTGTAACAAATAATTGTTAATAAGCTTATTCTTCTATTTACTTCATGCTAATCGAGAAAAAAATAGCAGAAATAGTCTTATTACTTGCTTCCTTGTAAGTAGAAGCGAAATAAGGGAGTAACATAGGTTAAAGAGATAGTCAAAAGCTAGTTACTGTGTGACTGAAGTTCCTTTGTTTATGGGCATGAGTTGACAAATTACTGTATGAGAAAAGTACAAGTTTTTCAAAGCTGAAACCACAAACAAGGAATATCTCAAAAACGATCAACTCCTCGAAAAAAATGTATATAACATTAATTGTGTGTATTAATGTGCTCTACATTTTTTGTATGGTAAGTTTCTGTCCATTTCTTATGGTTTAGCAGTTATGCAAAATTTCGTAAAATTCATCCAGAATAAATAGTCTTCAGAGGCTATTCCCAGAAAATTCAAGAAATACATATTATTTGTCAGGTCACAATTTTTGAAAAAAAGTTCCATGTAAAGGGTAGTTGGGAGTGGGGGGATTTTCTTGAAAATCTTTGTGTCACATCCTTGGAAGATACCAAACTTTAATACCAAGTTTGGTATTTAACGGTCTTTTCGTTTTTGAGCTATACTGTCCACACACACACACACACACACACACACACACACACACACACACACAGACCTTTTTCCAAAAATGCTTCTTTTGGATTCAGGGGGACCCAAAACATGTATTTCCGGTGAAGTCTCAGTATCGAATTTTTGGGTGCAATATAATACCTTCTCTATACACTATGTATATAGTACATGTAGAGAAAGTAAAAATGGCTGTTTTGACATAGGAGAAAATAGAGAAAGAGGTGGAAAACATTAGGAGTAAAGGAAAGAAAGAGATTCGGAAGGAGCATGAATGTTATTGTGACTGTCTCCTTAATGTAATTCATTACCTATGTCAGCGTTTCCCCGCCACACTATGAAAGAGCTCCCATTACTATTATGCCAATGACATCCTTGCTTACCCACGCTATTAACCGCATGCCGTTCTTTCCACAATAGCTTATGAGTGCGCTGAGTTCGTTCTTTTTGCAATACCAACTATATATGCTACATTGTGCCTATCATAGCGCTTCATTGCATTTTTCAGATGCAAAGGCATTATTAGACATTGGCAATGGGCAAATTCCTGTTGACACTTCTACTGGCCTCATTTCGTTTCCATCACATTTTTGTCACTTCACCTCGTCAAAGGAAGAATTAATATGGAAAGTGTTTCCAAATATTTGTACAAATTACAAAAACTATGCTTGGTTGAGCGAACGAGCCATTTTAGCAGCAACTAATAAGAATGTAGATTATTTGAATATAAAAATTCAGCTTAAAATTGATGGAAAAATGCATTCATTTAAGTTGATCGATTCCATTACCAATCCAAATGAAGTCGTCAATTATCTTACTGAGTTTTTTTCATTAGATACACCACCCATGCGAAGCTAGTATATATATGTATTTTTTTTTTTTATCTGTGGAGTTGACCATTTTTTACTTTCTCCATGCGCACTATGTACGTAGTGTATAGAGAAAGTATTGCACTCCACCCAAAAATTCTATACCGAGATTTCACCGGAAATATATGTTTTAGGGTCACCAATATCCAAAAAAAGTATTTTCACAAAAAGGTCCGTGTGTGTGTGTGTCTGTGAACACGATAACTCAAAAACGAAAAGTCGGTAAAATACCAAACTTGGTATTTAAGTTTAGTATCTTCCAGGGGTGCGACACGAAGATTTTGAGAAAAATACCCCCACCCCCAACTACTCTTTACATGGAACTTTTTTCGAAAATTTTGATTTTCTCAAAAATGGCTCTAACGATTTTGATTAAAATTTCGGATATTAAACATATTTACCTGACAAATGAAATGTATATCTTGAATTTTCTGGGAATAGCCTCTGAAGAGTAGTTTATTCTGGATGAATTTTACGAAATTTTGAATAACTGCTAAACCATAAGAGATGGACAAAAACTTACTACACAAAAAACGTAGAGCACATTAAAACACACAATTTATGTTATATACATTTTTTTCGTGGAGGTCGTCGTTTTTGTGACATTCCTTATTTTTGGTTTCTGCTATGAAAAACGTATACTTTTCTCATACAGGAGCTTGTCAACTCCTATCCATATAAACAGAGGAACTTCATTGACATAGCAACCAGCTTTTGACTATCACTTTAACCTACGGTTGTCCCTTATTTTGCTTCTACTTACAAGGAAGCGAGTAATAAGACTATTTTTGCTAATTTCTTCTGATTAGCATAAAGTAAATAGAATTATAAGCTTTTTAAGAATTATTTGTTGCAGGGATATGGAGAAAGTCATGTGAATGGAGCACATCAGATTTTTATATATTTATTTTTATTGGTTTCAGTTTTAAAATATTTAAACTTTTCTCATATGGGAATTTCTAAATTCCTGGCAGTGCAAAGAACAGATTTCATCCACATGGCAACCAGCCTTTAAAAGATTTGAGTGTCGTTTTAGGTTAGTGCATTCCATTATTTTCCTTCTAATTACAAGAAAGTGTTTCTGCTAATGTGTATCTTGATTAGCATGAAATAGAAGAATAAGGTTTTTAACAACAATGTGTTACAGAGATGTAGAGAGAGTCATGTGAATGGAACACATCAGATTTTTGGAAGATAAAGTTATCAGTAGGGTATTATGCCCAGCAGGGTATCCAGATCTTAGCATAGAGCCGGTCCACATGGCCACGCTCGCTAAAGCGTCTTGTTTTGGTGCTACGTGGGCTTGGGATCGTGGGTTCGTGTCCCGCCTTGGGCATGGGTGTTATATGTTTGTGCAATGTGTATATGTTTGTAAAAGAAACAGTAAAACCAGTAAACCAGTAATCAGTAAAACCTACGGGGGGAAATGTAAATAGGGATACAGTACCGTAATCCTGATCAGACTCCGTTACTGTTTAAAAAAAAAAAAAAATATGCAATTTATATTTTGGGATACCTTAAGAAAGTGTAGTGCATTGCATATTTGAAAGAATTTAAAAACAATTTAAGAAGATAAATTTCTCTGGTTTCAGAATAGATTTTAATGAGAATTACTGTAAAATTTGTTAAAAGCTGTGAGAGATGCGTGGCGTACAAGACATTATTTCCAACATCTAAGATGAAGGTGTGTGGTTAGTGTAGTAATAATTTACTAAGATATCTATGTACTTGCATTTCTGGTTTAGGAATATCTGACTAATGGCAAACAGTTTGCAAATAACCTGCCAATTCAGGACCTTTCAAAATCACTATATCTATTACTCATATTTAGTCTTTTATTATTAAAATGTGGGGGATAAACACTAATAAGACTTACACAGTAATATATTTAATGTTTTATTGTATTTATAAACACGACTTTTTACTATTACCACTTCTGTGTCACTGTTTCTCAAACACAATAGACAAAGTACAAAAATAATGCAGTCCCATCTAAGACAACATGGGAACTTTGCCTCTCAGCGTGTTGCCAACATTCATAATCGGAAGAAGCTGCTGCATGACACAGTTGAGTGTAGAGAGCCCTGAACCACAAAGCATAGCTGAGGAATTGAAGGCCTTAAGCCACAAAGTATGGCCAAGAGATCTGTGAAGCTAAACCCTCAATGAACCATAACATAGCGAGGGATCTGAGAGGACTTAACCCACCATAGATAGCAGATTTTCGTAATAGTGACATTTTCACAGGTTGACAATATTGATTTAGCACTTTTTTGGTGCACTCAGCATACCATAATTGATAATGGCATTACTTTGCCATTTACAGGAATTACCGAAATGAGTGCAGATTATTCGTGTGGTGGTAGGGAACACCCATAGACGTAAAGAACCTTGGGTCGGAAATGCATTGTTGTGGGTCTACAGAGCAAACATGCATGGCAATTTGTTGAACATCATTGTGTTTTTATTTATGAATTCTTAGAAAATTGGAAGGTATTACATGTTATTCCTCAGCAATTGTTGGAAATGGCAACCATTGACCTGGATGTACAGCTCTGCGCATCTCACCTTGAACTGATGAACTCTAAGAGGCATATCTGATACTCCCTGATTTCCACAGCCGCTGCCATGATCCTTACTACAAGCTTTGCTTCTGTGTTTATGGGAGTTTTAGAGATAGACTTCATGTGTCCCCACAAAAAGAAATCCAATGGTGTGAGATCTTGGGACCTCGGTGGCCATGGAATGGGTCCACCTTGACCAATCCATCGATCTGGAAATCTTCTGTCCAAGAAAGCTATAATGGCATGTGTAAAGTGGGGACAGCACCATCGTGTTGGAACCACTTCCTACAGCATATGTTGAGAAGAAGGTCATCAAATAATTCTGGGAGCTTCACTTTTCAGAGAAAGGTTAAGTAATGTTGCCCTGACGTGTGAGGAGGAAGTAGATAAGGGCCCAGAAAGATTTTGTCTAGAATTCCAGCCCAAAAATTAACTGCAAATCAGTGTTCAAAAACTTGCTTTACACAAGGGCTAATTGTCCCCAGAAATGACTGTTTCTATTGTTGAAAATATCCTCATGGGTAATCAGGGACTTGTCTGTTCACAACGACATGGCAGGAAAATCGCTGCTTTAAGTATCACCGAGAAAACGCTGTTTGATGACAAAAGTCATCACTACCAAGTTCCTGAACTTCGTTATGTGTGAAGAATGTTCCAGACAGTATGATTACCAAGCTGAAGGTGTCACACCACAGCTCAAGTGCTTGTTGTTAAACTGCTCAATGTCTGGTGTATGCAGCCATAATAAACATTTTGTCATACAACCGTGACCATTCCTGCTCTGTCTCTGCCTCTCCCGGGCGCTGCGGTGTCGTCGTGCCAATGGCAGAAAGAACATGAGACATGTTTTGCCGACCCCAATTTGTTTGCTGGCACATACTTTTGATTTCATCGTCTTGCTGTTGTTCTTATGACACAATTTCTCACTTCACGATTTTCTTTACTCAGACACGAGCGCTACTTTAAGCAATCTAAACTCATGCACGATTACTTCATCTTCCTTACCACACTTTCCTGCTTTGGCCGTTCTGGGTACTAGAGCACACTTTAACAAGCAACAAGCCCCCATGTCTTTTGGACACCTGTATTTATATGGTTTTTAAAAGCTGGCTTTGCACCTATTGGCTGTCGGCTTCCCATTGGCCAAAATTCTTTTACCCCCATATATATGGGAAATATCGAGAATCCTGGTGTCCTCCCTTGACCTTGCATACTGAACAGGAATACAATGGCAAACACAACAGTAAATTCCTTGCAACTTCAGCCCCTTCTGAAATAGCCTGTGAGAAACTGGCTTTTTCCTCACAGATATAATTGTTACATATATTCTGTTCTAGTTATTAACAATGAAATATTTTAAATTCTATCATATTACTGCAAATAAAAATAAATTTATATTAAAAACTTGCAAATATGCATAGAAGCTTGTGACAGTGATGTGATTAAATAAAAAATAAAAGAATTTGAGTCGGTTTTGTTACCCAAAACCGGTCCCCAGTAAATAAAAATAAGTGATGTTTGTGTTACAAAAACCAACTCAAATTCTTTTATTTTTTATAAATTTATATATTTACATTGGTTTAAAGAACAAGGGGTGGGCAGACTGTGTCAGAAATAACCTGGAAAGTAGTGGCTTAGGGGAAATGTGGAGAAGAAGAGAAAATAATGTGAATAACTTCTGGAAGTTGGCAAGGAAAAGATTTGAGGATATAGAAATACAAAAAATATTTAGTGAAATGACTGAAAAGAGATCTTTAGTTTTCTATATACCAATGAAAGTCTCATGGGGAAGGGAAAAGTACATTGATGTGACAAATAAAGAGGAGCGAGAAGGTATTGCATGGCTGAAAGCAGGAGTATGGAGATTAAAAGGTTTAAGGAAAGGTATTCCACAAAATCAATGTCCTATATGTGGCGGAAATGAAGATATGGAACACATTTTATTTAAATGTAAAGGGACTGAAATTTGGAGAAAAGAGTATATTAATAAGAAATGGTTTAAAATAGATAGAAATGTAGCAGTAGTTGAAATGTTTCAAAAAGATAGTAAGAAGATTGGACAATTCTTATGCAAAGTGAAAAATAAATGGATATGGACAGTAAATAGACAAAATGGTGTAATAAACTAGAATTAATAAACTATTGTAAAATATGAGTATGACCGGTAAAGAGCCAGGGCTGAACACCAGTCATATTCACCTGTATAAAGCCTAGCATAAATAAATAAATAAAAAAAAAAATATTTACATTGCAAAAAAGAATATGGATAAATAATTAGATAGCTGGGAAGAAATTCCCGCCTCACAGCAATGCCATGCGTGTTTACTCTGTAGAACCATAACAGTGCATTTCTGATCCAAGGTTCATTGTGTTTATGAAATTTCCCTACCACCATACGAATAATCTGCACTCATTTCAGTAACACTCTGTATAAGTGAACTGACAAAGTAGACGGACAGTTGACTTTGTTGGAGCAACATCTTCTGCTTCATATATTCCTTACGCCTCCAGGATTACAATAATTACCAGAATCTGTACAAATAAAACAGGGTTTGGCAGTGCAACCCAGTGTGCTTTCAAGCTGTTCATGCATTCGAAGAAACCTCTGTGATACTTATTGTCATTTAGATAAACCAGAAGTTACAAGTTAGATCATATAAAAGTTCTCTGTATACCATCCTTTACACATGGACTCTGAAATTCATTCTGTATTGTGTCTCTGTCTCTTGCTCTTCATGAACATCCACGCTCCAGCACTGGCAGACAGGTTACCCCATTTAGCCATGTCACTTACCTGGAAAACAGGAAGGTTACAAGTTAATAGTGCTACTCGAAGTAAGTAGAGGAAGTATTGCATTCCACCAAAACTTTTATATTATGATTTCATAAAAAAAAAAAAAACATGCTTTGAGGTTCGCTGAATAAAAAAATCTGGTTACACTCACATGACTTTCTCTAACTGTACCACAAACAAACATCTTACAAAATATTCTTCTTCTTTCTACACCATACTAATCGAGATAAACATTAGCAGAATGTTCTTATTACTTAGTTCCTTATAAGTAGAAGGGAACTAAAGGAATGTGCTATGCTAAAGTGATGCTCAAATGTTTTAAAAGCTATCATTATGCAATTGTAATTTAAATTCGCTTGGCCAGGAGTAGAACAAAATAAAATCAGACACTTCCTGTCAGAGGAAAGTATAAGTATCTTAAAATTGAAACCAATAACAAAGAATAACTTGGAAATGGTCATCTCTACAACAAAAATGTATATGACGTAAATTGTGTGTTTTAACGAGAACTACAGTTTTTGTCTATTTCTTATGGTTTACTAGTTATGCAAAATTCAGAAAAATGTATTCAGAACAAATGTGTGTTCAGAAGCTATTCCTGCAAAATGCAATATATATATTTTATTTATGATGTAACTATGTATAATATAAGATATTTTAATCAATATCGTTAGAGCCATTTTTGAGAAAAAAAAAATTCAAAAACTTTTCCATGTAAAAGGTAGTTTGGGGTTGAAAATCTTTGTGTCTCAGAAGATAATAAACTTAAATTCCAAGTTTGGTATTTAACAGTCTTTTAGTTTTTGAGCTATGCTATTCTTTCTCACACATGCGTGCGCGCGCACATGCGCACACATACACACCTCAAAATATATATTTCAAGTGAAATCTCGGTATGATATTTCTGGTTGGAGTACAATACTTTCTCTTACATTATGTACATAGTATATATATATATAGAGAAAGTAAAAAAGTGTCAAATTCATACACTTTCTCTACCCATTCTCCATTCATTCCTATATAAACGTGTTTTGTTATCTATTTCACGTTAATCAAGATAAACATTTCTGAAATCTTTTATTGCATTTATATTTCTTTGTAGATACTATGGGAATAGGGAAATGCAGTAGGCTAAGTGACATTCAAATCTTTTAAAAGTTGGTTAATATGTGCTGCTCTGTTTGCTTGACCAGGGTAGAGAAAAACGAATAACAACCTCCCATTTGTAAAGCATGTAAATGTATATTTTAAAATTGAACCAATAACAAAAAAATGTATTGGTATAAATTGTGCCTTTTAATGAGATCTACATTTTTTGTGCATTAGGCTTTTGCCTATCTCTTATGGTTTACCAGTTATGCAAAGTTCATCCAGAATGAAGAGGAATTTTTAGGTGATTCCTAGAAAAATGAAGATATACATTTGATTTGTGATGAAAATGTGTTCAACATGTTGTGAATATGAAGCTGTGGCTTGCCGCACATGCGTTAGCATCTTGCTTGCAATTGTTGCACGAGTGCAGTCAGATTCCAGCCACAATCACAGGGGCTGTAAATGTAGCATGTGAAGAAGGGCTGCAATACCTCAAAGCCTTGGAATGACACACGTGCTAGAATGATCCCTACTTCTTGCCACGTCATCAACAGGTACAAGGCCACAGTGAGTCAATTTTCAACTGTGAGCATCTAGTAGAGCGATAGCGAATCAATGAAGTGAACGTTGTAGCGACGAGAGAATAAATCAAGCATTGAAATAAAAATACAATCTGTTCTGAGTAATAAAGAGACTTTTGTTACAATATAGCAATCATCAAAGCCTTTTCAGAAAGTCAAAAGTATGAACATTTTAACATAAAGGTTTTCTTAGACCCACACATACAGAGATCTTTTTTTTTCCCCCTAAAATGAGTTTTTTTTAATTAAATATTGGTTCAGCAAGTTGGAAGACATGAATTAAACTAAATATTATCTCTACATCACTGTAACAAATTATTGTTAATAATTTCTATCTACTTTATGATAACCAAGATAAACATTAGTAGAAATTGTCTAATTACTTGTTTTCTTGTACGTAGAAGCAAAATAAAGGAGTATACTAGGGTAAAACGATAGTCAAAACTTTTAAAAGCTGGTTGCCATGTGCATGGCCAGGAGATTACAACTTTCTGTGCGAGAAAAGTTTAAGTATTTTAAATCTAAAACAAATAACTTGAAATCTCAGAAATGGTTACTTCCAAGAAAAACATGTATATGACATAAATTGTGTGTTTTAACGAGATTTCATTTTCTTGTGTAGTAAGTTTTTATCTACCTCTTACAGTTTACCATTTCTGAAAAATTCAATAAAATTTGTCCAGAATAAAGAGGTCTTTAGAGTTTATTCCCAGATAATTCAAGAATTATTTGTAAAGTAAATATCTTTTAATATACAGTATTTTTTTTAATCAAAATCATTAGAGTCATTTTTGAGAAAATAAAATTTTCAAATTTTTTTTCATGCAAAGGGTAGTTTGGTGTAGGAGAAATTTTTTCAAAAACTTTGTGTCGTATCCCTGAAAAATTCTAAACTACCAAGTTTGGTATTTTACTGACTTTTCATTTTTGAGTTATCATGTTCACAGAGACTGACACACACGGACCTTTTTCTAAAAGTGATTTTTTTGGGGGGGATCAGGGGACCGAAAACGTTTATTTTTGATGAAATCTCGGTGGAATGCAATACCTTCTCTTACACTATGTACATAGTACGTGTAGAGAAAGTAAAGATTTAAAGGTATTTAAAAAATATGAAAAATTTATCTCTAGTGACCTTAACATGTGATTTTAAAATAGTTTATCTTACTCGTCTGTGATGTTTAACTCCAAGTTTCTCTCCATGACGACACCAATGTGCAAAATGCTGACTGTTGTGCCATTTTAGCTTAGTGGCCTCTTTGACTGCCTGCAAAATATACATCCATTACACAAGGTTTTGATAAATACTCTGTGCTGTAATGAAAGTTGTCTACTTACATAGTCAATTTGCTGTCTGATTTCCTGCTCAGTGTGGAAGGCTGTTGTGCGATCGCTTTGGTTGTTTATTCTTATTCTGTGGCCAGGCAACCAAAAGCCCTGCAATGCTTCACACATAACTGCCTTATGCTCAGACTTGTAGCTGGCAATTTGAATGGCTTCTGGTTCTGTATGACCTGTACAACAAAGTGTGCTTTGAGAGTTTCTCTACCATGTACATAGTATTTAGAGATCATATTATATTCTACCCAAAAATTTGATATCAAGATTTCACCAGAAATATGTTTTCAGATCCCTAAAGTCCAAAAAAAACATTTTTAGAAAAAGATCTGCATGCGTGGGTGTACAGCATTGCTCAGAAACAAAAAGACTGTTAAACACCAAACTTGGTATTTATGTCCACTCGCCTCCCACCTAGGTGGCCCAGGTTCAATCCCAAGACCTCATATGTGGGATTTGTGGTGGACAAAACTGCATCTGGGCAGTTTTTCTCCGGGTCCTCCAGTTTTCCCCACCACTCGTTCCCTAATTGCACCATCATCACCTTTCGTATCATCCATTTCGTTCATTTCATATCATCCACTTCCTCACCCTCATGCCTGACTACTGGCCGACCCCTCGTTCCAGATTTTTTATTCGGTGGTTATGTGCTGTTGAGTCCCCGACAGCGTCTGACCCCTAGGCACTCGCTTGTAAGTCCTAGGGGTGGGGTGTGTCAGACATAAATAAGAGGCAGGTAAGCCGACTACAAAAAATCTACCAGGAATGCAACAAAGAGTTTTAAGAAAATCCCCCCACCCCAAACACCCATTACATGGAAACATTTTTGAAAATTTTGTTTTTCTCAAAAATGGCTAACGATTTTGATTAAAATAGTGTATATTAAAGATATTTACATCACAAATAAAATGCATATCTTGAATTTTCTGGGAATAGCTTCTGAAAACCTGTTCATTCTGGATGAATTTTGCATAACTAGTTAACTGTAAGAAATAGACAAAAATGTACTGCATAAAAATGGTAGATCTCATTAAATCACACAATTTAGGTCATATACATTTTTGTTGTAGATTTGACCATTTTCAAGATATTCCTTGTTATTGGTTTCAAGTTTAACTAAATAGCTTTTCTCAAATGGGGTTATCTTTCCTTTCATCTCACTTTTGTTTCTGCTGGTCTTGTAAAGTGAACAGAACTTCAATGTTCACATTGCGACCAGCTTTTAAAAGATATGACTATCGCTTTAGACATATTTCCTTTTTGCTTACAAGGAATCAAATAATAGGACCATTTCTACTAATGCGTATCATGATTAGCATGATGTCGATAAAATAATATCTTTTTTAAGAATAGTTGTTTGTAGAATTGGTAGAGAAAGTAATGTGAATTGAACACATCAGTTTTTTTTTTTTTTAATTTTCAGCGAATAGTCGCTTAAGTCCTCTTCATTCTGAATGACTTTTGCATATCTATTATATATGAGAGATTTATATTATTCTCAAATGGAAAGTTGTTTTCTTTTTTCTTCTTCTGGTCAAACAAAGTTATTTGAATTTCAAAACCACCACATAGTAAACAGCTCTTAAAAATTTGACAATTGCTTAAGCAGTAATATTCCCCTGCTCCCGGTGGGTCCACTAGAAGAAAAGAGTATTCTCATTAACATGAAGCAGGTGAAATAATAAGTGTTTGAAAGAATAGCTCGCTGAGGATTGGGTAGAGAAATCATATGAATGTATGATATAAAATTTTCTGGAGTTGCCTAATGCTCATGCTTTTTGGTGCAATTACCTAACAATTGCTTATCTCCACAGATTATGATTTTTTTTTTTGGCTTAACGTCCTTTAACCTAGTTGGTCATATCGGAGGCTGAGTGAAATTAGTGAAATGATGCTCAAATGATCTCGAGGTCCATGGAGCTTAAAGTTACTCGACATTCGTCTTTTCAGGGCAAGGGAAAACCCCAGAAAAAAAAACCTTATCTGGTAACTCACCTTAAGCGAAATTCAAACTCATAACCTTTTGAATGTGAGGCAGACTCGCTACCACCACACTACCCAGGCAGGCAATTATGAACTTTGATTTTTAAATAAATGATGGATTCCTCTTGGAATAATCTGCAGGCTATCAATATACAGTCATACAACATTTTTAAAAAGCCTCCATAAGAGTCGGTGTTTCCCTCCCCAGAGTGTAGTGTTTTGTACTCCAGATACTCAAAACATTGTTTTGTAGCCAGGAGTGCATCACAGGGCTTCAAGCATCGTAATGTGTGTTTACTTGCTCTAATTTGAGCAGTAACTGCACTCAATTTACATTATACATTTAAAGTGACTTAGATATAATAACACAGGGTGTTTAAAAATCTGATGTGTACCATTCACATGATTTTCTCTATATTTCTGCAACAAATTATTGTTAAAAAGCTTATGCTTCTATTTACTTCATGCTAACTGAAAAAACATTAGTCTTATTACTTGCTTCCTTGTAAGTAGAAGTGAAATAAGGGAGTACCATAGGTTAAAGTCATAGTCAAAAGCTGGTTGCTATGTGACCGAAGTTGCTTTGTTTGTTTGGACAGGAGTTGACAAATTTCTATATCAGAAAAGCATGTTTTTCAAAGCTGAAACTAACAACAAGGAATATCTTAAAAACGATCAACTCCACAAAAAAAAATGTATATAACATAAATGATGTGTTTTAATGTGCTCTACATTTTTTGTGTGGTAAGTTTTTGTCCATCTCTTACGGTTTAGCAGTTATGCAAAATTCTGTAAAATTCATCCAGAATGAAGTAGTCTTCAGAGGCTATTCCCAGAAAATTCAAGATATACATTTTATTTGGCAAGTAAATATCTTAAATATACGAGATTTTAATCAAAATTGTTAGAGCCATTTTTAAGAAAATAAAAATTTTCAAAATTTTTTCTATGTAAAGGGTAGTTTGGGGTGGGGGGATTTTCTTGAAAATCTTTGTGTCGCATCCTTGAAAGATACCAACCTTAAATACCAAGTTTGGTTTTTAACAGTCTTTTTGTTTTTGAGCTATGCTGCCCACAGACACACACATACACAGACAGGCAGACACATACCGGACATTTTTCTAAAAATGTTTTTTTTTTTTTTGATTTAGGGGATCTCAAAACGTTATAGCTGGTGAAATCCCTGTATATCGAATTTTTGGGTGCAATACAATACCTTCTCTACACACTATGTACATAGTACGTGTAGAGAAAGTAAAAAAGTATCTGATGTTGCAACTGCAAGTAGGATTGGTAAGAAATCTGATGTGTTTCATACACACGACTTTCTCTACATCTCTGTAACAAATTATTAGTTTATACCTACGCTTTTATCTACTTCATGCTAATCGAGATAAACATTAGCAGCAGTGCTTTATTGTAACAGGGAAATAAGGGAGTACACTAGGCTAAAATGATAGTCAAATGTTTTAAAAGCTGGTTGCCATGCGGATGAAATCTGTTTCTATGCATTGCCAGAAATTAACAAATTCCTGTATGTGAAGAGATTTAAGTATTTTAAAATGGAAACCAATAACAAGGAATATCTCAAAAATGGTCAACTTCAGGTAAAAAACATATATGGTATAAATTGTATGCTTTAATAAGATTTACATTTTTTGTGCTGTAAGTTTTTATCTATCTTACACGGTTTACTAGTTATGCAAAATCCAACAAAATTCATCCAGAGTAAACAGGTCTTCCGAGGATATTTCCAAAAAATTCAGGATAAACATTTTATTTGTCATGTAAATATCTTTAATATACAGTATTTTAGTCATAATTGTAACAGCAATTTTTTAAAATATGAAAATTTTGGAAATTTTTTCCATGTAAACCATAGTTGGTAGAGGGGGATTTTTCTCAAAATCTTTGTATCACTTCCCTGGAAGATACTAAACTTAAATACCAGGTTTGATATTTTACCAACTTTACGTTTTTGGGTTGTCGTGTTCACAGAAACACGGACAGACACATGCACACCTTTTTCTGAAAATACATTTTTTTGGATACAGGGGACCCTAAAACATTGATTTCTGGTGAAATCTCGGTATCAAATTTTTGGGTGGAATGCAATACCCTCTCTATTCACAATGTGTATAGTGACATGTAGAGAAAGTAAGAATTACAATAAATGTTTCTATAATTGAATAATGAAACTATTTTCCGGGTTTGTAGACCATGGTCCATTGGATCTCGAAGGTTCCAAAGTTTGACATCTTCACAGGTGATCTGGTGGCTGGTCAGCATTCAAATGAATTTTCGAGAGAGTGCACCTTTTTAAGGCTGGTGGGTGGAACCTATTACTCTGTGTTGTGATTGGCCCACATGCATTGGTGGGCTGTCTTGTGCTTTGCTTTTGTTTCTGCCATTTTGTGTGCTTTCCAACGCTGGTATCCAGGCTTTGTTTAGGTGCATTTTCTTCCTTTCGATTAAAGTTATTTTCATGTTTGTATATTTCTATTACCTTAAATGGTCATGGTAGCTAACAGAAGAATTTCTGTGTCCCAATGGACCACCGCCTTCAAACCCGAAAAATAGTTTCATTATTCAAGACACTGGCCATGAAAGTCTGAGTTTGTTTCTATAATTATTGGATGTCCAGAAACAAATGCTATGAAGGGAAGGTCCATATACTTATGTTAAATTTTGGCATTTCAAACAAGAATTTCATTGTACAAGCTAATGTTTAATACAATTAAGTTTGGATAAACATCTATAAATGCAATTGTGATGATTTCTGCGAATCTATCCTCTGTTTTTGTTGATACTACTACATGTGGCTGTCATGCAATCTTACACATATTTCAGCTTTTCTTCTCAAAGAATCAGAAACTCCTCCTGCTCTGCTGTTACTACTTACAGGGTCAATTCAATAAATAACCAGAAAATTTATATAAAAATACAAAAATTTGACAAAGCGTGTACCTCTTTGTTATGTTGTGGTGGTGACCTAGAGGTATTATCAGATGCCTTGGCACCCTGCCTCGTGAACAGAATGCTGGTATTCAGTGAAAACAAGATACAGGTTTGCACCAGCATGGAGCAGCAGAATATCATTAGATTTCTATCAGCAGAAGGGTTGAAACTAATCCAAATTCACCATTGGTTGGCAGTACAATATGGTGAAAGTTGTTTGATAAGTGGGCAGATAAGTTCAAACAAGGAGTGCTGGGAGGTCATGGTGGGACGATAAGTCATTCTTGGACATTATGTGCCAAGAGGCCAAAATATAAACAGTGAGATTTTTCAAATTTGAGCTTGACCTCTTACTTTGATTACAAATTTATAATGAACTATTGTATATACAACTTATTGGTACCCAGTTGCCATTAATGTCCTATTCAGCCACTAGCTTAAATACATTAGTAATCCGTTGAGAAGCAGCTTTGCATGTACTTACGTGAATTGGAATTTTTTATGCCCACGCCCCATTGGCTGCCATCCACAAGTTCCAGCTCCACAATGTCTCCTGTTTCCACAACGTTGCAAAACACTGATTTCTCTGATTCATCCAGCCATTTTGAAACTGTCATAACAGTAAACTTTAAATTGCCGATAGACTTGGTCATCTCTGAAACTCCTGTGATAGAAAACAAAGGGACAAAATCTTTACAGTTGTGCTTTCTCTATCTGAAAACAAACTCTGCTGCCTTCTCATTGTTTAACAGCTGCTAACTGCTTTCTTGTTCATGTTAATTAGTGTTAATGAAGTAATCAGGATGTTGTGTGCTGGCAATTTGTAGTTTATAACTCACAACACACTCGCGGCACTCATTACCAACTGGTTACACAGCATTTATTAACAATGCTTCACTAAAACAGTACTGTCAAACTCCATTAAAGTAATACTCATATTTCTGTATATTTTAAGACATAAGGAACTACCATTTCTGAACAGGGTTCTATATATTTTGCATTTAGGATAAATCAGTGTTTTTAAACAATGTTCTGAAATCTTGAGAAACAACTTTTATCTATTATTTGTAATACATGTTAATTCATCTTCTGCTCCTCTGCTTTTGCATCATCGTTATCATCATCAATACATCATCCTCCGTGGTCTAGATGTCACCTCTGGTTCCCAAGGTTGCAGGTTCAAATCCAGCTGAGGGCAGTGGGTTTTAGGACATAAAAATCCTTAGCAAGGGAAGTAAAGCCATTGGTACTTTGTCATAAATTTACAGCAAGCCTGATAAAGAGGTGATTGCTTAATTAAAACCAAGTAAGGATATTTATATATCTTCATATTTTGATCTATAGTCATAATTATGATTTTATTAACTTTGATTGGAGCTTGCCCTGTTGAAGAGATTGCAAACAAATTTATTGATATTGAATTTTATTAATTGGTGAACTATTGTAGCAGATTTAGCAAAATTAAGCAGTCTTTTATGCCCAATGTAGGATGGGTTGCTGAGAGCTGCAGCAGTTAAAAGAGCATCCATAAATTAAAAAAATCCACTTTCATCAATACAAAAGTGCCATGAATACTTCAGAGAAGTAATTTTATTATTTTCTTGACATTTCCTATGGGCATACAGAAGGTATTGTATTCCACCCTAAAATTTGATACCAAAATTTCACTTGTAAGGTATTTTTTGAGGCTCCCTGAAATTAAAAAAAAATAATTAAAACTTTTTTTTAGAAATAGGTGTATGAGAGACAGATGAAGGGGAGCATCTTCCAAGGATGTGACACTAAGATTTTCAATAAAATCTACAAAGACAATTTTCATTTTCTCAAAAATGACTTAATTTTTTGATTACAATATCATATGTTGAAGATATTTTTGTGGCAAATGAAATGTACGTCGTGAATTTTCTGGGAACAACCTTTGAAGACCTCTTCATTTAGGAAGACTTTTGTATAACTGGTAAACCATAAGAAAATTTACGACACAAAAAATGTAGATCGCATTAAAACACACAATTTATGTCAGGTACACCTTTTTGCGGAGTTAATTATTTCCAAGATATTGCTTGTTTTATTGTTTCCATTTTAAAATACTTAAAACTTTTCTCAATCAGTAATTCGTAACACTTTTGACCAAGCTAAGACAACTGAATCTTGGTGACTGTTTTTAAAAGATTTGACTAACCGTTTAGCTAGTGCATTCCTTTATTTCACTCTTACTTATAAGGAACTAAGTAATAAAACCATTTCTGCTAATGTTTATCTTTATTGGCATGAAGGAGATAGAAGCATACGTTTTTGTAAGAATAGTTTGTTACAAAATAGGGAAAGAAAGAAATGTGAATGGACTAATCAGATAACAGTAACAACAACAATAACAACAACAACAATAATAATAATAATAATAATAATGTGAACTAAACATTATAAAAACCAGTCTTAACTTTTAGAACATGCAGTGAAATTTGAAATCAGTTAGATGCAGTCATCTGTTTACTTTTCTAATTTTTATTTTCTCTATCACTTACATATAGTAAAATATTCAATTCCACCCAAGAATTTGATTCTGTGGTTACATCACAAAGCCATGTTTTGAAACTCCATAATAAAAAAATCTGATGTGTTCTATTTGCATGACTTTCTCTACATCTCTACAACAAATTATTGTTAAAAAGCTAATGCTTCTATTTACTTCATGCTAATCCAGGAACAATTAGCAGAAATAGTCTTATTACTTGCTTCCTTGTAAGTAGAAGCGAAATATGGGAGTATCATAGGTTAAAGTGAAGTCAAAAGCTGGTTACTAGGTGACTGAAGTTCCTTTGTTTGTATAGACATGAATTGACAAATTCCTATATGAGAAAAGTATAAGTTTTTCAAAGCTGAAACCAAAAACAAGGAATATCTAAAAAAAAATGATCAACTCCTCGAAAACAAATCATACAACATAAATTGTTTGTTTTAATGTGCTCTACAGTTTTTGTGTGGTAAGTTTTTGTCCATTTCTTACGGTTTAGCAGTTATGCAAAATTACTCCAGAATAAAGTAATCTTCAGAGGCTATTCCCAGAAAATTCAAGATATACATATTATTTGTCAGGTAAATATCTCTAATATACGATGTTCTAATCAAAATCGTTAGAGCCATTTTTGAGAAAATCAAAATTTTCGAAAAAAGTTCCATGTAAAGGGTAGTTGGGGGTGGGGGGATTTTCTTGCAAATCTTCATGTCACATCCTTGGAAGATACCAAACTTAAATACCAAATTTGGTTTTTAACGCTCTTTTCGTTTTTGAGCTATGCTGCCCACCAACACACACACACATGCACACACATGCGCACACACACACACGCACACACACACACACACACTCTCTCTCTTTCTAAAAATGCTTTTTTTGGATTCAGGGGTCTCAAAACACGTATTTCCTGTGAAATCTCAGTATCAAATTTTTGGATGCATTACAATACCTTCTCTATACACTATGTACATAGTATGTATAGAGAAAGAAAAAATATTATTTTTAGAAAAAGGTGTGTGCATATGAGGGTGTTTGGGACTGCATAACTCCAGAATGAAAAGTTGGATAATACCAAACTTGGTATTTAGGTTCATCATCTTCGAATAAGAGACAAAGATTTTCTGGAAAAATCTCTCCCCATCCCAAACTATGCTTTGTAGCATAACAAAATGTGTATCTTGATTTCTTGGGTATTGTGATAATAGCCTGTGCGGTCACTTAATTCTAAATGTATAACATATACAGAGAAAGAGAAAACCTTACTACTAAAAAAAAATGTAGTTCTTTTTAAAAATCATAGTTTAAGTAAAATGTTCTGTTGCATTAACCATTTCTGAGATATTGTTTGCTATTTAATTTTAAATACTTATTGGCAAGCTACTGTAACTTTTTACTTTCTCTAGCACATATATACAAATATACATAGTTGGTAGAGAAGGTATTGCAAAAAAAGTTATACTTAAATTTCACTGGAAATATCCAGTTTAGGGTCACCTATGTCCAAAAAAAATAGGGATTTTTGGAAAAAAGATCTTTGTGTGAGAATGTGCTTGCATATGTGTGAGATAACTCAAAAACAAGTCAGTAAAGTATCAAACTTGGTATTTAAATTTAGTATCTTCTAAGGATGCGACGTGAAGATTTTGAGAGAAATTCCCCCATCCCAAACTACCCTTTACATAGAAAAATTTTGAAAATTTTGATTTTCTCAAAATGGCTCTTAATGATTTTGATTAAAATGATGTGTATTAGACATTTATGTGGCAAATGTATACCTTGAGTAGCCTCTTCATTCTGTACAAGATAGACAACAACTTGAGTTCTCATTATAACACACAATTTATATCATAATATATATTTGTTTTTTTTTTTTTTTTTTTTTTTTTCCTGGAGTTGACCATTTTAGAGATCTTTCTTGTTGTTGGTTTCAGTTTTAAAATACTGAAACTTTTCTCATACAGGGATTTTTCAACTCCTGGCAATGCAAAGAAACAACTTTCTATCATATAGCAATGAGCTTTAAAAAGATTTGACTAATGCTTTATCCTTCTACTTATAAGAAGCAAGCAATTAATACGACAATTTCTGCTATTTTCTGTTTATCTTGAAGTAGAGAGAAGGCCAATTTTTTAAGAATAATCTATTGCGGAATAGTTAGAAAAAATCACATGAATGGAACATATCCAGATTTTTCTCTGATAGTCATGGAAAAAACAGGGAATTTCAAAACTGTCACAAAGAGACCTACTTTAGACAAATTTGATGTGTTCCATTCACATGACTTTCTCTATCTGGTTTGCAAACAAGCAGTTCTCACAAAAGAATATTCTTCTACTTGCTTCATGCTAATCGAGATAAACATTAGCAGAAACAGTCTTATTACTTAGTTCCTTATAAGTAGAAGGGAAATAAGGGAATACACAAGACTATAGCACCCTCAAATCTTTTAAAAGCAGTAGCTATGTGATTGGCATTTCATTGTCAATGAAATTTTTTTCTCTTTCCATGGTCAGGAGTAAAACCAGAGGTATATGAAATGGATGAGGGCTTCCCATTTAAGAGAAGATTTAAGTAGCTACATCAAAATTGAAACTAATAAAAAAAAAAAAAAAAAAAACCTGTGTATTACATAAAATGTGTGTTTTAATGAGAATTACATTTTTTATGTAATAAGTTTTTGTTTACCTCTTATGTCTTACCAGTTATACAAAAGTCATTCAAAATAAAGAGGCTATTCCCAAGAATTTCAGGATATACATTTTATTTGCCATGCAAAAATCTTTAATATATGGATTTTTAATCGAAATCGTTAGAACCAGGCGTCATGGCCAAGTGGTTAGACCACCCGCCTCTCATCTAGATGGCCCGGGTTCAATTCCAAGCTACTGCATGTGAGATTTGTTGTGGACAAAGCAGCGCAGGGGCGGGTTTTCTCCATGTTTTCCAGTTTCCCCCACTATTGCATTCCATGATGCTCCATCTTCATTCCATTACAAAAAAAAAAAAAAAAAAAAAAAGCACTCACACTATAAATCCTAATCTTTTTTATTCAGGAGTTTTTCCAAGCTGAAACCAAAAATAAGGAATATCTCAAAAACGATCATCTCCATGAAAAAAATGTATATAAGATAAATTTTGTGTTTTAATGAGCTCTACATTTTTTTTTTGTATATTAAGTTTTTGTCCATCTCATACGGTTTAGCAGTTATGCAAAATTCTGTAAAATTGATCCAGAATAAAGTAGTGTGCAGAGGCTATACCCAGAAAATTCAAGATATACATTTTATTTGTCTGGTAAATATCTTTAATATACAATATTTTAATCAAAATCATAAGAGCCATTTTTAAGAAAATAAAAAATTTCAAAAAAAGTTCCATGTAAAGGGTAGTTGGGGGTGGGGTGGAGGGTTTCTTGAAAACCTTTGTCTCGCATCCTTGGAAGATACCAAACTTAAATAATGTTTGATATTTTACTGACTTTTCGTTTTTGAGTTATCGTGTTTACAAACACATGGACACACACACACAAACAGACCTTTTTCTGAAAATGCTTTTTTTGGTTACAGGGGATCCTAAAGCATATACATTTCTGGTGATATCTCGGTATCAAATTTTTGAGTGGAGTGCAATACCTTCTCTATACACTATGTATATAGTGCATGTAGAGAAAGTAAAAATGACCTGAAAGGGTTGGTGAGTGGGTTAAAGAATGCCAAACTGTTCACATCCCTCTTAATCAGGTATACATAAGCTATTTTATGTTATATGGGTCCCCAAGTATTGAAGATTTGCCAATAAGTTTATAACCTGTTTTGCATTTTGATCATTTGTAGTTGAAGAAATTTGATCCATAATTGCAGAATTAGCCTAGGGTTACACATATACTTAGTAATAAGCTTTGAAGCAGATATTTACCAGATTTTTGTGCTGTGTCTCTTACTTGTTGTGAGGAACTTTTAATTCTGGACATTGTGTGGATTATTCAGATGCAGGATGTGATGAACATAAACTGTATTGTACCTGCATGATAAGCTATCAGTAGTGTAGAAGATAATGGATAGTGGGTAGAGATTTAATACCAGTGACACTGCTCTTATCTTCCATTATGTTTATACACACACTTATATCAGCGTTTGTTTCCCTTAGCCATCCGTATTTACACTGAAAAAAGTAAGAATAAAATCTGAGATTCTGAAGATATACAATAAAGCATTAATACAGGTAAATATCTCAAAACGGATATTTTGGCAGTATATTAAACTCCTACTCTATTTTACTAAGCCTGATGTAATTTTTACAAAATACAGCAGTACATGAACAATTTTCAAAGCTTTTGAGTCATTATTTTTCAAAATATGAATTTTTATTGTTCAAATTTGGTTCAAGTATCAGGTATACTTTTAACTTTCTGTACACATACTATGTGCATAGCATATAGAGGAAGTATTGTATTCCACCAAAAAATTTGATACCAATAAATCGCCAGAAATATGTGTTTTGAGGTCCCTGCATTCCAAAACATTTTTTTTAGAAAAAAGCCTGTGTGTCTGTGGACAGCATTACTCAAAAACTAAGACTGTAAATACTAAATTTGGTACCTTCCAAGGATGCTACATGAAGTTTTTCAAGAACATCCACCCAACCCAAAGTACCCTTTACATGGAAATAATGGCGAAAATTTTCATTTTCTCAAAAATTGCTGTAACAATTTTGGTTAAAACCTTTTATATTTAAGATATTTACATGTAAAATAAAATGTATATGTTGATTTTTCTGAGAATAGCCTCTAAAGACCTCTTTATTTTGAATGATTTTTATTGAATTTTGCATAACTGGTAAACCATAAGAGATAGACAAAAACTTATTACATAAAACATCACAATAAAACACACAATTTATGTCATATACATTTTTATCACTGATCATTTTTGAGATATTCCTTGTTATTGGTTTCAGCTTTATAAAACTTCTCATACAGGAATTTGTCAACTCCTGTCCATACAAACAAAGGAACTTCAATCACATAGCAACCAGCTTTCGACTATCACTTTAACCTATGCTACTCCCTTATTTCGCTTCTACTTACAAGAAAGCAAGTAATAAGACTATTTCTGCTAATTTTTTCTCAATTAGCATGAAGTTAATAGAAGCATAAGCTTTTTAACAATAATTTGTTGCATAGATATAGTGTGAATGGAACACATCAGATTTTTACTTTTTGTACATACACTATGTACTTAGTGTATAAAGTATTGTATTCCACCCAAAAATTTGAGCCTGAGATTTCACCGGAAATGTATGTTTTGAGGTCCCCTGAATAAAAAATTTGAAAAAAACCAACTGTGTCTGTGCCAGTATACCTCAAAAACTAAAAAACTGTGCATTTAAGTTTGGTATCTTCCAAGGTTGTGATATGGAGATTTTCAAGAAAATCCCCTCACCCCAAATTACCCTTTACATGAAAAAAATGTTTGAAAATTTTGTTTTTAACGAAATGGCTCTAACAATTTTGATTAAAATATTGTATATTAAATATATTTAAATCACATATAAAATGTACATCTTGAATTTTCTGGGAATAGCTTCTGAAGACCTGTTCAATCTGGATGAATTTTGCATAACTGAGAAACCATAAGAGATACACAAAAACATACTTCACAAAAAATGTGGATCTTATTGAAACACACAATTAATGTCATGACTATTTCTGAGATATTCCTTGTTATTGGTTACATGTGCGGCCCCTTACGTTTCGTCTCTCGTTTATTTTTCTAGAAATACAAAGCGAACCAAACTTAAATTGTTCACATATCAATGGGCTTTCAAAAGGTTTATTATCGCTTTAGAATGATATACTCCCTTATTTCCCTTCTGCATATAAGGAAATAATTAGTAAGACCAGTCGTGTAAATATTTATCTCAAATGTAGATAGAAGAATAATCTTTTGTAAGAGCAGTTTGTTTGCAGAATAAGTAGAGAAAGGCATGTGAATGCAACACATCAGATTTTTAAAATGAAAATTAAACTAGATTATCAAGAATCTGTATGTTCATAATAGAGGTATTTAATAATAAATGTGTGCACCTATTTAAAACCTCTTGTATATTTGTTGAATGCAACACATCAGATTTTTAAAATGAAAATTAAACTAGATTATCAAGAATCTGTATGTTCATAATAGAGGTATTTAATAATAAATGTGTGCACCTATTTAAAACCTCTTGTATATTTGTGGAATAATTAATCTTTTTAATCATTTAAGGAAAATAAAGTTTCACTTTCCCAAAATGTTAACAGAAGAAAAATTAATTCTGCATCAATGAATCACATTATTAAAAATCTGATGTGTTCCATTCACTTAACTTTCTATACATTGCAGTAACAAATTATTGTTAAAAGCATATTCTTCTACTTACTTTATGATAATTGAGATAAACATTAGCAGAAATTGTCTTAATTACTTGCTTCCTTGTAGGGAATACACTAGGCTAAAACAAAATCAAATCTTTAAAAAGCCAAATGCCATGTGGTTGAAATTCATTTCTATGTAGAGCCAGGAGTTTAAATCTGAAACAAATAACAAGGAATATCTCAGAAATGGTCAATTCAATGAAAAAAAAAAACATGACATAAATTGTGTATTTGAACGTTATCTACATATTTTGTGTCATAAGCATTTATCTCTTATGGCTTACTAGTTACACTAAATTCAGCAAAACTGAACACATGGTTGAACACATCCTTAAAATCAGCATTGAACATATTTTTGAAAACTAACTTAAACACATTATTGAACACATCTTTGAATATATCTGATCACAACTTTGAACACATCATTCAGCACATCGTAAAACACATCATTGATGATATCCTTGATCACATCTTTGAACATACCATTGAAAACATCGTTGGGCTGGTTGAACACATTTCTGAGCACATCTTTGAACACTCCTTGAACACTAAGTTGAACACTTCATTGACACAACTTTGTACACATCCTTGAGCATGTCTTTGAAGACAACATTGAACACATCTTTGAACAGTTCTTAGAAAACATCCTTGAACATATCGTTGAACACATCATTAAACACACCTTTGAACACAGTGTTGGACACACCGTTGAACACGTCTATGAACGCATCTTTGAAAACATCGTTTAACACTTCTTTGAACATATCGTTGAACACTTGTTTTAACAGGTCGTTTAACAAATATTTGAACACTTCGTTGACAAGTCTTTAAACAAATCTTTGAACACATCGTTAACCACTTTTTTGAACACATCGTTTAACACATTTTTGACAATGCTTGAACACATTTTTGACACATGCTTGAACACATTTTCTAACACGTCGTTGAACACATCATTGAAAAGTCTTTGAACACTTTGTTGAATACAACTTTTGGTAATATTGCTGAAATCGTCTTGAAACACCACTTTGAACAAATCTTTGAACACTTTTTGAACAAATCTTTGAACACTTTTTGAACAAATCTTGAGCACGCCATTGTACACATTTGAACACATCGCTGAACAAATTTTTCAACACCTCTTTGAACACCTTATTGAACATATCGTTGCACACATCATTGACAGATTTTAAGCACATTGTTGAAAACACCGTTGAATACATCTTTGAACACACTGTTGAATACATCTTTGAACACGTCTGAGAACAGATGAAACCATAGTTGAAGAGGGACAGGTTGCTGCAAGGAAGAGCACTGCTCGCTCACATGTATCTACCGAGATTGAAGACAGGTCTCTCATGGCAGAGGTCGAAGGAGATCCGTTTCTGACTGCCGGGCTTTATCTTTATTCCCGGGTAGTGCACGCACGGTTAGCAACCCCTGTAAAGATGCCGAAATACGGCGTAGATGTGCGGCAGTGAAGGAAGTGCTAACTGAAGCCCACAAAATTGACAGGTTGGCATGTGCTGTATATACAGTACGAGAACTTCGATTGGAACAAAGTAGTTTTTTCCGACGAAGCTACGTTCTGTACTGCCAATTTGACTGTTTGTTTACAGGCCTAGTGGTGCTCGATATGATATGCGCTATTTGGCCACTCGTGCAGGGAGTGGTCGAACGAGCGTTACTGCCTGGACATGGATTTCTCGAGACGGCGCAGGTATGCTGGAACGTGTTCATGGAAAGCTAAACGAGGAAGACTTCTGAAATTCTAGAACACGTTAAGCTCCCATCTGCCCAAGAGCGTTATTCTGAAGGTGATATTAAATTCCAACAGGATAATCATTATTCGGTCCACAAGTCGGCCAAAATTGAAAAGTGGTTTTCGAAACACACGAATATCTTAAAGCAGATACCGTGGATCTCAACCCAATTGAACATATTTAAACGAAAGTAAAACAGATTCTTTCTCGGGATCCCAGATTGAATAATGCAACACAACTCTGGTGTGCCATGACAGACACTTGGAATTCACTAGCAAAATACATTAATTATTTTCAAACGCTTGTAGATTCTATGCCCCGAAGATTGAGGGCAGTGACAGCAAATAATGGGGATCACACAAAATATTACAATTTGTTTTCTCTATTTTTTTTTCTATTTTTTTTTTTAGCCTTTTGTTGCATTTAAAAGCAACCGGATATCAGGTTGCAATATTTGTCTTTGTTTTCTAGCTTGGGAGAACAGCAAATACAAGATTTGACATTTCACAGAGTAAATGAGTTATATAGTGTAATCTACATCGGTTGTGAAGCGTACTAATATGACCTAAAAACCAAAACAATAATAATAAAACAATGAGGGTTACCGGCCTCGAACCTACGCTAGGTAGCAGACTGAGCCATTTCTACCTCGGAGTACTCTTTTCCCTGGTGATAAAGAACTAAAGCGTCAGCTCAACTAGCAAGGTTTGTCTTATTTTTTAGTGTTTCTGCGCATATTAGCGATAAACAGTTATTTTAGTTGTTCTCTGGTTGCTATTTTATGTTATAAAACAATAAACTACGTCTCACCTCGCTCTATGAAAGCATGTTTTGTAGCATAGTGCACGTGCTCGTGTAAACCCAGCTTGTGTTAACTTCGTGTGCTTCCGTGAGGCCAAAGCGATACTTCGAAAGCTAGCATTGCTCAATCATTTTTTTCATGACTGTACATATCGTTGAACACGTTGTCAAACACATCTTTGAACATATCGTTAAACACATCTTTGAAAAAATACTTGAAAACTTCGTTGAACACGTTTTGAACACATTGTTGAGCACTTCGTCGACCCAATATTTGAACACATCATTGAACAAAGTTGAACACCTCATTGTTCACCGCATTGAAACATCGTTTAACACTTCTTTGATCATCACGTTTACGCATCATTGAACACATCGTTTACATGGTTGAACAAATATTTCAATTCATCGTTGTACACATCTTTAACTCCTGTTTGAAAATATTTTAAAACTAATTTAACACATTGTTGAACACATCGTTGATAACATACTTGAACACATCTTTGAACATATCCTTGAACTGGTTGAACTCCTCTTTGAATACATCGTTGAACACATTTGAACTCAACTGGGCACTTCGTTTAACACATCATTGACAGCTTTGAAGACATCGTTGAACACATTGTTGAACAGGTCTGTGAACATATCTTTGAATACATCTTTGAAACCATTGTAACATTTTTTGAACACATCGCTGAATACTTCCTTGAACACTTATTTAACACGTCGTTTAACACATTTTTGAACACTTCGTTCAGCAAATCCTTAAAACTCATTTTGAGCACATCGTTGAACACATTTTTTATACTTGGTTGAAGAAGTCATTTAACACATCTTTGTACACATTGTTGAACAATTGATTGAACACATCTTTGAACACATCGTTGATAACATCTTAAACACTTCTTTGAACAAATCTTTGAAAACATCTTTGAGCACATCGTTTAACACATCGTTAAACTATTATTTGAGCACCACATTTACACATCGTAAAACATATCGTTGAACACACTTTAAAACATAATTGAACACATCGTTGAACAGATGGTTTAACTGGTTGATACATCGTTGAACACTTATTCGAACACATCGTTGAACACATTGAAAACATATTTGAACACTTTGTTGAACACATCGTTGAACACTTAACAAATCTTTTAACACATTTGAACACATCATTGAACCGATTTTTGAACACATTATTGAACAGATTTTTGAACATATCTATGAACACCTATTTATACATAACGTTGAGCACAATTTTGAACACATTGTTGAACACATCGTTGAGCACGACTTAGAACAAAAGTTTGAATACATCTTTGAAATCAAGGTTGAACGCTACTTTGAACAAATTGTTGATTCTTGAATTCTCTTAATATGTCGTTTAACACGTCTTTAAACACTTCGTTGACCAAATCTTGAACACAGAGTTGAATACTTCTTTGAACACCACGTTTACACATACTAGAACCCATCTTTGTACACTTCGGTCAACATATCGTTGAACACACATTTGAACATCACATTGAACAATTCTTTAAACACATCGTTGAACTCATCGTGGAACACATTTGAACATATCTTTGAACACTTTGTGAACACCTCGTTGAACATATCTTTGAACACTTTGTGAACACCTCGTTGAACAATTATTTGAACATATCGTTGAAACCATACTTGAACACATCTGCGAACACATCTTTAAACACATCGTTTAACACTTTGTTGAACACATCTTTGAACATATATTTAAACACATCTTTGAGCACAACCATGAACACATTGTTGATCCAATATTTGAAAACATCGTTGAACACCACTTTGAACATATCGTAGATCATATCTGTAAATGCGTCTTTGAAAACATCGTTGAACACATCGATGGACACATCGTTGAACACGTCTTTGAGCACATCTTTAAAAACATCGTTTAACATTTCTTTGAACACTTCGTTGAACACAACCTTGTACCTATTGTTGAACACATCTTTGTATACATCGTCGAACACATCTTTAAACACATTGTTGAAAACGTCTTTGATCACATTTTTGAAAATATCGTTGAAGACTTCTTTGAACACATCGTTGAACACGTCTTTGAAGACAATGTTGTAGTGTTCAAAGATATGCTCAAAGATGTGTTCAACGAAGTCTTCTAAAATATGTTCAAAGATCAGTTCAAAAACGTCAACGATGTGTTCAAAGATGTGCTCAACAATGTGTTTAACAATGTGGTCAAATATGTGTTCAACGATGTGTTCAAATAGGTGTTACACGATGTGTTCAAAGATATGTTAAACGGTGTGTTCATCGAAGTGTTCAAGCATGTGTTCAAAGATGCGTTTAACATATTAAACTATGTGTTCAATGATATGTTCAAAGATGTTCGACGACGTATTTAACGATGTGTTCAACGAAGTGATCAAAGATGTGTTCCACGATGTGTTCAAAGAAGTGTTCAGCAATGTTTTAAAGATGTATTCAAATGTTTTCAGATACGTGCTCAACGATGTGTTCAAATATGTGATCAATGATATGTTCAAAAATGTCTTCAATGATGTGTACAAAGACGTGTTCAACCATGTATTCAAAAACGTGTTCAACAAAATGTTTAACGTCGTGTTCAAAGATTTGTTCAAAGGCGTTTTCAACGATGTGTTCAAAGATCTTATCAACAAAGTGTTCAAAGATATGTTCAACGATGTGTTCAAAGATGATTTCAAAGTGTTCAACTATGTGTTCAATTATATGTTGAAAGATGTGTTTAAACTAGTTTACAACGATGTTTAAAAGGATGTGTACAACGATGGGTTCAACAAAGCGTTCAACGATGTGTTCCTGGATGTGCTCAAAGATTTGTTCAAATTTGTGTTCAGAGACGTTTTCATCACGATGTGTTCATAGATTAACAAAGCGTTCAAAGATGTGTTCGAAGATGTGTTCAACCATATCAACGATGTGTTCAAAGATGTGATGTACGTGGTGAACAACGGCGTGTCAAATATGTGTTCAACGTGGTGAACAGCGATGCGTTCAAAGATGTGTTCAGCTATTGTTCATTGGTGTTTTCAACGAAGTGTTCAAAGACGTGTTCAACGATGTGTTCAAAGAAATGTTAAACAATCTTTTCAAAGAATATTCAAAGACATTTTCAACAATGTGTTCAAAGATGTGTTCAATATGTTCAAATATAATGTTCGACGACGTGTACCAAGATGTGTTCGGCGATATGTAGAAGGTTGTTTTCAACGATGTGTTCAAAGAAGTGATAAACGATGTTTTCAAAGATGTGTTCAACGATGTGTTCAGCAATGTTTTCAAAGACTTATTTACAGATGTGTTCTACGTTATGTTCAAATATGTGATCAACCATTTGTTAAAATATGTGTTCAACGATGTTTTCAAATATTGGTTCGACGATGAGTTCATGGTTGTGCTCAAAGATGTGTTTAAATATAAGTTCAAAGATTTGTTTAACAAAGTGTCAAACGATGTGTTTAAAGATGTGCTCGTAGATGTGTTCAAATACAGTTTCAACGATTGTTCAAAGATGTGTTCATCGAAGTGTTCAAAGATGTTAGCGCAAAGTGTTCAAAGTTGTGTTCAACGATGTCTTTAAAAATGTGTTCAATGTGATGTCCTAAGATCTGTGCAAAGACGTTTTCAACGATGTGATCAAGGATGTGTTCAATGATATGTTCAAAGATGTTTTCAACGTGTTCCAAAATGTGTTCAACGATATGTACAAGGATGTGTTCATTGAAGTGTCTAAGATGTGCTCAACAATGTGTTCAAAGAAGTGTTAAACAATGCTTTCTAAGATATGTTCATCAATGTGTTCAACGATGTTTTCAAAAACGTGTTTAAAGATATTTTCAACCATGTGTTCTAAGATGTGTTTAACGATCTGTTCAAAGACACCTTTAACGATATTTTCAAAAATGTGTTCAACGATGTGTTGAAAGTTTGTTTTTTTATATAATCAAAGATGTGTTTAATGATGTGTTGAAAGTTTGTTTATATACAATCAAAGATGTGTTCAACAAAGTTTAAAACATGTTCAAAGATGTTCTCGAAGATGTGTTCTAAGCTTTTTTCAAAGATGTGTTTAAATACGGTTTCAAAGATGCGTTCAACGAAGTGTTCAAAGATTTGTTCAGAAAGTGTTCAATCATATGTTCCATGATGTATTCAACGATGTGTTCAAACATGTGTTCCATGATGTGTATAAAGATTTGTTCAATGTTATGTTCAAAGATGTATTCAACGATTTGTTCAACGAAGTGTACAAAGATGCGTTCAAAAGTGTGTAAACGTGGTGTTCAAAGAAGTGTTCAACTATGTGTTCAACGATATATTCAAAGATATATTCAAAGATTTGTTCAACGAAGAGTTCAAAGTTGTGTTAAGGGATTTTTAAATGATGTGTTGAAAGAATTGAACACTTTGTTGATAACATCTTTGAACAGACCTTGAACACATCGTGGAAAATGTCTTTGAACAATTCTTTGAACAGACTCAGGAACACGGCGTTGAATACTTTGTTGAACACGTCCTTTAATACATCGTTGAACACATCTTTAAACATATCGTTGAACACATCTTTGAACACATCGTTCAGCACATCTCTGAAGACATTTTTGAATACATCTTTGAAAACAACGTTGAACACTACTTTAAACACATCATGGAACACATCTATGATCACTTCGTTAAACACATTGTTGTACCCTACTTTGAACACATCTTGGAACATGTCTTTGAAACATATCATTGAACACATAGTTTAAACAATTTGAACACTTTGATGAACACACCATTTAACATATCTTAGAACATATCGTCTAACACCTATTTGAACACATCGTTTAACACATATTTGAACACATACTTAAACACATCTTTGAAAACATTGTTGAAATTTTTGAACATTTCTTAGAAGACTTTGTTGAACACAAAGCTTATGCTTCTACTTACTTCATGGTAATTGAGAAAAATTAGCAGAAATAGTCTTATTACTTGCTTCCTTGTAAGTAGAAGCGAAATAAGGGAGTACTATAGGTTAAAGTGATAGTCAAAAGCTGGTTGCTATGTGACTGAAATTCCTTTGTTTGTATGGACAGGAGTTGACAAATTCCTGTATGAGAAAAGTAAAGTTTTTTTAAAGCTGAAACCAAAAACAAGGAATATCTAAATAATGATCAACTCCACGAGAAAAATGTATATAACATAAATTGTGTGCTTTAACATGCTCTATATTTTTTGTGGTGACTTTTTCTCCATCTCTTACGGCTTAGCAGTTATGCAAAATTACGTAAATTTAATATGATATTTTAATCAAAATCGTTTGAGCGATTTTTGAGAAATTAAAATTTTAGAAAAATGTTCCATGTAAAGGGTAGTTGGGGGGGGTGATTTTTTGCAAAATCTTTGTGTCGCAACCCTGGAAGATACCAAACTTAAATGCCAAGCTTGGTACTTAACCGACTTTTTGTTTTTGAGTTATCGTGTTCATAAACACACACACACACACATACATGGAATTTTTTTCTGAAAATGGTGTTTTTGGATACAGGGGACCCTAAAACATATATTTTCGGTGAAATCTCGGTATCAAATTTTTGGGTGAATGCAATACCTTCCCTGTACACTATGTACATAGCATGTGTAGAGAAAGTAAAAAGCTGATGCAGTTTGATTTATCATGTCTGGTTACACACAATGTAAAAGTTTCATTCTTATCTATTGAAGATTAATTGAGATAGCATGTCAGTGTTTGATGGGAATTGGTTTGAAGCTTAATGCTGAAAAATGTAAGGCAATTTTAATAAATAACGGTATACTGGCCTCTTAATATCTTTTGTATAACTTGTAAACAGTAAGTTAAAATTTCTTGCACAAAAAATGTAAAGATGTCATTAAAACATGCAATTTATGTCATATACATTTTTACTTTATCTACATATAGTGTATAGAGAAGGTATTGCACTCCACCAAAAAATTTGATTGTGAGATTTCACCAGAAATATATGATTTAGAGTCCCCTGTATCCAAAAAAAGCATTTTCAGAAAAAGGTCCATGTATGTGTGTGTGTCTGTGAACACACAATAACTCAAAAATGAAAAGTCGGTAAAGTATATCTTCCAAGGATGTGACACAAAGATTTTGAGAAAAGTCCCCCCACTCCAAACTACCCTTTACATGGAACTTTTTTAAAAAATGATGATACTCTCAAAAATGCCTGGTAACGATTTTCATTAAAATATGGTATATTAAAGATATTTACCTGACAAATAAAATGTATATCTTGAATTTTCTGGGAATAGCCTCTAAAGACTACTTTATTATGGAATTCTGCCTAACTGCTAAACTGTAAGAGATGGACAAAAACTTACTGCACAAAAAATGTAGAGCACGTTAAAACACACAATTTATGTTACATACATTTTTTTCGTGGAGTTGACCGTTTTTGAGATATTACTTGTTTTTGGTTTCAGGTTTAAAAAAATTTTACTGTTCTCATACCTCATACAGAAATGTGTCAACTCATGTCCATACAAGGAACTTCAGTCACATAGCAACCAGCTTTTGACTGTCACTTTAACCTATGGTACTCCCTTATTTCCCTTCTACTTACAAGGAAGCAAGGAATAAGACTATTTCTGATATTTTGTTCTCCATTAGCATGAAGTAAATAGAAACAGAAGATCTTTAACAATAATTTGTTGCAGAGATTAGAAAGCCATGGGAATGGAACACATCAGATTATTTGTGAAGTTACCATTTCCAAGATATTCCAATACATAGTCTTTTCTCAAATGGGAAGTTGTTATTCACTTTTTTCATCCTGATCATGCAAAGGAATGGAATTTCAATGCATCACATAGCAAAAGCTTTTAAAAGATGGACTATCCCTTTAGTGCAGCCTATTCCCTAGGTTCTGTTGTAATTACAAGGAACTAGGTAATGAGACCATTTTGACTAGCCTGAAGGTTAGAAGAAAAATGGTTTGTTGCAGGATAGGTAAAGGAAGTTATGAATGGAACATCTGAAGCTGCTTACAAAGCATTCAATGTAATTTTAAGGAATGAAGTTGTAATAAACAATTACTATAGAGTTTAAGCAAATTTTACTTTCTCTACACATACTATGTACATAGTGTATAGAGAAGGTATTGTATTGCACCAAAAGATATCAAAATTTCACTGGAAATACATGTTTTGGGAGACCCTGAATCCAAAAAAAACTAACAATTTTTATAAAAATGTCCATGTGTGTGTGCGTGTGTGTGTTCACTATTGTCCAAGAATGCTACACAAAGATTTTCAAGTAAATCCCCCAACTACCCTTTACATGGAAAAAAATTCCGAAAATTTTGATTTTCTCAAAAATGGCTCTATTTTTTTTATTAAAATCTTTTATGTTTAAGATATTTACACAACAAATAAAATGAAAATCTTGAATTTTCTGGTAATAGCCTCTGAAGACTTCTTTATTCTGGATACATTTTTTTGAATTTTACATGACTGGTAAGCTGTAAGAGATAGACAGAAATACTACACATAAATGCATATCTCATTAAAACACAATGTTATATACATTTTTTCATGGAGTTTACCATTTTCAAGATATTCTTTGTTATTGGTTTCAGTTTTAAAATATTTTTTGCATACGGGAACTTGGCAACTTCTGGCCATGCAAAACAGATATTATGGATCTGATATTAAAGTCATTTTGTAAGCTTATAATAGGTGGTTCTCAATACATAGCTAATGTGAGTTTTTGTTATAGAACTGGGGAAGATTAGTGTGAAAGGGGGTGATTTTCTCTAGTATGTACAATGTCAATAGTAAATAAAGAAATTCAATATGTGATTTCACCAGAAATACATGTTTTGAGACCACTGAATCCATTAGAAAAATATTGTATCCATGTGTTTGTGCGTGCGTGTGTGTGAGAGAGAAACCCCCCACCCCAACTACCCTTTGCATGGAGTATTTTTCAAACATTTTGATTTTCTCAAAGATGGCTCTTAGCAATTTGATTAAAATACCACATGTTTAAAATATTTCTGTGACAAAAGACATATATGTCTTGTATTTTCTGGGGATGGCCTCTGAAGACATCTTCATTCAAGATGGATTTTATACAACTGGCAAACCGTAAGAGATACACAAAAAACTTACTGCACGAAAAGTATAAATCTTGTTAAAACAAACAGTTTATATAATATACATTTTTGTGGTAGAGTTAACCATTTGCAGGATATTCCTTGTTATTGGTTTCAATATTATACTACTTAAATTTTTCTCAAGCAGAAAGTCAACTTTTATTTCACTTGTTTTGTTTGGCTCCCAGGAATTCTGACTCGTGTTTTTCCCAATAGGAGATCTCAAGTGTCTCATGAATGACCTAATATTTGGATAACTATAAAGCTGTGACTTAGTGCTTATGGAGTTAGCAAGTCACCATTAGAGTCTGTCTTCTCAAAATAATTTTAAATCTCCTTGTGCTTTACAGGGAAAAACACAAGTCAGTTAGAGAATTTAGTGCCATGGTAGCTTAGTGGTGAGAGCAACTGGACAGAAACTAGGTAGGAGATCTGTGATTCAAATCCTGACTATGGCATTGAATTTATTACTCTGACTCTACCTCTCAACTTGTTTTTGTCAGGTCTTGGCAAGGTTGACAACATAAATTCTAGGAATCACCCTGTTTTTACTTTCTCTATACATCATACTATATACATAGTGTATAGAGAAGGTATTGTATTGCACCCAAAAATTCGATCCCGAGATTTCACCAGAAATATATGTTTTGAGTCCCTCTGAATCCACAAAAAGCATTTTAGAAAAATGTCCATATGTGTGTGTGTGTGTGTGTGTGTGTGTCTGTGTCTGTCTGTCTGTCTGTCTGTCTGTATTAGTGTGGGTATGTGGTCATAGCTCAAAAAGAAAAGACAATTAAAAACAAAACTTGGTATTTAAGTTTGGTATCTTCCAAAGCTGCGACACAAAGATTTTCAAGAAAATCCCCCCACCCCCAACTACCCTTTACATGGAAGAAATTTCGAAAATTTTTATTTTCTTAAAAATGGCTCTTATGATTGTGATTAAAATTCCTTATATTTAATATATTTACCTGACAAATAGAATGTATATCTTGAATTTTCTGGGAATAGGCTCTGAAGACTACTTTATTCTGGATGAATTTTACGGAATTTTGCATAACTGCTAAACCGTAAGAGATGGATGAAAACTTAAAACGGAAAAAAAATGTAGAGCACATTAAAACACACAATTTATGTTATGTAAATTTTTTTCTTGGAGTTGACCACTTTTGAGATATTCCTTGTTTTTGGATTCAGCTTTGAAAACATACTTTTCTCATACAGGTAGGTAAATAGTCAACTCCTGTCCATACAAACAAAGGAACTTCAAGTCACACAGCAACCAGCTTTTGACTATCACTCTAACCTATGGTACTCCCTTATTTCGCTTCTACTTACAAGGAAGCAAGTAATAACTATTTTGGCTAATTTTTTCTCGATTAGATGAAGTAAATAGAATAGTTTGTTGCAGAAGTGTAGAGAAAGTCATGTTAATAGAACATGTCAGAGTTTTCTCATTGTTGTTATTTTGGTATGAGATACTGGTGGCAGCTCTTATGTCCTACATAAAAACTAATTTGAAATTAATATGGGGCTGTATTATAGCAATCCCTCTCTCAGTTCTACTCCTCTGGGATCAACGGAGAAGAAGAGCTTATGTGATTTTTGGTTACAAAGGTAAGAAAGATGAGGGGCATTTTGAAATGTGTCTGAAATTGAAATGGGGTTTTATTTATGAATGCTCTTTAACTGCTGCAGTTCTCAGCGTCCCATTCTATACTGAGCATTAAAGACTGCTTAATTTTGGTCGTCCGTCATGTGTTGCTGGAGTGTGTTCCTCTAGCTCACATTTGAACATTCCTGCAACTGCCGACAGGTCTTGCAGAAGTTTTGGCAGTCGATGACAGGGCGGTAGATAGGGTTTTTAACCAAATGTAACTTTTGCACTGCGCATTTAGCTTGTTTTTATACCTTGGAAGCAGTGCTTTTATCTGTCTTTTAGCCCCGTTTGGTTTTATTGATCATCTTTAATATTATTTTCAGATGACTTTTTACACTTGATTTTATGAATTGTTTTAGCTATTCTTTTATTCTGACTGGTTTTTAGGTTGTTTTTATATCTGCCTTTTGCCACAGGTTTCAGCAGGGTACTAATAACCTTGCAGTTGAGTGCCTCTATTATTATTAATTTTGCTCAGAGGCCTCTTTATCAGGCTTGAGGTTATTATATGTGTTATAGATCTATGACTCAGGACCAATGGCTTTACTTCCCTCCCGAAGTAAATAGAGTATGCCTGAAAAAATCCATAGACCTCCTCCAGGTTTGAACCTGCGGTATATGAACAATTACACCATGGAGAGCAACTAAATATGTCTGTTCCAGATATAGGATTTTAAATTATAAGATAACCCCTGTCGTGGCCTCTCCACTGCACCAGAGAACCAAAGTTGCACGAGAGAATGGTGCCAACAAAGATGTGCTTTAAATCCTTATCTTATAGTGAATGTTGGAAATGTTGACTCCTTCTTCTTCTTTCCCAAATAAGCAGCATATCTTGAAAAAGTGGTTTTGTTCGCAGCAGGTATCATGTTGTTTCTTGCACGATGTTACCGTTAAGTTCCTGTAGGTAAGCTTGGAAGCTGATGAGTTACATTTGAATGTTTTTTTTTTTCTTGCAGTGAAATTTTATTGTAGATTTTATGTTAATATTTTTTACAATATAAAACATCTATATATGCTCGTATTTTATGATATGAAATAGAAAAAAAAGAGCCATTAAATGATTTAAAACTTTAGGAAACCTTATTTTGTCAAATACATTACACCAGGAAAAGGGTTAAAGCAAACTTTGCATATATACACACATTCTTATATACAAGGGCATTCAGAAAGTACTGAAGAATTTGACATAACTAAACAATAACGAATGTTATCAACACAAAACTCTATTTATAAAGTTACACTACCTTACTCTATTTCTTAATGCAATCACTATGCTATCCAGGTATTTATTGTCACATGGTATCAGTTTTTCAATGCAGATGTTATACTTCCACCACTAAAGATTTAAGTCAAGATGTCACTTAATCATTTCCATACAAAACGTCATGTACAGTGTCCAAAGTGAAACACAGTTTTTCTGAATTCTTTTAAAAATGTATTCTCTTCAACTCCTCCATAATGATTGATGAACTTCCACTCCGGGCTTTATCGTACACACTGGCTCTTCCTTGATTACTCGTAAATTATGCACCATTTCCTCACTGAAGACTGGTTCATTGCTTGTGATATTTGCCTATAAAATTTGATTGGCAGAACATTTTGTGCATTCACAATAACAAATAAATTCTTTGGCAATAGAAAATTACTGTGTCAAGAAAGTTCCGGGAATTTGCCAATAACACACAAAAAATGAATTATTCATCCAATTTTATTTTATCGCCTTTAAAGTAGGCCCCTTCTGAAATTATACATTTATGCCAACGAATAATCCAATCATCAAAACATTTTTTTAGGCACTTTTAGGAATCGTTGTCAATTGTCGCCGCAAATTTTCCTTTGTCTTCTATCGACTGAAAACGGGTGCCTCGAAGTGGTAACTTGAGTTTTGGAAAGAGAAAGAAATCAGCAGGAGCCAGATTAAGTGAATACGGTGATTGCTCAATGAAATTTGTTGAGTTTTTGGCCAGAAATTCGTTCACAATAATAGCCTTGTGATCTGGTGCGTTATCGTGGAGCAGAATCCATGGCCTTTTTCGCCGTATTTGTTCTCTCAAACGCTGCATAACGCTCAGATAATAGTCTTTATTTACCATCTGACCTTCTGGCAAGAACTCTTTGAGTGCACGACACCGCGATAATCGAAAAAAACTGTCAACATGACCTTCAGTTTTGATCGAGTTTGACGTGCCCTTTTAGGTTTTGGTTCAGTTGGAAGGCACCTGTTGACGGTTTGAGTGTCAAATTCGTAAACCCACGTCTCATCACCAGTTACAATGCTTTTCATGAATGTGGGGTCGGAACTGGCTCGTTCTAGCATATCTTCAATAATAGTTACGCGATTGAGTTTTTGTAAAAAATTCAAGTCTTTCAGAACTAACGAACTGCAACGCGTGTCATGCCCGAACAATGGTTTAAAATGCTACGAATCGATTCGTGAGACACAGAAAGTTCAGCGGCAATCTCTCTCAGACCTAAATGACGATTTTCAGACCCATTTTCTTCACTTTAGCGATGTTCAGTTCAGTTCAGTTGAAACCACTGATGGCCAACCAGAGCGAGGCAAATCTTCCACCACATCTCGACCACTTTTGAATGCACTGTACCACTGATATGCACGGGTTTTTGATAAAGTCGATTCACCGTAAGCCCTCTGTAACATTTTCAGCGATTCAGTGTAAAATTTGAGACAAATTCTTTGTTCAATATTTGTATCCATTGTAAAATCGCAAATCAGCTTTGAGATGAACTAACAAAATGGCGTACTGTAAACAAACTAGATGACAGATGACAATCAAACTCTGTGTGGGTATAGAGGAAAGTTGTACCAATTTAGCGACAACAATAATTTCGAATCCCCTTTTAAACAGGATTTTTAAATCATCAATTCCTGGTACTTTCTTGACAGAATGTATAACATTGGCATTGAAAAACTGGTACCACGTGACAATAAATATTTTGATAGAACAGAGATTACGTTGAGAAATAGAGTAAGGTACTGTAACTTTGTAAATAAAGTTTTGTGTTGATAACTTTCTTGATTATTTAGTTTGCTGAATTGTTAGCTACTTTCTGGGTGACCCTTGTAAATAAGTGACACACCATGCTGAATGTAATGACAGAGGTGCCTAAATGATTGGACCTGACACAACAACAACAACTGTGAAATATTGGGAATTGGCTGTCTGAAGTGGCAAAGGAAGACATCAGCTGCGAGAGCAATTAGACAAATATTATGCAAAAAATGAGAGGAGTTATTTGATTTTTGTAATCAAATTGTAGACACAGAGGGTAGTAAAAAGGAGAATGAGAATATTACATGGTCTAGTTTAGTAGTGCAGAGATAATTTTTCACACAGTATGTGTCCAATCTCTGGGGATAGCGATTGATGGCATGTACAGAAACTGATGAATGGAGAAGAGAAATGGATTTTAAGTACTAAGTGTAGTGATTAAGAAAGTGCGAGAGGACAAAGTCTAATAAATAACATTCAGCAACATAAAAATGATTGGGATAATATATTTTACTTTCTCTACACGTATTATATATAGTGCATAGAGAAGGTATTGTAATGCACCCAAATATTCCATACCAAGATTTCACTGAAAATACATGAATCCAAAAAAAAAAAAAACTTTTTAGAAAAAGGTCTATATGTGTTTGTGTGCATGCATGCTAGCGCGCGCATGCCTGTGGACAGCATAGCTCAAAAACAAAAAGACTGTTTGGCATTTTCCCAAGGATGCGACATGATTTTCAAGAAAATCCCCCCCACCCCCAACTAACCTTTACGTGAAAAAAAATTCGAAAATTTGATTTTCTCAAAAATGACTCAAACGATTTTGATTACCACCTCTTATATTTAAGATATTTATGTGAGAAATAAAATGTACATCTTGAATTTTTTGGGAATAGCCTCTGAAGACTACTTTATTCTGGATGAATTTTGCTTAACTGCTAACTGTAAGAGATAGAAAAAACTTACTACACAGAAAATGTAGATCTTGTCAAAAACACACAATTTATGTCCTTTACATTTTTGTTGTGGAGGTAATTTTTTCCGAGATATTCTTTGTTATTGGTTTCAGTTGTGAAGTACTCATATTTTTCTCAGACAGGAAGTGTCCATTTTTCTTTTGTTCTACTCCTGGCCAAGCAAAGAAGCAATTTGCAATGACAATTGCATAACAACAGCTCTTAAAACATTTGACTATTGGTTTAGCATAGTGTATCCTTATTTTATTCTTACTTATAAGGAAATAAGTAACAAGAACATTCTACTAATAATTATCTCGATTAGCAAGGTGCAGAAAGAAGAATAATGTTATGTAAGAAGTTTGTAGAATAGCAAGAGAAAGTCATGTGAGTGTAACACATCAGATTTTTGTATTATAATTTATAATGGATGTGTTTGGAACAAGTACCCAGGGCTCCATTTGTAAGTTTGTGAAGTACAACTCTGCCGTAATGGTCACGAGATCTAATTATCTCTCATTGGCTGCCATTGTGTGGTACAAGTCACTTCCTTATTTATCTCCTTATATATTCAAAGAGAATTACATTTTCATAACTGAAGAATCAAATATATTACATAAAAGAGATAATGCATTTGGAATGTACGAGGGTCACTCCAAAAGAAATGCACACTATTTTATTAAAAATACAGTTTTCATTCTACATGCCTGTAATGTTTACAGTGTGTGGATACATCTTTTAGGAACAGCATTTCATTTCTCCACATAATCCCCATCCTTCTCAATTGCCTTACGCCTGTATACCTGCACGGTAAAAGTCTGGACCAGCATGCACGAGGACAAACCTCGTTCCACCAAGCGATTCTTTCAGTTTCCCAAAGAGATGGTGGAGCCAGGACAGGCGAGTGTTTCAATGTTGTGTGTCCAAGTTTTTTGACTGACATGTGGCCGTGCAACTTTTGCCGATGTGGTCGAACACGACTTCAGTATTCTGCAAACAATTGCTTCTCCTATTACAACTAGAGCGACAATTCGTTCAGTGTGATGCAGACACCAGTTCGTCAACTCTCTGCACATTGTCCTGTGGGTGTTTCCCACTGTCTCGCTTTCACAGCACAGGAATTCTATGACAGCACATTGCTTCTGACGGATGTCAAGTGCTGCCACCATCTTGAAGGCATGTCACTTATGGGAACAACCAAATTTGAACACAAGCGGGAAGGGTGTATTTACACACAGTAAACATTTCAAAGATGTAACGTGAAAATTGTATTTTTTAAAAAATAGTGTGCAATTTTTTTGGAGTGACTCTCGTATGTAAACTCCTATCATGAACAGGATAAGAGGCTCTTTTGCTTCACACTTGCCATGCACATCTATCACAAGTGTTTTATCGCCTATCCTTGCATGGCATACAGCTAGTGTGTTCAAAAGAGTATATATCGCCCTCCGTGGTGTAGTGGTTACCATGCTAACATCATATACCCAAGGTCGCGGGTTCAAACGATGAATTTTTTCGGGCGTAAAAATCCTTAGCATGGCTTCCTTTGGAAGGGAAGTAAAGCCATTGGTCCCGTGTCGTAGATTTACGGCACGTAAAATAACCTCAAGCCTGATAGAGGGGCCTCTGTGCAAAATTAAGCAATCTTTCACGCCCAATATAGAATGGGATGTTGAGGACCTAGCAGTTAAAGAGCGTCCATAAATAACTCGCCATTTTTACTTTCTCTACACGCACTATGTGCATAGTGTATAGAGAAGGTATTGCACTCCACCCAAAAATTTGATACCGAGATTTCCCCGGAAATATATGTTTTAGGGTCCCTTATATCTAAAAAAAAAAGTATTTTCACAAAAAGGTCTGTGTGTGTGTGTGTGTCTGTGAACACGATAACTCAAAAACGAAAAAGTCGGTAAATACCAAACTTGGTATTTAAGTTTAGTATCTTCCAGGGATGCGACACGAAGATTTTGAGAAAAATTCCCCCTCCCCAAACTACCCTTTACATGGAACTTTTTTCGAAAATTTTGATTTTCTAAAAATGGCTGTAACGATTTTGATTAAAATATCATATATTAAAGATATTTACCTGACAAATAAAATTTATATTTTAAATTTTCTGGGAATAGACTCTGAATACTACTTTATTGTGAGTGAATTTTACGGAATTTTGTATAACTGCTAAACCATAAGAGATAGACAAAAACTTACCACACAAAAAATGTAGAGCACATCAAAACACACAATTTATGTTGTATACATTTTTTTCGTGGAGTTGATCATTTTTGAGATATTCCTTGTTTTTGTCTTGAGGTTTGAAAAGCTTAACTTTTCTCATACAGGAATTTGTCAACTCCTGTCCATACAAACAAAGGAACTTCAGTTGCATAGCAACCAGTTTTTGACTATCACTTTAACCTATGCTACTCCCTTATTTCCCCTCTACTGCTACTCCCTTATTTCCCCTCTACTTACAAGGAAGCAAGTAATAAGACTATTTCTGCTTATTTTTTGTCCATTAGCATGAAGTAAATAGAAGTATAAGCTTTTTAAAACCAATTTGTTGCAGAGATGTAGAGAAAGTCATGTGAATGGAACGCATCAGATTTTTTTTAAAAGAGTATATTGGCCAATCAAAGGAAAGTAGAATGCAATGCATTTCGGAATTCATCTCTGTAGGGCAAGGTTATAAACAGGATTAGCATGCATAGCAATACTTGTAAATATTATTAATCTTCCGTAAACAATCTTCTTCCCTAAAATAGATGCACTACTGCTTCTTATATGTTGTAGGCTTTGATATCTAATTGTTTTTGTAATGTTTGTTCCTGTCAATGCAGGTGGTAGCCAGACGACATGATTTGAAGCTCATTGTAACCTCCGCTACAATGGATGCCACAAAATTTGCAACATTTTTTGGCAATGTTCCAACTTTCACCATTCCTGGCCGGACATTTCCTGTAGACGTCTTCTTTAGCAAGAATCCAGTTGAAGATTACGTGGACTCTGCAGTAAAGCAAGCTTTGCAGATACATCTTCAGCCCAATGAGGGTAAGTAATGATCAAGAAAAATGTAATAAAGCGATGATCTACATTTATTTTATATTGCAATAACCACAATTAACAATAAAACTGATGTTGAAGGAAACATAACTGTTGTAAGAATATCTTTAAAATGAAATATTTATGTTAGTCGAAACTAAAGAAACCCATCCAAACTAAAGCAGATCTTTCCAGAAAATGTCTTATTCCGCAAGTAAACAGTTTTAATCAAATTAAGAGTGGTAATCCACACAACAAAAGTTAAACTAAAAATATGTCAAACTTAACACTCTTAAGCTTCGTTATTTAGGTATTCATTAGAACATGTTTCACAGGATGTTTCCTGCATCTTCAGCTCTAATGATAAAGAAAGAGAGAGTCTCCAGATAATGATCACTTTATTTCCTAAAACTTTGAACAAATGGACCATTGCTCACTTCTTACTTTCTCTACTACTTGCCTACAGTTAGTGGAGGAGGTATCGCATTCCACCCAAAAATTTCTAGTGAGATATCACTGCAAATATATGTTTTTTGTATACTAGAATACAAAAAAATAAATTTCTAGAAAAAGGTCTCTGTGTGTATGTGTGCGTGCATGCGTGCGGCATAAAAATGAAAAGTTAGATACCAAACTTGATATTTAAGTTCTGCATCTTCTAAAGATGTGGTACAAAATTTTCAAGCAACTTCTCACAACAGAATACCCTTTATATGCATCATTTCCCACCCCCCCAAAACTTGGAATTTACTAAAAAAAGGTTTGTAATGATTTTGTATAAATTAGCATATTTTAAGACATCTTCATGTTAAAATGTGTATATTAAATTTTCTAGGAATAGCCTCTGAAATCCTGTTTATTTTGGATGACTTTTCTATAAAATTCAAATTTAGTTTCATTTATGAGTGATTAACAGCTGTGGTTCTCAGCGTTCCTTTTCGTATCAGGTGTGTTAGGCAGCTTAATTTTGCTCAGAAGCTTCTTTACTAGACTTGAGGTTCTTTTATATATTGTAAACCTATGACACGGGACCACTGCTTTACTTCCCTGACAAATGAAGCCAAGCTAAGGATTATTATGCCCGAAAAATCCATTACCCTATACTGGGTTTGACCTTAGGAACTAGAGGCTTGATGTTACCTTTAAACCTTGGAGGTCAATTTTGTATAACTGCTAAACCATAGGGGATAGAACAAATCTATATAGATATCTTTAAAAGTTATTTTTTTAATAAGTTTTTACATTTCTTATACCATTTCCCACTTATACATAATTAATGGTTCAAATTCTTCTATATTCTGTTGTTTTTATACAGTCCTTTCCATTTTCAGTTATTTCTTGAGATATTAGGGCTAGGATTCCTTAAGTATTTGACTACAGCATTTTTCCCTTTGTATATATAATAAAATGTGTAATGTTGCTATTTTGGCAAAAGTTTATCTTAATTGAAATAAACTAAATGGAAAAAAATAATTTGATGTGTTCCATTCACATGCTTTCTCTAGCTATTCTGCAGCTAAGTTTTTCTTACAAAATATTATTCTTTATCTTCATCATTCTAATCAAGATAAACTTTAAGTCTTTGTCTAATCTCTTATGGTTTATCAGTTATACAAAACTCATCCAGAATGAAGAGGTCTTCAGAAGCTATTCCCAGAAAATTCAACATATGCATTTTATTTGGGATCTAAATAGCTTTGGTGTATAGGATTTTAATGAAAATCCTTTGAGCCGTTTTTCAGAAAATCAAAATTTTTGAAAAATGTTCTATGTCAAGGGTAGTTAGGGGTACGGGATGTTCCTGAAAATCTTTATGTCTCATCCTCGGAAGATACTGAAATTAAATAACAAGTTTGGTGTTTAAGTTCACACCCAAACACACCTGCACCCACACACACACACATTCACCCTCGCACACACCCACACATACACATGCACCCATACACACACACACACACACGCACACATTCACCCTCGCACCCACACATAGACACATATGCACCCACACACACACATGCACCCATACACACACACACATTCACCCTCGCACACACCCACACATACACTCCCAAGCACCCACAAATACATGCACACACAACTACACACACATGCACACACAACCACACATACACACACAACCACACACACATGCATCCACACATGCATGCACACTCACACACCCATGCACACACATTCACCCTCACACACACCCACACATACATGCACACACCCACGCACCCACATACATGTACACACAACCAAACACACACATTCACCCTCACACACATGCACATACATGCACACACACATTCACCCTCACACACACACACATATACACACCACCCACACATACATGCTCCCACACACACATGCACCCACACATACATGCACACACACATTCACCCTCACACACGCATACACCCACACATACATGCACACACACATTCACCCTCACACACACCCATACACACCACCCACACATACATGCACCCACCCACACACACACACACACACACACACACACACACACACACATGCACTCACACATACATGCACCCACAAACACATGTACCCACATATACCCACACACACATGCATCCACACCCACATACACCCACACCCACATAACCCCACACCCACATACACCCACACCCACATACACCCACACCCACATAACCCCACACCCACATACACCCACACATGCATTCACCCACATACACCCACTCATGCATACACCCACACACATGCACCCGACCCACATACACCCACACATGCATGCACCCACACCCACATACACCCACACATACATGCATCCACACACATGCACCCAAACCCACATACACCCACACATGCATGCACCCACACCCAAATACACCCACACACACACATGCACCCACACATACATGCACCCACACATACATGCGCCCATACACATACACCCACACATACATACACCCACGCACTCACGCACCCACATACACCCACGCATACCTGCAACCACACCCACATACACCCACACACATGCACCAACATACACCCACACCCACATGCACCCACACCCACATGCACCCACACCCACATACACCCACACATACATGCACCCACACCCACATACACCCACACATACATGCACACACATCCACACCCCCATACACCCACACACACACCCACATATGCACCCACACACATACATACACCCACCCACACACATACATACACCCACCCACATGCACCCACACATACATGCACCCACCCACACATGCACCCACCCACACATGCACCCACACACATGCACCCACACACACCCACCCACACCCACATAAACCAACACATACATGCACCCACACATACATGCACCCACACACATGCACACACCCACATGCACACACACCCACATACACCCATACATACATGCACCCACACCCACATACACTCTTACATGCACCCACACATACATACACCCAACACATGCACCCACCCACACAAACCCACACATACATGCACCCACACCCACATACACCCACACATACATGCATCCACACATACATGCACCCACACATACATGCACTCACATACACCCATACATACATACACCCACACATACATGCACCCACACATACATGCACCCACACCCACATACACCCACTGCATACATGCAATCACACATACATGCACCCACACACATGCACCCACACATGCATACACCCACACATACATACGCCCACACATACATGCACCCACACACACATGCATCCACACATACATTCACCCACACATACATGCACCCACACACACACGTGCATCCACACGTACATTCACCCACACACACCCACATACACTCACACACATGCACCCACACATACATGCACCCACACACACATACACCCACACATAAATGCACCCACACACATGCACCCACACACACATGCACCCACACACACATGCACCCACATAAACCCACACACATGCACCCACACACATACACCCACACACACCCACACACACCCACACACATTCACCCACCCATACACATACACCCACACACACACACCCTCCCACACACACATGCACCCACACACACCCACACACACACCCACACAAACACACCCACACACATGCACCCACCCAAACACCCACACACAAACACACACACACACACCCTCACACACCCACCCACACATGCCAACACACATGAACCCACCCATGCACACACATGAACCCACCCACATGCACCCACCCGAACCCACCCACATGCACCCACACACATACACACATCCACCCACACACACCCACATACACATGCACCCACCCACACACAAACACGCACACACACATGCACCCACCCACACACATACACCTGCCCACACACATGCACCCACACACACACACATGCACCCACCCACACACCCACACATGCTCCCACCCACACACCCACACAAGCACCCACGTACACACACCTCCACATCCACACACACATGCACCCACCCACACACATGCACCCACCCACACACATGCACCCACATACACCCACACACACACATGCACACCCACACACACTCACACGCCCACAATCACACACACCCACACACACCCACTCAAACATGCACCCACACACACCCACACACTCACTCACCCACCCATGCACACACCCACACACGCACCCACCCATTTACACACCCACACCCACACATTCACCCACCCACACACACATGTACCCAGACACACACATGCACCCACACATATGCACCCACATATGCAGTTTGTATCTTATTCACGGTTGAGGCAATTTGAATTTTCATAACACTCATAACTAGGCATTTGAAAATGCTAATAAAGTACGACAGGACAGCCATCAACAGAGTACGCCAGCTTACTGCATGCTTCAAAACAAGAGGAAGCCACTTTGAACAAGTTTGTAACTTTTGATTTTGTGTTTTAACTCTGAAATAAATGAATTTCAGACTCATCTTCATATGAACTTACTTTTACAGTTTTGATGTTAGGAACGTAAACCATGGTTTATGGTTTGAATATATCAGTAGAAAAATCAAAGGTAATGGCATTTATAGGAAAACATAAAAACATCAAAAATAGTGTTAAACAAAGAGTTAGAACAGGTGGGAAAATTTAACTACTTGGGTTGTAATGTAACCTTTAAAACAAACAATGAAGAAATAAATAAAGTTCCAATATGTTTGTGGAGTAATGGCTCGTACCTTGAAAAGAAAAACCCGAAAAGATACAAACCTAAAATTCTATAAGACAATGGCTGTTCCAGTTTTACTATATGCTTTGGAGATATGAACACTTAAAAAGAAAGATTGGAGCCAAAAACAAGCGGCAGAAATGAAATATCTCCGAGCAGTTAAAGGATGCAACAGACAAGATCATATTAGAAATGAAGACATAAGGAAAGAATTAGACATATTTTCCTTAAAAGAAAGGATACAAATAAATAGAGAAAAACGGAAAAGCCATTTACAAAAAATGGATAAATCTCAAATTCCATTTCAGTGATACAAATATAAATCTCTAGGCTACAGAACAACAGGAAGACCAGTTACAAGATGGAAAGAAATATGAGGCCGTAACAGGAGAATTCACCTAAACCATGAAGAGTTGTTGATGATGAAGATGTCTCCCAAATATGTCACACCAATAAAGATACATCCTGTATATGCACATTGTACATATACGCTACAGAAAGTAATAACAGTAAAATGTAGTACATTGTTATGAAATCTTTAAATACATCCATTAGCATGTTTTAAAAGCACATAAAGAAAATAAGGTATACATTTTTACTTTCTTTACACATACTACATACATAGTGTATAGAGAAGGTATTGCATTCCACCCAAAAATTTGATACTGAGATTTCACCAGAAATACACGTTTTGAGTCCCCCTGAATCCAAAAAAAGCATTTTTAGAAAAAGTTCTGTGTGTGTGTGTCTGTGGACAGTATAGCTCTAAAACGAAAATACCGTTGAATACCAAACTTGGTATTTAAGTTTGGAATCTTCTAAGGATGCACAGTGGTAGTGCAGCTGCTCACCAAGCGGGAGATCTGGGTTCAATCCCCAGTACCAGCGTGGGGATTTTTCCCCTGCTGGGAGACCTGGCCCGGGGTGCACTCAGCCTCATAAGGTCCCTGGGGGTCCAATTAAGGAGCTACTTGATGGAGAAGTAGCGGCTCGAGGTCATGAGAACTGCATTAACCGGCCGGGGGGGCTCAAGGCGCTGACCACGTCTCACCCTCCAATTCTGCACCCATCCATGACATCTGTAATGGACCGAGATGGGGGACGCAGCGGCCGGGTGGTAGACCAAGGTTCCCTGTGAGCTGTCATGCCATGGAGTTAATTATTTATCTTCCAAGGATGCGACATAAAGATTTTCAAGAAAATCCCTCCACCACCAACTACCCTTTACATGGAACTTTTTTTGAAAATTTTGATTTTCTTAAAAATGGCTAACGATTTTGATTAAAATATTGTATATAAAACATATTTACCTGACAAATAAAATTTTTATCTTGAATTTTCTGGGAATAGCCTCTGAAGACTACTTTATTCTGGATCAATTTTACGGAATTTTGCATAACTGCTAAACTGTAAGAGATGAACAAAAACTTACCACTCAAAAAAAAAAAAATACAGAGCAGTTTAAAACACACAATATATGTAATATAAATTTTTTTCGTAAAGTTGAGATATTTTTGTTGTTGGTTTCAGCTTTGAAAAACATATACTTTTCTCAAACAGGAATCTGTCAACTCCTGTCCATACAAACAAAGGAACTTCATTCACATAGAAACCAGCTTTTGACTATCACTTTAACCTATGGTACTCCCTTATTTTGCTTCTACTTAAAAGGAAGCAAGTAATAAGACTATTTCTGCAATTTTTCTCTATTAGCATGAAGTAAATAGAAGCAGAAAGTTTTTAACAATAATTTGTTACAGAGATGTAGAGAATATAATGTGAATGGAACACATCATATTTTTTACTTTTAAACTCAGGAGTTCTGGTCGGGGGCCAATTACATATTGGGGACTGCCTCTATCTTGTTTCTTATTTTGGTAGTAATTTAACAATTTTATCCCTTCCCAAGTTGATATGATTTAGAAAGATTACTTGGCTACTGGATGCAGAAGGTGCAACAGAACCAATGTTTATTGTTTTGCTGGTTTTCAGGGCTCCTCTTGCATTAGAAATGGCTTTATAAACACTAAATATAGCAAATTAACATAAACAGCTTGCAGCAGCCATTTTCCAATTTCTAACATTTGTGAAATGCTTTAACAGGAGAATGTAGCTTTGTTAAGTTAACTCTGAAATTAACAGTTTTTTATAGCTAACATTGTGTGATGAAGCAGTATTTTGGTAATTTCATTATTAAATCAACTTAACATTACGTTAAACATTGGTTGGTGAAGCTGATCCAAAGTGTATTTGAACCATTTCTTATTGTAATATTTCTTGTTCTATTGTATCTTTTATGTTGCCTTTTTATTTGATATATACAGGATGAACCACACAAAGTTTTATAGGTGAACATCTCCTAAATGAGTAGATAAAATATACACCAAGAATTCCAAATCTGTAGGAGTATTTACAAATTGTGATATAGAAAATATTTCCATGGGATCCCTTAAGGGGTACATACCTCAGGAATGACAGTCGCCCTCTAGGGTGTAATGTCTACCATGTTAACTTCATATACCCAAGGTCGCGGGTTCAAACCCATTAGAGGACAATGGATTTTTTCGGGTGTAAAAATCCTTAGTATGGCTTCCTTTGGAAGGGAAGTAAAGCCGTTGGTCCCGTGTGGTAGATTTAAGTTACATAAAAGAACCTCAAGCCTGATAGAGAGGCCTCTGAGCAAAATTAAGCGATCTTTCATGCCTAGTATAGAATGGTACGCTAGAACTGTAGCAGTTAAAGAGCGTCCATAAGTAAAATGTCATTTCATTTTTTCAGGAATGACCTGTGTGCAGGAATGCATTATCCTAATGGAAGATGACTTTCTTCCTTGATTAAGCTGGTCTTTTTGGCGTACCTATTGCTGTAGTTGGTCCAAGAGGTTAGCATTGTCTTGTATTTGTTTGACCATTAGGAAGAAATCTATCAGCAAAATTCCTTTCACATCCCAGAAAACTGACTTTGCTTTTTTTACTTTCGCTGTAGGTACTATGTACATAGTGTATAGAGAAAGTTGAATTGTACCCAAAAAATTGTTACCAAAATTTCACCAGAAATACATGTTTTAGGGTCCCCTGAGTCCAAAAGATGCATTTTTAGAAAAAGATCCATATGTGCGTGCATGCATGCACATGTACGCATTTTCTCAAAAATGGCTCTAATGATTTTGATTAAAATCCTGTATATTAAAGATATTTACATCCCAAATAAAGTGTATATCTTGATTTTTCTGGGAATAACCTCAAAGACCTCTTTATTCTGAATGAATTTTGCTTAACTGCTAAACTGTAAGAGCTAGACAAAAATATACTATACAGAAAATCTAGATGTCTTCAAAACACACAATTTATGTTCTTTACATTTTTGTTGTGGAGATATCCATTTCCAAGGTATTCCTTGTTATTGGTTTCAATTGTGAAGTACTTATGCTTTCTTTGGACAGGAAGTGTCCAATTTTATTTTGTTCTACTCCTGGCCAAGCAAAGAAGCAATTGGCATTGCCAATTTGACTATCAGTTCAGCATAGCACATTTTCATCGCCAGTAACAATTTTGTTCAAAACTGCTTCTCCTTCAGTGGCATACCGAGAAAGAAAGTCGATAGCAGAACTCATTCTTTTGGTTTTGTGGTCGTCAGTCAGCAGTTTTGGTACCCAACGAGCACAAAACTTGCAATAGCCTAGGTGTTTGGTCACTATCTCGTCACTATCTTTTGACTCCGAGAAATTTTGGGAAAATGATCGGAAAGTTCCGTTATCCTGAAACGACGGTTCTCACGAACTTTTCCATCCACTTTGACCACCAGGTCATCATTGACAAGAGTAGGTCTACCACTCCTGTATTCCTCATGAATTTTAGTTCTTCCAGTTTTAAAAAATTGTACCCATTGACGGACAACACCTTCACTCATAATTTTAGGACCATATACTGCACACAATTCAGAATGAATTTCGGCTGCCTAGTGATGTTTTGCCAAAAGAAATCTTATAACACTGCGCCCCTCACACTTGGCGGGATTTTCTATTGCAGTACTCATGTTTTGAGGTTATATCTCTCAAGCGCGCAACAGTACAATGCTTTTCCTTAGACAGCTAGAAGCATACTGACCACTGATGTGTACGGCCGCTGCTCCCACCACTTCCTGCACTACGCACAAACGGCGGTTTCTTTCTGGATCGCCCTCGTATATGACAGTATGTGTGACTCACCAACATTTCCCCACCTTGATTGGGGTTAATGAGTTCTGACCTCAGAACCTCACAAGAGTTACCTTTGGACATGCTTGTTACAGAGTGTTTTTACACTGAAGAATACAAGAGTCAGTAAATACCCAAGTGATCAGTTAAATTGCTTTATTAAATGTGAATATCTAAACACTTGACAATTCTTTGGGAAAGAATTACCAGTTCAATGCATTCACCCAGTACTAAAATCCTATCTACCTTGTCAAAATTTGCCATATTTCTAAATTCTGAAGAGCCACAATATTTAATCAGAATGACTAAATACATAAAGTGTGGATTTTTGGAGTTCAAGTGACTTTGAAACCACAATACCCTTGTCCTTTAATTTGAATCTTTATTTCCTCCTAGAGTTTATGAGGCATATTGACCTCAATGAAAACATCCTTAAACGCTGCAACAATTCATGTTAGAAAAACAATATATTAATAAATAACTTGGTTTATTAAGGGGAACCAAAATATATTTATGATTTAATTTAAAATTCTGAGGTTCAGAAGCCTCTTTCGCAATAAGATTTGGAACTCTTGGTTTGTTTTCTATTCGTTATCACTTTATGTGGCCCACCTGTATATAACATGTGACCTTTATTGCTATAAAGAACTTGATGACAGTAAAAACTTGTTTGTTTGCCTGTTTATTTATTTGGTTGAGAGTAGTTATAGATACAATAGGGTTTATTAGGAAAAATGTATATATAATTCAGTTTTGGCTAATAGGGACTGTCACTGTTTTGAAAGTGTCCCCGTAAATCATATTTAAATTACATTTGGTTTTTCTCAGCCCAAAATTAGTAACATTTGATTAAGAAAACAAATCCAGAATTTTTGTTCCAATAAATAGTTTTGTTATCATTCTTTTTCTTTCTTTTTTTTTTTTTTCTTTCTTTCTTCTTACTTTTATGTCATAGGAGATATCCTGATTTTCATGCCTGGACAGGAAGACATTGAAGTCACTTGTGAAGTTTTGGCTGAACGGCTTGGGGAAATAGACAATGCACCTCAGCTGTCAGTACTGCCAATTTACTCACAGTTACCATCAGACCTTCAGGCTAAGATTTTCCAGAGGTCTCCAGAAGGGCTGCGGAAATGTGTGGTAGCAACAAATATTGCTGAAACCTCTCTCACAGGTAATTATAATTCTTATTAGATTATCTTTCATTCATATCAACTGCTGTAAGCAAATTCTGGGACTACCCAAAACCTCAGTTAATGAGGATGGTTGGGCAGTATTACAAAGGAAAATTTTAAAAGATTGTTTTAGTCATGGGTAGGCATTTAAATAATCATGATTACAGCTGAACTACAGACTGAGGTGGGAACTAGGGACGTACCTTTGGTGCTGGGCTGCGCAGTGACGACTGGTCTTCTTCCCCCCTTCCTCTCTCCAGCGTCGCAGCTGGTGAAGACGATTCTCGACGCTCCTTGGTTATTTGCAGCAAGCAGTAGAGACCTGTTTGTTTAGCTCAAGGTATTGAGCGTCGGTGATCTCGGAACAGGGAGTGGGAATTAAGCTCAAAATAAACTTTGGTATTCTCATTCAGGCAAAGGTTTATTTCTCTCCACAAGCGTTCTCAAGAACTGCTCCTGGTGCGGTTCTGTTTCTGTAATTTCTCTCGCAATAGAGCATAACGCGCACAAAGGAAACTTTAACTTACGCTGCAATAATTACAATTGTTACTTGCAGAACTATTATGGACACTTTTAACTTTCTACGCAAGTTCCATGCAGTGTTAACTCACGACAGTGCTTGAATCACAATTATAACATTTAGACTTGGTAGACACTTAACTTTTTAGCGCGGATGTCTTATTACAAACATCGCAAGTTCTGCGTGATGTTACATTTCAACTGATACACCTTGCAGGCATTTTACTATTTGGTGCAGATCTCTTGTTCTGAGCTTTGCAGGTTCCGCATGAAGTTACATTTCAACTGCCTGAAAATTACCACGAAAACTCTGTATTTATAGTAAATTCTACCCATACGCAAAACTCTCTACTTGCAATCTCATTGGCCCATTTTGACACTGACAATAGCTTGCGATGTAATTATTTCCAATTGGTCAATACGTTTTTCACGTGATTCTTGACCTCAATTTCTCGTGATTTCCCTCTTTATATGCCACATCCACTTTTTCTTTCCGAGTCGTGACTACACAATAGCATCTTTCCCCTCTTGTAATACACAAAAGCAACTATTCGTAAACAGAATTTGTCGCTTGAGAACTCCTGGGTTAAAGCTAGAAATGCTTTCCAGGAACAGTCTCTCTGAACTTTCAATATACATTGTGACAATAAATACATGATATTATACTTAGCAATTAACTTAACAATCTAATTAATTAAAATATTGGCTATGCACTCATTCAGCTGGGCGACAATCCATCTCCCATTATTTCTCCATCCATAACTTATAGGCATGTGGAAGTTATGGATCGTTTATCAAAACTATCAATTGATATGTGTGAATAGTTAATTTATTATACAGAAGTGAGGTGGTTTAGCAGAGGTAAAATGCTATGATCAGATATGAGCCAACAGGTATGGTTTTTATATGTAATTTTATTATTGCCTATTTGTTTCTTTTCTTAAGATTGTTAATTTTATTGTTTTCAAGAACCAGAAAGTCCTGGAACTAAAAGACAAACAGTGGATCAATGATCTAACTTTCTTACTGACATATCTGAGCATTAAATGGCTTAAACTGTAGCGTACAAGGAGGGAAATAGGATGTAGAAATGTAGGGCAACATCAAGTCATTCATTCTAAAATAAATTTGTGGAAAGAATATCTAATGCCCAGAGAATTATTTCTGGTATAAACTTGAATTTCTGCTAATAATGTCCTCAGTTAAATGCATTAAGAGTTTATTTCAACTATTGATTTAACACATTGAAGCCCAAGCCCGAGTATAGCTCAGAGCATGTGAAATATTCATGCAGTCCATGCCAGAGCATAGCTTGGGCAGATATTTCTAAGGCTTTTAATGCAACTCCACGACCTTGTCTCGGTCTTAGTCTATGCAGTAAAGAACGTACATCAGTTATCGTTTAGTTGTCTGATTTGTGCTGTCATCTGTCCTTGCTTTAGTCAACTATTAGGAAATTTAGGAGAGTTAGTAAAATTGGCTGATCTCAGGTAGGTGGTGATCTGTTTGTTATGTTTGGTGTTCTTAAATGTTAAAATGCTGCATTTCCTCGATTTCTGTGCTTTGTGCAGTTCCAGGAACTTGTTGTCAGCCAAGACACTTGTTGTCATTGTGAACACTGCACCCCTTTCCATTCTGACACATGTTGGCCTACATTTGCAGCAAATAACTTCCTGTGCAGTAAAGTGAGCATTTTTAAATAGTGTACACAGTGACATCAAAATCATCAGTAGTGAACGGAGCCGATAATGGCTCTCTCCAAACCTAAATGTGTAAATTTTAAAACTCTTACTTAAGCTGAAAAGGCAGCAACCATTCACGAAGAGGAAAAAGGTTTAAAAAAAAAAAGTGTGACATCGCAAGAGACTTCGGAATCCCCAAGAATACGCTGTGTGACATCGCAAGAGACTTCGGAATCCCCAAGAATATGCACCTCAAAAATAAGTATAAATTTTTAACAGTTAAAAAAAAAAACAAATAAATAAATAAATCTGGACTGAGCCTGAGTTTTAACATTACAAAACTGTAAGTAGACACTCTAATGTTATCCTTCCTGTAATTTCATTTAATTTAGACCTGTTTTAGTTTAAAACATTTTTAAAAAATCAAATTTTATTAATTTGAAATCCTGAATAATTTGATTCCCTTCAACTTTAGACTAACCAAGTTTGAATGTATATCAGCAAACAATGTTTGTATTTATATGCCTTCAAATCTTCTCCTAACTCCTTTACAAAATCCCTTAACATTGTTTTCCCTCATTCTCCAAATTTCATCCAGACCAGCTGTGGCACCACCCATTGCCCTTTAACCCTTTTCTTGATATTTATTATAATATAAACTTTTAATTACCATATTAAGGCTCAGTCTTCATTAAGATTGCAGGAATACACCCATCAATGGCAATTCATGACTGCTATCAGTTGCAACATGACCATGGTCTGAGTAGCATTTTCTGTAGCATGCAGATATAGTAAGAAATCCCTTCACTGGGAATGGCAGGACCTGATGCAAAGCCCCATTGTTATTTAATATCAGCAGTATGATAGCCATATTGAGATTGCATGTTTTATTTTTCAGTGGATGGAATCATGTATGTGGTGGACTCGGGTTACTGCAAGCTGAAGGTGTACAACCCGAGAATTGGTATGGATGCACTGCAGATTTATCCTATCAGCCAGGCAAATGCAAATCAGCGATCCGGTCGAGCAGGCAGAACTGGTCCTGGGCAGTGTTTCAGGTATGTCAACTCGTCCATTACATTGTGATAAGAGTTTTTCAAGGAAACATTTTTATCCATGACTTAGAAAGAACTTGGGATAAACGGTTTAAAGTACTTCATTTCTTCAATAACTTTGCAACATTTACCTTTGACTACTGAATCTTTGTTTTCATTCAAACCTTTGTTGCCTATTTGCTCCGAACTACATAGTCCTCTATCCTGTTAGAAAAATCTATGCTTGTTTTTAAGTCTTAAACACCACAACCACAGTACAAAAATGATGTCACTAAGAGAAAAACTGTCAATATACACAAAAAGGCAATAAAATAGTAATTCTGGATGAAATTTATTATAGAGATAGAATGCAAATCGACCTAGAAAATGATATGTACAGCAAATTAGAAAAGAATCCCCTACAGTCTTGTGTAAAAGCAATAAACATAGCAATTAAAGATAGTACAATCATCAACAAAAAAGATGTTAACAGAATAAAAGTAGATAATCCGTCACTCCCCAGAATCTATGGCTTACCAAAATTCGTAAACGGGAAACTCAGTGAGGCCTATTGTCAATAATATAGATGCATCAGCTTACAAACTTGTAAGATGGTTAACAAGTCAGTACATTTCCTTTAAGAAATTTGAATCTAAAAAGCTCTTTAGAGCTTGTAGAGAAGTTGGTTGGTTGGTTGGTTGGTTGGTTGGTTGGTTGGTTGGTGTCTAATGTTGAGCAGTTGTCAGTGAAGCCATTCGCTCTCTTGCATTCCAGTTTTTTGATGTCATATTATCATGTTGACTCAAGGTTGGGCAGCGCAGTAAATGGTTTCCATCCATATCTTCTTTAAGTGTACAGAAAGGACACAGAGGATATCTCACTATACCAATCCTGAATAAATCTTTATTGAGACAGTCATGGCCTGTTAGGAGTCTAGAAGTTGCTACAGAGGATTTTCTTGGTAATGTAGTAATTCTGGTCGTGTTATTACATAAATTTTCCCACGGTTTTCCTTTTGTTTGTAATACATTATCTTCTTTAATTTTGTTATTATATGTTGAAATAATGATTCTTTTGATAGAGTGATAACTTATTGGATCAGATGAATTTGATGTAATTTTACTACCTTTCTTGGCTAGAAAGTCAGCTGTTTCATTACCCTGTATTCTGCAATGTGCTGGTATCCATTGAAGTATTAATCTTTTATTTAAATTCATTAGTTGTTTTATGATTTTGCGGCATTCTGCAATATTTATCATCAGATGTTTTGGATATAATAGCTGCTTTAGAGTCAGATAATAGTACAACTTTTTCCAATTTATTTATATGATACAGTAGGTTTTGTAAGCTCTGGAGTATTGCCGAAACCTCTCCATCAAAATTTGTGGTATTTAAATTTAATCTTTTGTAGAAAGAGAAGAGAGGGCATATTGCACCTGCGCCAGTACCACTGTTATTTGGTATAAACATGTCAGTATAAACATGTAGCCATTCATTGGTAGGGTATCTTAAATTTATTATTTCTAGTGTCATTTGTTTCAGAACACATGAAGATATTTCAGATTTTGTAAATTCTTCAGCTAAGTGTAGATAGTGTTCAATATCAAAGAGTTCTAATGGGTTAATATTTGTTTGTATATTTTCTTTTAAGTAAGGAAGTTTTAATCTATGTTTGATTTCTGTAGACTTTAATGAGGAAACTTTGTTGAGTTTTTAGGTTTACTGGTGGTTTTCTTTTTTCCCAGTCATTAAAAGGTAGTCTGATTAATTTTTAATATTGTAAGATGGCTGCTTGTTCAATGTCAAGTTCCAGTCTTGGATTATTTGTTAAAATTTGTAGAGAAGTTTAAACTATCGAATTAGCAGAAACAGACATATTGGTCTCCTTTGTTGTTACGGCACTTTTCTCAAGCATACCAACCGACAAACTCAGTGACTTGATTAGGAAATGGTTAGTCTCCATAAAGAAAGATTCAAGTGAGAGAAGAATATATCAAGTTAAATAATACAATAAGTGAGTTGGTAAATGATAACAATACAGCACTGAAAATTCAATTTATTAGGACGCGTTTTGGGAACGTGGTATTGTTCCCATTGTCAACACTTCTCCAACTGATCGTGCTGCTTATGTTTCCTGTCCAGCGGAGGGTGTAGACTGTGGTACTCTCTGGTGATGGGGTGATGAATCTCCCAAGGGTGGTTAGTGGTAGTAATTCAAAATTCATTACATGGTCTTTGTGTTTATGTATATGAATCTTTTCCCAGGTTTCTAATTCATAGCTGTTTTTTATAGGTTTTATACTGGGTATGATGTCATGATTTGAGGTCCAGAAATGATGTGCTATCGCTGATTTGTCTGTTTCTGGTATAAACATCTTATGTGCTCATTTAGTCTTGTTTCCAGATTTCTCTTAGTTCTGCCTATGTATATTAGATTACAGTCATTGCAATCTATTTGGTATATTCCAGCTAACTTTTCTCTAGGAATAGGGTCCTTTGTTTTGTTGCACAACAGTTTCTGTACACTATGGTGATTATGAGGAGCTAAGGTGATGTTTTACTTTTTGGAGATTTTTTGAAATTTATGGTGTGCCTTAGGGTGGTAAGTGAACTTTCTGTATGTTTGTGATTCTTGTGGATTTTGGAGTGTTGTTATTTCTCGAATATGTTTGGGTCGTTCAAATTTCTTAATCTTCCTATCTATTAGGGTTGTTTGGTAACCATTTTTTATGGCTAGCTGTATGATTTGTTGGTATTGTTTCTTGTATTGCCCATTTTCCAGAAATAGGTGTACTAGTCTGTGGGTTGTGCTATTTAGGACAGCATGTTTGTAGCTATTGTTCTTTATGTAGTTTTCCCTCAAACTAGTGAATATCAAGTTATCCCTCTTGTGCATACAGCAAAATTATTTCAGTGGAACAGTATATGATCAAAAATCTGGGCTAGCCATGGGAAAGCCATTATTGACTTTTTTTTTTTTGGACACTGATGATACATGAATATGGAGCCCCGGTGGAATGTGATGGTGGGGGAAACCAGAGAAAACCTGCCTCTGCACTGCTTTGTCCACCACAAATCTCACATGCGGTCACTTGGGATCGAACCCGGGCCATCTAGCTGAGAGGCGAGTGGTCTGACCACTTGGCCATGGCGCAGCCGCATCGCCTTTGTTGGCAGATTTGCTTATGAGTGAGATGGAAACGTGGATCACCACAGCTTTCCCATGGATGTTCAAAGTGTGGTACAGGTATACTGATAATATTTTTGCCATCGTCCCAGAGAAGCCCGTAGAAGATGCAACCAAAATGTTGAACTTACAGGAAACGACAATAAACTTCACAATGGAAAAATGGCCTTCTTAGACTTAAAAATAATTAAAAAACAATAAATTAGAATTTTGCATTTACAGAAATCTTACACACTCCGACAGGTACACCAAAAGCAACAATTACAACCGCATGTGCCATCAACATGCAGTAATTAACAACCTTACACACAGAGAGTTAACATTCTGATGGATATGGAAGAGAACACCAATGAATTCAACAGCCAATTGAAATAGCAGAAGCAAACTGTTTCAAGAACAAAATAAACAAAGACACCAGCACCCTCACCACAAGCATAGACTCCACATTCAAAAAATGTACATACCACCCTTTGGTTTTCAATTAGCTCAAAAAACAGAATATTATCCTAGTACATCATTTTTCAATTAAAAATCTCTTGCATTCAAAAGTCCAAGATGTAATTTCAACAGATAACAGCTGGAATATACCAGATAAATTGCTTGGATTATTGTGTTAAATTTTACATTGGAAAAACAAAGAGAAATTTGGCAGCTAGGAACGAGAAATGCTTCAGGAACATGAAATTAAAACAGGAAGATAAATTGGCAATGGCATGGCATTTGTGGAGAAAACACAACAACATAGAAAAAACACTGATTGTAGTAAAAGGCATAAGAAACATTTGAGAATTGGAAACGTGGGAGAATATCCACATTTGGAAAAACAGAAACAATTGATGAATTTTGAGATCCTGCCTGGAGACATCCTTGTCAATAAGATCTTAAATCCACCACCAGAGGCAAACCCATCCCCTACAATACGTGCAAATCATGACATCAGCAATCAAAGAAAAGTTCATAATGGAAACAATGGAGCTTCCAAAACATATTCTTAGTAATAAATTGTAAGTGATGTAAAAGTGTTACAATCAACTCAAATGATACTTAATGTAGTATGAGTGTACTACATCACTCAATTTCAAGTAATGCTATTTCTTTTTAATTTCTCTAGCCTGCATGCACAGTGTGCATAGTGGATAGAGAAGCTATTGCATTTCACCCACAAATGTGATGTCAAGATTTCACTGAAAATTTATGTTTTGGGGTCCCCTGAGTCCGAAAAAAGCATTTTTAGGGAAAGGTCCATGTGTGTGTGGGTGGATGGGTGGACAGCATTGCTGAAAAACAAAGAGGCCGTTGAATACCAAACTTGGTATTTAGGTTTTGTGTCTTCCAAGGATGCGACACAAAGATTTTCAAGAAAATCCCCCCACCACAAACTATCCTTTACATGGAAAAATGTTGGATAATTTTGAATTTTTAAAAAATGGCTAATGATTTTGATTAAAATCCTGTATATTAAAGATATTTACATCCCAAATAAAATGTATATCTTGAATTTTCTGGGAACAGTCTCTGAAGACCTCTTTATTCTGGATGAATTTTGCTAAACTATAAGAGATAGATAAAAAATACTACACAAAAAATGTAGATCTCGTCAAAACACACAATTTATGTCCTTTACGTTTTAGTTGAAGGAGGTAACCATTTCCGAGATATTTCTTGTTATTGGTTTCTATTGTGAATTGCTTATACTTTTCTCAGACAGGAAGTGTCTGTTTTTCTTTTGTAAGAAGTTTGAGGAGCAGCGAGAGAAATTTATGTGAGTGTAACACATTATATTTTTTGTTCAAGTCTTTGTTATCTTTTGATATCATTTTTGGTTCCCTTAAATTCTATGTTGAAATAATGTAAATTTTATCTTACCTCCATTTCCACAATTACTTGCTTCTAAATTACCCATGGTAGCCAATCAGAGTTTGTTTATAAGACTTGGTAGTAGTTTAATTAAGGTCATTTAATACTTGGATAATCTAACAACAGTGATGTGAGTTGAAATTTAAGGAGAGTTTATAGAATCTGCTGTCAAAACATATTGCAGTGATGATGTTTACATTGATCACTATAAGTAATACTTTCATGGTAAATGTGTAAAAAAAAAGCATGAGGAGATTTAAGCTGGCAATGGAGAAGAGAGGTTATGTTTCTTGGGAGCTGAAAGATAAGACTGAAAAGTGACATAAGTAACAATAGGAGCCAGCTTGGAAATCTACCGAGCGAGAATAGGCCTGTTCAGCAGAATGAAGTTCAACAGGAATATATGAGTAGTATTTATGTTATGACATCTTTTAATTATTGGAGTAGTGGAGATGAATCCTGGAACTAGTGACTGTCAAATGGGAGGAGGTTTGTCCTTGAGCGCCACCAGGCCGGCAGCCAACCGGAGTACTGCTGTGTTGACATATTGCATTCCCGCTTAACTGGCGAGTATCATGCTAAATGATTCCGTCTCTCATAAATACTACTTGCGCTAACAGAAAATATTCAAATTTTGTAAAAAATAACTCATGAAGAAGATAGGGAGTTATGTTCATAGCAGAATCGAAAAAAACACATGAATAAACATTATGTCACCAGGCAGATTTGCATGCTCAGTGTGCGAGTGAGAGGGAAATATGAAAAGAGTGACCTGGCAATGCAGAGCACGATAACACATCTCATTCGCTGCAAAGTAAAACTCTTCCAATTTGAAAAACATTATAGGTGAAGAAAGCTTTAAGAAATTACAAGGTATGGAAAAAAGGCTAGGAAAAAAAGGTGAATGAGATAGGGAAGGAAATTAAAAAGGAAATCAAAAAATGAGATGCTTATCATGAAAGCAGAATGAAAGTATTAAAAGAAAAGTAGAAACCTTGAAAGAGAGAAATCGGAAGTTTTAATTTGGTAATATCAAGAGTTGAAGAAAGAAGAGGTGTGTGGGCTATCCAGGAAGTTAGAGAAATTTTAGAAGGAAGATGAGAGATGGCTTTAAATGGCTAGGAAATAGCTGGAGGGGAAATTTGGAGAATAGATGAACATTGGCATAATATGGATTTAATATTAAGAAGCTTCTGCAAAATAATCTTGAGAGTTCCCAATAATAGTGCCGCAGTTTTAATAGAAGTAGGAAAGGTAAGTGTCAGGGGCTAATGATAGAGAACATATTGAAATATTTGTTTCGGATCCAAGAGCAACTTACGAAAATGTGTCTGATATATCAAGAAGAAAATTTGGTGTTTTGTCTAATGTCTGACTGAAGAAAATTAGGGAACAGTTAATTATAAATGGCTTAGGAGATTGTGAGCTAATGTTGGATATTTTGGAGAAGGCTTTTTGAAGGAAATGAGATCCAGGATGGAAGACATGGATAGACAAATTGTATTTTCTCAAACGAGAGAGAAAAGTTCATTGGCATTTTACAGGGAGCTAAAAAATGACTCAGAGAAAGAGCAGTACATTTTGATCTGTAACAATCTGAAGTGTTTCATTCACATGACTTTCTCTACATCTCTGCAACAAATTATTATTGAAAGCTTATGCTTCTATTTATTTAATGCTAATTGAGAAAAAATTAGCAGAACTAGTCTTATTACTTGCTTCCTTGTAAGTAGAAGTGAAGTAAGGGAGTACCATAGGTTAAAGTGATAGTCAAAAGCTGGTTGCTATTAAACTGAAGTTCATTTGTTTGTATGGACTGTAGTGGACAAATTCATGTATAAGAAAAATATAAGTTTTTTAAAGCTGAAACCAATAACAAGGAATATCTCAAAAATGATCAACTCCATGAAAAAAAATCACATAAATTGTGTGTTTTAATGTGCTCTACATTTTTTGTGTGGTAAGTTTTTGTCCATCTTTTGCAGTTTAGCAGTTATGCAAAATTCTGTAACATTGATCCAGAATAAAGTAGTCTTCAGAGCCTATTCCCAAAAAATTCAAGATATACATTTTATTTGTCAGGTAAATATCTTTTCTTGAATATCTTTGTGTCGCATCCTTGGAAGAAACCAAACTTAAATACCAAGTTTGGTATTAAACAGATATTTTGTTTTTGAGCTATGGTCCACAGACCTTTTTCCAAAAATGCTTTTTTTTTTTGGACACACGGGACCCTAAAATATGTATTTCTGGTGAAATCTTGGTATCAAGTTTTTGGGTAGAATGCAATACCTTCTCTATACACTATGCACATAATATGTATAGAGAAAGTAAAAAGAATGAAAGAGAAGGGATAGCCTGGTTTAGATTAGGCATTTGGAAATTAAGGAGAATGAGGGGAGAGATTACCCCGGCAGTGTGTGCAATTTGTGGGGAGAAGGAAGATTAAGTTCACATTAACTTTCAGTGCGGGGCCGCAAATAACTGGAGGGAAAATTTGATAAGTAGTATTACAAAAAGTTTTATGTGTTGGTGAGCTAATTGACGTTCTTTTTTAGTATTACTCACTGTAATAGGTGTTACTGAAAGTCACGAGCAACCCATTGTAAAAATTTAAATTTCAACAATGTAACGAAACGAATTGCAGGATCGCAATCTACAGACTTTAAGCCACATGTTGACATATTGTGACGTCATTAGCTTCTATCACGTGACCACAGATGGTGTTTGAAAAATGGCTGACATTGATGTTTCGTTTCGACAGCGTGCTGTCATTGGATTCCTTGTGAAAGAAGGAAAATCTGCTCCTGAAATTCATCTCAGACTTCAACGTGCATATGGAGGTGTCTGCATGGGTGCCAGCAGTGTTAGAAGATGGAAACACGAGTCTGCAAAATGCGCCTCGTAGCAGGCTTCCTCGAACTGCCTCTACAGAACGCAACAAGGAAAGAGTTGATGAGCTCATTACAGGAGATAGGCATTTCACTGTGAATGAAATTGCTGCGAAACTTGGAATAGGACATAGTGCAGTGCAAGAAATGATCCACAGCTTGGGTTATCGAAAGGTCTGTGCCCGTTGGGTCCCCCGTTTATTGACTGAAGACCACAAACTTCAGAGAAGAACCATTGCACAAAACCTTCTTCAGAGATTTCATAATGAAGGTGATGAATTTTTGACGTGTATTGTGACTGGAGATGAGAGCTGGTTCCATCACTAGAAACGAAACGTCAGAGTATGGAATGGCACCACTTGAACTCACCATCGAAGAAGAAAGTGAAGACAGTGCAGTCTGTAGGAAAAGTTATGGGAACTATCTTTTGGGATGCACAAGGCTGCATTCTGGTTGACTTTCTTGAACCTGGACAAACCATAAATTCTGCCCGCTACATCAAGACACTTCTGAAGCTCCGTCGGGCTTTGCGTGATAAACGCCCTGGAAAGAGGATCATCCTTCAACAGGATAATGCGCGTCCGCATACTGCCCGTGCCACTATGGAGAAGATCAGGACATTAGGGTGGGAAACTCTTCCACATCCTCCCTACAGTCCCGACTTGGCACCCTCCGACTACCATCTTTTCAGTTCTGTGAAGGAGCAGATGCGTGGCCAACGCTACGAGATGCTGGAGGAGGATATTCGGAAAGCAGTGTGTCAGGGTCTGCGGGCAGCTGGAACAGAGTTCTATCACAAGGGCATTTTCAAACTTGTAGAACGATGGGAAAAATGTGTGCAAAACAATGGAGACTATGTCGAAAAGTGAAAGAAAGTCTGTAGATTATGATGATGTATTTGGTTTGGCTTAAAAATAAATATTAAGATTGTAAAACAGTGCTGCTCATGACTTTCAGTATGCCCCTCGTATTGCGTCTCAGGATCGTGGCCGCGAGGGAGAGAATGCATTACAGGTAATATAATACTTGTAAATGATACACTGGTAACATGTTCTTGTCAATATCACTGGATGATACAATAATTATTAACACTGTATGTTGACACAGATAGATTAAGATACAGCACGCGTTCCCATAGGACACTGCCCTTGTGATGATCACATGAAGACTGACAAATGAGCGTCTATTCAGCGCTTATATAGGCTTAAAGCTTATCCTACATATTTCTCCTTATTAAACATTATTTAAGGAAGTATATAATAGAGACTTCCTTTTATTTATAAATAAATTATTTTTGGTACATATAATATTTATTTCATAAGCTATTTGCGCTTAGTGAATATTTAAATATGGATATACAACACTTGGGGATGCAGTATACAGAAAGAACAACTTCCTTTTTCATGCACGTAACAATGTAATTATCATTGTTGAGTTTTTAAAATAATTACTTCTGATCATAAATGAAATTATACTTAAAATACACATTAAATTCAGTATTCTGATATTCACAGAATACTTACAAGCTAATTACTTTCAGTAATTAATTTTTCTATACCACATAATCAATAAATCAATATGGCATCAATTTTCTTCCATTATCAAAAAATAAACACTTGATATGAAAATGCTTGGCTTCCATTTATTGAAGTCTCAAAAGGAGCTGGCTACTGAGGAATAACCAAATTGCTATTAGAAAGATTTCTGAGGATCATAAACAGATACCTAAATTAGAGGAGTTTTTATGGAATGAAATGGAAAAGGTCAGTTGAAAAACATGGAAACTAGATTAATTTTAGAGGATAAGGAATATTTAGTAAGACCTTGAAATGTTGTACATTTAATGGGCAACTAACAGGGGTTAAGGTCAGACCATAATCATGTATACACTCTAAATAATTAGCTTGATGTATATGTATGCTGTTAAAGGCTGTACACTGAGAGGCAGTACAAGGAGGAACTGCTAGTTACGACAGTGCCAGAAATTCAGCGCACAAACCTTGCCAACACAGTGCTGCTGCTCAAATCACTTGGGGTCCAGGACCTCTTGCAGTTCCACTTCATGGATCCACCTCCACAGGTAAGAAGAAATGCATTTTATGACTTTTAATGGTCTGAATCATCTTTGGAATTTCTCTCTGTCACACTCCTCTTGGATCTTAACTATTTTGGCTCTCATGAAAATATTGAAAACATTTCACTTTAGGAATACCATCAAATATCAGTTGCAGCCAAAAATATGTCATTTTTGTTTAAGTCAAAGTTAACACGTGACCTGCTAGTGAGGTATAAATATTAGTCTCAGAAAACATCTATCATGAACACAGTGAGGTTTTTTTTTAAATGAATTGAGTCACCTTTTTACACTTTTTGCTCCAACTTTGCCTTCATTTGGGAAGACCGGTTTCAGGGTACTTTAACCCTATGTGGATGACTGACGCTACATGCAACAGGTAGTTGTGTGCAGCCTGACCAAAAATGATGTGTTACCGCAGACTTGTCTAAGTGCTTGTACTTAATGCTTCTCAAGTGTTCTTTCATCCTAGGAGAAAGAGTTGAAAAACTGGTACTGCGTGACAACAAATATTGATAGCAATGCCAGTAGCGTTGAGAAATAGAGTAAGGTACTTTTAAATAAAGTTTTGTTGTTATTTAATTATGTCAAGTCATTAGTTACTTTCTGGATGACCCTCATCGTATTATTGAAGAACACAAAAGGGTGAGCCTTTGCTACAGATAGTTACCAAGTCTTTATGTTTGTTTTCCTTCAACTTTTGATTTTGTAAAACATATATATACACAAGTGGCAGTCCCAGAAGTACTTGACCTGACGCATAGATAGCAGTTGTTAATTTAAACAAGTAAAAAGTACCAACCTTAGAAAGCTTAAGTTTGAAGTTTGATGATTTTACATTGTTTAGCAGCCATCATTAGTGAATGCTCTCAGTAAATTTGTAAACATGGATAAAACTGTGATACAATACTTTCATTTGAAAGGTCTTAGTTCAACTAATATTAGAGCTGAGCTAGATTCTACTTTGGGGGAGTCTGCTCCTTTGTTTACAACAGTGAAATATTGGTGGCAGAGTTTAAGCGCTGCCATATGAGCTGCCAAGACGAACATCGCAGTGGTCGACCAAATGTGGTTACCAATACAACTGTAAAGAAATTCAACAAAATGGTATTGGATGACCGTCAACTGAAAATGCGCGAGCTAGCAGACATTTCAGGTATTTCAAAAAATTCTGTACATCTCATACTGACAAAAAATTTGGATATGAGAAAGTTATGTGCAAGGTGGGTGCCACATTTGCTCACAACAGAACAAAAACAGCGTCATGAGGATGTTTCAGTCAAGTGTTTGGCAATGTTTTGCTGCAATAAAGCTGTTTCTGCATCAATTCACAACAATGGATGAAACCTAAGTCCAAAACTTCAGACCTGAGATGAAGGAACAATCAAAACAGTGGATTGGAAGGGGAGAATCGGCTCCAAAGACGATGAAGACAGTTCCATTTGCAGGCAAGGTCATGGCATCAGTTTTCTGAGACACACATCGCATAATTTTCATTGATTATCTCAAAAAAGGAAAAGTGATCAATGGCAAATATTATGCGAACATGTTACAGCATTTGAGTGATGAAATCGAACAAAAAGACCTCATTTAGCAAAAAGAAAGTTTTGTTTCATCAAGACAATGCATCAGTTCACACGTCCATTATCGCCATGGCCAAAATCAATAAGTGAAAGTTTGAATTGCTTCCTCATGTATCCTTTTCACCAGATTTTGTCCCCTCTGATTATTTTCTTTTTCCAAACTTGAAGAAATGGCTTGGTGATAGAAGATTTGCCAACAGTGAAGAGGTGGAGTCTGCAGTTGATAGCTATTTTGCAGACCTCGATAGTTCTCACTATAAACAGGGTATCGAAGCTATTGAATATCACTGGGAAAAGTGTATCGAGCTGAAAGGAGGCTATGTAGAGAAATAAAGATGTTTTTCCGAAATAATTTGTTGTGTTTTCTTTATTAGTTTGGGTACTTCTGGGACAGCCCTCGTGTATATATATATTTGGCTGTTTTAATCTATTTGGTCATATTGGACAATGAATAAAATGGGTAAAATGATGCTCAAATGATCTCAGGGTTCTTGGAGGATTAAAGTTACTCAACATTTGTCTTCTCAGGATAAGGGAAAACCATGAAAAAAAACTTATTCCGGGTAACTCACCCTAAGCAAGATTCGAACTCATGACCTGCTGGATATGAGGTAGACATGCTACCCAGGCACTCATTTTTCCGCCTCTAAATATTACTTCAGTTCAATGTGAACTTTAAATAGCATGATAAAATAAATGAATTTAGCATTATTTAAGGGTAAGTGCTAATTTGTTGATCTTAAAAACCTCAATTTTCTTATTCTGAAAAACAAGTTTTGACAATAAAAGATGCTTAGAACACTACATTCAGGGGTGAACTGTTCAACATTTAGTTTGAAAGTTTTTTCCCCAAGTGTAGTGTATACGCAGCAGAACCTCATTATAACAACTCTGTGCTCACCAATGACTGTACTTACAAATATTACATAATGCTTTATTGCAGACTTTATATTATTTCTTTATAGTGTCATAATTTATTCTGCATTAAATTGCAGTATTGCTGTTGACTCGTGATTCCACTTAATCCAGAAGTTCTTAAAATGGCGTATTTATCTGAATACAAGGCGACCTCCATTTTTCTGAACTTAATTTTGGAATGTAGCATATTATGTATATATATATATATAAAAAAAGAAGAATTTTTAAATGAAATTTAAAAGTTTGCCATATATTTTGAACAAGCTAATGGACACTTAAGTTGATTAAGTCCCCTATTTTTTATTTCGTATATCTATTTTAGTGAATTTGAATTTGCAAGCAATTCACATTTTGAGCGGTTGACGCTGAGGGGAGTACGGAAATGTACGGTAAGGGTGTGGTGTTCGTAACGATGACAGGAGCAGCATAACTATAACAACGATGATGATGGATATGTGTTTCAGTTAAGACAACATATTAATATATCATAAAATGTTTTACCTAGAGAGAGGGGAAATTGTAGGTGTAGTGGCAGGAGCGTAACTGTAACGATTGTGGCTGCTATTTTCTATTAAGCCCTCTAACTTTATTTTGGTCCCAGAGAGTAATCTGTTTTCTCAATGAGAATTCTTATAGGCCCATTAACAGCTAATTTTTGGCAAGAAATTGAATGCACATATGTTGCAACCTTGGTGGTAATTTATACCATTTCCTTCAGGCTTCGCCACTGCCATACCCGCGAAGTTTAAAATTTATTTTTTACCTGTATAGCATTCGTAAATACAAGACAACCCCTAATTGTGAACATTAATATTTTGAAAAAAACATTGTCTTGTATTTGGATAAAAGCAGTATTATCATGTACGTTGATTTTTGCTTACAGTTTCTGTGTCTATAAGTGAACTCTCATTAGCATGTTACTCTTGTGTCATCAGGACAACATCCTGAACTCCCTGTACCAGCTGTGGATCCTAGGAGCATTGGACCATACCGGGGCTCTCACACCTCTGGGAAGACAGATGGCAGAGTTCCCCTTGGATCCTCCTCAGTGTCAAATGCTCATCGTCTCATGCCAAATGGGATGCTCTGCAGAGATTCTCATTATAGGTAAGAAAACACAATTTCCTCTCAACTTCACTTGCAGACTTTACTCTTACACTTTTTTGTGCTCATTCAAATTATTGCCACTAACATGACAAAATATTCATTTCTATTTCATTACGTTGTAATCACTTTATGATAGTACTATAAGACTTCTATCTTATAAGGGTGTTTCAATAAGTACCATGTTAGGGATAGAAATCTGATCACATGACTTTCTCTACAGCTCTGTTACAAATTACTGTTTAAAAGCTTATTCTTCTTTCTACTTCATGCTAATCAAGATAAAAAGTAGCAGAAACTGTCTTATTACTTGCTTCCTTGTAAGCAGAAGGGAAATAAGGAAGTACACTAGGCTAAAGCAGTAGTCAAATGTTTTAAAAGCTGATTACTAATTGATTGAAATCCCTTTGTGTGTATGGCTAGGAGTTAACAAATTCCCATATGAGAACAGTATAAATAATTTTAAATCTGAAACCAATATAAAGGAATATCTCAGAAATGGCTAGCTCTGTAATATTTAAAAAAAAATAAATAAATAAATAAATAATAATAATATTTCGTAAATTATGTGTTTTAATGAGATTTACATTGTTTATATTAATGAGATTTACATTGTTTATATAGTAAGTTTTTGTCTCTCTCTTACAATTTATACAGAGGTCTTCAGAGGCTGTTCCCAGAAAATTCAAGATATAAATTTTATTTGTTATGTAAATATCTTTAACATACAATATTTAAATCAAAATCAGTTTTTGAAAATATTTCCATGTGAATGGTAGTTGGGGGTGGGAGGATTCTCTTGAAAATCTTCATGTTGCATCCTTGGGAAATACTAAACTTAAATATCAAGTTTGGTATGTAATATAGTTTTTGTTTTTGAGCTATGCCTACCCACACATATACATGCTTGCACGCGCACACACACACACACACACACACACACACACACACACACACACACACACACACACACACACACTCATGCTCTCTCTCTCTCTGACCTTTTTCTAAAATGCTATTTTTATTCATGGGATCTCAAAACATGTATTTCATTGGAAATCTCAGTAATGGAATTTTTGGGTGTGTCTACACTATGTATGTAGTACGTGTAGAGAAAGTAAAAATGGCATATTTTTCAAACACAATAATTATTTCTCAATTATTAGGAATATGCACTTCTCCCATTGTTTCTGCTATTTTTAACCCTTCCAAAAAGTAGGAATTATCAAGGTGTGTAAAATATGCCTCTCTCGACAATGATCTCAATATTCTTCTTATGAGCCATTTCTTCCATGTTTGGGAGCAATAAGAAATGTCAGGAAGCCAGTCAGGTGAATATGGGTGTACAGCGGCAATTCATGATGCAATTCATATATTTGGTAATAATGTGTTGTCATGGTGAAATAGTACTTTGTTCTTTGCCAAATGCAGCTGTGTCATTTTCATCTTCTTGTCAAATTGGACCAGTAACTCGCTGTAATATTGTCAAGTAATGGTTTTTCTTTTTTCTGAGAAGTCAATGAGTATGATTCCTTTGCTTTCCAGATAATCTTTACCATAATTTTTCTGGCTGATGACCCATCTTTGTCTTGTGTAGAGCAGGTTCAGCAGAAGTAACTCTTTGTTTTGGTTGTTGCTTGGCTTCCAGAATATAATTGACAAATGCAAGTCTCATCAAGTGTGACAACTTTCAGATTTCACTTTAATAGATCCAAACACAGCATTGAAGTTGTAAATCACTCTCCAGTTCAGCATCCATGAGACTGACAACTTTTTCATCTCCAACTTATCATGCAAAATATGAATTGGCATTCCTTTTGACACACCTATGGCCTCTGCCAACTTGTGAACTTTCATTCAACAATCAGTGAGAACTGTATGATGTACTTTTACAATGATGTCCAAGGTAACCACATCTACCAGGCGTTCTGTGCATTGGTCATCAGAAATGGATGTTTGTCCACGTTTGAAGTCATTGAGTCAATTGTCATAGATGGCAAAAATTCCCCATAAGCACCATCCAATTTTGTTTTATCTTCTCACAAGTTTTCGCATCAAAAAATAAAAAAAACTAATCACTAAATGTCACTGCACATTTTCCATTTTAGCAAAAACACATTGAATGACTAACTGAAATGTCTGCAAAATCCAAACTAACATATGAATCAGTACCAAATTTGCTTTGACAGCATATAACAAATCTGATGTGTTCCATTCACATGACTTTCTCTACATCTGTGTAACAAATTATTGGTAATAAGCTTATTCTTCTACTACCTCTAAAACATTTGCAGAATGGTGTTATCACTTAGTTCTTTATAAGTAGAAGGGAACTAAAGGAATACACTTTGGATAAACTAACAGTCAAATGTTTTAAAATTGGTTACTATGGGATTGAAATCAGTTTCTTTGCATGGCCAGGCCATGACAAGTTCTTGTATGAGAAAAGTTTTAAGTATTTTAAAATTGAAATCAATAACAAAGAATATCTCAAAAATGACCAATCCATGAAAAAAATGTATATGACATAAATTGTGTGTTTTATTGAGATCTACATTCTGTATGTAGTAAGTTTTTTTCTTTCGGTTTACCAGCTATCAAGAATAAAGAAGTCTTCAGAGGCTATTCCCAGAAAATTGAAGATATACACTTTATTTCCATGTAAATATCTTAAATATAAGAGATTTTAATCAAAGTCGTTAGAGCCAGTTTTGAGAAAGTAAAAATCTTTGAAATTTTTCCCATGTAAATGGTAGTTTGGGGTATGGGAATTTTTTTGAAAATCTTTCTGTTGCATCCTTGAAAGATACTGAACTTAAATATCAAGTTTGGTGCTTAATAGACTTTTCATTTTTGAGCTATGCCACCCATAGACATACATACACACACAGACATTTTTCTAAAAATGTTTTTTTTGCATTCAGGGGGTCCCAAAACATGTATTTCTGGTGAAATCTCGGTATGGAATTTTTGGGTGCAATACAATACTTTCTCTATACACTATGTACATAGTACGTGTAGAGAAAGTAAAGGCAATACATGATGCAACACTAACCTCCCTTTGCAACACCATCTATTTTGAAACATGGTACTTATTGAGCCACTCTCATATGATTACAGCCCAAATGCACGGGCCTATTAATGTACAGCTCTGTGATAGGCCAGAGCTTATCTCTGCATCTATCCTTCAATGACCCGCAATAGATGTGTATTTTGCTTTTTAACAATTTGATTGCATCTCTAGTGATTACTAGCAATGACAATCAATGGCTGCAGCAATTGATGAGGTGAATTGTAAGGTCACCTCTTTCTCATAATTTTATCCTGTTTATGCTATATAGCTGTAAGATGTAAATTGTATATTTTTGGATAGGTTGCGATTATAGTTATAAAGTGTAAAATACAGAATAGAAATTTGTATGTAGTCTAAGAAGTGACATTCTGTGCTACAATTTAGTTGTTAACTGTGGTGTCAGAGAGAATTTCAGCACGTACAGCACCTTATTTTTGATTTGTGGCCGGCCAGTGTGCGTATAGTGCTTTTCTCCATGTCAGTGTACGTACAGAGGAAAAACTTGATGAGATAGGACATAGTACAAGAAAATCTCTGAGTAGGTTATCACAGGAAAGAGGATTTTCACAATTCTCGGCTTGGAAAGTCACTAAACTTTTGAAACTAAAACCTTTTAAGATAACTGTAGTTCAGGAACTATAACCACATGATATTATGAGTAGAGTAAATTTCTGCAATTGAGTGTTGGGTAAAGTTAATGATGACTCAATGGAACCAAAGTTTATTTTTTTCTCAGACGAGGCATGAATTTATTTAAATAGCCATATATTGACACAAAAGAACAGATATTGCATGACCAGAAAATGTGCTATGAATGTGTAGGAGGATACAGTTAATAGACAGGGATACAATAATCAAACCATTCCTGGAATATTTGAGTGCACACAGGTATACTCCAAACAAGACAGCTGATCTCGCTGAAATTAATGGAGGAACATTTTTACGGTATGTAACTTTTATTTATGGGGAACTTCAAAAATAAAGTATCAGAACAACCCGCATACGTTGGAAGATCTGAAAGACAATATCAGAAGAAAAATTATTGCAGTTTGAAGGAGAATTAATGCATGTTAATGGAAATTTTCTTAAAAGGTGTGACATGTGTGGGATCACAAGGACATCACTTTCAACACCTTCGGTGATAAAGGTATGTGGTTATTGTCTGCACACTATGCACTTGAGTTCAGGGTCTGTGAATATTCAACTCGGCCAGCAGCAGTTGGCTGGCTGGCCAGGAGTCAAAAATAAGGCACTTTATAGCAGAAAAACTACACCCCAGTCTTCAAGGATGCTCATAAAATGGTATTCCCATTTGCTGTACATGTAAGTTTTATACGTTTACTGCTTTGAACATTAATTATTTTAAATTTAATGTCAACAAAATTATTGCTCTTTTCTTGATGAGGTAAAATTTTATGGGTTTCATCAGGAGTTATACTGAATTATCCCGCATTTACATTCTTGTTTTTAATATTCTCCCATCATTTACAGCACTTTTTGTTGGTCTCCTCGGATTTCCTATGTTCACAATGTATTAAAATTCTCAAGCTTATATTAATAGAATTTCATACTTCCTATGTTTTACATCATAGAGAGTGAAAACATCAAAGATGGCATCATAACTGATCAAAATACTTTGAGTAATCATGAGTGATGACGAAATAAAGCTGCCATAGTTTCACTTTTAGCTTGGAACTTTTGCTTTCCTTTGCGACCAGCCATGTAGTGATTCATTCACCCAGGTTTTACGTTCTACAATATTTGCTCATTTGAAATTTTCATTCTTGGAGAATGGGTGGTATGAATAAAACACGACGACTCAAGATGGAAGTGACTTTAATTGCAACCAATGTCTTACTCACTTTCATAATGAGACCGTGTCTCGGATTTTGCAATGAATAAAAAGTAGTTATGTCTCACGTTCATGAGACGTGTCTCATGATTTCTTACTCAGAAGGTGTCTCAGCATGTGAGACGCAGTTTGTTGCAACAACTTATAGGCAGATTGGTGTCAGTGTTGGTGTTTTTTGAGCTCAGAAGGAAGAGCCTGCATGATGACCTGAAAATGTAAAAAGTGTCCTCCAGGTTGATGACACAGCAGTTTCTGTGTTCAAAGAACTTTGAAGCCATTCCTCATGCTCCCCACTCGCCTGACCTGGCTCCTAGCGACTTTTGGCTGTTTCCAACAATGAAAGACACTCTGTGCCACTATTGCATCATCAGTTTTTCACTGTCAAAACAGACTCACAAAGAAGTGTTCGCAGTGGCGAAGTTCATAAATCTAGCTCCAGGTGCCTCCACAAGTCATGCACCTCCACCCTCATCATTGATCCAACAAAGGAAGATTCAGTTGGAATTAGGGGTTGAAAATGGTAACAAGTATTCCTGAAACCAGTCAGTAAGTAATTACTAAGTGAGGTTTTGTAATATAAACACTGACCCAAATTCTTTTTATTTAATAATTGTTGTCCTTCAATTATTAATTTTCAATAATATTTATTTTTTGTATATTATATGTACTAAAAGAATAGAAAACAAGAAAAAGAAAAGAGAGTAGCTGAAGGTAATTGTACTTGTTTCAGTATCCATGTTGTCTGTGCCATCCATATTTTATCGTCCCAAGGGTCGTGAAGAAGAAGCTGATGGTGTAAGAGAAAAATTCCAAGTACCTGAATCCGACCATTTGACTTATTTAAATGTATACAATCAATGGAAGACAAATGGGTAAGTTTTGGTTACTTTTTATTTGTGTACGAATCATGAAACAAACTATTACTGTAGCAGATAGATTGAAAAGAAGAAGGGAGTTAATGAACTACACTGAAATAATTTGCGACATTGTGCATGTGACTGATATAAATAATTTGAGATCAGCGATAAACATAACGTTAAACGTGTGGGTACCAGGTGCTGATAAGTTAGTGTTAAAGCAAAGCAGGTTGAAAAAATGTTTTAGAACGTCTTTAAAACTGCTGCCCGAGTATAGAAATATTGATTTTTAGTCGCTTGTTACTAGCGTTCTCAAGATTTAATGTCGCAAAAATCTGTAAAATCTCAAACTAATCACCTGACAGTGTGACACTGAGCATTTATTAACTATGTTCTTGAGTTATGTAGCCTATTCTGGAGGCATTTTTTCAACTGCTCTGGTGGCTTAATGTGTAACATGAGTTCAATTCCTGTTGTAGAGTAAATGTTTTTTATTATATTTATTTCATTCCAGATGAAGTGCCGCAATACATGGTGTACTGGCACTTCAGAAACTTCTAGCCGCTACTTTGAAATCTCAACAAACAGGCCATAAGTCTCCTATCTCAAATTACTTATTTAAGTAATCTACATATATATTGGTTCTTTAAACCCTTTTGGTCTTATAAAGGCGTCTATAGTGGTGACTAACATTGAATGAATAAATTACAGCTTTATAGGTATGATAAAGCATTCTTAAATTATGGGCAAGAAACTTCTTCTACAGGGACTTTCAGATGGGATGAGGTTTGTCCTTGATCGCCACCAGGCCAGCAGCCAACTGAGTGCTGCTGTGTTGACATATTGCATTCCCATTTAACTGGGGAGTAACGTGCTAAGTGATTCCGTCTCTCAATACTACTTGAGCTAACACAAAATATTCAAATTTTGCAAAAAATAATTTGCAGGGAAGATAGGGAGTAATGTTCATAGCAGAACTGTAAAAACCATAGATTTTTAGTTTAAAATAGTTTTCATAATACACATGAATAAACATACACATGTATTATATCATAATCAGAATCACATAAATACTGTAACGACCATTATTGTATGTATGTTCTACTGGTAGTTACACAGGAATGGATTGTAAACTATGAACATGATGGTACTAAAAGAATTAATACATTTATTACACTTAGCAAGCTGTTAAAGTCGAGATACAGAGAGTGGACACACTCTGGTCAGCTGTAGAATGCTGGGTCATGTTTGTGTCTCAGGGCTCGTGTTTATTTAGCTATAGTCCCTACAGAGTTCAAGTCAGCAATAAAGTAAGTGCAATGACTTTTAGTGGCGAAGCTAAAAGGCAGCTATTGCGTAGCCAGGCCCCAAGTTTTATTTTTAGGGTCCACATGTTTTTTAAAAAATACAGAAATGACGAATTATTGTCTCTTGACGTAGCTGATGACAGAAATGGAGGGGCCACAGGCAGTTCCATTGGATTAAAAGATCTGGTAATTCATAAACTAATAGAGCATTTAAGAAAACGTGTACATAATGTGCAAATAAGCATGTTCAAGTTTTACATTTACAAACTGCAAAATTATAGAAGTTTAAATCACTTGGGGTTTCCTTACTTCAACTATTATATCACCAGGTGATTTGCATGCTTAGTGTACAAGTGAGAGGGATATATGAAAAGAGTGGGAACAGCGACCTGGTAATGCAGAGCGCGATAACGCATCTCATTCCCTGCAGAGTATAACTCTTCCCATTTAAAAAACATTATAGTGATCCTTATACTGTACATTTTTATGAATTTCAAAATTATTTGCATATCTCAAATGACATAGTTTTTATATAAAATGTATTTCTATATACCTATCTTACACCATGTAGAACTTGTGTAATTCTTCATATGCAACCTGCAGGTAGCTCAGTTGGTTAAGTGCTAGCTTCGTGATCTCATCATGGGTTCAAACCCGGCCCAGACCAGTGGTTGTTTAAGTGTACATAAAAGCAACAGCCCCACATCAGCAGATTACTGGCATGTAAAGGAACTCCTGATCTTGCTAATTGAGATAAACAATAGCAGAATTGGTTTTATTACTTGCATTTTTGTGAATAGAAGGGAAATAAGCTTAAAGCAATAGTCAAATCTTTTAAAAGCTGGTTGCTATGTGAAACAACAGAAGTTCAGTTCACTTTGCATGGCCAGCAGTAAAACTAGAGAGATGAAACAAAAGGAGGCTTCCTGTTGGAGAACAGTTAACATAGTTTAAAATTGAAACCAATAACAAGGAAGGCTTGGAAAACAGTCAACTCTACAAGAAAAACCTATATGACATAAATTATGTATTTGTTGTGTAGTAAGCTTTTGTCTGTCTCTTATGGTTTAACAGCTACGCAAAATTCTGTGAAATTCATCTAGTATAAAGAGGGACTTCCCAGATAATTCAAGATGTACATTTTATTTGAGGTGTAAATATCTTTGATATACAGTATTTTAATCAAAATCGCTTGAGCCATTTTTGAGAAAAACAGAATTTTCAAAAAATTTTCCATGGTAATGGTAGTTAGGGATAGAGGAATTTTCTTGAAAATCTTTGTATCCCATCCTTGGAAGATACTAAACATAAATATCAAGTCTTTTAATTTTTGAGCTATGCTGTCTCCATACATGCTACACAGCATGCATCACACATCTTTTTCTAAAAATGCTTTTTTTTGCACCCAGGGGACTCAAAACCTATATTTCTGGTGAAACCTTCACATCAAATTTTTGGGTAGAATGCAATATCCTTTCTAGCTACTACATACGTATTGCTAGAGAAAGTAAAAATTACCAATTTTTGTTTTGTAAAACTTTGTGTTTCTTTGCTTCTATTTTTTAGATATTCAGCTGGTTGGTGTAACGACCATTTTATTCACATAAAGGCCATGAGGAAAGTTCGTGAAGTAAGGCAGCAGTTGAAGGATATCTTGGTGCAACAAAAGATGGATGTTGTATCATGTGGCACAGATTGGGATATTGTACGCAAATGCATTTGTTCAGGTAAGATTAACAGTTATACGTGTGTATTGATTTCAGTTAATAGAATTTATGTTACTAAAAGATGGCAAAATTAAAATTTGTTTTATGGGCAGTTTCACCCTCTTAGCACCTTGTTAACACATTGAAGCCCAAGCGAAATGTTCTGCAGCCTACATCTGAGCTTAGCTCGGGCAGGTATTTCTAACACTTTTAATGCAATTCCACGACTTGGGCTATGCGCAAAGGTCATGCATCAGTTATCATTTAGTTGTCTGATATCTGTCCTTGCTTTAGTCAACTATTAGGAAAATTTAGGGCAGTCAGTAATATTGACTGTTCGTGCCATTTTCCTTGAAGATGGTGATCTGTTTGTTATATTTGGGTTCTTAAATGCTAAAATACAGCATTTTCCTCAATTTTTGCGAACTGAAGCTGAAATTCAGGATGCAAATGAAGTTCTGGAAAATTCCAATTCAGAGGGAGAGATTTTCGAGTTGTCAATAAATGGAGTGTAAGCTGCTTTACATAGATTTTTCAAACTCATGTTTGATGCTTGTTGTAAATTTAAAATAAAATATTAATACAGAATATTTTTGAGTTGCGTTTGTAACACTTAAGTATCACTTACATATACTTTTTCCAGACCGGTTTCGAAGCCAATGTGGGCATCATTGTCGATAGTTTTCAACTGAATTTCCACAGGGTGTTCTTGTTGAGGTGTGATGGTCCCTGGTGGCTGAATGATGAACCTCTACAATATATTTTGTGGCGGCAATTCAAAGTTAAATACATGGTATTATTTAATTATACATAAGTGATACTTAAGTGTTACAAACCCAACCCAAAAATATTCTATTCATATGTATCACTGTTCTAAAACATCCTTTCATTAAAATTGTTATTAAAACAAGTTATGACTATTTTCTTATTTATTGAGAAATGTTTGAAAATCATACTTTTAGAATTTTACCAAGGCATTTTGGCAGATTTCATTAGTGTACTGTAAATAATAACTCAAAATAGGTGTAAAAACCCTGGGTTTCTCGACTCTTCAACTAAAGAAACGCCTGGGCTTCAATGTGTTAAAAGTTTAATTAAATGTTAAAACTCTTGCCTTACACAATTCTTAACTAACATTTTATAACTATCAAAGACATTTATTATCAATAGCTTCCAGTGGCTGAACCACACAACTACTGAGCATCTCCAGTGCACTTTTCTGTACGTATCATAAGCCTCTGTTTCAGCAGCAGATAACTGGTTATGTTGATAGACAATTATTGCAATATGATATTTCAAGTTAGCATTGCAATGTCAACTGAAAAATCTAGGTGCAGAGAAAATAGAAGAATTATCGAGTGCAAAAAGGCAGATGGGCTTAAATTAAATGAGAAGTATGTAGCCTAGAAGAAAATATGTAAGGAGTTAAATTTCTCCGGGCCCAGTAAGCAACTGTGACCATTTTGTGCTAACATGCAATAAATGTTTTCGTTCGTGTGTATTTAATTTTCTTAATTGTATGTTTGTACCATGTAGACTCTTCTATCTTCTCAGGGTTGTAGTATACAAGATGCGTTTTATATTTTGGTTTCAACTGCCATAAATAAATATTAATTGTTATTAAATTCTGTTGAAGATACAACATATACACACAAAATGAAGTTATAACACTTATTTATCTGAAGAATACAACATTTTACTCATTATAAGTAGAAGAATTTTCCGGGTTGAGAAGCTGTGGTCTGTGGAGTTTTCACGTCCAGACGTTTGTTTCACGACTGCAGTGAACATCTTCAGTGGCATGGGCTAAGTCTTCTTGGTGAAGGTTTGGTCGCACTGAAATAGAGGCAGTATTTATACTCCGGCTGCTCTCACGCGATTGATTGGTCCGGCTGAAGCTGCATGTGATGCTTTTGATTCCTGATTGGTTTGGATGATTTCGTTGAGTTGTGCCTGTTTGTTGTTCTCAAATAGCGGATGCCAGTTTTTGAGTCTCTTCTTTCGTATTAAAGTTATTGGGATGTTTATAAATTTCTATTGCTTCACTTTGTAATCTGGCATGGTAATAAGGCATAGATGAGAGAATGGCTGTTTCATTGTTCCCCTTCTGCCCAAAAAGCAACTGCGGACTTCTCGGGTTGACCTAGATGGCAGCATCTCTTGTGTTCCGTAAGCCGGGTGTTGTATGGTAGCTATGTATACCCCACCACAAGAGCAGGGGATCTGATAGACCCCAGCTGAAGTAAGCAGGTCCCTGGCATCTTTGGCGGAGCGTAATAATGCATTTATCTGTCTTGTCAGCTTGAACACTGTTTTAATATTATGGCACTTGAGCGGGCATTCTATTCTGTCAGTGACATTCTTGAAATATGGCAGCAGGAAGGCAGGGTCTTTGCTTTTGAGTAGTTCTTGTACTTGGCTGATGCGTGGACGTAGAGCTCTGCGGACTTGTGTTGTATAATTATTTGCACATAAGGCGTGCTCTAGATGATGTAACTCCTGTTGTAATGAATCCAGTTCACAGATAAGAGTGGCATGATCTGCAGGGGTCTATATCATGGCTCTTTTCTGTTGCGGATGATGGTTGGAATTTTTATTCGGAAAATTCTTCTACTAATAGTGAAAACTTGCTTATGACTACTGATTTTACTCCTTGTTTTGTTGATAAGAAAAATCTATCTTTTTTTTTTAAAGAAATTATAAACTGAAATATTTGCAGTGTTCATTCCAAGGCGGTGTATCATATGTGAGTTTTAGAAATGTACATACATATAACTCTTTACCTTAGAATGAACACAATGTCTTCTAAGTAAGTAAAGCAATTCAGCAATAACAATTCTCACACAAACTCCGTGGTCGAGTGGTCAGCGAGCTGACTTCTCACCCGGGGGTACCAGGTTCGATTCCCGGCTGGGGCGGGGAATTTTTCTCTAGCAAGAATTATTCCCTATCCCCCACAGAGTCTGGAAGTTTGTGTGTGAATGTGTGTGTGTTTGAATAAAATAAAATGATATAAACCAACGTAAAAGTACCTACAGACGAGTTGTTTCAAGTGGAAAGCCCCCGATATGACCTTAGATGTTAAAGGGGGCTATATAAATGAAACAATAATAAAAAAAAATTCTCACACAAATTAACATAAATGTATCAAATAGGAGTAAAAACATAGATTACACTCACACTTCACTCTTGAAATAAAGTAGCTTACTTCGGACATGTTTTGGTGGCTTTTCCCACCATTTTCAACAGAGATTCACTGATGAACTCATGGTGGCAGCCTGTGCAGGTCTCTCTTCCAGATAGATGAATTTTGAGATGAGTCCATTTGTTTGTGGTATGTCAAAATTGATGACCTTGTTGTTTTTTAAAATTAATGGATTTTCCCAAACTGTTAATCCACTTGGATTCTGCACTAATTTTAATAACTTGTGCTCAATGTGAAAATTATGGTTTTGAGTCCAAAAATGATGTGCTGCAGCTGAATTATCTGTCTGTTTATATTTTAAATATCTCATTTGTTCTTTAAAACGTAGTCCAATGTTTTGTTTTGTTTTTCCTGTATATACCTTTTCACATTCCTTGCAGCTGATTTCAAATATCCGTGATTGTTTCAATGGGGAGGATTTTATCTTTTGTGTTTGTATGGAGAAGGTTTTTAAACTGTGCTTATTAATTGGGGCTAATCTGATGTTCCACTTTTTGAAAATTTTTTGAAATTTTAGGTGTGCCAAAGGGTGGTAAGTGAATTTTTTGTAGCTGGTTTCTGCTTTTATTCCTTTTAGAGTGCTAATTTCTTTTACTTTCTTTGTTTCATGAATTTATTAATCTTCTTCTTTACCAAAAGTTCTGTGTGGCCATTCTTTTGTACAATTTCTATGATCCTATTAAGTTCTAGCTTAATGGCAGGTTTACCAATCTGAATGCAAGGCTCTTGATCATGGCATGTTTCTGTGAAATTGGGTTGTAGTTATTGTTGATTATGTAGTTTTCTGTCTGTGTTTCTTTCCTATAGATTCCAAATTCTAGTTTGTTGATTATTTTTAGGTCCAAGAAGGGAAGTATACCATTTGATTCTTTTTCTATTGTGAATGTTATGGAGCTGTCCTGAATATTTAGTAATTTAAGGCTGTCCTAAACTACTTTTATGTTTACTATTGCTACTATGACATCTATATATCTATAGCAAATTTTTTTTATTTGTGGGAAGGCTGTGGTGATGTGGATTTATAAATTACTCACGTATATATGTCTGCAAGTATTGGGGGTAATGGATTTCCCATGACTAAACCATACTTTTGTATGTCTGAAATAAGTTACTTTATTTTGTGAGTGAAGTTTGAGTGTAATCTATGTTTTTACTCCTATTTGATTAGTTACTTCACTGTGCATTCCCATTACTGTTTTAATAGATGAATGTATGTTTTAAGCTCTTATTTAGCCCAAATAAATTTTAAGGTTATTAATAAAATTACAAAATAAAAACCTTTTAATTTAGGCTTGTGGCTTGTGCCTTAATATTGTCACAAATATAAAACAGCCCAGAATGAAGAACATTTAATACTGGTGGTGGATAGTACATTGAAACAGAAGTGAACAAAAACGTGTTATCATTGATTGAGGATCAATGAAGTAATAGCTTAGGAAAACTTCCAGATAAAACCACAAATGGTAGCTTTAGAAATGCTAATGGACATTTTCACAACAGCTAAATGAAAAGCATAACATTTCAGAATACTTAACACTTGTGGCATAGGAGAAAGAGACATGTTACTGTTTGTAGTATTACTGAAAGTTGTTAGCAACCTACTGTTAAAATTCAGATTCCAACAATATAATACAGAATCGTAATCTACCTGTTGTCATTAACTTTTATCATGTGACCACAAACAGTATATACAAAATGGAGGACATCAACGATTCATTTTGACAGTGTGCTGTCATTGAATTCCCTGTTAAAGAGGGAAAATTTGTTGCTGAAATGCACCTCAAACTTGAACGAGTAAATGGAGAGTTAGGAGATGTATGAATTATTTCTAATATAGGAAAATGAATATTGGACATGAACCTTGTACTGGTTGCCTTCACGAAACACAACAAGGATAGAGTTGACTGCTGTGATGGTTGTGCTTGAGCCTAGTGGTGGTTTGATGAACCTCTGCATCAGTAGATTGCTGGTAGGACTTCAAAATTGAAAATGCCGTTCTTGTCTTTCCAAATATTCATGTTCTCCCAAACTTTTAATTCTGTTTTCCTTGTGATATTTTGAGTATATCTGGACTTCTATTTATGTGTTGATCTATTCAAAAATGCCAAGCTACCACCGATTTGTCTTCTTGTTTTTGTTTAATATTTCTGATATGTTCTTTTGCTCTTGTTTATATGTTTTGTTTACTTTGGCCAAGGTAGATTTTTTTCACAGTCATATCAGCTGAACTGGTATATTGGTTTGCTTTCTTGTGGAATATCATCTCTTAATTTAGGATTTAATATGTTTTTTATGGAGTAATTGGTTTTTGGAGCCAGAATGATGCTGTGTGTTTTTTATAAGGTTTAATCTTGAGAATTCTACTTGAACAAACTGTTTTCTGTTACTTAAATATGATCTGAATCAATTTTCTTCTAATTTTAAACTTTTTACTAAAATACTACGGTCCACATTGTTGAATATTTTACTAATATCGAGAAACAATCCCACTGTTCCGTTAGCTTTGGCATTCAGTATACAATTTATGAAGGGATACAGAGTGCTGTTTATACCCCTATTCTTTCAGGACTCATATTGAGAACTTGATAGCATATTGTACAGTTCCAAAAAGCAAATGGTATGCATGACTTTTTCTAAAATGTTTGAAAACATGATAGAAGAAATATAGGTCTAAAATTTGATATATTCTGTTTACAGCTTTTTTTGAACACAGGACAAACTATTGCTACTTTGAAAGTTTCAGGCAATTTCCCTGTTTCCATAGAAAGATTACATATCTCAACTTTTACAATAGTATCTGATATTTCATCTGAATTGCAACATGATATCAATTTTATTATTAATTAGTTATTGGCCTTAAGAACAATGTTTGCTTCAAATATCTTTCTGACTGTCATAATTGAGAAACTCGCTCACGACACTCTTTCCTTCTTGCTATACCTGCTCATCATACAACCTTCTATTCATCATCATTTACAATAGATTTAGTTCATCTTTGGAATTCCATACCTGAAGACATAACCTTATACTGTTCAAGAAGAAAATTAACACATACAGTTATAATGAAACGTAATCTAATGCTGTATTAATATGATAAGTACATCACTTTAATTTATCACTGGCAAGTAATATGCATTTCAATTGTAAATATGCCTAATATCTCTTTCAACTTATATGAATATTTCACTTAAAATAATTTTGTTTACAGTTCTTTTTCTTTTCATTTCAGTATACTTGTTGCACCTTTTTATCTGTTTTTATTAAGTTGTATAGAATTGTATATTTGTTTTTTATTTCTTTATTGAATTTAATGTATTGCCTGGTAGAGTGGAAGAGAAGGCCTTTTGGCCATAACTCCAACCAGGATAAATAAATAAATCAATGTGACATTATTTTCTAGTAACTTGCATAAATGGTATAGCATTACCACAGGTAGTTTGTAAGGTTTCTGATACTCTGTAAAAGAAGCTGTTAAATTCTTCTACCAACGTATTTGAATCTTTTACCTTTTGCTCTTCTGCAATAATTTCAAGCTTATTTTTAACTTATTGATTTTTCCCTGTTTCTTTGTTTTTAACATTCCCTTGTTTTCAGAGTTGGGAATGTACTTATTGTGTGATAAAGTTTTGCCTTGTGTACTATTCCTTCAGTATACAGCTAAATTTTAAAGTAAGATCACTCTCTATTTAACATTCTGTTATTCAAGTGGCAAAAAAAAACCAGAAGTGTTCCTAATCTAGATTATAATCATCCTTGCACACAATTTTTCAAAAAGCTTAAAATCATTGTACATTTATCATTCACTGATGTTCATAAAAGAAAGCCTACAAAAATGTGCACTCCGACACACAGTGTATGGCTACATAACACAAAATAATTATACTTTAGACTTACGTTACTTAAGATTATCAAACATTTATGGCAGCCATAAATATCAAGGATTATGAATGTATTACAAACTTCTGAAACATATTATCTCACTACCCAATCATAAATTCAAAACATTTCTGCACAATTGGCTGGAAGATGAAGCTTTTAACTCAGTAGAACAGTTCTTTGATTATAAGAACTTTCACATAGATAAGTAATATCTAAGTTTTTAAAATGTAACCATTATACAAATTTATCATAAACATGCTGTAAATAGTACCAAATATATTCAACTATGTTTTAAATGGTGTAAATAATTGTATAAAACTCCAATTTTATAATACAAAATTATGTACTTGTCATGTTGTAAAACAGGTTAACAGTCAATAACAATTATTCATATTGTTTTTCTTCTACAAGATTTTGTAATCCAATCACTTACTTGTGCCTCTTTAGTTTTAGGCGAAAATCTAAATCTTTTATCCGAGAAAGCAGTCTTAAAATAATAAATGAGAATATTAGCAAAAATTTGTGGATTTGTCATCTACATTTCATAAGTGTGTTATGCAGTGCTCGAAATAGAAATATATAAGTGCCAGTATACTTTCTTATGATAAAATTAGTTATACATTTTGCATCATGTTGTTTATAGTCTGCAGAAAATCCGAAATGTGCTGCTTTGGTGGCTGCATCCACGATCTAAACATGCAATCAGGCAATACCACCAGCAGAACACACATCACGACACACCCTGCAACCTAGTTTCTCATTTTCTTTCAGTTTCTGAAGCCACTGCACTTGGTTCCAATATGTAGGAACATTTTCAGAGTTTAAATCACTTGTTTAAGAAATACAAACGTTAGTACTCGAAGCACTATCCACCCTATAACTACTGCAATATCAGGTATAAGTATATTACCATTAGTTTTTCTCTTTTTGATTATAAATTTGTTTAATGTATTCATCTTTCTTATGAGTTAAGTTTTAAACTATCTTGTGTTGTGTTTCTTTACAAACTGGCAATCAGATTATAAACGTTAGCTTGTAGCAGATTCACTTGGGGTAATTTTCTATTTTTTAAAGTTGAATGTTCCACACAATTTGGTATTTACAAACTACCAACCGATTAAGATGGTTTGTTGATATTACTGCATTGTTATGCATGCATCTGCAGACACAAGTACTGTCTGATCCAAAATTGTGTGAATTGTGATTTGAATAGCATAAATTGAGTATGATTCAGTGTTTTAATTTAATTGGAATCGAGTATATACACATGTGCTTCACAAAAACTTACTTATACAGAACTAGTTTCACATGCATTGTCTACTGCTTTTGACTGTCAGATTCAACATGAGGATCCTTGATGTACGACTGTCTTCCCTCTGGTGTTGGATTGATGAACTTCATTAGTGGGTTCTCTTCAAAGGGACGATCAAAATTCATGAGGTGCGTTTCATGTTTTTTCATGTATATTTTCTCCCATGTGTCGAGTTCTACTGTCCATTGCACATTTTTCAAAAGATGTCTTGTTTAATTTCATGTCGGTTGTTTCAAAAATGTGTCGATACTGAATATTTTTCAATTTCCCTATTTTTAATATTCCTAATATGTTCCCTAAGACGGGTACCTATGTTTCTTTTTGTTCTGTCAATATATACTTTGTTCAACTCATTGCAATTAATTCTATAGATGCCTGGTTTTTGTCAATTGGGACTTTTTCTGTCTTGTGGGATGGAATCAAATTTGTCACACTGAACTTGTTGTAAGATACAGGCATTATATTATGTTTTTTAAATTTCTTAGTTGTCCAAGGGTGGTCAGTGAATCTTCTGAAGTTCTTGCTATCTTTAATTTGTTTGAGGGTGGATATTTCTGTAATTTTATTTTGTTGTTTAATTTTCTTGAGTTTTTTGAATACCAAACCCTTGCTAAAAACCATTTATTTCAGCTGTTTTCACCTTGTGGTTTAGTTCTTCTAAGTATTTAGCTTTTTCCAGAGGTACTTTAGTTACTCTTTGTAGTAGGCTGTTTAGTATGTTGATGTGCTTTTGGGTTGAAACTGTTCGCTTGGATGTAGTTGTCAGTATGGGTTTCTTTTCTATGTATACCAAATTTTAGTTTTCCATCTTTGTTTATAATTTTGAGCTCTAAGAATGCCAGTGTGCCTTGTTGTTCTAACTCCATTGCATTTTACTTTTGGTTCCTGTAAGTTTGGTAGTTTTATTGCATCATCTAATAGTTTCTCATTCACTATAGCAAAAATATCATCCACATATCTGAACCATACTTTGAAAAATACAATGTTCAGTAGAACTCAATACATGGGAGAAAATATACATGAAAAAATATGAAACAAACCTCATGAATTTTGATCCAACCTTTGAAGAGAACCTGCTAATGAAGTTCATCAATTCAACACCAGAGGGAAGACACTGATACATCAAGGATCCTCATATTGAATCTGACAGTTGAAAGCAGTAGACAATGCATGCAACACGCATGCGAAACTATTCTGCATAAGAGTTTATGCTAAGCGCTTGTGTGTATACTCGACTCCAATTAAAATTAAAACTAATTGCTAGCTTCAAAGTGTACCACTTCCAGTAATCAAAACTATGATTCGGTGTACTACTCTTAATACTTTGTGTTTAATATAACTTATGGCAAATATCATTCCAGTATGAATTTTCTCAAATAAAAAGGGTTGTATGAAATTCGCAGATGCAGAAAAGTACTGGTATGGTATACTGGCATATACCGGTCCTTTCAAGCACTGGTTCCATGCTCTCCCAGTTGTTGAAATAGCTAAGGAAATGGTTCAGAGAGACAAAGTATTGCTATTGACTTAAATCAAACTTCTCTCTGTTACTTAATTCCATTATTAAACTAATAGCTTGTATTGAACGATTTAACTGGTTATATTTCAGCATATTTCCACCAGGCTGCAAGGCTGAAAGGAATTGGAGAGTATGTTAACTGCAGAACTGGAATGCCATGTCATCTACATCCAACATCGGCGCTGTTTGGAATGGGCTTCACGCCAGACTATGTTGTGTATCACGAACTGATCATGACTGCCAAGGTATGCTTCATGCTTAAACTGCAACAGAGAGAATTTATTTAGTAAAGTTTGGAACTAGTGGAAAGAAGAACATAGAAGTCCGTCTTCAGTATAAGTCTGCCCCTTGTTCCAAAGGTCCTCAATTTGAATCTTGATTTATGAGAAATGTTTACTTACATACACATGGAAGTGTTGACATGTCACAGTAAAAAAAAGAAAAACATGTGTTACGTTCACATGACTTTCTCAACCCTCTTTCAATTATTAATGGCTGTACAAATTATTCTTAGGAAAGCTTATTTTTCTATCTACTTCATTTTAATCAAGACATGTATTTCTGGTGACATCTTGATATCAAACTTTTAGGTGGAATACAATACCTTGTATACATATTTCTCCTCATAGGAGTTGCTTAAGATCAGGATCTTATATACCTGACATAATGGTATCTCCTCAATTTCCCACATCTATAAACTAATTTCCTCATCAGTTATGTGTTAAGTTGCTCTCTCTCTTTAATAATTTTCCTCAAGCACTTTTCTCTTATCTTCCCTACATATTTGCCTGTTTAAAAAAGGTTATCCTATTACTTCCAAACTTTAAAACCAATATTTCTATTTTCCCCATGCTTTGGTGTTTGTGGAAAACAGATCACTTTTATCTGCACTGCCACATAGTCCTTCTTAAATATGCTACTGTGTTTGAAATGGAAATCTATGCTATTATTCAATGCGTTCATGAAATATAAGGAGCAGATACATTAGTAAACTGATCCTTTTACACTCAGGCTGCACTTAAGGCTCTCAGTAGTCATAAGGTTACATCAGGACTGGTTCAAACTTGTCTAAAAATGCTCAATGACCTACCAGAACAGCTCACCTGGGTACCGGGCCATAAGGGCAATGAAAAAGCTGATGAACTTGCATGACAAGGAGCAGCTTCACAATTTATTGGATGAGAGCCAGGAACATCCCACTATATAATTAGAGAAGCTACCAAGAACTGGTCCAGAAAAGAACATCATAAGACCAGGCGTAAAACCCAGAAAACAGACGTGGGAAACTATTTATCAAAGGACCATGTAAGGAAAGAGCTGAGTGCCTGTTAAAATATACAGACTTCAGCTGAGAACAATTACTGCTTTCCTCACAGGGCATACCCCTGTGAAAAAACATCACAACACAACTGGAGTGCTCCAGGGTAACTTAGATTGCAGATTATGCAGGAAGGAGACTGAAACAGCCCAGCACATTTTATACTCCTGCAAAGCTTTGGCTCGCAAGAGATACAAAGGTTTTGGTCTTGTTGATAGAACCAGAAGAAGTATCATCCATACATATTGCAAGGCTGCACTCCTTTTTAAGGGATGATACAGATAACACAATAAGCCTCAGGCTGAAGTGTGCCCAGAGAAATGATGGGAATTTGTAACATAAATGAAGAAGAAGAAAGTATCCTTCTTTATCAATTTTTAAACCACAATATCATATACGAGATGCATCCATTATTTTTTCTCACTAATTACGTGAAACTTGTCACTTTTCGACATAATCTCCCTGCAGCCATATACATATTTTTTTTCTCACTAATTATGTGAAACTTGTGTCACTTCTCGACATAATCTCCCTGCAGCCATATACATTTTTCGCAACGTCAATGCAATGATTGCAAGCCCGTTACAAACACTTCTTTAGGAGTCTGTTTTGACACGGAAAAATTGCTGATAGAATAGTGAAACAGAGTGTCTTTCATCGTCAGAAACAGCCAAAAGTCGCTAGGCGCTAGGTGAGGTGAGGAATGACTTCAAAGTTGTTTGCACAAAGAAACTGCTGTGTCATCAACCTGGAGGACACTTTTCACATTTTCAGGTCATCATGCAGGATTGCATACACAGATCCCACGTAAATGCCAACTGTGGAGGCGATCTGTCATTCGGCGATCCTCCAAAACACGTTTCTCCACTCGCTTGATCATGTCAGCGGACCGCTTACCCCAGGTGGAGATTCTCGTGGTTTGTTGTCACATGACATTCAGCTTATTTGAACTGTTGCACCTTGATACCATCACTACATGTGGCACTTAACTGGTGAAGAATTTCAATTGGTGTCACACCACGCAAATGGAGAAAACGGATTAACATTCAGAAAACACCACCATTTTACGTATACAAAACAATCCTCACTCTGGCCACTGACACAAGAGGTTCTGTGTGTCATCTCTGTCACGCATTAACAAAGAGTGCCTGCTTACTTTAAAGCAAACCAATATTTCTGTCTGCTTCCAGTTCTATCTATTATAACTTGAATGCATCTTGTAGTTCCTATTCTTGCCCAGGCCAGAGCCTCAAAGTATTTGTCCTTGCCCCAGTTTTTCTTAAAACTCCTGTAGTATACCAGAGAATTCTTGTACTTTAAGCTCATACATATTTCCTGTTTCTCGATTTTATTTTATTCCACAAACTTAATCTATTTGGGTGCCAGTATATTAGCTCTCCCATTATGATTTCTCACACAATTTCTTTCAATCGAGATAGTAAACTGAAATCTCCCAATTTGCTCTTTCTTATGATCTTAGGTAATCTTTGCCTATATTTCTTTAAATAATGATAATAATAATAATAATAATAATAATAATAATAATAATAATAATTTATAAAAAATTGATGTGTTCCATTCACATGACTTTCTCTACATCTCTGCAAAAAATTATTAAAAAGCTTATGCTTCTATTTACTTCGTGCTCATCGACAAAAAATTAGCAGAAATAGTCTTATTACTGCTTCCTTGTAAATAGAAAAGAAATAAGGGAGTAGCATAGGTTAAAGTGATAGTCAAAAGCTAGTTGCAATGTGACTGAAGTTCCTTTTTTTGTATGGACACAAGTTTACAAATTCCTGTATGAGAAAAGTATGTTTTTCAAAGTTGAAACAAAAAACAAGATATATCTTAAGAAGGATGTATAGAACATAAATTGTGTGTTTTAATGTGCCCTACATTTATTGTGTTGCAAGTTTTTGTCCATCTCTTAGGGTTTAGCAGTTATACAAAATTCCATAAAATTCACCCAGAATAAAGTAGTTTTCAGAGGCTATCCCCAGAAAATACAAAATATACATTTTATTTGTCAGGTAAATATCTTTAATATACGATATTTTAATCAAAATCGTTAGAGCCATTTTTGTTGAAATCAAAATTTTAAAAAAAAGTTCCATGTAAAGGGTGTTTTGGGGTGGGGGGGATTTTTTCAAATTCTTTGTGTCGCATCCCTGGAAGATACTAAGTGTAGTATTTTACCAACTTTTTGTTTTTGAGTTATCATGTTCACGCATACACACACATGTACACACGCACATGCACCCGCGTGCGCGGACGGACCTTTTTCTAAAAATACTTTTTTGGGATACAGGGGACCCTAAAACATATATTTTCAGTGAAATCTCAGTATCAAATTTTTTGGTGGAGTGCAATACCTTCTCTATACACTATGTACATAGTATGTGTAGAGAAAGTAAAAATGAAGCTAGTAACAGTGAAGCAACACAAATACCAATATAACAATTAATAATTTATAATAAAACTTCACTTATCTTTTTCAAATTCAAAGGGCTAGAGTCAGAATCACAATTCTATTGCATCATCAGATTCTTCTTCTTCTTTTTTATTTACATCATTGATTAGTTTTATTTACATTTACATACACAAAAAAAAATTATTTACAAATTACAATGATTTACTAATAATAACTAATTCCTTGCATTTAACAGCAGTAACAAGAGAACTTAAAAAAGTAATTTTCCTCTCTTCAGTTGTTATTTATTTTCTCTAATATAGTAGGTAGTATATATAGTAGATAGAGAAGGTACGTATTGTATTCCACCCAAAAATTCAATAGCTAGATTTCACCGAAAGTACATTGTTTGAGGTCCTCTTGAAAGAAAGAAAAAAAGATTTTTAGAAAAAGGGCCATGTTGTGTGTGTGCACGATATGTGCATGTGTGTAAGTATTTTCTTAAACAGCAATATACAAAAATTTAATATAAGTATGGTTCAGCGTGGATTATCGATTGCATAACAGATTCCTCTATAGACAGCATAACTCAAAACATATGGTATTTAAACCAAAATCATTAAAGATGTTTTTGAAAGAATCAAAATTTTCAAAAAATGTTCCATGTAAAGGGTAGTTGGGGTGGGATGATTTTCCTGAAAATCTGTCGCACCCTTGGAAGACACTGAACTTTTTTTTGTTTTTAAGATATTTTCATGGCAAATGAAATGTATACCTTGAATTTTTAGGGAATAGCCTCTAAAGATCTCTTCATTCTGGATGCCTTTGTATAACTGGTAAACCGTAAGAGATAGACAAAAATGGAAATATATGTTTTGAGATCTCCTGAATCCTGTCTCACAACATATAATTAAAAAAATGTATATTTTCTTATAATGGCTCTAACGATTTTGATTGAAATACTGTATATTAAAGATATCTATAATGCAAAAAAAATGTATGTCTTGAATTTTCTAGGAATAGCCTCAAAATACCTCTTTATTCTGAATGAATTTTGCGCAAATGGCAAACAATAAGGGAAAGACAAAAAATTACTGCACAAAAAATATAGATCACATTTAAACACACAATTTATGTTATACACATTTTTTAAGTGGAATTGACGATTTCTGAGATATTCTTTGTTATTTGTTTCAGGTCCCTAAAACTTTTGTCAAGGAAAGTTGTAATTTCCTGGCCCTATATAGAAAATTATTTCAACCACGTGGCAACCAGCTTTTAAAAGATTTTATTATCATTCTAGCCTAGTATATTCCTTCTACTTACAAGGAAGCAAGTAATTAAGATAATTTCTGTTAATGTTTATCTGATTATCATAAAGCAGATGGAAGAATAAGCTTTTTAACAATAATTTGTTACAGTGATGTGGAGAAAGTCGTGTGAATGGAACACATCAGATTTTTTTTTTACTTTAAAAGGTTAAATTCAGTTAGGAGAAAGTGATAGAAATCCAGCTCATATTGATTTTAAGGAAGTCAGTGTAAACACATAATCCAGTGATGTGCATCTTCGCTTACAGGAGTATATGCAGTGTGTAACAGCAGTGGATGGTCATTGGCTGGCTGAGCTGGGACCAATGTTCTTCTCCGTGAAGGAGACTGGGCGTTCAGGACGTGCCAAGCGAAGACAGGCTCTGGAACATCTGCAGGAAATGGAGGGGCAAATGAAGATAGCTCAAGAAGAGATAAAAGCTCGTAAAGAAGAAGAGGAGAGACGTCTGCAAGCTGGCACTAGAGTGTGAGTAAAAAATAAACCACTATTCACTGATAGTTTAGAATGGGCAAAGGTAATTTTATGTTAAGTGTAATGAATTATATTTAAAACAGTCATTAAAGGTGATGTGCCATATTGGGTCGAATATAAGATGATCCTGAGGTTGATTGATGTTTGGAGGAATTTAGTAACAGTGACGGTCAAATTATATGTTTTATTAATTTGTTGAGTTGGTTTTTTAACACTACGTCACTTACATTGTTATTATGAGGGACTAGTTTCGAAAGCATATGCTTTCATTTTCAACCTCACGGGTCCAACTACCATTGCTGGCTGCATTTGCTTGTACTCTCTTCTCTGGTGGCGAAATGATGAACTTCTTAACTAAGCTGTCTACTGGCGGGATTTCAAAGTTTATTAGCCGATCTTTGTTTCCATATGAGGATGTTTTCCCAGGCTGTGAGTTCATTGTGGCCTGACATGGTTTTAAGCAATTTTGGATTTGGATCTAGATTGTGGTTTTCTTTCCAAAAGTGAAATGCTACTGCCGATTTGTCTTCTTGTTTCAATTTTAGGTTTCTAAAGTGCTCTTTGGATCTGATTTTTAAACTTCTTTTGGTTTGTCCTATGTAGAACTTTTCACAATTTGTGCATTTAATTTGATATATTCCTGACCTATTTTCTGGTGGAATTTCATCTGTATTTTTGAATTCAGTAATTTTATGATAGAAAATCTGTTTATTGGAGCCAGGGTGATGTCTTGTTCTTTGAAGATTTTTTTGAATTTTCTAAATGCTTGGGGGTGGTAAGTGAATTTTTTGAATGTGTTGATATTGTTTTTTCCTGCTGTTAGGGTAGTTATTTCTTTTATGGTTTTTTTCTGCTTTGCTTTGTTTAGTTTCTTGTACACAAGGTTCTTGCTGTATCCATTTTGTTCTGCTGTTTGAATTATGGTTTTTAACTCTTTGTTGAATTCGGTTGTGCTCATAGGTACATTTACTAATCTATGTGTGAGGCTGTTTATTATTGCATGTTTGTGTGGTAATGGGTTGTAGCTTTCATTTTTAATGTAATTTTCTGATTGAGTTGGTTTTCTGTAGATTCCAAAGTTTACTTTTGTGTCGTTTCTGATGATTCTTAGGTCTAAGAATGGGAGTTCTCCATTGGTTTCTGTTTCCATTGTGAATTTTATTGTTTTTTCCTGTATGTTTAATAATTTTATGGCATCATCTAAATGTCTACTTGGTACTATTGCAAATATGTCGCCAACATAGTGGTACCACACTTTGAAAATCCATGGGAATGCTTTCTTCGTGTGCGTTTCGAATTTGCTCATAAATAAATTTGCCAAAAATGGAGATAGAGGGTTGCCCATAGAGAGTCCTGATTTTTGCCTGTAATATTTACTATTGAAGGTGAAGTAGTTTTGTTCAATGCACAAATTTGTTAGCTGTATGTAATCTTCTACTTCTGCAGGTTCTATTTCTGCTGTATTTAGCCAGTTTTTTAATAGGTCTTGCAGTTTTTGTGTTGGGATGCTAGGGTATAGTGCTGTAACATCAAATGAAACTATTGTGTCTTCTGTGTCTATTTTTAGATCTTTGATTTTTTTCAACTAATTCCAAAGAGTTTGCTAGATTGGAACTTTCAAATTTTGGAAACAAATCAAATTTATTCAATAACCATTTTGCTAATTTATATGTTGGAGAATCAATACTACTGGTGATTGGTCTCATTGTTTTTCCTGTTTTGTGAATTTTTGGTAAGCCATAAATTCTGGGTAATGTTGGATTGTCTACTTTTATTTTATATGATTCTGCTTTTTTGATGATTTTACTTTCTTTTGCTGCTTTGTTTAATATCTGGGTGCAATAGTTTAGTGGGTTGGTTTCCACTGTGATGTATTGGTCATCCTGTAATACATTTTCCATTCTGTTTATGTATTCTGTTTTGTCCAAAATTACCATGTTGTTCCCTTTATCTGCTTTAGTGTATATGACTGGTTTGTCTTTTAGTGATTTTGATATTTGGCTATTGCATATGGATTTCTTTTCATTTTTAATCTGATCAACTATTTTTGAACATTTACTTTTTATTATAATTTTATCTTTTTCCTTTAAGTTTTTTGTGGCGATTTGGATGTCTGCAATATAATCCTCTAGTCCCTCATAATAACAATGTAAGTGACGTAGTGTTAAAAAAACCAACTCAACAAATTAATAAAATATATGATCCTGAGGGTTTACACACAAAAATTAGCTAAATAGTGAATGCAAAACATTTGAGAGAGTCAAGCCTGTCAATTTTGTGAAATTTCTCTGAATTTGGCTCTTTAATGTAGCAGCCTACAGCCTTCTTGATGTGTCAGCATTCATAAACTTGTTATTTTTCCATTAACATCAAACATTACACTTGCAAATGCTGAACTTATTGCAGCATATAGATTATTAGTATATTTTGCCTTGGCCAAAACCTATAATTTGAAATTCATTTGGAAAGTCTCTCTTATTGAACTGAAATGATCAAAACAGAATGTATTAACGCAACAGGTTAAGCCAAGCAACAAAATGAAGATTAGACAGAAAGTAAAGCCTCCTATTTTTTTATCTTTTAATTTTGAAACAATAGAATTCTAGGACTGCCTCCATGGTTGGTCGAGTGGTCATCAAGCTGACTTCTCACCCAAAGGTCCCAGATTCGATTCCTGGCTGGAGTGGGGAGTGTTTCTTTAACCAGAATTATTCCCTATCCCCCACAGAGTCTGAAAGTATGTATGTGAGAGTGAATGTGTGTGTTTTTGAGGAAAATAAAATGGTTTAAACCAAACGTAAAGAACCTACAGACAAGTTGTTTCAAGTGCAAAGCCTTTGATATGACCTTAGATGTTAAAGGGGGCTTTGTAAATGAAACAATTAAAAAAAAAATAGAATTCTAATTACATTTGTCCGAATACAAGACGACCCCATTTTTCAGAACTTAATTTTGGAATAATTTAGCATATCTTCAGGCCCCTTTTTTACTTTCTCTATACGCACTATGTACATAGTGTATAGAGAATGTATTGCACTCCACCAAAAAATTTGATACCGAGATTTCACCGGAAATATATGTTTTAGGGTCCCTTTTATCTAATAAAAGCATTTTCGGAAAAAGGTCCATGTGTGTGTGTATGTGTGTGTGTGTGTGTGTCCGTCCGTGTGTCTGTGAACACGATAACTCAAAACCGAAAAGTAGGTAAAATACCAAACTTGGTATTTAAGTTTAATATCTTCCAGGGATGCGACACGAAGATTTTGAGAAAAATCCCCCCACCCCCAACTACCCTTCACATGGAACTTTTTTCGAAAATTTTTATTTTCTCAAAAATGGCTCTAACGATTTTGATTAAAATTTCGTATATTAAAAATATTTAACTGACAAATAAAATGTATATCTTGAATTTTCTGGGAATAGCCTCTGAAGAGTAGCTTATTCTGGATGAATTTTACTGAATTTTGAATAGCTACTAAACCGTAAGAGATGGACAAAAACTTACTCCACAAAAAATGTAGAGCATGTTAAAACACACAATTTATGTTATGTACATTTTTTTCGTGGAGTTCGTAGTTTTTGTGACATTCCTTATTTTTGGTTTCTGCTATGAAAAACATACATTTTTCATACTGGAATTTGTCAACTGCTGTCCATACAAACAAAGGAACTTCAGTCACATAGCAACCAGCTTTTGATTATCACTTTAACTTATGGTACTCCCTTATTTCACCTCTACTTACAAGGAAGCAAGTAATATGGCTATTTCTGCTAATGTTTTAGTGATTAGCATGAAGTAAATAGAAGCATAAGCTTTTTAAGAATAATTTGCTGCAGGGATATAGAGAAAGTCATGTGAATGGTACACATCAGACTTTTTACACTGAATTTGAATTCTAGGATATTTTGAGCCGTTGGTGAAGAGGAGAGTATGGAATGTACGGTATGAATGTGATGGTACGTGGCAGCATAACTGTAATGATGATGATGGATATGATTTTGTATTTAGACATCATTTGTTTTTATCTAGTTTGAATTTATGCAGAAATTCACTTTGTGAGTGGGAGAATGGAAATGTACAGTACGTGTGCGATGATAGGCAACGTAGTTGTAACAACAAAGATGGATACAATTTTCTATTTAGACAACATGGTATAACACAATGTACATTTTTTTTCCCCCAAATTGAATTTGCACATAAATTTACATTGCAAGCGGAAATGTATAGTATGTCTGTGTTTGGTGGCAGCTTAGCTGTAATGACAATTTTCAATTAAGACAACATACATAATATAATATATTGTAAAACATTTTGCACACAAAATTCATATTTTGGACTGGAGAATGGAGTGCAGAGATGCACAACAATGACAGTGGTGGGAGCGCAGCTGTAACAATTACTGTACTAACGATGGATGCTATTTTCTATTAAGACAAGTCCTCTAATTTTATTTTACTCTTGGAGAGTAATCTTTTTTTCCAATGAGAATGCTCATCGGCCTGTTAACAGATCTTTTCGGAGCAAAATGAAATAGCACAAAATCTGCCATATATGTCACAACCTTGGTGGTAATCTACACCATTTCCCATGGGCTTCACCATCGCCGTACCTGCGAAGTTTAAAGCTTACTTTTTTTCCCCATATGGTATTCGAAAAACATATATCGCAAATGCAAGACGGCCTCCTGGTTTTGAACATTAATATTCTAGAAAAACACATATACAGTATAAAAAATTTGTTAGGCTATTCTAAAAAAGATGAAATTTCAAAAAATTAAAAATCTGGCATTTATCAATTAAATTGTTTAAATTGTGACCTTGTTTACATTGTAAGACTAAACGTCATTTGGAAACCAGAGTAAAAGAGCACTTTAGAAGTATTAAATGCAAACAAATTGATATATCAGCTGTGGCAGAATATTTTTGGAAATTTAATCATGAAATAAATCCAGATGTTAAATTATTAAAACACTTAAATGGCTCCACATATTTAATGGTTTGGGAGAAAATATTTATATTCAAGTATAAAAATCATGCAATGAATTTTGATATACCACTAATTGACTCTCTCACCAAATTTGTTTTGATTCCAGTAGTTAGCAATGCCTTAGTACACAAACCACCTAGTAGCAGTAACCATAACAAGGTCCATAAACAAGATCAAAAACAAACTGAGCTGACGAGGCAATAGAGCATTTTATTGCAAAACTAGTTCTTGGATTCCAAAAGAAATGTGGAGAATTGTTACAGTTATTAATTATAATATTAACGATAAAAGAGATTTTGTAGACTTAAGGGAATTGCCATGATTTTGCCATCAAAATTTGTTGAATACTAACAATAAATGTGGTTACACGTTTCAGTGCGGAGATCATAACGCCTGGCATGAGAGACCCTGGAACTCCGATAACACCACGAAGAACACCTGCACGCTTTGGGCTGTGAAGCTTGGTCCATAGCATTTAAACAAATTCTGGGCTTGGCTATAGTGTGTGAAGTTTCAACAATGTGATCTCATCATTTGTGGCACATCTTATGTGTTTGATAACAACTTGGAAGTTTCTCAAAAAAAAAAAGATTATGAAATTTGTGTATATATAAAAAGAATTGATATCTCTATGTTGTTACTGTTGTTCTTTTGGATCAGTACACAATTTTAGTATGGAATACAGTATTAAAAAATAATGACTTCATATGTTTTTTGTTGAAATTTATTCATCAGAGCAAAACACCTAGTTTGAGCAGTAAGAGGATCTCTTTTAAGGATGTGTATGACTGAAAGTTGAAATTCCAAACTAATATGCTACCTTTTAAAATTTATACTATAGATATAATACAATGTAAATAGGTTACGGTGCAAATTTCATCCATTTTGCTGTAATGGTTTGGAGGTGAGATCAAATTTGTTTATGTTTCTGTCACTAAAAAATTTCCTTGCAACTTAAAATTTTCGTCTGACATTTTAACCCTAAGTTTACAATACATCTAATTTTTTTTAAATTGCTCGAGCTGTCTCTGTGTCTGCTTTAGTTTAGGCTCCAAAAAATATTAAGGATATGAATGTGCTTTTTGTGGTAAAAAATATAATTTTTGTGTTTGAAAATTATAATTAGAAGAATTATCCAGGCTGAGAAGCCATGGTCTGCTGGAGTTTTCTGGTCCAGACGTTTCGTTCACGACTATGGTTAACATCTTCAGTGTCGTGGTCTAAGGTGAAGGTTTGGTCGCACTGAAATAGTGGCAGTATGTATACTCAGGCTGCTCTCATGCGACTGGTCCGGCTGGAGCTGCATGTGGAGGGAAAATCTGGCATCCGCTACTTGAGAACATCAAACAGGCTCACACCCAACGAGATCACCCGAACTAATCAGGAATCAAAAGCACCAGAATGGCTAACCCCCTCCCTCCACCACATGCCAGATCAATTGGGTGAGAGCAGCCTGAGTATAAATACTGCCCTCTTTCAGTGCAACCAAACCTTCACCAAGAAGACTTAGATGTTCACCGCGGTCGTGAACGAAATGTCTGGACGTGAAAACTCCAGCAGACCACGGCTTCTCAGCCTGGAAAATTCTTCTAGTTATAATTTGGACTCCGGCCGTGAAAGCTTACGACTACTAATGTTTGAAAATTGAAAACATATGCTAAAAACATGTTACAGTAAAAGGTAAGGCAAGTGTTTTTCATTGTATTTCTGTGAACATGTGTAGCATATTTTATTTGTGTAACAAAAAAAACTGCTCCAAAAGGAACATTTTATAGGAAGGAAAATGCTGAAAATATCAATAGTGAGAAAACAAGGAAAGATTTGAATGCATGGCTCACATTAAAATCCACCAGATTGGTAGGTTGGACCCTCAGTTTTCCTTTTCCCCTCCTCAGCTGCTGCCTTTTCTGTCCTTTTCTTCTTGCATTGCTGCTTTTCTTCTGCACAACTTTGTTACTTTGCATGATGCAAATGAGATCTCATTGAACTGAAGTTTTTCTTGCTGAGTGCAGTACAGACTCACCTCTAATGCTTTTTGGTAGCTCCAGTGTCTTAAGGCATTTAAAAATGGCTCCTGGTGGCCAATTATACCATTTCTAAATTATTTTATTAAATTCAAATAAAACAGTCAATTTTATGTGATTTTTCATGAAATTTCACTCATACCTACCCTTAATTCAGCAGACTAGGAGATGTGAATTGAAATGTAGAATATCACAAAAAATATCTGATGTGTTCCATTCACATGACTTTCTCTATCTTTCTCTTTCTTTTTACGAAAGATTATTCTTTTTATCTACATCATGTTAATTAAGATTAACATTAGCACAAATGGTCTTATTACTTAGCTCCTTATAGATAGAAGAGTAATAAGGAAATACACTAGGCTAAAGCAATAGTGAAGTCTTTTAAAATCTGTCGCATGCATTTATCATTGAAATTTGGTTCTCTTTCCTGGGCAAGGAGTAAAACAAAAGAGATGTGAACAGATCAGGACTTCCTGTATTAGAAAACTCTTAAGTATTTTAAAAATGTGGCCAATAACTGAAACAACAATCTTGAAAAAGTTAGTTCTAAAAAACAGCTGTGCATAAAATAATTGTGTGTTTTAACGAGATCTACATTTTAACTTTATATGTATCTCTTACAGTTTACCAGTTATACAGAACTCATCAATAATGAAGAGGATTTCAGAGGATATTCCCAAAAATGTCAGAGCATACCTTTTATTTGCCATGTATTAATCTTTAATCAGAATTGTTAAAGCCATTTTTTTTTAATTCGAACAATGTTCCATTAAAGGATAGTTTAAGATGGGATGGAGGGATTTTTCTGAAAATCATGTCACATCCTTGGAGCATACTGTACTTAAATACGAAGTTTGGTGTCTAACAGAGTTTTGATTTTGGAGTCATGCTATCCACACCCACACACCTACATTTTGCTAAAAATTCTTTTTTTTTTTATTCAGGGGATCTCAAAACATGCATTTCTGGTGGAATCTCAGTATGAAGTTTTTATGTGTAATACAATACTTCCTCTTTACAGTATGTGTAGAGAAAGTAATAGTATTCCAAAAAATGTATTTGTTTTCATGTCAGTTATATTACAGATTTCATTAAAATCTGTCGCATATTTTGTAAATATGGGTAGATACATTTTGAAAAATAAAACTTTTGAGTAATAAAGTGCAAAGTTAAGGTTCATATGAAGATGCTCATGATGATACAACAGTGGCTTCTGAGGTTAGAGGTGCAGCCAAGTTTGGACACTTTCTTCAATTTCAAGCAATTTTTGGAACATGCTATTTAAACATCAGAGAACAAGATGACAGGAAAATATAAAAATGCAAACACTGCCCTCTCTCCTTGTGGAGTCAATAAGACATAGGATATCATGTACCACTGTAGAGTACTCCACTACTATTGAAATAAACACCTGGCAACTGACAGGCAGGCATGAACTACTACTGAGATATTTGATCCCTTCAGATGTTCCTGAGGTAAATTGCCAAAGAAATAAATATTAAAGGGCACTATAGAAGTAGAGCACAGTAAAGCTTAGAATGCTAGTGGAATAACTCACCTATCAATTGAACTGCTAAACTTGAATGGAAGATATTTTGATATGTTTACGAATTCCTTTTTATTTTCTCTACCAAGTACTATGTTTGTACAAGAGATTTCACGGGAAATATATGTTTTGAGGACCCCTGAATAAAATATATATATGAGATCAGTTCAAAAACTATCGCGAATGTTGTGATTTTTCAAAAAGTATTTATTTATTCATGAATATCTATCTTGTCCCCTTGAAAGTAATCCCCACGAGATATTATACACTTGTGGCAACGTTTTTTCTAATTCTTGAAACACTTTAAAAAATTGTATTTTGTGATCTTGTTCAGCTCCTTCTTCAATGCCGCCTTTATCTCCTCAATCATGGTGTAGCGTTGTCCTTTCATGGGCCTCTTCAGTTTTGGGAACAAAAAAAAAGTAATAGGGGGCCAGGTCTGGGGAGTATGGTGGCTGCAGCATCATAAGTGTGTTGTTTTGGCCAAATCCCCATTAGAGAAGTTGCTGAGGACCTAAACATAACTATTCTATTTTTATCAATGATTTGGGCATGAGAAGAGTTGCTCAATTTCGACCAAAAACACCATCGCATTACATTGCTATGGAGCTGTTGAGCTCTGTCCGCAACGACCCAAATTTGCTCCAGAGGGTCATAACTGGTGGCGTATCATGGGTTTGTGGTTATGACGTGAATAAAAAAACCTCCTGGGCTGCTTCCTAAAGGACAAAATACCCACGGAGAAAAAATCAGGAGTATATGCCATTGATTGTCAAGACTGCAACAGGAAATACATTGGAAAGACATTAAGAAACTTTGAAACATGCAATAAAGAACACAGAAGACACATCAAGTCAAAACAGCCGGAAAAATCTGCAGTAGTACATCATTTTTTGGGAAACTCACCATGAAATAAATCCGAACATAAAACTATTGAAAGAACTTTCGAATCCGTTTCAATTATCAGCATGGGAAAAAATGTATATTCATAAATACCGCCACACATTGATGAATATGGAGTTCCCCCCTAAGGATTGTTTAACAAGTCTCATCGCCTGCCCAACAGATGTCACCACAACCAACACATCCACAACCTGGAATCCAAACCCAAGCAGTAGTGGTTCAACAGCTGAGGATGCGGGCAACGGTCTGCAAAACAATTGTCCTACTCAATAAAAGTAAGTGAAGTGTGTGTTAACAGTACCACTTTAATTAATTCAATTTGATTTTGCCTTCACTGTAAGCAGCTTCAAAATAATACATTTATAGGAATTTCAAAGTTCATCAATGTTGACTTATACCTTTTTCATAAAAATCTTTTCCCAAGTATCGAGTTCAGTTTGTCTTGTCACATGTTTTAGAAGATAAATATTTTCTTTGATATTGTGATTCAACTTCCAAAAATGGTTTGCCATCATAAACAGACTACTCAATGTTCCATTAAGTGAAATAGAAAACAATAGAGAATTAAAACAAATAGAATCAACGGCAGAGAAAAATGGTTTCAACATGTCCTGGTACACAAAAAACTACAAAGATTAAAAAAGAAAAAACAAATATCAGACAACCACTTTAACAGGGGATAAAAACAAGAAAAAGTTTAAAAAATTCACTTACCACCCGAAGTACATGAACAAATTTCAAAAGATCTTCCATGGTTACAACATAGTGCTAGCCCCACAAAATAGACATTGCATCAAAAACATAATAAAATCCAACAGATGCGATAAAACACCTTCAAGAAGAAAATCAGGAATCTACAAAATTGAATGTGAAGATTGTGAGAAAATATACATAGGACAAACCGGAAGGAACATCTCAGCCACGCAAAAGACAAGCACACAGAGAAATGAGCAGTAGCAAACCACTTTTGGAAGTTTAACCACAACATCAAAGAGAACTTCTATCTTCTAAAACAACTGAACTCGATACTTGGGAAAAGGTTTTTATGAAAAAATATGAGTCAACATTGATGAACGTTGAAATTCCTGCTGAATTCAACCCACTCTATAACTTCATCTGATATCCAGTGGGCGATCCTCAAGATCCTGGAGGCATCGATACAAATAAGACTGGCAGGTAGTTGAGAATGCAGACAAGTTCTGTGAAACATATGTACTACTATGTAAGTAAAAACAAGTGAAGTTTTAAAAGTGTTAAGTTTGACTCAATGTAATTTCCTAAAGCTATCTTTAGAAAACTTGAAGTATTTCTTAAGCACTGTTGCTCTTATCCACTGTCATTATGAAGAAACCATGAACTTGATTCATTCAGTTGCAGATGAGTTTCTGATGTGTTGTAATAATAATAAATATATGTTGGCTGTTATCTAATGTTGAGCAGTTGGCAGTGAAGCCATTCGCTCTCTTGCATTCCAGTATTTTGATGTCATCATGTCGACTCAAGGTTGGGAAGCGCGGTAGATAGTTTCTATCCATATCTTCTTTAAGTGTACAGAAAGGACACAGAGTTAAAGATATTTACAGGTAATTCTTTTTCACGCAACCCCAGCTTGTGATACATCTTTAATCCCAGAACAACATGAGAGTTATCTGACTTGGTTAGATAGATGCATAGTGTTTATTGCCTACAACTATTATAGTATAGCAACGTCATAATTTAAAAGCTACCAAGCTAAATCATAAAAATCATTTACAGAGTACAATGGATTAACCACCAATGTATGGCGAATAGTCCTTTTGAAAGTTGAAATAGGGAGCTGTCTCAATCTTTGGGGTAAAATATTATAAAGTTTAATGCAAACAACTACAAAGCTGTTTTGAATTTTCGTATGATTAAATTTGTTTATACATAAATTATGACAATTTCGTGTTGTATAATTATGAATATTTGAGCAAACTGTAAACTGCTAAAATTTTCTTTAACATACAACAGACAGTTCACTGCATACATTGATGCCAAAGTTAAGACAACTAAATCAATAAAAAGTGGTTTACAGTGCTCTTTTGGATGAACTCCACAAATTAATCTAACAGCCCTTTTTTTGTAATAAAAAGATCTTTGTTGCCAAGGAGTGATTCCCCCAAAGAAACAAACCATAATTAGCATGCGAATAAATATGAGCATTTAAAATTTAGTTGAGTAGATTTTGTAACACTACATCACTTACTTTTTTATTTCGGAAAACATGTTTCAGAAGCCATGTGCTTCCTTTGTCTATTCCTTTGGTCGACTGCCGGCATTGCTTGCTGTGGTGGTTGTCTCTGTCCCTGGTGGTGGTTTGATGAACCTCTGAATGAGTAGATTGCCTGGCAGGATTTCAAAATTGAAAACCCGGTTCTTGTTTTTCCAAATATATATGTTTTCCCAAACTTTTAATTCTGTCTTCCTTGTGATGTTTTTGAGGATTTTTGGGCTTCTATTTATAGTGTGTTTCTCTTTCCAAAAATGCCAAGCTACTGCAGATTTGTCTTCTTGTTTGAGTTTAATATTTCTGTGGTGTTCTTTTGCCCTTGTTTTTATATTTCTTTTGGTTTGGCCGATGTAGATTTTTTCACAGTCATTACAGCTGAACTGATATATTCCTGGTTTGTTTTCTTGTGGGATATCATCTTTTATTTTAGAATTTAAAATGTTTTTTATAGAGTAATTGTTTTTAGGGGCTAGAATGATGTTATGTCGTTTGAAGATCCTCTGGAATTTGTAGAAAGTTGTAGGGTGGTATGTAAACTTCTTGTATATCTTGTTTTGTTTCTGGTTTTGAGTGAGTGTGCTGACTTCTTTAATTCTCTTTCTATTTTTGGCCTTATTAACTTTTTTGTACACCAGTTCTGCCCGAAATCCATTCTCTGTAGCTATGTCCAATATTTTAGTAAGTTCACATTGGTATTCTGTTTTTCCCATTGGTACATTTACCAATCTGTGTGTAAGGCTGTTGAGTAAAGCATGCTGATGGGGAATGGGATTGTAACTCTTTTGTTTTATATAGCTGTTGGTGTGGGTAGGTTTTCTGTAGATGCCAAATGTAAGGTGATTATTAGTTTTTATGATTTTTAGGTCGAGGAATGGTAGTTGTCCATCACATTCCTTCTCCATTGTGAACTTTATAGACTTTTCTTGCATATTTAGGAGTTTTAGTGCATCTTCTAGGTGTCTTTCTGGGACTATTGCAAAGATGTCATCTACATAGTGGTACCATATTTTGAACATCCAGGGGAATGCCTTTTTAATCCTAGTTTCCATAGTGCTCATGAAGAGATCTGCTAATATTGGTGACAGCGGGCTGCCCATAGCTAAACCAGATGTTTGTTTGTAATATGATGTATTGTCGGACTTGTTCTGTTGTTTTCCCTATTGCAAGTAACCAGTTTTTGATGTGGGATTGTATGCTTGAAACAGAGCAGCAACATCAAAGGAAACTAATCACAGTCTCAAAGTCAGGAGCATAATACACCTTCATCAGCACATCCTTAGTGACACTATAGCTCAGGATAAATATGAGCATAATACACCTTCATCAGCACATCCTTAGTGACACTATAGCTCAGGATAAATATGAGCATAATACACCTTCATCAGCACATCCTTAGTGACACTATAGCTCAGGATTCTCAACATAAAAGTTCCTGTTGTGATTTTTTAAAAACATGATTAATATGCGTTGACCATTGAAATTCAGAATCAATATGAATACCTAAACCTTTTATGGAGCTTTGATACAAGTGCAACGCCTAGTATTATAGTTGTGCACAGCTAATGTTGAAACATTATTTCTAACATACAATAATATATGATAGATCTATTTTGGGTTAACTACTGTCAAACACTGCAGTCTAATAAATAACGGTTTACAATGACCTGTGATTATCCTAAGTGTTTTCTTTAACAATAAAATGTCATGTACATGTCCACTACTTCCCCATAACAAAATTCCTTAAGATATAATGCTTTGATAAAAAGCAAAATATCCTGATCTTACATAGTTATTTGAAATCCTAATCAAAATAAATAGCTCTAGAACACTTTGCTGTTATTACTTTTTCTATACACACTATGTACATAGTGTATAGAGAAGGCATTGTATTGCACCCAAAAATTCCATACCGAGATTTTAACGGAAATATATGTTTTGAGACCCCCTGAATCCAAAAGAAGCATTTTTAGAAAAATGTCTGCGTGTGTACCGGTGGGCAGCATAGCTCAAAAACGAAAAGACCATTCAAAACCCAAACTTGATATTAAAGTTTGCTATCTTCCAAGGATGCGGCACGAAGATTTTCAAAAAATCCCCCAGCCCCAGACTACCCCTTACATGCAAAAAATGTCGAAAATGTTGATTTTCTTAAAAATGGCTCTAATGATTTTGATTAAAATAGTGTATATTGAAGATATTTACCTGGCAAATAAAATGTATATCTTGAATTTTCTGGGAATAGCCTCTGAAGACCACTTTATTCTGGATGAATTTTACAGAATTTTGCATAACTGCTAAACCATAGGAGATGGATAAAAACTTACCACACTAAAAATGTAGAGCACGTTAAAGCACACAATTTATGTTATATACATTTCTTTTCGTGGAGTTGATCCTTTTTTAGATGTTCCTTGTTTTTGTTTTCAGATTTAAAAAACTTCTACTTTTCTCATACAAGAATTTGTCAACTCCTGTCCATAAAACAAAGGAACTTCAGTCACATAGCAACAAGCTTTTGACTACCACTTGAACCTATGGCACTCCCTTATTTCGCTTCTACTTACAAGGAAGCAAGTAATAAGAGTATTTCCACTAATTTCTGAATTAGCATGAAGTAAATAGAAGCATAAGCTTTTTAACAATAATTTGTTACAGAGATGTAGTCATGTGAATGGAACACATCAGATTTTTTTTTTTTATATATATATGGTTCCCAAGACAATTTACTATCAACAAGAATACCTAAACATTCGGTATATTTCTTAAACCAAAATACATTTCCTGAGTTTTACTTTCATTTAGCAGGAATCCCTAGGAAGCTTGAGAGAATATTTTGTACTAAGGTTTGAAGTGAATTTAGATCTGATTTGGTGTGCATGAAATGAATTGGTATATGGGCAGAAATCATTTCAGATCTAAGTTTAGGCATCTCCCCAGCATTTCCTAGTTATGGGACAGAAGAAAACCTCAGTAGGGAAGCATGGTCCTAGCAAGATTTGGACTGCAGACAGTGCCTTAATGACCTTGGTGGCTATGTCAGAAATCGACTGAGTTGCAGCACTTGCCAGAAATCAGTTAGACAACACTCAACAGACCTGGCATTATTTTTCTTCATAATTTAAATTAATGAATCTTTTATATAATTTTCAGGCAACTGCAGACATCTAACCTGTACAATAAATAAATATCTTTTACTTTAGTATCTATTTGCACTAAATATGTTAATACCCAACTTTATTACATAATTCCTACAAATTTCACAACAGAAAATCCCTATGGTGTTTTTTGAAATATTGCATTAAGTTCAATCACACCCATACAAAATAGGTTAAAAATTATATGTATAAAATTTCTGCTTATATACTCCTTTTTATATATGTTTATTTTATTCTTTGTATTTTACTTACTGCCTCACTAAAGGGCAGTCCCTACCTAGAGCAATATGCTCATTGGGACATTATATGTAAATAAAATAAGATTAAAAAAAAAAAAAAAAACCTAGCCTCTCCCCCAAATGTGTAACAAGTGATCATCTGGAACTTGCATTGTCTGTGTTTAGTATTGACATCATACCTAGGTACTATGAAAACATAGTATAATTATAACAACTTATTTTGTCCCATATGAAACTGTAGGGACATTGAAACATGATTTATATTAAGAAAAACATGAAATATATATAGGTATACAACTTTAATTTGTATATTTATTAAGTTCGTTAAAACTTAAAAATCAATACACAGAAAGCATATCTGTTTTTAGGAACGTGGTTGAGAAAAGTTCCCAACCCATTTTTATATAAAATGTCGACAACTATGTGAACTATGGTAGCAACCATAATAGATGAGTAAAGACTAAAAATCTACAATTATTACGATGACTATGTAACCTAAGCCTTCTGCACCCATCAAAATTAGTGCATATTAGGATGTGTCTAAAGCTTTTAAAAGCAAATTATGTATCCGAAAATGTAATATAGATAGGTATTTATTTTATTCTTCGGGCTCATGAGGTACTGAACGATATATTTCAAGAATTAATTTGTGCTAAATTATCTGCAAGTTGTAATGTACCTTTAAATAGGCAATAATTTTACTGTAAAAATCCTTTACGTAATGTAAGTTATCACTAAATGAACCGAATCAATTCGTTTAGTATATCAATTTAATTTGTATTATTAATTTTAAATGTTAGTATCATTTAAATTATATCAATTATCCGCCTTTCTAAATTAGTTCAATTTCGAATATATTCTTTGTTTTAATTTTCGTTTAGTGAAACTTTGGGTAGGTCATGGTCAAGAGCATCTCCTGGTGTTGGCGCAGCCGTTTGTCAATTGTCGCCAATAGTTTCTATACTCGCCGCAACTTGTAGATGTCACTAACATAGTTCGCCACAATATGGCCGTTTGTTATGGGGCTGGTGAATCGTCTAAGGTTTAGTGATATGATTTGGTGTTATAATCAGCGGGATCCTGGCACCTAACACACATTAACCTCAAAATTTGCCAGTTGCAAAGAACAGGACTCGTCAAGTCTAATGGGTGCTAAAGCAAGTACGGCAAATGGTGGAGGTACTAGTCCTCGAGCTCGAACTTTTTCCACGAGCAGTAGCTCCGATGTTGTTGCAGGAGGTACAGGATTCAGTCTTCTCCGTGCGATTCCCGGCACAGTGTCTAGTGACAGACAAAGAGCACGATCTCTATCTAGTGTACCAGACAGTCACTCCAGTCACGAAGCAATAGGAATACCAAATGCGAATGTGGGAGCATATGACATATCCGAATCTCCAGAAACTGACAGCAGCTCGCCAGAAGATCACGTTCTGGACAGTTCATTAGCAGCCAATATCAGCCTTGGAAGGGTATACACTGCTCATTCTCTACCATCGCATATATGGTCTTTAAATGGTAAGTCAAGAAGAAAAATTACTTTTGGCTAGATTGACGTCATTGTATTTTTATAGCCTTCTAAGAATTTTGACAATGCGGTTAAAGTGTCAAGTCGTCAAATAGGGTTATAATGGCTATTCATTATGCAATTGTTTTTTATTGCTGGCTGTCACCTGATAGTGTTGTTCAGCGGTCGTGACCTTGGCGGTAAACTGCTCACTCGAAAGATCGCGTGAATATAGTTAGTCTTTTGTTGAAGCATGACAATGTCTCATTGACATAATGCCCTTGTGTAAGATAAGAGTGCACTTAGCTTACATAACGTCTTGTAGTAAAATGTACGGTAAGTTAGGAAAGTGTTAATATTGTTTATAGCGGTGATGTCATTGTGTGACATGTGTTAGGGGTGCGAGAGAAGGGGAAGTTAAATGTGGTTAATTGACGGGAGTGCAAAGCCAAACAGGGCCTCGTCAGCTGGAACTCTGCTCCCTCAACACAGACTGTAAAAACTAGGCTCCAGAATCCAGACGACGGATCGATGTACCCACGTGATTCGAGAAGGCATTGCCACACGATGCAAGGTGTGACGTCATGTTGTTGCCTTAACGTTTACATCGAAAGTGCACCAAATGCAGATTCGTTTGATTGCGTAATAATGGCATAACACTATTTTCTAAGTTTCAGGACTAAGTAACGTTGCAGAATTTGTGTCCAAAACTGAAAATGTAACTGTAAATTTATAATTTATTAAGAATGTTTAAATTGCATTGTGTTTTTGTGCAAATAAATTTCATCCCTTGTCTTCTTTTATTCGGTTAGTGTAGATGCTATTAATGCTTGTGCATTCCTTACAGCGTTTTACTTTACAAGTATAGCACGCATCGTTCTTTTCTATGTATGGATTAGAAGGCGGCATTTGATTTCAATTTTCCTGCCGCTATTACTAATGTATGACGTTTCTAGTTTTAGTTTCTCTACACGTACTATATACATAGTGTACAGAGAAAGCATTACACTCCACCCAAAAATTCAAAAATTTCACCGGAAATATATGTTTTAGGGTTCCCTTTATCTAAAAAAATGTGTGTTCCATTCACATGACTTTCTCTACATCTCAGCAACAAATGATGCCTCTATTTACTTCATGCTAATCGAGAAAAAATTAGCCGAAAGTCTCATTACTTGTTTCCTTGTAAGTAGAAGCGAAATAAGGGAGTACCATAGGGAAAAGCTTGTTGCTATGTGACTAAACAGTTCACCCTGAAGACGAGGAAGATGCACTTCTTCGAAACGTTGGTGTCAAGCCAAGTTATTACCTGGCTAGAAGCCCGAGAAGATTTTGAATTAAATTTTCTTTGTTTGTATGGACAGGAGTTCACAAATTCCTGTATTATTTTCAAAGCTGAAACTAAAAACAAGAAATATCTTAAAAACGATCAACTCTACGAAAAAAAGTACATAACATAAATTGTGTGTTTTAAAGTTCTCTACATTTTATGTCGACTTTTTTCGAAAATTTTTATTTTCTCAAAAATGGCTAACGATTTTGATTAAAGTATGGTATATTAAAGATATTTACCTGACAAATAAAATGTATATTTTGAATATTCTGGGAATAGCCTCTGAAGATTACTTTATTCTGGATGATTTTTACGGAATTTTGAATAACTGTTAAACCGTAAGAGATGGACAAACACTTACTATACGAAAAATGTAGAGCACGTTAAAATACACAATTTATGTTATATACAATTTTGACATTTTTTGTTTTTGGTTTCTGCTTTGAAAAACTTATACTTTTCTCATACAGGAATTTGCCCACTGCTGTCCATACATACAAACAAAGGAACTTCAGTCACATAGCAACCAGCTTTTGACTATCACTTTAACCTATGGTACTCCCTTATTTCGCTTCTACTTACAAGGAAGCAAGCAATAAGACTATTTCTAATAATTTTTTCTCGATTAGCATGAAGTAAATAGAAAAATAAGCTTTTTAAGAATAATTTGTTGCAGAGAGGTAGAGAAAGTCATGTGAATGGCACACATTTTTTTTTTTTTTTTTTCTCAATTAGAGAGAAACAATCCGCACAATGGGTACCTCGTAAAGCAAGAAGTTTCCACGAGCATACATTCCAAATGATTCGTATTTAGCCATTGTACACTACTCCCACCAAATAATGAATTGTGTTGCATTTGACATGTGCTGAAGTATTTCAGTTTGTGCTACAAAGAGACAGATTCAACAGGAAGCAGTGTTTTTTTACAATTACTAATATACTGAAAGTTATAGGGTTATAATCTGGAAAATGCCACAATTCATTTAAGAAACGGTTCACGTTGTAAAAAAAACGAGTAAACGGTGCACTATTTTCCGACTTTTTACTTTCTCTACACGTACTATGTAGACAGTGTATAGAGAAGGTAATGTATTGCACCCAAAAATTCGATACCGAGATTTCATCGGAAATAGACGTTTTAGGGTCAGCTGTATCCAAATTAAGCATTTCTAGAAAAAGATCCGTGCTTGTCCGTGTGTCTGCGAACACGATAACTCAAAAACGAAAATTCGTTTAAATACCAAACTTGCCATTTGAGTTCAGATCTTCCAAGAATGCGACACAAAGATTTTCCGTATATTAAAGATATTTACATCCCAAATAAAATGCATATCTTGAATAGTTTCTAAAGACCTGTTCGTTCTGGATAATTTTTCCTGAAGTTTGCATAACCAATAAACCGTAGGAAACAGACAGAAACTACCATACAAAAAATGTCATCTCGTTAAAACACACAATTTGTCATGTGTATTTTTTGTTGTAGAGTTGACCGTTTCCAAGATATTCCTTATTTCAATTTTGAAATACTTATACTTTCCTCAGACAGGAAGTCTCTAGTTATTCTTTTGTTCTCCTCCTGGCCAAGCAAAGCGCGAATTTCAATGATAATCGCATAACGATAGTTTTTAAAATATTTGACTATCACTTTAGCATAGTACATTCCTTTAGTTGCCTTCTACTTATAAGGAACTAAGTAATAAGAACATTCTGCTAATGATTATCTCGATTAGCATGGTGCAGAAGGAAGAATAATCGGTAAAGCTATACGATGGTTTCACCACACATACGGACATACACACACACACACACACACACCCACCCACACATGCACACGCTCCCACACCCACACACGCTCCCACACCCACACACGCTCGCACACCCACACACGCTCACACACACCCACCCACACACGCTCACACACACACGCTCCCACACCCACACACGCTCACACGCACACACGCTCCCACACACACACGCTCACACACACACACACACGCTCCCACACACACGCTCCCACACACCCACACACGCTCACAAACACCCACGCTCACACCCACACACGCTCACACACCCACCCACACACGCTCACACACCCACACACACCCACACACGCTCACACCCACACACACCCACACACGTTCACACCCACACACGCTCACATACCCACCCACACACCCGCTCACACACACACACACAGAGGATATTTTTCTAAAAATGCTGTTTTTGGATCCAGGGGGTCCCAAAACATATATTTCCGGTGAAATCTCGGTATGCCATACAATACCTTCTCTATACACTATGTACTTAGTACGTGTAGAGAAAGTAAAAGTGCCCACATATAGAAGTAGCCAAGTGGTGGAATCATCCTATACTAATAATGGGTATTTTTTTGTAAGAAGTTTATAGAACAGTTGGAGAAAGTGATGGGTGTAAGAAATGAGGTTTTTCTGGTGCCTGACCGGCCTAGGTGGGGTGGATTAATGACGGTGGAAACCCTATCACTCATGCAGTATCAGGTGTAATTGTGTCGTTACTAGTTGTACTTGACTTTGACAGTGAAATGTGGATATCTTTCACCGTTCTCACTTTGCTTGTTTTCGTATTGTTCCAAGCGGTGTTTGGAAACAAGGATTCTAATTTCATGTTTAATCTCTGCCAGGTTTTGAGAATTTTCAACTGCCGTGTGAAATATATTGCTCTCTCTTTCTACTTACCATATTTCAGCAAATACACAATGGTGACTCAGGGCTGCTGTTTACATAGTATTTGTAATGTCATTTGTTTGGGTGCACATAACTTGAAACCAACTTCTCAAGAATTCCTATGCCTGCTTTTACTTTCTCTACAGGTACTATGTACATGGTATATAGAGAACATATTGCATTCCACCCAAAAATTCGATACTGAGATTTCACCGGAAATACACGTATTAGGGTCCCCTGTATCAAAAAAAGTTTTCAGAAAAAGGTCCGTGTGCGTGCGTGCGTCTGTGAACACGAAAACTCAAAAACGAAGAGTCGGTAAAACACCAAACTTGGTATTTAAGTTTAGTACCTTCCGGGGATATGTTTTGGGAAAAATCCCTCCACCTCAAACTATCCTTTACATGGAAAAATCTCCAAAATTTAAATTTTCTCAAAAATGGCTCAACGATTTTGATTAAAATGCCGTATATTAAAGATATTTATATGGCAAATAAAAATGTATATCTTGAACTTTCTGGGGTAAGCCTCTAAAGCCCTCTTTATTCTGATTGAATATTGCGTAACTGGAAAACCGTAAGAGATAGACAAAAACTTGCTGCAAAAAATGTAGATCACTTTAAAACACACAATTTCTCACATATATATTTTTTTCCGTTGAATTGACCATTTCTGAGATATTCCTTGTTATTTGTTTCAGATTTAAAATACTAAAACTTTTCTTCACTCTGAAAATGACCCTGCATAGAAGCTGATTTATCCACAGGGCAACCAGCTTTTAAAATATATGCCTATCGTTTTAGCCTAGTGTATTCTGTTATTTTCCTTCTACTTATAGGAAGCAAATGATTAAGACAATTTCTGCGAAAGTTTATCTCGATTATTGTAAAGTAGATAGAAGAATATGTTTTTAAGCAATAATTTACTGTAGCGATGTAGAGAAAGTCATGTGAATGGAACACATCAGATTTTTACTTTCTGTACAAGTGCTAAGTACATAGTGTATAGGGGAGGTAGTGTATTGTACCCCAAAATTCCATACCGAGATTTCCCCGAAAATATGTTTTGTTATCCCCTGAATCAAAAAAAAAAAACAACAAAAAAACAACACATTTTTAGAAAAAATGCCTGCGTATGTGGGTGGGTGTGGCATAGCCCAAAAACGAAAAGTCCGTTAAATAATAAGCTTGGTATTTAAGCTCAGTGTCTTCTAAGGTTGCGACAAGATTTTCAAGAAAATCTCCAACTACCCTTTACATTAAAACATTTTGAGAATTTTTATTTTCTGAAAGTGACAACAGTTTTAATTAAAATATCGTATATTAAATATATTTACATGACAAATAAAATGTATATCTTGAGTTTTCTGGAAATAGCCTCTCAAGATATCTCTATTCTGAATGAATTTTGCGGAATTTTCCATAACCGGTAAACTGTAAGAGGTAGACAAACACTTATTTCACAAAACATGTAGAGCTGCTTAAAACACCCAAATTTATGTTATATACATAATTTTCATGGGGTTGGCCAGTTTTTAGATATTCCTTGTTATTGATTTCAACTTTAAAATACTTATATTTTTCTCATACGGTAATTTGTCAACTGGCCTTACAAACAAAGGAACTTCATTCACATAGCAACCAGCTTTTAAATATTTGACTATCGCTTTAGCCTGTGGTATTCCCTTATTTCCCTTCTACTTTTAAGGAAGGAAGTAAGTAATAAGATCATTTCTGCTATTTTTTTTTTCGATAAGCATGAAGTAAATAGAAGGATAAACTTTTTAACAATAATTTGTTGCAGAGATATATAGAAAGCCGTGTGAATGGAACAATCAGATTTTTGGAAAAAGGTCCTTGTGTGTCTGTGGACAACATAGCTAAAAAAGGAAGAGACCGTTGAATACCAAACTTGGTATTTAAGTTTGGTATCTTCCCGTGATGCGACACGAAGATTTTCAAGAAATTCCCCCCAACCCCAACTACCCTTTGTATGGAACTTTTTTCGAAAAGTTTGATGTTCTCAAAAATGACTCTAACGATTTTGATTAAAATATCGTATATTAAAGATATTTACCTGACAAATAAAATGTATATCTTGAAATTTCTGGAAATAGCCTCTGAAGCCTATTTTATTTTGGATGAATTTTGTGGAATTTGTATAACAGTAGTAGGTAGCCTCGTGTGAGATACGAGAGTCGGCTGATAAGTCCCGGGCCTCTCACAGACATGGCGCCACTAGGCCAGTTAGACGGTAGTTTAACTCTAGACTAGCTTGTTTTCATAGGTACGGGTCAATAGGTTGTTTAGCTTTCCAATGGCAGCATTTTACACAAGACAACTTTAGAGTTTTCACGAAAATGGAGAATTTGGAAAAACGAGCAATGATTAAATACTTCCATTTGAAAGGCTTAACGCATAAAGAAATCAAGGAGGAAATGGGCAGTACATTGAAAGACTCTGCCCCTTCATAAAAAGGTGGGGTGCACAGTTTAAAATGGGACGTACGAGCACTAGTGATGAGTAGAGCCCGGATTTTTATGTAATATGAAGGTGCGAACTATGTAAAATAATGTAATATTCTAAGTGCTAAGATTACCACCTCAAATCTAAATGCAGACTGCAAATTACCCAGAATTTTGTAATTTGATGGGTCTGTAAGAACATAAATTAATTACAATGAGTTAAAATTTAAAGACTAAATATAGAATTAATTATAGTTTTGTTTTACGCAGAATTTACCTAAAATTTATTTTCAAGTAGGTAATTGCGAAACAAGAAATATGTGTTTTGGGTTATATTTATTAAAATTACTCGTTTCACATACTTATTTTACTTAAATTTTAGACGGTAAAGCAGTGTTGAAATACTGTACCAATTTATCAGTGAGTGAAACAATCAATTCAAAATAATTAAATTGTATAATGAGAATGCATTTTCAGTTTTCTCTCTCTTGACATACAATGAACTACCAGGCATTTTCATTTTGAATCTTTTGCTTCTTTCAACGTACAGTGAATAGCCACATACTTTTCCATATTTACAGGGGTCATTGTTTGTCTCCTATTGGATAAATGTTCTTACAAGCAGAGAAGCTTCTCTCCACGTCACACGAAGTAACAGGAGCATATTTTAGCATAGGAATCTGATTGGCAGAGAAATGTTTTGGTAAATCGACACTGTCACCATTTAGCACTTGAGACACGGACACAAGCCTAGAGTACCCTGGGTTCCTGTTCAGCTCAGCCTACCTTCCTTCCTATATCTCCTGCAACTATATTAAGCTTCTGTGATGCTCGTTCCATTAAATCCATAGATTCGTGAAGAAGGGAGCCTGCTACTTGATGGTGCTAGGCAACCAGCCCAAGTTACTTTTGAGTTAAGCACAGGAGCTTGCCACTTTCGGATTTTTAAAGATGTCCTGAGATTCACTACTTCTGAAGAGAACATGTTCACCACTGACTGCACCCCTTCAAAATGTTCACAATAGAAGTTCACAGGTTCTAACCACGGACCCCATCTTGTAATTACTGGCTCAGGAGGCAAAGGGACATGTTGGAGATGATTGTTATAGCACTGAATTGTGTGCGGTGCTTTCACAAAGACCTTTTTGTTGCCGATATCAACTTATTCACACAGGGAAAGTGACTTCTTCAGCAACCGCTGCAATGCATGGGCTGAAGTGAAGTACATTTGGGTAGAAAACCTTAAGAGCAGTAGCAGTTTTAATCATGTACGCTGCGGCATCTGAATACATAATTAAAACTTTTTCCTCACACACACCCTCTGGCCACAGAATCTTCATCAATCTTGCAATTGTAGAATGATTTGTTTGTTCTAACACCTTGCAACAGATTAGAAATGGTTTTGCTGGACTTTCGGAATCTAGTTTTCCTGCTACTAAAGTTGCTATGTACCGAGCCATGTCATCGACGGCAGGAGTCTCCAACTCCATTCCGTATATGAGCAACTGCTTCTTCATAACACACGTGTTTCCTCAGAGTAGATTCGTCAGGAATAACCCTCTTGCAATATTTTCTGGAAAGGAGCGAAATTGAGGAATTTGAAGTTTATGCCGCGGAATATTAGCTGCAACCATTGCAGTGCACAGGTCTTTAAAAGAGATCATTTCCAGACGGTTCCTGTTGCGTTTGTGTCAACAGAACTTGCTTTCTAGGAGACTGTGGGTGTTTGTTGCGTATGTGAAGAGCACTCTTGATACGTTGTTCCAATTGAGATTTCATGGAACAGTCAATTCTTTTACCGCATGCTTGACACATTGTTTATCCGTCGGTTGTAAAGGCGCTATCTAATTTCACCCACGAGTTCAACTTGCAATTGGTGCCATTTTACTAAGACTTACAAGAAACTAACAGCAGTATATGTTGACGGTTGTCCAGCGGCTCACTTTGTTTCCTCGCAGCTATTATATTACAAGATGCCGACTACCGCGACAGCGCTACGAGAAACGTGACCCTGGAGGTCAACATTGTCGAGCGGCACCTGCTTTGACATAAACGGACAACGATCAGAACGAGGCGAGGCGGTTATTATCGCTTACTTAATTTAATTTGCATCCCATTTCGCAGATTGATTTTTGTTGCTTTCAGCAAAACTTGTGAAAACAGTAGTTTATAGTGTGACTGCAAAATTTTTTAAGAAATAATAAAATTGTAACGAAACCCAGAAAATATGCACGTTTTATGTAACTTTGTGAAAATATGTAGAAATGTGCAAAATATGTCAAACATTTGTAAGGGAGTCCCAAATGACGTAATTCGCCAACATTTTTATTTCGCATTGAAATATTATGCAGTATTTTAAAATATGTAATTACATAAAAATCCGGGCTCTAGTGATGAGCCTCGCTCTGGACGCCCTGTAGAAGTGACAACTGCAAAGATCATTGAAAAAATTCATCGTTTATTACTGGAAGACCGCAGATTAAAGTTGTTTGAGATAGCAGAGTCTGTAAACATATCAAAAGAACGTGCAGGTAATATTTTAAGTAATGTTTTAGGCTTTCACAAGGTCTGTGGAAGATGTGTGCCGCGTTTGTTGACACCTGATCAAAAGTTGCAAAGAAAAACTTTCTGTTAACAATGTACCGTAAAAATCCCAGCGAATTTTTGAGACTGCTTATTACCATGGATGAAACTTGGATACATCACTACACTCCAGAAAGTAAATCACAGTCAAAACAGTGGATTGCGTCAGGTGAACCAACTCCAAATTTTGTCAGCTAACAAGGCTATGGCGAGTGTTTTCTGGGATGCACAGGGAATTATTTTCGTCGATTACTTGGAAAAGGGTAAAAGTATCACTGGTGACTAGTACGCAAGCTTACTGCAACGTTTGAGTGATGAGTGAAAAGAAAAAGACCTCATTTGGCAAATAAAAAAAAAATCTTGTTTCATCACGACAATGCTCCAGCCCATCGTTCCGTTATTGCAGTGGGGAAAATGTGCGAATTAAAGTCCGAATTGCTTGAACATCCACCCTATTCGCCAGATCTAGCACCCAGTGACTACAACTGTTCCCAAACCTGAAAAAATTTCTTGGAGGACGAAGATTTCACAGCAACGAGGAGGTCATTGATGTGGTAAACAGCTATTTTGAGGACCTTGATAAATCGCACTACAGAGATGGTTTAATTCAATTATAACACCGATATGAAAAATGTATTAGCTTTCTGGAGATTATGTTGAGAAATAAAGAACAAAAAATTAAATTCTGTTTTTATTGAGAGGCTTGGGACTTATTAGCCAACCCTGTCTCATATTGGCAGACCTTTGGAAGAACTGTCAATTAAAAATTACCCATTATTTTATTTGAAAATTGAGTTAGGGATTTTAAAAATGTTTTCTTTTACAATGGAATGCAGAAGTTTTAAAACTGCGGTTTTCTATGTTTCTGTCAGTTTATAGGTCTTCATAAATTATTACATTGAAAAAGTATCCGATGTTTGGTCCCTTTCTCCTACTGTAAGCATTTGCTTCCTCATACACGCCGCTTGCCAGACAACATGATATAAGGCTACAACTTTGCTCAGCACTCACCTGTGTAGACCAGACGCTAACACAGGGATCATCAACTTTGAGTAAAGCGGAACAATTTGGTCATTGAAGCACGTTTTGTGTCTTGTGATTCTACACACTCGCAACATCTGTCAATCTGATGTGTTCTATTCACATGACTTTCATTACATCTTCGCAACAAATTATTATATTTACTTCATCTAATCGAGAAAAACTTAGCAGAAATAATCTTATACTTGCTTCCTTGTAAGTAGAAGCGAAATAACGGACTACCATATGTTAAAGTGGTAGTTAAAAGCGGGTTACTATGTGACTGAAGTTCCTTTGTTAGTCTGGACAGGAATTGGCAAATTCCCGTACGAGAAAAATATAAGCTTTTCAAAGCTGAAACTAAAAACAAGGAATATCTCAAAAACTACCAACTCCACGAAAAAAATGTATATAACATAAATTGTGTGTTTTAATGTGCTCTACATTTTTTGTGTGGTAAGTTTTTATCCATCTCTTACGGTTTAGCAAGCATACAAAATTCCGTAAAATTCATCCAGAATAAACTAGTCTCCAAAGCCTATTCACAGAAAATTCAAGATATACATTTTATTTGTCAGGTAAATATCTTTAATATAATAATAATAATAATAGTAATTCCATGGCACGACAGCTCACGGGGAACCTGGGCCTGCCGCCCGGCCGCTGCGTCCCCCATCTCGGTCCACTACAGACGTCATGGATGGGGTTCAGTATTGGAGGGTGAGACGTGGTCAACGCCTCGAGCCCCCCCGGCCGGTTAATGCGGTCCTCATGAGCTGGAGCCGCTACTTCTCAATCAAGTAGCTCCTCAATTGGCCCCCCAGGGACCTTACGAGGCTGAGTGCACCCCGGGCCAGGTCTCCCAGCGGGGGAAAAATCTCCACGCCGGTACTGGGGATCGAACCCAGGTCTCCCGCTTGGTAAGCAGCTGCGCTACCACCGCGCTAAAGAGACGACCTTATCTTTAATATACGATATTTTATTCAAAATCGTTGGAGCCATTTTTGAGAAAATTAAAATTTTTGAAAAAAGTTCCATGTAAAGGGTAGTTTGGGGGTGCGGGAATTTTTCTCAAAATCTTCGTGTCGCATCCCTGGAAGATACTAAACTTAAATACCAAGTTTGGTACTTCACCGACTTTTCGTTTTTGAGTTATGTTCACACTCACACGGACTTTTATCTGAAAATGCTTTTTTTTTTTTTTTATACAGGGCACCCTAAAACATATATGAAGTCTCGTATCGAATTTTTGAATGGAGTGCAATACTTTCTCTATACACTATGTACATGTACGTGTAGAGAAAGTAAAAGGACAATGGAAGGGGAGAGATCTCTAGTTGAAGGAATATTTGGACGGTCTCAGAGTAAAAGACAATAAATCATTTTCATCCTTTTTACAGGAGAGCAAAGATTTTTGAAAATCTAGTATACTGTTTTCAGTTATTCACTTTTACGCAGAGATGCACATTACAAAATACTTGAATTTATTGAAAGGGGGAAAATTGATAAAAATGACTTATTCCTCTTTACCCTGTGACCATTCATTTAATGCTATCACAATTTTTGGCCTGTCAGAAGTTATTATTGACAAATTGGTATTATTACAGTAAACATCGCGGCAAAGTTATAACTTTGTTCCAATTTCTTGGTCTAAAACTGAATATATGTATGTACGAGGCAGTCATATATAGGATGCATGCGCGCACGCACACAACAAACCCACACATATGTTTGGGAAAAGCTTAGTATCATTTTTAAGTGCACACCAAAGAAAGAAAAAAAAAAAAAAACCAAAAATGGGGATGACAAGTATTAGAGATTATCCCAAAGATTATAATGACTTTCACTATTCTCGAGGTTCGAGTATCATAAGCACATAATTTGATAGTAATTATTTCTCGCGATAATTGCCACATGGGCGAATTAGCAAGAGATTTCCTATAAACCGGAGTAGGTTGCAAATTTTGTCTGCGAATTTCCCTTTTCTTGTTTTTGCTTTTGCTATACGAGAAACTACAACCAAACACCACACATGTATTTACCATTAAAACACTGGTTTAAAACTTGGTGTAAATTTCCTGCCTAAATAAACATTTAACACCAGGAAATCACTTAAAAAGTATTGAAACATTTGCTTTTCCTTATTTTTTTCTTCTGCTATACGAGAAACTACACACGTATTCACCATTATACTGGCTTATAACCTACAGTGCAAATGAACTGCTTAATTGACATTTAGCACCGCAAAATGTTATTTTTGGGTGCACATTTAACACACAATAGTCTCAAATATGGCGGCTTGACAAAAACAACCTTCACCAAGCACAATGCGTTAGGATAGGGCATTTCCTATCTATTCTCTCTACAGGATGTTAATAAACCACACCGAAATCATTTGCGAGTTTGTGCACGTGACTGATATACGTAATTTGAGATCGGCGATGTATGGACCCCGGATAAACATAACGTTAAACGTGTGGGTATCAGGTGCTGATAAGTCAGTGTTAAAGCAAAGCAGGTTGAAAAAAACGTCTTTAAAACTGCTGCCCGAGTATAGAATATAGATTTTTAGCAGCTCGTTACTAGCGTTCTCAAGATTTAATGCCTCAAACATCTGTAAAATCACTTGACAGTGCGACTCTGAGCATTCATTAACTACGTTCTTGAGTTATTGTAGCCTACCCTGGAGGCGTTTTATCAAATGCTCTGGTGACTTATGTGTAACGCGGGAAGATGCTATCCCAAAGGCCATCAGTTCGATTCCTGCTATAGAGTAAATGTTTTTTATTATTATTAATAATAATAATAATAATATCATTATTGTTATCATCATTCCGACGAAGTGCCGCGATACGTGGCGTACTGGCACTTCAGAAACTTATAGCCGTTATTTCGAAATTTCAATAAACAGGCCATAAGTCTCCTATCTCAAATTACTTATGTAAGTAATCTACATATTCTGTGAAAATATTTCGGTATAGTTCATTAACATGCTGTATATCTTGAATTTGCTCAATGATTCTGCGAATCGCCTCTGTGCACTGCGTGACCAACTGCGCAGAAAGCAAGAACAGACAATTCCTTTAGTGCTGTGGCAGTATGGATAATTTTGCGTTTGAAATATGAAATCCACCGTTCATAGGTTAATAGGTTCATATTTGGTAGAACAGTTATTCTATTATGCTTTCTGCATTAGTATTTATACTTACGAATTGACCATATACAATGGTCGGCTGATAAGTCCTGGGCCTCTCAATGAAAACAGCATTTAAAACAAATTGCTTTATTTCTCAACATAGTCTCCAGAGAGGTTAATACTTTGTCATATCCGTGTTCTAATTTAATTAAACCATCTCTGTAGTGATATTTATCAAGGTGCTCAAAATAGCTGTTTACCTCATCAATGACCTCCTCGTTGCTGTGAAATCTTCGTCCTCCAAGACATTTTTTGAGGTTAGGGAACAGGTGGTAGTCACTGAATGCTAGATCTGGCGAATAAGGTGGATGTTCTAGCAATTCCAACTTTAATTCGCACATTTTTCACATTTTTGGAGGTTTGGGAACAGGTGGTAGTCATTGGTTGCTAGATCTGGCGAATAGAGTGGATGTTCAAGCAATTCGCACTTTAATTCGCGCATTTTTCACATTTTTTGAGGTTAGGGAACAGGTGGTAGTCACTGGGTGCTAGATCTGGCGAATAAAGTGGATGTTCAAGCAATTCCAACTTTAATTCGCACATTTTTCACATTTTTTGAGGTTTGGGAACATGTGGTAGTCATTGGGTGCTAGATCTGGCGAATAGAGTGGGTGTTCAAGCAATTCGCACTTTAATTCGCACATTTTTCACATTTTTTGAGGTTTGGGAACAGGTGGTAGTCACTGGGTGCTAGATCTGGCGAATAGAGTGGATGTTCAAGCAATTCGCACTTTAATTCGCACATTTTTCACATGTTTTGAGGTTTGGGAACAGGTGGTAGTCACAGGGTGCTAGATCTGGCGAATAAGGTGGATGTTCAAGCAATTCCAACTTTAATTCGCACATTTTTTGAGTTTTGGGAACAGGTGGTAGGCACGGGGTGCTAGATCTGGCGCATAGAGTGGATGTTCAAGCAATTCCAACTTTAGTTCCCACATTTTTTGAGGTTTGGGAACAGGTGGTAGTCACAGGGTGCTAGATCTGGCGAATAGAGTGGATGTTCAAGCAATTCCAACTTTAATTCGCACATTTTTCACATGTTTTGAGGTTTGGGAACAGATGGTAGTCACAGGGTGCTAGATCTGGCGAATAAGGTGGATGTTCAAGCAATTCCAACTTTAATTCGCACATTTTTCACATGTTTTGAGTTTTGGGAACAGGTGGTAGGCACAGGGTGCTAGATCTGGCGAATAGAGTGGATGTTCAAGCAATTCCAACTTTAATTCGCACATTTTTCACATTTTTTGAGGTTTGGGAACAGGTGGTAGTCACAGGGTGCTAGATCTGGTGAATAGAGTGGATGTTCAAGCAATTCCAACTTTAGTTCCCACATTTTTTGAGGTTTGGGAACAGGTGGTAGTCACAGGGTGCTAGAGATCTGGCGAATAGAGTGGATGTTCAAGCAGTTCCAACTTTAATTCCCACATTTTTCACATTTTTTGAGGTTTGGGAACAGGTGGTAGTCACTGGGTGCTAGATCTGGCGAATAGAGTGGATGTTAAAGCAATTTCAACTTTAATTCCCACATTTTTCACATTTTTTGAGGTTTGGGAACATGTGGTAGTCATTGGGTGCTAGATCTGGCGAATAGAGTGGATGTTCAAGCAATTCCAACTTTAATTCGCACATTTTTCACATGTTTTGAGGTTTGGGAACAGGTGGTAGTCACAGGGTGCTAGATCTGGCGAATAAGGTGGATGTTCAAGCAATTCCAACTTTAATTCGCACATTTTTTGAGTTTTGGGAACAGGTGTTAGGCACAGGGTGCTAGATCTGGCGAATAGAGTGGATGTTCAAGCAATTCCAACTTTAGTTCCCACATTTTTTGAGGTTTGGGAACAGGTGGTAGTCACAGGGTGCTAGATCTGGCGAATAGAGTGGATGTTCAAGCAATTCCAACTTTAATTCGCACATTTTTCACATTTTTTGAGGTTTGGGAACAGGTGGTAGTCACAGGGTGCTAGATCTGGCGAATAAGGTGGATGTTCAAGCAATTCGCACATTTTTCACATTTAAATGACCGAACGATGAGCCGGAGCACTGTCGTGATGAAAATGATTTTTTTGCCAAATGAGATCTTTTTCTTTTCATCTCATCACTCAAACTTTGCACTCGCCATAACCTGCTAGCTGACAAATTGATTTTGCCTTTTTTGGAATTGGTTCACCTGGCACAATCCGCTGTTTTGACTGATTTACTTTCTGTAGTGTAGTGATGTTTCCAAGTTTCATCCATGGTAATAAGCTGAAATTTTCGCGGTAGAGCTCCATATTCTTAACAGAAACAGTTTTTTCTCTGCAACTTTTGTTCAGGTGTTTACAAACGCGGCACCCATCTTGCACAGACCTTATGAAAGCCCAAAACATTACTTAAAATATTACCTGCACGTTCTTTTGATATGTTTACAGCCCCTGCTATCTCAAACAACTTTAATCTGCGGTCTTCCAGTTACTAAACGATGAATTTTTTCAATGATCTCTGGAGTTGTCACTTCTACAGGGCGTCCAGAGCGAGGCTCATCACTAGTGCTCGTACGTCCCATTTTAAACTCTGCAACCCACCTTTAAATCATTGAATATGAAGGGGCAGAGTCTTTCAATGTACTGTCCATTTCCTCCTTGATTTGTTTAGGCGTTAAGCCCTTCAAATGGAAGTATTTAATCACTGCTCGTTTTTCCAAACCCTCATTCTCGTGAAAACTCTAAAGTTGTCTTGTTTAAAATGCTGTCATTGGAAAACTAAACAAGCTATTGACCTGTAACTATGGATACAAGCTAGTCTAGAGTTAAACTACCGTCTAACTGGCCTAGTGGCGCCATATCTGTGTGAGGCCCGGGTCTTATCAGCCGACCCTAGTGGCGCCATGTCTATGTGACGCCCGGGACTTATCAGCCGACCCTAGTGGCGCCATGTCTGTGTGAGGCCCGGGACTTATCAGCCGACCCTAGTGGCGCCATATCTGTGTAAGGCCCGGGCCTTAACAGCAGACCCTAGTCGGCGCCATGTCTGTGTAAGGCCCGGGACTTAACAGCAGACCCTAGTGGCGCCATGTCTGTGTGAGGCCCGGGACTTAACAGCAGACCCTAGTGGCGCCATGTCTGTGTGAGGCCCGGGACTTAACAGCAGACCCTAGTGGCGCTATGTCTGTGTAAGGCCCGGGACGTAACAGCCGACCCTAGTGGCGCCATATCTGTGTAAGGCCTGGGATTTATCAGCCGACCTTAGCGGCGCCATGTCTGTGTAAGGTCCGGGACTTATCAGCCGACTCTCGTACATATTTTCATATGTGAACTTTGCACATATGTGCTAGAGAAAGTAACATGACCTGTTGCTAGAAAAATTTCTACGCGTCATTTCTGTTTTATAAATGAAAAGCCACATTCGTTTTGCTGCTTTGAGTTGCAGTGAGGTACACAGTAATAACCTATGTTTAGTTAATTATAGATGGAAATATTGTACACTTCACTTAGGGGCTTAAAACTGACAGTAAGCAAATTATAAACTGAAAGCTTTTGCGTATAATACTATTTGGGGTTAATTTTATTGAAAAACTCAAAACAATAGATTTTCTATCAACACAAAATATAAAAGTTTACGCAGTATGCGTTTGCATTTGCGCGCTTTTTACTTCCTCTACACATATTATGTACATAGTGTATAGAGAAGGTATTGTAATGCACATAAAAATTCCATACCAAGGTTTCACCGAAAATATATGTTTTGTGGCCCCCTGAATAAAAAAAAAATCTTGTTTTTGTATCTGTGTACAGCATAGCTCAAAAACGAAAAGTCCGTTATATACCAAACTTGATATTTAAGTTCAGTATCTGCCAAGGATGCGACACGAAGATTTTCAAGGAAATACCCGCACTCGCAACTACTCTTTACATGGAAAAATGTTTACATTTTTCATCTAATCAGAAATGGCTGTAATGATTTTGATTAAAATCTCTTATATTTAAGATATTTACATGACAAATGTATATCTTGAATTTTCTGAGAATAGCCTCTGAAGAATGAATGTTTTTGAATTTTGCATAACTGATAAACTGTAAAAGACAGACAAAAACTTTCTGTAAAAAAATGAAGTTCTCCTTAAAACATAGTTTGTTGTATACATTTTATGGTGGAGTTTACCATTTTCCAGATATTCCTTGTTATTGATTTCAGTTTTAAAATATTTGAACTTTTCACACGGGAATTTGTGGACTCTTGGGAATGTAAAGAAGTGGATTTCATCACATAGCAACCAGCTTTTACAACTTGAGGATAGTGTATTTCCCCACTACTTACAGTAATAAGACCATCTCTGCTAATATTTATCTTAATTACCATGAAGTACATAGAAGAACAAGCTTTCTAAAAATCATGTATTACCGAGATGTAGAGAAACTTATGTGAATTGGAGGGATCAGATATTTTTTTTAGAAAAAGATGCCTGCGTGTGTATGTGTGTGGGAAGGGCACAGCTCAAAAACATAGTTAAATATCAAACTTGGTATATTTATGTTTAGTATATACCAAGGAGGGGACACGAAGAAAATCTCCCCATCACAAACTACTCTTTACATGGAACATTTTTGAAATTTTTGTTTTTCTCAAAAATGGTTGATTAAAGTACCGTGTATTAAAGATATCTACATGGCAAATAAAATGCATATCTTGATTTTTTTTTTGGAATAGCCTCTGAAGACCTCTTTATTCTGGATGAGTTTTGCAGTAGTTTGCATAACGGTTAAACCGTAAGAGATAGACAAAAACTCACTATATAGAAAATGTAGATCTCTTTAAAACACATAATTTATGTTTTTCTTGTAGAGTTGACGATTTTCGATATATTCCTAGTTATTGCTTTAAATTTTAAACAGGACCATGCAAAGCGAACCGAACTTCAATTGTTTCACATAGCGACCTGCTTTTAAAATATTATAGCTTAGTGTATTCCCTTAATTCACTTTTACTTATAAAATCTGATGCGTACCATTCATATGACTCTCTCTACATCTCTGCAACAAATTATATTTATTATTATTATTATTATTATTGTTGTTGTTATTATTGTTATTATTATTATTATTAAAATGTCTATTTACTTCATGCTAATCGAGAAAAAAGTAGCAGAAATAGTCTTATTACTTGCCTCCTTATAAGTAGAAGCGAAGTAAGGGAGTACCATAGGTTAAAGTGAAAGTCAAAAGCTGGTTGCTATGTGACTGAAGTACCTTTGTTTGTATGGACAGGAGTTGACAAATTCCTGTATGAGAAAAATATAAGTTTTTTAAACCTGAAACCAAAAAACAAGGAATATCCAAAAAACCACCAACTCCACGAAAAAAATGTATATAACATAAATTGTGTGCTTTAACGTTCTCTGCATTTTTTGTGTGGTATGTTTTTGTCCATCTCTAGCGGTTTAGCAGTTATGCAAAATTCCGTAAAATTGATCCAGAATAAAGTAGTCTTCAGAGGCTATTCCCAGAACATTCAAGATATATATTTTATTTTCCAGGTAATATTTTAATCAAAATCGTTAGAACCATGTTTGAGAAAATCAAAATTTTCGAAAAAAGTTCCATGTAATGGGGTATTTGGGGATGGGGGGGATTTTCTTGAAAATCTTCGTGTCGCATCCTTGGAAGATACCAAACTTAAATACCAAGTTTGGTATTCAACGATCTTTTCGTTTTTGAGCTATGCTGCCCCCCCCCCACACACGGGCATGTGTCTAAATAGCATGAAATAAGTAAATAAATAAGCTTATTAACAATAATTTGTTACAGAGATATAGAGAAAGTCATGTGAATGGAACACATCAGATTTTTTTTCTTTCTTCAGTGTCTTCTGAATTATGTTAATCTGACCGGGCCTTCACCCAATGTACGTATATCGATAGCAACAATAGAAACAGGGAACAATTATTTTATTTCAGCTTTTAATAACTAATACATGAAATGGAAACAAACGTTATTTTATTTGAGGTTATTGTACTCATCTCATACATAAGAAATACAAATAATTATTATTTTCACTCCTTTTTACTTTCTCTACACCTACTATGTACATAGTGTATAGAGAAGGCATTATAATGCACCCACAAATTCAATACCGAGATGTCACCGGAAATATATGTTTTGAGACCCCCTGAATTAAGAATATTTTTAGAAAAATGTCCGTGTGTGTGGGTGGGTGTGGGCAGCATAGCTCAAAAACCAAAATACCGTTAAAAACCAAACTTTGTATTTTCCAAGGATGCGACACGAAGATTTTGAAGAAAATCTCCCCAACCCCAACTACCCTTTACATGGAACTTTTTTTCAAAAATGTTGATTTTCTCAAAAATGGCTCTAACGATTTTGATTAAAATGTCACATATTAAAGACATTTACAAGACGAATAAAATATATATCAGGGATTTTCTGCCTCTGAAGACTTCTTTATTCTGGATGAATTTTACGGAATTTTGGATAACTGCTAAACCGTAAGAGATGGACAAAAATTTACCACACAGAAAATGTAAGCACATTAAAACACACAATTTATGTTATAATCATTTTTTGTGGTGTTGATCGTTTTTAAGATATTCCTTTTTTTTCGGATTTGAACAACTTATACCTTTCTCATATAGAAATTTGTGTACTCCTGTCCCTACAAACAAAAGAACTTCAGTTACATAGCAACCAGTTTTTGACTATCACTTTAACCTATGGTACTCCCTTATTTCGCTTCTACTTACAAGGAAGCAAGTAATAAGACTATTTCTGCTAAGTTTTTTCTCAATTTAGCATGGAGTAAGTACAAGCATAAGCTTTTCACTTTCTCTATACGTACTATGTACATAGTGTTTAGAGAAGGTATTGCACTCCAACATTTTCAATACCGAGATTTCACCGGAAATATATATTTCAGGGTCCCCTGTATCCAAAAAAAGTATTTTCAGAAAAAGGTCCGTGTGTGTGTCCGTGTGTCTGTGAACACGATAACTCAAAAACGAAAAGTCTGTAAAATACCAAACTTGGTATTTAAGTTTAGTATCTTCCAGGGGTGCGACACGTAGGTTTTGAGAAAAATTCCCCCACCCCATACTACCCTTTACATGGAACTTTTTTCGAAAATTTTCAATTTTTAAAAAATGGCTGTAGCGATTTTGATTAAAATATCATACATTAAAGATATTTACCTAACAAATAAAATGTATATCTTGAATTTTCTGAGAATAGCCTCTGAAGACTACTTTATTCTGGATGAATTTTGCATAACTACTAAACCGTAAGAGATGGACAAAAACTTAACACACAAAAACTATAGAGCACGTTAAAACACACAATTTATGTTATACACATTTTTTTCGTGGAGTTGATCGTTTTTGAGATATTCCTTTTTCTTGGTTTCAGCTTTGAAAAACTTATACTTTTCTCATACAGGAATTTGTCAACTCCTGTCCATACAAACAAAGGAACATCAGTCACATAGCAACCAGCTTTTGACTGCCACTTTAACCTATGGTACTCCCTTATTTCGCTTCTATTTACAAGGAAGCAAGTAATAAGACTATTTCTGCTAAGTTTTTTCTCAATTTAGCATGAGGTATAAGCATAAGTTTTTTAATAATATTTTTTGCAGAGATGTAGAGAAAGTCGTGTGAATGGAACACACCAGATTTTTTGTACTAATACATTATGAACTGGATAAAACTTTAAATAAAAATTGTAAGTAAATTAATTGAAACTACAATTGTGGAACTGACATTGAAGGTTGGCTGACTGGATTGTCGCCTTGTTACCAATAACCAAGACAGGAGATTAAACAAACGAACGACAAGATTTCTAAGAAATGAACATCAGCTGCGATAAGATGTTTCGACAATATCGCTCCAGTTAGATGACCGCGATTGGTTGTAGCTGTCTAATTTTGGCCATTCCATTGGCGCTTTAATAGTTGAGCTGAATTTGTCGGTAGCCATTAAACAGCAATAGATCGTCTAACACAAAAATGCCCATAGTTGCAGTATTCGTACTCCCGCTCAATTTTGGCAAGCGCCCCGAGCAGTTCCGGCTTCAAGTGCTTGTGCTGATATGTTCTTTACTTAGCTCTTATAAAAAGGAATTGGGATTATTGTCCCTGAGGAAGTGAGGGTACAATTTCCATCGAGTCGGCACAATTCGTTTTCATGGGGAATGTTCCGTTCCATGTTTCTTCACACACACGGCCACCTTTGTGTCTGAAATGTTTTTGCGTAAGATCGTATGGTCATTTCATTTATATGAGTGAATGTAGGTGGTAGATTTACCATGTATAGAGATTTCATCGGAAATACAAGTTTTGAGGACCCTTGAAAAAAAAATCTTGTTATCAAAAAAGTGTCGGCATACTTGGTATTTAAATACAGTTCTTCTAAGGATGCAACACAAATATTTTCAGGAAAATCCCATACCTGAAATACCCTCTACATGGAAGATTTGTTCAAAAATTTTCTATTATCTCAAAATGGCTCCTCTAGTTTTAATTAAACTATCACATATTAACAGTATTTACATATGTGTTGATATACACATGTAGCATCGTTAAATTATAATTATATCTCGCCGGGAAAGTGGTGCAGGCAAAGGCGCACTAAAATACGTATCTTAACATAAATTACGGAAATGTTGACCTTCTGCTCACATACAGCCAGTGCAATTTGTGAACTTACTCACTCGTCTAAGCTTAGCAGCGGGAAATCTTGTGATTTCTTGCATGGTGTTCAATATTTTCAGCATTTATTTAAGGTCGGGGCTCCAGTGCACACTTTCCCAGAGACACTCGGATCTCTCGCGCAGTGAGAGGGTCCACCTTATAATTTAATGACCCTATATATAGCTTGGCAGTAGATAGATAACCTTATGTGAATCATATTTTGTCAGGTAACGTATGGGCTGCGACGCTTCGTTTCAGTGCAAGATGGATATCAATAGGAAGGAATTGGAGAAAAGAGAGTACACTGGTATCAGTCTAAGAGATGTTTGTTATTACTAGTATCATTCGGTATTGTTTACTTCCCAGTTTGCTCTCCTAGCTGTTACTCTACGTACTGCTTCAGTTGTAATGCGTCTTTCAGTACGGTACACATGGCATGAACACCTGCAATAATCCTTTGCTGAGTACTCGACAGATCGCACGAGACTTTCATACTGGCCATGTCACGATCCGGAGAGTTTGGCAGGAAATGCTAATGTATCCATATCATCTATCAGGTGACAATCCACTCCGAGTGAATCTCTGTATTTGGTATTTGAACAAATGCATAATCCAACCAGAGTTTGCAAGCCGTGTATTGTTCGCGGATGAAGCATGCTTCACACAATTCTCATGTATGGTGCCTCGAAACATCAACAGCGATTTAGTGTCAATGTCTGGACAGCGATTGTGGATGACATCCTTGTGGGACCAACCGACTGAACGCCAATAATTATTGAGTTACTGCATCCGCTTCCTCTCAATATCAGAATGAACATGTGGTTTCAGCATGATGCGGCACCAGCTCATTTTGGGAATCGCGTATACGCAACCATCTGACAACTACATTCGGCAATCGTTGGATAGGTCGAGGTAGAGCCACTGCCTGGCCACCACGCTCTCCTGATTTGACGGCAATTGAAAATCTTTTTGTGGAGCCACGTGAAGGCAATGTTTTATGAAACTGCTTTTGACACGGAGGAAATCCTTGTAGAGCGAATTGCCAGCGCAGCAACTGAAATCAGGGAAACCTCCGGCATCTTTGGAAGGGCAAGACAAGGTGTGGCACGGCGATGCACTTCTTGTCTGGAAGTTAATGGACGTGTGTTCCAGCACTTGTTGATGCGATAAGACAACTAATTGGACCAATTGTCTTTTTTGTTACAGTTGGGTGAGTGTTTGAACTGTTATTTTTTTTCGTTATGCTTAGTTTCTTCTTGCCTGCACAATAAACACACAAATGTATGTAAAACTGAATGGCTTATTATTTGCACATGCCTACTTACCGCCATTCCTTCCACTAATAGCCTTCTTGTACTGAAACAAAGCGCTGCAGCCCTTAGGTTCCTTAACCAATCATGCTTAAAAGAAGGGTATTTATCTGCTCCCAAAGTTTGTCGGTCTAATTTAGAAACACCCTGTATATCTTGAATTTGTTGCGAATAGCCCTGCAGTCCTGTTCATTCTGAATGAGTTATGCATAACTGGTAAACCCTAAATAATAGACCAAAACTTGCAACACAGAAAATGTAGATGTTAAGAGACACGATTTGTCGTATATATTTAATGTGGAGTTCCGTTTATTGGTTTCAGTTTTAAAATATTAAACGTTTCTCCAACGGGAATTTATTATTCCTGTTTCTTTTGTTTTACTCTTGGCCATGCAAAGAGAACCGAATTTCAGTTGCATAGGGATAGCTTTTTAGAACATTGAGTGCCGCTTTAGCTTTCCCTTCTACTTACAAGGAAACAAGTAATACGACAATTTTTGCTAATTAGTATGATGTAGATAAAAGAATGTTTTGTAAGAACAGGTGTAGAAAGTCATGTGAATGGATTTGATTATTCTAACATCAGTAAAATCAGTCTGTTCTGTAACTGAACAACAACATTGCAAGTTATTGTTACAAACTATGGCTCTTGATCTATAATAAATTTACTTTCTCTATGTACATGGTGTATTGTATTGCACCTAAAAATTCAATACCGAAATTTCACCGCAAATACATGTTTGGCGTCCCCCTGAATAAAGTAACCATTTTAGGTGGGGCAACATAGCTCAAAAACGATTAGTCCGTTAAATACCAAACTTCGTATTTAAGTTTAATATTTTCTAAGGATGCGACACCAAGATTTTCAAGAAAATCCCTCCACCCGCAACTACCCTTTACATGGAAACATTTTCGAACATTTTCATTTTCTCAAAAATGGCTCTAACGATTTTGATTAAAATATCGTATATTAAAGATATTTACCTGACAAATAAACTGTATTATATCTTGAATTTTCTGGGAGTAGCCTTTAAAGACATGTTTATTCTGGATGAATTTTGCGGAATTTTGCATAACTAGAAAAAGAGTTAACAACAAAAAGTTAGAGCTCGTTAAAACACATAATTTACGTTATATATTTTTTTTTTCGTGGAGTTGGCCTTTTTTTGAGATATTCCTTGTTATTGATTTCTGTTTTAAATTACTTTACTCACACGGGAACTTGTCAAAGCCTGGCCACTCAAAGAAACATTCCATAGCAACCACATTTTAAAACATTTGACCGTCGATTTAGTCTAGTTTATTCCTTTATTACCCGTCTACTTATAAGGAATTAAGTAATAAGGCCATTTCTGCTAATGTTTATCTGGAACAGTATGGAGTAGATAGAAGAATAAGCTTATTCACAATAAATTGTTACAGAGGTGTAGAGAAAGTGATATGAATGGAGCACATCAGATATTTTTTGTTAAACTGTGTAAAGCAGTTGGAAAACCTGGTTCGCTTTGTGGTGTTGGTGCTGTTGTATTGGGATGTTTCTGGTAGTACAAACCGCATGCTGTGATTTCTTGTTTGACTGTTGGAAGCTGTGCATTCGTAGCCAATGTTAACAAGGTACGCAGAGTTTTGGATTGAAAATGCTCCATGTTTGAGCTGCTTGCCGTACCCCATCGACTGGTTAACGATGGTTTGATAAATGCTTAGAAAGTTTTTTTTCAAATGGGAAGAGTTCTACTCTGCAGCAAATGAGATGTGTTGTCATGTTCTGCGTTACCAGGTCGCTACCCCTACACTTTTCATATTTCCCTCTCACTCGCACGCTGAGCAAGCAAATCTGCCTGGCGACATAAGGAAACCCTAACTGATTTAAACTTCTATAATTTAAAACTTGAACATACGTATTTGCATATTATGTACAAGTTCTCTTAAATGATATAGAATTATTATAGTTTTAGAATTATTATAGTTTATGAATTACATACTCTTTTACTCCAAAGGAACTGCCAGTGGCTCCTCCGTATCGCTGTCATCAGTTACGTCAAGAGACAGTAATTCGTCATTGCTGCATTTTTAAAAAATCTGATGTGTTACACTCATATGACTTTCTCTAGCTCTTCTACAAATTTCTTACATCAGGTTATTCTTCTTTCGCACCTTGCTAATCGAGGTACTCATTAGCACAATGTTATTATTACTTAGTTCCGTATAAGTAGGAAGAAAATAAGGGAATACACTAGGCTAAACCAATAGTCAAATGTTTTAAAAGCTGTCGTTAGGCGATTGTCATTACAAATCGCTTCTTTTCTTGGCCAAGAGTAGAACAAAAGAAAAACGGACACTCCCGTTTGAGAAAAGTATAAGTACTTCACAACTGAAACTAATAACAATGAGTACCTTGAAAACGGTAAGCTCCACGAGAAAAATGTATATGACATAAGTTCTGTATCTTAAAAAAAACCTACATTTTTGTATAGTAAGTTTTTGTCTATCTCTTACGGATTACTAGTTATGGCAAATTAAGCAAAATTCATCCAGAATAAACAGGTCTTCAGAAGCTATTCCCAGAAAATTCAAGATATTTATTTTATTTGTCAGGTAAATATCTTTAATATACGATATTTTAATCAAAATCATTAGAGCCATTTTTAAGAAAATCAAATTATTCGAAAAAAGTTCCATGTAAAGGGTAGTTTGGGGTGGGGGATTTTTCTCAAAATCTTCGTGTCGCATCCCTGGAATATACTAAACTTAAATACCAGGTTTGGTATTTTAGCTACTATTCGTTTTTGAGTTATCGTGTTCACGGACACACACACACACACACACACACACACACACACACACACACACACACACACACACACACACACACACACACGGACCTTTTCCTGAAAATGCTTTTTATGGATACAGGTGGTCCTAAAACATGTATTTCCGGTGAAATCTCGACATCGAATTTTTGGGTAGAATGCAATACTTCTTTATCCCTATGTACACTGTACATACGGGGCTAGAGAAAGTAAAAAGAGTAGACCCTAAAAGTAATAGTTGGAGCTGCCTCTTAGATTCGCCACTTGCTCTATTTCTGACTAGCCAGCAACTGAAACCTGACTTGAAGCTCTGTAGGGAATATAGCCAAATGAACACGAGCCCTGAGACACAAACATGACCCAGCATTCTACAGCTGACCAGAGTGTGTCCACTCTCTGTATCTCGACTTTAACAGCTTGCTAAGTGTAATAAATGTAATAATTCTTTTAGTACCGCCATATCAGTAGTTTATATTCCATTTCTTGTAATTACGAAGGTATGTACACACATATATACATGCATACAAATAATAATAGTCATTACAGTGGTTCTGATGATGATATAATACAGGGCATGTGTTTTATGAAAAATATTTGAGCTAAAAATCCCTATCTTCCTCGTGAATTATTTTTGGAAAATGTGAATATTTTGTTTTAGCACAAATAGTATTTATGAGAGAGGGAATCACTTAGCACGTTACTCGCCAGTTAAGTGGGAATGCAATATGTCAACACAGCAGCACTCTGGTTGGCTGCCGGCCTAGTGGCGCTCACGGACAAACCCATTTGAAAGTCACTGCAGTTTACTTGCCTCGGATAGTTGTGAAGATCCAAGCGTGTGTCTGTCACAGCATAACTTAAGAACGAAAAGTCGCTTCAATACCAAACTAAAGTTTAGTATATTCCAAGAAAGCGACACAAAGATCTTCAAGAAAATCCCTGCACCCCAAAAATTGTTCGAAAATTCAGATTTTATCAGAAATGACTAACGATCTTGAAATGAACTACCGTATGTTAAAGATATTTAGATGACAAATAAAAATCTATATCCTGAATTTTATGGAAGTAGCCTCTGAAGACCATTTCATTCTGGATAACTTTTGCAAACCGTGAGAGATAGACAAAAAATTACTGCACAAAAAATGCAGATCTCGTTACAACACAGTTTGTCATGTGCAATTTTTGTTTGAGTTAACCATTTCAGAGTTATTCCTTGTTACGATTTCTATTTTAAAATACTTACACCTTTCTCAAATAGAAAGATTTTCTTTGGTTTACTGCTGGCTATGGAAAGAGAACCAAGTTGAGTCACATGGCAACAGTTGTTAAAATATTTACTGTCGCTTTAGCCTAGCGTATTTCCCTTTTGCTGACAAGGAACTCAGTAATGAGACCATTTCTTTGGTTTACTGCTGGCTATGGAAAGAGAACCAAGTTCAGTCACATGGCAACAGTTGTTAAAATATTTACTGTCGCTTTAGCCTAGCGTATTTCCCTTTTGCTGACAAGGAACTCAGTAATGAGACCATTTCTTTGGTTTACTGCTGGCTATGGAAAGAGAACCAAGTTCAGTCACATGGTAACAGTTGTTAAAATATTTACTGTCGCTTTAGCCTAGCGTATTTCCCTTTTGCTTACAAGGAACTCAGTAATGAGACCATTTCTTCTAATGTTTATCACGATTAGTATGAATACTTTGTAAAACAGGTAGCGAAAATTATCTGATTTTTCTTCCGTAATTTTTTTTACTTTCTGTACACGTACTTGTACAGTGTATACAGAAGGTATTGTATTCCATCCAAAAATTTCATACCGAGATTTCACCGTAAATACATGTTTTGGGTTCCGCTGAATAAAAAAAAAAATTGGAAAAAGGTCGTGTGTGTGTGTGTGTGTGTGTGTGTGTGTGTGTGTGTGTGTGTGTGTGTGTGTGTGTGTGTGTGTGTGTGTGGACAGCATTTGAGTTTGGTATCGTCCAAGGATGCGATACGAAGATTTTCAAGAAAATCCCGCCACCCCAAACTACATGTAAAAATTTTCGAATATTTTGATTTTATCAAAAGTGGCTCTAAAGATTTTGATTAAACTCTCATGTATTTAAGATATTTACATGACAAATAAAATGTATGTACTGAATTTTCTGGGAATAGCCTCAGAAGACCTCTTTATTCTGGATAATTTTTTTTGAAGTTTGCATAACTACTAAGCCGTAAGGGATAGACAAAAATTTACTACACAAAAATGTACATGACGTCAGAACACACCATTTATGTCCTTTACATTTTTGTTGTGGATGTACCGTTTTTAAGATATTCCTTGTTATTGGTTTCAATTGTGAAGTATTTAAGCTTTTCTCAGACAGGAAGTGTCCGTTTTCTTTTGTTCTACTCCTGGCCAAGCAAAGAAGCAATTTGCAGTGACAGTTGCATAACGATAGATTTTAAAACATTTGACTGCCACTTTAGCCTAGTGCATTACCTTGGTTCTGTTTTACTTATAAGAACTAAGTAATAAGATCATTCTGACAGAGTTTATTCGGATTAGCATTGTGTAGAAAGAAGAATAATCTTTTGTAGGAAGTTTGTAGAGCAGCTAGAGAAGGTCATGTGAGTGTATCACACCAGATTTTTAAATTTGTAATGCCTTTTAAAAATCTGATGTTCCATTCACATGACTTTCTCTATATCCCTGTAAATTATTACTATTAATAAGCTTATCTTTTATATATTTCATGCTAATCGAGAAAAATTAGCAGAAATAGTCTTATTCCTTGCTTTATTGTAAGTAGAAGTGAAATAAGGGAGTACCATAGGTTAAAGTGAAAGCCAAAAGCTGGTTGCTATGTGACTGATGTTCCTTTGTTTGTATCGACAGGAGTTGACAAATTCCTGTATGAGAAAAGTATAAGTTTTTCAAAGCTGAAACCAAGAAAAAGGAATATCTCAAAAACGATCAACTGCACGAAAAAAAATGTATATAACATAAATTGTGTGTTTTAACGTGCTCTACATTTTTTGTGGGTTAAGTTTTAGTCCATCTCTTACGGTTTAGTAGTTATGAAAAATTCATCCAGAATAAAGTAGTCTTCAGAGGTTATTCACAGAAAATTGAAAATGTACATTTTATTTTTCAGGTAAATAACTTTAATATACGATATTTTAATCAAAATCGTTAGAGCCATTTTTCAGAAAATCAAAATTTTCTAAAAAAGTTCCATGTAATGGGTAGTTTGGGGTGGGGGGATTTTTCTCAAAATCTTCGTGTCGCATCCCTGGAGATACTAAACTTAAATACCAAGTTTGGTATTTTACCGACTTTTCGTTTTTGAGTTATCGTGTTCACAGACACACGGACACACACACACGGACCTTTTTCTGAAAATACTTTTTTTGGATACAGGGGACCCTAAAACACATATTTCCGGTGAAATCTCGGTATCGAATTTTTGGTAGAGTGCAATACATTCTCTATACACTATGTACATAGTGAGTATAGAGAAAGTAAAAATGTATTGTACTTTTTTACGTTTTTGCTGACTTTTTTTTTTTTGCTTGCCTATTTTAACAGTTATAAATGCCTAAACATCCGGGCTATACTCGTAAGTTGAGCATTAAGCTGTCAGTCTTAGACCATTACATATTTTTTCGTGTGCATTGTGAACGCAGCGTTTGCGAAGATACCCGTGGTTTTCGATCAACACATGAAATTTGGAGATGACTCATTTTTTGTGTCCACGGGTGTACAAATACTACAATGTGTGCCCTCATCTTCAGATACTTGAAAAGAAAAGGGCTTCTGCGCTTTTATGAGACTGTGGAAGTTACTTTGCGTGAAAATAATTGTCTGTTGTTAATTTCATCTGCGTGTAAAACAATTGTTTAAGTTGCGTTTATTAGCGTATGCGGCAGAACGTGGGAATACCCATGTTATTATTTCTATAGTTCTTTAGCATATGTCTTTCAAACTTCTCCTGCTATCCGGATAGTATCAAATTTGAAGGTCATTGTGCTGGGAGACCTTCAGTGACTGAGTACGCAATTTGCGTCACGTGATAACTTTGTGACGTACCTCTATGTGTTCGTACGTCCAGTGAACAAGGAAGTAAATACCAGCTGATTTTACACAAACTAAATGATTATAGTCGACTATATAGTGTGAATTTTGACAATTACCTATATTTATTTTTACTTTCTCTATACGTACTATGTACATAGTGAATAGAGAAGATATTGCACTCCATCCAAGAATTCGATACGAAGATTTCACCGAAAATGCATGTTTTGGGTCCTCCTGAATCCAAAAATAGCATTTTTACAAAAAGGTGTGTGTGTGGGGGGGGGGGGGGGGGGGGAGGACAGCATTGCTCAAAAACGAAACTTAGTATTTAAATTTAGTGTCTTCCAGGAATGCGACACGAAGACATTGAGAAAAATCACCCCACCCCGGCTACCCTTTACATAGAACTTTTTTCGAAAATTTTGATTTTCTCAAAAATGGCTGTAACGATTTTAATTAAAATATCATATATTTAAGATATTTACGTGACAAATAAAACGTTAATCTTGAATTTTCAGGGAATAGCCTCTGAAGACTACTTTATTCTGGATGAATTTTACGGAATTTTGCATAACAGCTAAACTGTAAGAGAAAGACAAAAACTTACCACACAAAAAATGTAGAGCTCATTAAAATACACAGTTTATGTAAAATACATTTTTTTCGTAGAGTTGATAGTTTTTGAGATATTCCTTGTTTTTGGTTTCAGCTTAAAAAACTTATACTTTTCTCATACAGAAATTTGTCAACTACTGTCCATACAAACATAACAACCAGCTTTTAACTATCACTTTAACTTATTTCGCTTCTACTTACAAAGAAGCAAGTAATAAGACTATTTCTGCTAATTTTTTCTCGATTAGCATGAAGTAAATAGAAGCATAAGCTTTTTAACAATAATTTGTTGCAGAGATGTAGAGAATGTCATGTGAATGAAACACATCAGATTTTTATGAAAAGGTTCGCGCGCGCGTGTGTGTGTGTGTATGTCTGTGGACAGGATAGCTCAAAAACGAAAAGACCGTGAAATACCAAGCTGTTATCTTTTAGTATCTTCCAAGAATGGGACACAAAGATTTTCCAGAAAATATCCCCAATATAAACTACCCTTTACTTAATTCAAAATCTTCTCGGGCTTCTAGCCAGGTAAAAACTTGGCTTGACACCTGGCTAGAAGCCCGAGAAGATTTTGAAATAACACGTCGCCAGGAAAGCTTTAGTTCTTATTTTAAATACCCTTTACTTGGAAACATTTTTCAAAGTTTAGTTTTTCTCAAAAATAGTTACAACGATTTTGATTAAAATGGCGTATATTAATGATATTTACATCACAGATAAAGTGTATATTTTTAATTTTCTGGGAATAACCTGTGTAGACTTCTTTATTCTGGATGAGTTTTGCAGAATTTGCTCAGCGGTTAAACTGTAAAACATACATAAAAATTTAGTACACAAAAAGTGTACACCTCGTTAAAATACATAATTTTTGTCATATACATTTTTACTTTCTCTACACGTACTATGTGCATAGTGTATAGAGAAAGTATTGTAATGCACCCAAAAATTCAATACCAGATTTCACCGGAAATATAGGTTTTGAAACTCCCTGAATCCAAAATTGAGCATTTTTAGAAAAATGTACGCGCGCCTGTGTGTGTGTGTGTCTCTCTCTCTCTTTCTCTCTCTCTCTCTCTCTTTCTCTCTCTCTCTCTCTGTAAGCAGCGTAGTTCGAAAACGAAAGGTCCATTAAAAACCAAACTTGGTATTTAGGTTTGATGCTTTCCAAGGATGCGACACGAAGATTTTGAAGAAAATCCCCCCACCCGCAACTTCCCTTTACATGGAACTTTTTTTGATTTTCTCCAAAATGACTCTAACGGTTTTGATTAAAATATCGTATATTAAAGATATTTACCTGACGAATAAAATGTATATCTTGATTTTTCTGGGAATAGCATCTGAAGACTACTTTCTGGATGAATTTTACGTAATTTTACTTAACTGCTAAACCGTAAGATATGGACAAAAACTTAACACACAAAATGTAGAGCACATTAAAACACACAATTTATGTTAAATGCATTTTTTTCGTGGAGTTGAAGGAACTTCAGTCACATAGCAACCAGCTTTTGGCTTTGACTTTAACCTATGGTACTCCCTTATTTCGCTTCTACTTACAAGGAAGCAAGTAATAAGACTATTTCTGCTAATTTTTTCTCGATTAACATGAAGTAAATAGAAGCATAATGTTTTTAATAATACTTCCTTTTAGCAGAGATGTAGAGAAAGTCATGTGAATGGAACACATCAGATCTTTTTAGTTAAGCGTTTTCGAGATAGATTTGAATGTTAAGCCGCTTAAACTTTTCTCAAACGGAAGACGTCTTTCTTCTCGTTCATTTACCGGACCTCAATTGTTTTCACATAGCTACCGGCTTTCAAAGAACAATACTAATCGCTTTAGCCTGTACATTTTGTTATTTCTCTTCTACTTACAAGCAAGCTAGTAATAAGACTATTTCTGCTTATGTTTATCTAGATTAGCATGTAGATAACAGATTAATGTTTTGAATAAAGGTTTGTTTACCGAACAGAACATCATGTGAATGGAACATATTAGATGTTTTCCCTTCTAATTATAGGAACCAAGTAATAAGGAAAATTTCGGATAATGTTTATGTTAATTATCATGAAGTAGATAGAAGCTTAAACTTTTTAATACTAATTTGTTGCAGAGATGTAGAGAAAGTCATGTGAATGGAACACATGAGATTTGTGTTGTTGGGCATTAACGAGACTTTTGTACAAGCTGTAGTTGGTTACTGTCTGTATCCACTACATTAAGGCAAGCGTCCTAATTGTGAACCAAAATATTGTATTGTGAACCTGGTCTAATGCTCACAATATCTGCAATAGAGGGCCATCCAGAAAATAACAAATAATTTGGCATAACTAAACAATAACCTTACTCTATTTCTCAATGTAATCGTCATTGCTATGGAGATATTTGTCACGTGGTACCAATTTTTATATTTTTCTACCGCCAAAGAAATTAATCGTTTTTTTTTTTTTTTGAATGCATAAAATGTTCTGCTAATTGAATTTTATAGGCAAATAACGCATGGCTATGTTGATAATGTAACGAACGAGTCTTCATGAGGAAATGGCGTATAATTTACGAGTAATCAAGGAAGAACCAGTGTGTACGATAAATACTGGAGTGGAAGTTCATCAATCTTTATGGAGGAGTTGAAAGCAAATGTTGAAAAAAAGTTAAGAAAGGCCGGTGTTTCACTTTGGACACCGTACATAACTTTTTGGATGGAAAAGACTTCCCAGCCATGAAGATCTCAAAGTGACAGTGACATCTTGGCTCATATCTTTAGCGGTGGAAGAGTATAACATGTGTACCACGTGACAACAAATACCTTGATAGCAATGACGATTTCGTTAAGAAATAGAGTAAGGTAGCGTAACTTTATAAAGAGTCTTGTGTTGATGTCTTTCGTTATTATTTAGTTATGCGAAAGCCTTTCTGGACGCTTCTTGTAATACGGCCTAACTCTAGAGCTTTATTTGCGCTGCACATTTCATTTTGCTGACCTGTGTTGTTGCACTGTTCCCTAATATGAGGGTTCCGTGTGCCAGCTTAGAGTGTGAATGTTGTGAAGATATGGGTGCCCTGGCTCATAATATTTCTCCGGTGTGGTAAGACACAAGCGGCTTCCTTTGAGTTCACGATTCTTATTGAACTTGTTTATTCATTCTCTTCGACATTTTCTGCCGTCAAACACAGACGCATTCCTCATAAATTTCCCCCCTTTTCCCACTTGTTTCTATCACGGCCCTATGTAGCCCGTTCGTTTCCACCTAACCCAATGAGTCTCCCATAGCAAGCGAAGTCGCGTCGCTTAACGAACAAGAAAACCGTCTCTATTTGCTTTATTATGTCAACCCTCGGGCAGTGGAACTTCCGATTCATTGCTCTACCCTTAACGGTGGTTTGCCAGCTAATGGTAACTGTATTTGGACTCTTAGAGGAGTTTTATAATTCTTCCCTGGCCATTCCCAATGTACATTTGTCTCTCAACATAATTTATATCTCCCTTTTATAGAGGTTTCAATCCCGTGACGCATGTACTGCGAAAGTAGGCAAGCAGGATTTGCACAATAAGGAAGACAATGTGGCGGAAATGAAGGGCTAAGTGGATATTTTTAGCAACTGTTACAACGCACGTATAATCCAATATATCGTAAACAACAGACGTTTGACTGGCTTCTGTTGACGAAACTTGGGTCAGCGCTCGCTACGACGTCACTGCGTAAAGAGCAACCTTTTCACACGAGTTGCCGTACCCACAAACCCTCTACTTATTCTTATGCTGTTCATTACACCTTTCGTTTTCGGTGCAAGAGGAAAACTTGAGGTTTAATCTCTAGAGAGCTAGTCGATAGTGACTTATCATTTGGAAAAAGTATAAATACTAACCAATAACAAGGAAATACTTCGGAAACAGTTAATGCCACAAAGCTTCGAGATAAATGCCTACTTTAATGTGACTACTTTCGCTACACGTACTATGTACATGTATTGTATTGCACCCCAAATATGCGTATTGGGCCAGCCTGAATAAAGAAAAGAGCAGTTTTAGGAGAAAGTACACGCGCGCGCAGCATAGTTCTAAAAACGAAAACTTGGTATTTAAGTTCAGTATCTTCCAAGGATGCGACACGAAGATCATCAAGAAAATCCTCCCACCCCAACTGCCCTTTACATGGAAAACTTTTCGAAAATTTTGATTTTCTCAAAAATGGCTCTGGTTTGATTAAAATCCCGTACATTAAAGATATTTACATCCCAAATAAAATGTATGTTTTAAATTTTCTGGGAACAGCCTCTGAATACCTCTTTATTCTGAATGAATTTTGTTTAACTGCTAAACCGTAAGAGATAGACAAAAACTTACTGCACAAAAATGTAGATCTCGTTGAAACACACAATTTATGTCATAAACATTTTTTTCGTGGAATTGACCATTTCTGGGATATTCTTATTTGTTTCAGATTTAGAATAAACTTTTCTCACAAGAAAAGTTGTAAACTCCTGGCCCTGCATAGAACCTGATTTCAACCAAATGGCAACCAGCTTTTAAAAGATTTGACTATCGTTTTAGCCTAGTGCATGCCCTTATTTCCCTTCTACTTACAACATAGCAGGTAATAAGACAATTCCTGCTAATGTTTATCTCAGTACGTATGAAGTACTTGAAGAATAATCTTATTAGCAATAATTTGTAAAAGGGATGTAGAGAAAGTCATGTGAATGGAACACATCAGATTTTTGTTAAATAAACTTTCAAATTTGAATTTTGCATTCAACTCGCATTCGTATCTCAAGTTATAGCCAGGAAGTGCTAATATAATACATTTGTTAGCTGGAGCCAATTTGGCCCTTAATGACACAAGCTTGGAAAATATATAATGTTATAAATATGCATTTATATTTTATTATAATGAAATAAATATTATTAAATTTTAGAATTATGATATTCCAATACCATGAACAACACCATGAACACCATAATCTTAAAAATCTGATGTGATCAATTCACAAGGCTTTCTCTACATCTCTGTAACAAAGTATTGTTAAAAAGCTAATGCTTCCGTTTACTTCATGCTAATCGAGAAACAATTATCAGATATAGTCTTATTACTTGCTTTATTGTAAGTAGAAGCGAAATAAGGGAGTAACATATGTTAAAGTGAAAGCCAAAAGCTGGTTGCTATGTAAATGATGTTCCTTTGTTTGTATAAACAGGAGTTGACAAATTCCTGTATGAGAAAAGTATAAGTTTTTCAAAGCCGAAACCAAAAACAAGGAATATCTAAAAAAAAAGATCAACTCCACGAAAATATATATATATATATATATATATATATATATATAACATAAAGTGTGTGTTTTAACGTGCTCTACATTTTTTGTGTGGCAATTTTGTCCCTCTCTTACGGTTTAGCAGTAATGCTAAATTCCGTAAAATTCATCCAGAACAAAGTAGCCGTAAGAAGCTATTACCAGAAAATTCAAGATATACATTTTATTTGTCTTTAATATACGAAATTTTAATCAAAATCGTTAGCCATTTTTGAAAAAACCAAAATTTTCGAAAAAAGTTCCATGTAAAGGGTATTTTGGGGCGGGGGGATTTTTCTCAAAATCTTCGTGTCGCATCCTTGGAAGATACTAAACTTGAATACAAATTTTGGTATTTTACCGACTTTTCGTTTTGAGTTATCGTATTCACACACACACACACGGAGGCATTTTTTCTGAAAATGCTTTTTTTGGACACAGGCAACCCTAAAACATATTTCCGCTGAATTCTCGGTATCCAATTTTTGGGTGGAGTGCTTTAACTTCTCTATACACTACGTCCTTAGCACGTGTAGAGAAAGTAAAAATCATGATTTTTCTACATCGCTGTAACAAATTATTGTTAAAAAGCATGTTGTTCTACTTCATGATAATCGAGATAAACATCAGCAGAAATTGTCTTAATTACTTGCTTCCTTGTAAGTAGAAGGGAAATAATGAATACACTAGGATAAAACGATAATAAAAGCTGGTTGTCATGTGGTTGAAATGTGTGTCTATGCATGGCCAGGAGTTTGCAACTATCTATTTGAAAAAAGTTCAAGCATTTTAAAACTGAAACAAATAACAAGAATTGTCAATTGCACGAAAAAAACAACGTATAGGACATAAATTGTGTGTTTTAATGTTATCTACATTTTTTGTGTAGTAAGTTTTTGTTTATCTCTCACGATTTACCAGTTACGCAAAATTCATTCAGAATAAAAAAGTCTTTAGAGGCTATTTCCAGAAAATTCAAGATATACATTTTATTTTCCATATAAATACCTTCAATATAGGTACGGTATTTTAATGGAAATCAGTAGAGCCATTTTTGAGAAAATAAAAAAATTCGAAATTTGCTTCCATGTAAAGGGTAGTTTGGGGTGGGGGGATTTTTCTCAAAATCTTCGTGTCGCATCCCTCAAACATGATAAATCTAAATACAAAGTGTTGTATTTAACGGTATTTTACTTTTTGAGCTATGCTGTCCACAGACGCGCGCGCAGACGTTTTTCTAAAAATGTTTTTTTTATTCAGGGGACTTAAAACATATATTTCCCGTGAAATCTCGGTCGAATTGTTTAGTGGAGTACACTACCTTCTCTATGCACTATGTACATAGTACGTGTAGAGAAAGTAGGTATACTTTCCAAGTAGACTTATAGTTTTTATCCAATATGAAATATAGTGTTACTTTTTTAGTCTCGAATAATAGGAGCTCAGAATTTGGGGAATCTCGTATATTTAAGATTATGGTGTTCGAGGTATTGAACTGTCGTAATTACTAGATTTTCCTAAATTTTGAGCTGCTTTGTATTATATAAGAGAGCAACAATTCCAATGTTCACATTATATACAAAATAAAATTATATGTACATATATTTATAAAATAATGTATTTTCAAATTGTCCCCTCAAGGGCCAAATTAGCTCCAGTTTATGGTAAAAGGTTGAATAATGTATTATGCTAAAACTTAGTGGCTTTACATTTTCATATAATTCTGAATAACAGTTTAATGGAATGTTTATCTAAAGAGTTAATTTAACCAACAAATGTCCAGAATTGATTCCACTTCTGTACGTGCAGGTATTCTTTATTTAGCGAGTACAGTGTTTCAAACTTCAACTCAAAACTTAGTTGACAATGCATATTGCTTTTTAAGTGCTATTTATTATAATTGAGCATTTTTAGACTAAAAAATCTGATGTGCACCATTCACATGACTTTCTCCATATCCCTGCAACAAATAATTCTTAAAAAGCTTATACTTCTATTTACTTTATGCTAATCAGAAAAAAATAGTAGAAATAGTCTAATTACTCGCTTCCTTGTAAGTAGAAGCGAAATAAGAGATACCGTAGGTTAAAGTGATAGTCAAAAGCTGGTTGTTATGTCAATGAAGTTCCTTTGTCTATATGGATAGGAATTGACAAGTTAAAATATGAGAAAGGTATACGTTTTTCATAGCAGAAACTAAAAATAAGGAATGTCACTAAAACGACGAACTCCACGAAAAAAATGTATATAATATATATTGTGCGTTTTAATGTGTTCTACATTTTTTGTGTAGTAAGTTTTTGTCCATCTCTTACGGTTTAGCAGTCATTCAAAATTCAGTAAAATTCATCCAGAATAAACTACTCTTCAGAGGCTATTCCCAGAAAATTAAAGATATACATTTCATTTGTCAGGTAAATATGTTAATATCCGAAATTTTAATCAAAATCGTTAGCCATTTTTGAGAAAATAAAAATTTTCGAAAAAATTTCCATGTAAAGGGTAGTTGGGGGTGGGGGGATTTTTCTCAAAATCTTCGTGTCGCATCCCTGGAAGATACTAAACTTAAATACTAAGTTTGGTATTTTACCGACTTTTCGTTTTTGAGTTATCGTGTTCACACACACACGGACACACACACACACACGCACACACACACACACACACACACGGACCTTTTTGTGAAAATGCTTTTTTTGGATATTGGGGACCCTAAAACATATATTTCCAGTGAAATCTCGGTATCGAATTTTTGGTGGAGTGCAATACTTTCTCTATACACTATGTACATAGTGCGTATGGAGAAAGTAAAAATGGAATATGTTATTTGAAGTATAATACACTTTTAGGTAGAATAAAACACCAGAGAAACGATTATTTTACATGAAATATAAACATTATACAGGATGAAGCAAAAGAACGGGAAATTTTGAAAATTGTTGTGGCAACACTGAGCGATAGATAGCACCGAATCCATACAGAAGAATGCTCACACGGCCTTGCCATTTAGTAAACATGGAGCAAAAGAACGGTGTACAGGAATAGGAGCCCATGAGCTGCCAACTGTTGGTTTCAGCAAGACGGAGCAACAGCTCATTCAGCACGGATATATACACCAGCAGTTAGATTAGCTTACACTTTGACTTGTCCGGAACTTGATGTCGCAACTTTCAAACTTCTATTTACGAAGGAACAACGGTTGTCATACGCCACGTAAACAACCTCAGAACGTGTTATACGAAATACATAAAACCCACATGCTACGTTTTCCATTACTAAGGTGACGTGTGCCGCGCCGGCGTGTCTATCAAACCACGCGACTGGGACCTTCGCTACAAATCGGCATCTCTCTTGGAGTGGGCCAGGCACGTGCCATTTGGTTATGTACGACTGCCTAATCCATGGTGATTTTATGACAGTTTTTGTATGTGCCGAATTTAGAGTTGAAAATTATATTCACGTATCGCGTACAGTATGACCAAGGTTCACATCGTTTGGTGTCGTTTTGAAACATCCTGTATATACATAGTCTTACCATAAATACTGTCACAAAGTCTTCAATCAACTTGCACAAAGTGGTTTGAGATGTTTTAATACACTGGTAATATTAGTTACATGTATGTTTGAAGAATCAAACTGACATATAATTATTCAAAATGACCACCTCTGGCATGCACATTGGCCTTGAGTCTTTGTGGCCACTCGTCTGTTGAATTGCGCAACGTTTCCAGTGGGAAATCTGCTGCTGCCTTCCTAAGAGAACGCTTCTAACTTTCAATATTAAGATGTCTCTTCTTGCAAGGCATTTCTTGAAGCTTAGACCACAATTTGTAGTCCGGACTTGCAGAAGGCCAATCTGAGGACGAAATAAAGTCCGGAGCATTAGTCCTGAGCCGCTCTTGAGTTGTCCTTGCTACGGCTGAATCTTTTGGAAGCTCCTGTTTTGCCCGTGGAAGAGGCTTGACCACTCTCTCCAGCACTGTCTCCTGGTACACTTTGGCCGATGTTTTCACACATTTTTCGCAGAAGTGGAGCTCTGTGGTTCCTTCGTAGCTCACACCCCACCAAACCATGACAGATCCAGGATGATGGACCCTTAGAGCCTTTTCAGCAGCTCCTTTAGATGATCTGGCATATACTCGGTCGTTTTGGACATTGAAAAGGATTCTTCTGTGACCATTTGCTGTGCAACACTGCAATAACCGTTTTGATTTAAGAAGCCTCTGGTGCTTACGCTCCACCGTTTGTAGGTGCCCAGACCCAGGTCACTGAGCAATGTGCGCGACATGTACATTTTAGAAATTTTCAGTTCCTGAGCCATCACTGGTTGTCTCGGTACGGGATTTCTTCGGATGCTAGTCGCCACTGCTTTCACCGACACTGGAGTGCGTACAGTGCGTGGTCTTCATTGGTTGTGGCGGTCTTTCACAGTTCCAGTCTCAAGGAAGCGCTGGGCAGTGCGGTACACGAACCTCTCGCTTATTTTCAACTTCCGGAGAATTTTGAGATCTCGCCTAGAGATTTTCTACCTTGTGCAAGGCTACTACAGCTACATGATTTTCGTAATCGCCCCGTTCCATTTGTGGCAACTAACACAAACAACCTTCTTGTTCTGTAGTTGAAGTCTCAATGACTCAGCACTGAATAGCACAACAAAGGAATGTGCAGGCAGGCAGAGGCAGGAAGTACAGCTACTCTCAAAATTTGTGATAGTATTTATGGTAAGACTGTGTGTGTGTGTGTGTGTGTGTGTGTGTGTGTCGATGCGAACTGTCCGACGATTGTTTGGTAACCGTGTCATTTCAAGGCACGCTTACATTGCATGGCCCCCCAGATCTCCCGACCTGACCATAAGAGCGCGGTTTACCGTACTCGACCTGCTACCACCGAAGAACTGACAAAAAGAGTAAGAGGGGAAATCTCCAGGATTCCTGTTGAAATATTAAGTGGAGCCATGCATAACGTTCCTATCATGCTTCAGGTATGTGTGGGAGTTCATCTATCGGATGTGATATTTAATAAATAAATATGATTGTGACATTCAATAATGGCATACTCTGTACTATATATTGACATAAATAATTAGTCTGCATCCGAAAATGTCCATTCTTTTGAGTCACCCTGCATAATTGAGGTGTGTGTATTTCTCCAGGAAAAATCCAAGGTCGTATTCATTAATAAACGCTCAAGACCTTTATTTACTACGAGGGGACTCAGTAATTCAAAATAGGTAACACCATCGTGTATACCCCCGCCGCTGAATCGTGCGTTTAGTTAATACATCCACAGAAAACAGACGAAAAGCTTTACCCGTTTGACTTTCTGAACCAGTCATAAAGAAGCATTCCGGTCGGTCGGCCAAACAACGGAAACGCATCTAGATGTCGCACCACGTGCTCAGTTTGTAAACTCCTAACACGTGCGTTGAGCTGTTCTGTGCAAGCTACATATTATTCGTTGTTATTTATATTTGTTGATAGTGTTTGTAGGCGAGGGAACATAACAAGACTTTCACAATTATAAAGGTGGATAAACTTTTACGGGCAGATATGGCGAGAGCGGATGCGGCTTCATGGAAGAAGGAAGTGATTCATGTTCACAAAATAATACAAAAAGCACAGGAATTAGACGGAAAAATCAGTGAATGTGAACCACTAACCATTTGGTGACGACGATGTTGATGACACAGAGACTTGGATGGAATTGAGCCATTAAAATGCTAAACTGGTGAAAATCATTTTGTTATACCTTTCTCTCATTGTAACGAGCTAGTTTGCATTAATTTGTCTTAAATACCTAATGTATGCTACATTTGTTACAGTATCGCTGTTGTTTTCAGTTAACATCAGTAATAACGAATGACTTTCATTATTCATCGGCATTCATTTACTATGTACACACGCACGATAAAGACATTTGTAATCAGCTGTTGTTGTTTACTGGTTACTCTGGCAACGCCGTAAAGACAGCATAGCCAACCTTAGTTGAAACCACCCGTCCTGTCAAGTGCAAGGATTCAGCGGCGAGGGTATAGTCATTTGTCACACGTGTATGGTCCCCTGTCGTTTATTAGAACCTCAAGAGAGGCTTCTGAGCAAAATTAGAAGTATTTCACGCCCAATATAGAATGGGACGCTGAGAATCACCAGTACATAAATAAAGCTCGATTTCAATTACGTTATAATGTTAATGCTTGATTTTCATTGTGAATGACCCTATACGTTGTTTCACCCATATTGAAATATATAAAAGTTGTGCTAGTCGCGTTTTGCGATTACACAAACGTGTCTAAACGCTTACACCAGAGAAAGCACGTTCCCGTTTAATCCTGCCTTTCTTCTGGGATCCTCCCCTTGCCGCTCTTCGGAGTCCTCTCGAGAATAAAATAAAAACGAGCTTTCCCGCAAAGTGGCATTAGGTTAAACATAGTTACTGAAACTAGGATAAAATTCACCGTTCACGACTGGCATGTACCACTCAAAGTACTGCGGAAGTTGTTTAAATTTTAATTTCGGGCAAATATTTAATGTGACCCTCAGACATTCAGTAGCTCCGCAACACGACAGACACTCGCCGATAGCCAGAAATATGTACAGGGTTCTAATGACAATTCCTGATATTGACCAATAACGTGCCTAGAATATAGACCAGTTATGGTCCTTTATCTTACAATCGCGATTTTATTGGATGCGACAACGTCTCGTTATACATGATGTCCGACAATTCCTACGTCATAGGAGATATCATTTATTTTAGCATAAATCAATTATATTTGCTCTATATGAGTGTCCCTTAAGTGTCAAGCATGCCAGGAGACGAAACTTCATATTATTGAGAACATGTCGCCGTGGTCGCTCGGCTTCCATCTAGACGGCCCGGGTTCTATCCCAAGCGCCCGCATATGGGATTTGTGGTGGACGAGGCGGCGTCTGGGCGGATTTTCTTTGGGTCCTCCGGCTTCCTCTGCCACTTATTCCACCAATTGCTCCATCATCAGCTTTCCTGTCATCCGTTTTGCTTGCATCCACTTCCTCACGCTCATGCCTGGAGACAGGTCGACCAGTCCTTCCAGGTTTTCCATTCTATTGTTTCGCGCCGTTGGCCCTAGACATCCACTTGTAAGTCCTATGGTGGTGTCAGTCCTAAAATACGGTAAGGGTAAGCCGATCACTAAAACCAAGTGGTGTAACATAGCAGCAGTGGTTTCACCACATTCTTCCTGTATCCGAGTTTGTAGATGTTGCAGATCAAGAATCTTCACTTGGTACACATTTTCTTTGAGATAGCCCGAGAATTAAGTCGATGCGACTGTGGAAACCATTCTCTGGCTCCTTTGCGTCCTATCCATCAACCAGGGAACCTGTGGTCTGGTGCCAAACACCCACTGTACCGGGAAAGGAGAATGGTCCAATGATGTGGAAATTCCAAATTCCACATCCTATTATGATGCGCTCTGCCCCTTGCTACTTTCGTCGCACCAACGAAGTGGAAGAGTAATGGAGCTCCTGTTTATATACCTCCACATCGTTGTAAAAGTTTGCCTCGTCAGAGAAGAGTACTTTCGACATCATCTCGGTCTATCTCATCAAGGAACTACTGACACATTTCCACCTTACGGTTCGGCTCAGCATCATATAGTTAATGCGTCACTTAGACTGGTATGGATGGATTTTTTAAGGATATAATGGATCGTGCTGTTGGGTACCTTCAGTTTCATACTTATCGTAAGTTCTTGGATTGTTGTAGCTGGCTGCCATCTTCGAACATATGGTTCACCCAAAAGTGCCGTTTAGATCAATTGAACACGCGCATAATGGTTCATGAAATACATATTTAGTGTCCATCTTCTCCCAGTTCTGGAAACTTCTCTGGCAGAAGGTGTAAGAGAAGCCGACTCTTTAAAGAACATCGAGGGGGTTCAGTTGTAACAGTCTTCGGAGAGCCAGTCGAGTGCAGTCGACAGCTGAGAGAAGTTGAGTCCAACTGAGCATCTAAGTGGAATTATATTTATTGCTTTGAAAATGTCGCCCTCCGTGGTGTAATGTTTACCATGCTGACTTCATATACCTAAGGTCGCGGGTTCAAACCCGGCGGAGGACGGTGGATTTTTTCGGGTGTAAACATCTTTACATTGGCTTACTTCGGAAGGGAAGTAAAGCCCTTGGTCCCGTGTTGTAGATTTACGGCACGTAAAAGAACCTTAAGCCTGATAGAGAGGCCTCTGAGCAAAATTAAGTGATCTTTCACGCCCAATTTAGAATGGGACGCTGAGAAACACAGCAGTTAACGAGCGTCCATAAATAACACGCCATTTCTTGCTTTGAAAAAATTGGAATCGTCCAGTTATTACAATATCCGCTAAAAGTGTAGAAAAAGTCATGTGAATGCAACACTTTATTTTCTCTACACGTACTATGTACATAGTGTATAGAGAAGGTATTGCATCCCACCCAAAAATTCGACTGTCTGTGTGTGTGTCTGTGAACAGCATAGCTCAAAAACGAAAAGACCGTTGAATACCAAACTTGGTATTTAAGTTCGGTATCTTCCAAGGATGCGACATGAAGATATATATATATTAAAAAAAAAAAAAAATCTCCCACCCCAAAATAGCCTTTACATGGAAAACTTTTCGAAAACTTTGATTTTCTAAAAAATGGCTAACGATTTTGATTAAAATCTCGTACATTAGATATTTACATACCAAATAAGGTCTATATCTTGAATTTTCTGGGAATATACTCTGAAGACCTCTTTATTCTGGATTTATATTACCGAATTTTGCTTAACTACTAAACCGTAAGAGATAGACAACATCTTACAACAAAAAATGTAGATCTCGTCAAAATAGACAATTTATTTTCTTTATTTTTTTGTGGTGAAGATAACCGTTTCCGAGATCTTCCTTGTTATTGGTTTCAGTTGTGAAGTACTTATACTTTTCTCATACAGGAAGTGACCGTTTTTCTTTTGTTGTACTCCTGGCTAAGCAAAGAAGGGATTTGCAATGACAATCGTATAACGACAGCTTTTAAAACATTTGACTATCACTTTAGCATAGCACATTCCTTTAGTTCCCTTCTACTTATAAGGAACTAAGTAATAAGAACATTCTGCTAATGTTTATCTCGATTAGCATTGTGTAGGAAGAAGAAGAATCTTATTGAAGAAGTTTGTAGAAAAAAAATCTGATGTGCTCCATTCACATGACTTTCTTTACATCTCTGCAATAAATTATTGTTGAAAAGATTAGGCTTCTATTTACTTCATGCTAATCGAGAAAACATTAGCAGAAATAGTCTTATTACCTGCTTCCTTGTAAGTAGAAGCGGAATAAGGGAGTGCCATAGGTTAAAGTGACAGTCAAAAGCTGGTTGCTATGTGACTGAAGTTCCTTTGTTTGTATGGACAGGAGTTGAACAATTTCGTGCATGAGAAAAGTATAAGTTTTTCATAGCTGAAACCAAAAACAAGGAAATCTTAAAAACGATCAACTCCACGAAAAAAATGTATATAACATAAACTGTGTGTTTTAATGTGCTCCACATTTTGTGTGTGTGTGCGTGCGTGTGTGTGTGTGTGTGTGTGTGTGGTAAGTTTTTGTCCATCTCTTACGGTTTAGCAGTTTTGCAAAAATCCGTAAAATTCATCCAGAGTAAAGTAGTCTTTAGAGGCTATTCCCAGAAAATTCAAGATATACATTCTATTTTTCAAATAAATATCTTAAATATACGACATTTTAATCAAAATCGCTAGAACCCTTTTTAAGAAAATAAAATTTTTCGAAATTTTTTCATGTAAAGGGTAGTTTGGGATGGATTTTCTTGAAAATCTTCGTGTTGCATTCTTGTAAGCTACCAAACTGAAATACCAAGTTTAGTTTTTAACGCTCTTTTCATTTTTGAGCTGTGCTGCCCAAAGACACACACACACGCGCGCGCGCGGACATTTTTCTAAAAATGCTTCTTTTGGATTCAGGGGGTCTTTAAACATATATTTTAGGTGAAATCTCGGTATTAATTTTTGGGTGCAATGCAATGCCTTCTCGTACATAATACGCGTAGAGAAAGTGAAATTGGGTTTTTTGATCGATTGTAGTCCAAATTTGACTTGCAGGGTGCCGTAAAGGTTAGGGCGAAGGTTAGGAACTGCAGCTTGAACATGCCACTCCAATGCGGACCTTACAGACATGCAACGTGGTCTATTTAAGGTTCTCTTTACATGTCATTGATTATATTGTGCCTTTCTGTTTGGATAATAGCTAAAGTCGAACGGGAAGCAACGAAATGCACGGTTCACCCAAGTATAGCAATCACGTGCCTAATAGCTAAAGAAACAAGATAAGCATTCCACCCAAAATTGGATTTTCAGATTTCGAGGCCCCAAGAATAGAAAAAATCTGACGCCTTCCATTCACATGACTTTCTCTACATCAAATTGTTAATAATCTTATTGTTCTGTCTATATCATACTAATCGAGATAAACATTAGCAGAAATTGTCCTTATCACTTAGTTCCTTGCAAGTAGAAGGCAAAAATGTAATGTGTTCCATTCACATGATGTCCTCTAGCTGTTCGGTAAACAAACCTTTATGCAAAACATTAATCTGTTAATCTACACCATGATAATCGAGATACTAATAAGCAGAATTAGTCTTATTACTACCTTCCTTGTAAATAGGAAGGAAATAAGAAAATGCACTGGCTAAACCGATAAAAGCCGTCCCTATGTCAAACAATTGTCTTGTCGGGAGTAAACAAACGAGAACAAAGATGTCTTCCCGTTTGAGAAAGTTTAAGTGGCTAAAATTGAAACTCTACAGAAAAAAAAGTATATAATAAATTGTGTGTTTTAATGATATCTACATGTTGTGTAAAGTAATTTTTGTATATCTCTTACTGTTTGCCAGTTATACAAAGTTATACAAAAGTCATCCAGAATATGCAGCATTTAAAAAAGATCATCCAGAATAAAGAGGTCTTCAGAGGCTATTCCCAGAAAATCCAAGATATACATTTCCTATGTCATAAAAACATCGGCATTTTAATCAAAATCGTTAGAGCTATTTTTCAGAAGGTAAAAAAATTCGTAAAATGTTCCATATAAAGGGTAGTTGGGAGTACGGGGACAATTGAAAATCTTCGTGTTGCATTCTTGAAAGATACCAAACCTAAATACCAAGTTTTCGTTTTTGAGCAATGCTGCCCCCCCCCACACACACGGACATTTTTATTTTCTCTACACGTACATAGGTATAGAGAAGGTATCGTATTCCACCCAAAAATTCCATACCGAGAATTAACCGGACATACACGTTTTGGGTCCCCCTGAATCCCCCCCCCAAAAAAAAGGATTTTCAGAAAAAGATCAGTATCTAAGTTTGGTATCTTCCAAGAATGCGACAGGAAGATTTTCAAGAAAATCCCGTCACCCCCAACTTCCCTTTACATGGAACAAATTTCGAAAATTTTGACTTTCTTAAAAATGGCTTTAACGATTTGATTAAAATATCGTATATTAAATATATTTTACCTGACAAATAAACTGTATAGCTTGAATTTTCTGAGAATAGCCTCTGAAGACTACTTTATTCTGGATCAATTTTACGGAATTTTGCATAACTACTAAACCGTAAGAGAGACACAAAAACTTACTACACAAAAAATGTAGAGCACGTTAAACACACAATTTACATAGTATAATTTTTCTTTTTTATATATTCCTTGTTTTTTGTTTCAGCTTTAAAAAGCATATTTTTCTCATACAGGAATTTGTCAACTCCTGTCCTTACATACAAACAAAGGAACTTTAGTCACATAGCAACCAGCTTTTCATAATCACTTTAACCTATGGTACTCCCTTATTTAGCTTCTACTTACAAGGAAGCAAGTAATAAGACTATTTCTGCTAATTTTTTCTCTATTAGCATATTTAGTCAATAAAAACAAAAGCTTTTTAACAATAATTTGTTGTGGAGACGTAGAGAAAGTCATGTGAATGGAAAACACATTAGATTTTTCTAAATATATACATTTTCGTTGAAATCTCGGTATCGATTTTTTGGGTGCAGTTCCATACCTTCTCTATACACTATGTACATAGTACGTGTTGAGAAATTAAAAATCTGATGCATTCACATGACTTTCTCTACATCTCTGTAACAAAGTATTGCTAATAAGCTTATTCTTTTATTTACTTCATGCCAATCGAGAAACATAGCAGAAAAGTCTTATTTCTTGCTTTATTGTAAGTAGAAGTGAAATAAGTGAGTACCATAGGTTAAAGTGAAAGCCAAAAGCTGGTTGCTATGTGACTGATGTTCCTTTGTTTGTATGGACACTTGTTGGCAAATTGCTGTATGAGAAAGGTATAAGTTTTTCAAAGCTGAAACCAAAAACAAGGAATATCTCAAAAACGATCAACTCCACGAAAAAATATAACAAACATAAATGGTGTGTTTTAACGTGCTCTACATTTTTTGTGTGTTAAGTTTTTGTCCATATCTTACGGTTTAGTAGCTATCTAAAATTCAGAATAATGTGGTCTTCAGAGGCTATTCCCAGAAAATTCAAGATATACTTTTTGTCAGGTAAACATCTTTAATATACGATATTTTAATCAAAATCGTTAGCCATTTTTTAGAATTTCAAAATTTTCGAAAAAAGTTCCATGTAAAGGATAGTTGGGGTTGGGGTATTTTCTTGAAAATCTTCGTGTCGCATCTTGGAAGATGCCAAACTTAAATACCAATTTTGGTATTTAACGGTCTTTTCGTTTTTGAGCTATGCTGCCCACAGACACACATTTATATATACACAGACACATGGACATTTTTCTAAAAATGTTTTTTGTTTTGAATCAGGGGGTCTCAAAACATATATTTCCCGTGAAATCTCGGTATCAAATTTTGGATGCAATACAATACCTTCTCTATACACTATGTACATAGTACGTATAGAGAAAGTAAAAAAATCTGATGTTCCATTCACATGACTTTCTCTACATCTCTGTAACAAATTATTGTTAAAAAGATTATACTTCTATTTACTTCATAACAATTGAGAAAAGAATTAGCAGAAATGGTCTTATTACTTGCTTCCTTGTAAGTAGAAGTGAAATATGGGAGTACCATAGGTTAAAGTGATAGTCAAAAGCTGGTTACTATGTGACTGAAGTTCCTTTGTTTGTGTGGACAGGAATTGACAAATTCCTGTATGAGAAAACTACAAGCTTTTTAAAGTTGAAACCAAAAACAAGGAATATCTAAAAAACGATCAACTCCACGAAAAAAAAATATATATAACATAAATTGTGGATTTTAATGTGCTCTACTTTTTTTGTGTGGTAAGTTTTTGTCCACCTCTTACGGTTTAGCAGTTATGTAAAATTCCGTAAAATTGATCCAGAATAAAGTAGTCTTCAGAGGCTATTCCCAGAAAAGTCTAGATATACATTTTATTTGTCAGGTAAATATGTTTAATATACGATATTTTAATAAAAATCGTTAGAGCCATTTTCAAGAAAATCAAGATTTTCAAAAAAAGTTCCATGTAAAGCGTAGTTGGGGGTAGGGGGATTTTCTTGAAAAGCTTCGTGTCGCATCCTTGGAAGATACCAAATTAAATACCAAGTTTGGTATACAACGGTCTTTTCGTTTTTGAGCTATGCTGTCCACAGACACACATACGCACGCACACACACACAGGCACATACACGGACCTTTTTCCAAAAATTCTTTTTTTGGATTCAGGGGGACCCAAGACATGTATTTCCGGTATGGAATTTTTGTGTGCATTACAATACATTCTCTATACACTATGTACATAGTAATGCAGAAAAGTGTGGGAACAAACTAATATCGTCAACATAAAAGTTGCTATAAGAGAGTTATTGGAGAACTAAAAGAAGCACTCAAGCTTCAACGCACCACCGCTTACGAAAATCAATTGAAAGCACTCAACTCCCAGGATGGATCTTTGTGGAATAAAACTAAATTAAAACACAGAGAGAAAATGCCACCACTGAACCCTAACAATAACTGGAAGGAAAAAGTAAAAATATTTTCTAAACTGCTATATGAGCAGTTGCAAGCAAATGGTGACAGAGACTGAATTCACCAGGAATCACTTTCTCAGCGTCTCCAACTATTCTTCACTCCTGCTCCAATTCAGAATCCAATCGAGAGATCCCCAAAAATATACAATACAATTGTCAGTGTTGGCCATTTCCCTCAAAATGAAAACATGCCGTAGTAACCATTATTCCCAAACCACAGAAAATTAAAAGCGTCCCACATAATTATGGTCCAATAAGTATTTTGCCACTGTTTTCTTACATTTTTGGACGCTTACTTTCACCACAATTAATGGAGCACATAAGAAGAAATTCTAAGTTACAACAGAATTTGGATGTAGATGCCAGCATTCATGTCCACAACAGCTTCTCCGTATTGTGTAGATATAATACGAGAGCAAGTTAGTTTCTTTGGGCTTATTTCTGGATAGTGAAAAGGAGTTCGATAAATTGTGGCATGATGGTCTTCTGCACAAAATCTCGCTTAAATGACACCCTTTACAGCCTTATTACATCACACTTGTGCAATCGCATGTTCTCTGTAAAATGTGAATCAGTGCGATCAAAGTCTCTAGCTATTAATTCTGGAATATAGCAGGACCTCTTAGACGAGGGCCGTTTTTTTTTTTTTTTTTTTTTTCAACCTGCGATAGGCCATAAGTAAAAGACAAGTTCATATAAAATAATTATTTTATTACTAAAAGTTTTGTACACTTAGGGTTACTTTTCAACATAATCACCGAAAAGATTGAGACATTTTGCAATACCCGCTTCAAAAAAATGTTTCCGCCAACAATGCAGACCGGAAACACTATCAATGCAGCTGTTTATTATTAAACTTTACGACGTTTTCGTAGAGCTATTCAACACCAACGAAGAGGAATGTTGATTTCAGGAATTGTGTTGATCCATGACAACGCTCGTCCACACACTGCTGGCACAACCCTCGGCTCCTTGAACACTTTCAATGGGACATTTTCGATCATCCGCCGTACAGTCCTGACCTGGCACCCAGCGACTTTTACCTTTTCCCTGAACTGAAGATATGGCTAGGAGGGCAGCACTCTCAAACAAACCAGGATCTTCAAAACGTCAAAGCTCATTTGAAATCATTGTTGACAACATTTTTTGAAGCGGGTATTGCAAAGCTTGTGCACAGGTACGATAAATGTCTCAATGTTTTCGGTGATTATCTTGAAAAGTAACCATAAGTGTACAAAACTTTTAGTAATAAAAAATTGTTTTCTATGAGCCTATCTTTAATTTATAGCCTATCGGAGGTTGAAAAAAAAAAAAAAAGGCGCTCGTACATCACTTACACGGCAGATTTTCCAGTTTGTGATCAACTTGCAATTGCACATTTTGCTGATGACTTTGCAGTTCTGAGTAAAGGTATCTCTGAGGCAGCTGTAAGTCATCTTCAAAACTTTTGCTATGAAATAGATAGTTGGTGCAAACACTGGAGGGTTGTAATGAATTCCAAAAAGTTCACTTATAGATAGAACATTCAGCATCAAACCGTTTTACTAAGAGAAGATCCCATTCCAGAATCAGATTCAGTAAGATGATTTGAACATGGAAAAGTCACCTTACATTCATAATATAGAAAATTCGTCACCGTCTCTCTACATGAACAAAATCTTTACAGTATAAAGGTTAATATACTCCTCACTGATCAGACCAATGTGGATGGGGTTCAGCTTCACCTTCTCAAACTATTCAGAACAGATTTCTCCATTTTAATCACCAATGCACCAGAAACTCCACTATTCACTCAGATCTCAAAATTGCAGTTGTCCTCAGCAGAACTTACAAAAGACTTCATAACTGTTGGACCCGCTAGTTCAACAAACTACCCACCCACCACATCCACAAAACAGAAGATTAAAACGGAAAAGACACTCGGATGCAAGACTTGCACAGCATTAATTAGATCTTGATTACACAATCGGGACTCGCATGTTTGATATCATTTGTTTCTAATTGCTCACAACTGTAATGCATTGTATACAGTAAATTGTAGTATAACTGCGTAGCTCAGTCGGTAGAGGGCGTGCACCTATTGTGCAAGGCTTTTTTGGGTTCGATAAAATGTAATCTTGAATTTTTTTTTGGAAATAGCCTCTGAAGACACCTTTATTCAGGAAATAAAATTTTCCTGAAATTTACCATTTTGCATAAATGGTAAACCGAAGAGAAAGACAACTTAGTACACGACAAATGTAGATCTCGTTAAAACACACAATTTGTGTTATATTTTGGAGTTGACCATTTCTGAGATATTCATTTTATTGGTTTTAGTTTTGAAACTTTTGTCGTATAGGAATTTGGTAACTCCTGTTTATGCAATTAATGGATTTCAATCACATGGCAACCAGCTTTTAAAAGATTTGACTATCGCTTTAGCCTAGTATATTCCATTATCCTCTACTTACAAGGAAACAAGTAATAAGATACTTTCTCTTAGTGTTTATCTCTCTTAGCATGAAATGGATAGAAGAATACGCTTTTGTACAGTAATTGCTTTCAGAGATTTAGAGAGAGCCACTGAATGAATACATCAATTTTTTTTACTTTCTTTAGCACGTATGTGCAATATACATAGTAGGTAGCAAAGGTATTGCATTCCACCCAAAACATATTATTTTTCGTTGAGTTTACTATTTCCGAGATATATCAGTTTTCTGATAGGAGAATTTATCAGCTCTGGCCATGCAGAGAAAGAAAGGGATTTCAACACATGACGACCAGCTTTTAAAGGATTGAGCCTAGTGTAACCCCTTATTTCACTTGTACTGTTTAACTTGATTAGCACGGAGTAGAGAGGAGGATCGCTTTGGTAAGAATAATTGTTGCAGAATAGCTAGAGAAAGTCATGTGAATGGAACACATCAGATGTTTTTTTTAACAATATGTTTACTGATCCGTAATGGTACATGCAAGCTATATTTGAGTATTTTACCTTTTCCCATCCTTGTGTAGTCATGTTATTAGGTTGCAGTGCATCAAAGTTTATATTTACAATGTTGATATGCATTTCAGAGACAATAAATTTAGTTAAGGCAAGTTTTCATCATTTTCCCTGTTTAAAATCGCTGACCAATCTTTCAGTTAGCGTATGCAAAAACACTCCTCAGTGGAACTTGATTTCAAAACGATTTAAGGACTTCAAAACAATGTGAAATTATTATTACTTTCTGTAGACACGTATGTACAATGTACATAGTGGATAGAGAAGGTATTGTATTGCATCCAAAAATTTGATACCGAGATTTCACTGGAAATATATGCTTTAAGAGTCCCCTGAATCAAAATGAAAGTATTTTCAGAAAAAAGTCCGTGTATGTGTGTGTGTCTGTCTGTGGACAGCATAGTTCAAAAGCGAAAGACCATTAAATACCAAATATGGTATTTAGGTTTGGTATATTCCAAGAATGCGACACAAAGATTTTGATTTTCTCAAAAATGGATCTAACGATTTTAGTTAAAATACCGCATATTAAAGACATTTACATCTAAAAAATGTATATCTTGAATTTTCTTGGAATAGCCTCTTAAGACCCCTGTATTCTGGATGAATTTTGTGGAATTTTGCTTAGCTGCTAAACCGTAAGAGATAGAAAAACGAAAGAAAAAATCTGATGTTCCATTTACATGACTTTCTCCATATCTCTGTAAATTATTATTGTTAATAAGCTCATATTTTATTTATTTCATGCTAATCGAGAAAAATTAGCAGAAATAGTCTTATTTCTTGCTTTATTGTAAGTAGAAGCGAAATAAGGGAGTACCATAGGTTAAAGTGAAAGTCTAAAGCTGGTTGCTATGTGACTGAAGTTCCTTTGTTTGTATGGACAGCAGTACTTCCTGTACGAGAAAAGTATAAGTTTTTTAAAGCTGAAACCAATAGCAAGGAATATCTCAAAAATGATAAACTCCACGAAAAAATGTTATATAACATAAATTGTGTGTTTTAATGAGCTCTACATTTTTTGTGTGCTAAGTTTTTGTCTATCTCTTACGGTTTAGCAGTTATGCAAACTTCCGTAAAGTTCATCCAGAATAAAGTAGTCTTCAGAGGCTGTTCACAGAAAATTGAAGATATACATTTTATTTGTCAGGTAAATATCTTTAATATAGGATATTTTAAACAAAATCATTAGAGCCATTTTTGAGAAAATTGAAATTTTCGAAAAAGTTCCATATAAGGTGTGTTTGGGGTGGGGGAATTTTCTTGGGGGCCACATATGCTGAATATGGTGGCTACTGTAGTAATCCGAACCTTAATTGTACTATTTTCGCTATCGAAACTGCGCAGGTGTGCAACCTTGCAGTGATGGAAAAGTTTTGTTTGCCAGATGACTGCGTTTTTTCGTGATTTCTCCGTTCAACCGTTGGAATAACTATGCATAATACTATTCATGTATCATTCTTCCTTTCTACAAGTAATCAATATAAATGATTCCGCGTGCATTCCCAAACACCGATTCCATCACCTTGTGTAGAGCTTTCACTATCTGTGCTTTCTTTGGAGACGGTTTCTACTGTATTTTTGTTTCTGGAGTGTATCCATGTTTTATCCTCACTTAGGTGGTTATACCTAAACTCGTCAAGAAAAGTGGGAAACCAGCTTCCGAATCGATCACACGATTGCGTTTATTGTCCATTGAGAGCAAAGGTGGCGTCACCTTGCCGAGACCTTTGTCAGACCTAATTTTTGGTTCAAAATTGAGAACACTGTATGTACCTTGCGATATGCAAACTTTTTCGCAAACTTTGATTCGTCTATCACTGAAAACGATATTGTGGATTTTGTCATCACTTTGGATGTACGGCCACGTTGAAATTCGTGTATCAAATTTAAATTGTTGCAATCGCAGGAGCAATCTATGCCATTTGGCTTTTATCTCTTTCGGTGTTAAGCCTTTCAAGTAGAAGTATTTAATCACCGTACTGAACTCTTTTTTTCCATCCCACTAGATAAGTACGAGATTGTTGATTCATTCGGCTATGGCAACGAAACCGCGTGATGGATATAGCTGAAACTTTAACTGGCATCCAGTAAGACTAAATATAAACTTTTTTCGATGCTACCAGTGGAATTTCTTGGATTTTGTATGGACTTATTGAAGGCCCCATTGAAAGTCTCCTTTTCTTTTCTTGGACCGTTACAATGCCGTGGCGCCACAGCCCACGTGGGGCCCTGATCTGCCAACCCTACCGAGTTGGACGTTCATCCAAACGGTACAGGCAGCTATAATCGTGTTTCTTACTGCGCCGTCCCTCCTTAACGGCGAACCAGACAGCAGTGATCCTTCTTCTGCCTGTCCTTTCACTTCACTTACCCTCACAACCGCAGGTGATTAGAAAACACAATAAGAGTCTTAAAATGACTGGCCTTGTAAACATAAGAATGCTGTTGATTCGAAATGTGTACATGATGTAAACTGTGTGTTGTAAGGAATCTCAGTTTTAGCAGTAAATTTGTGTCTATATCTTACTTTTATCAACGTCTGAAGGGGGTTTCAGAGCCTGTTCTCAGAAAATTCAAGATGCACCTGACGAAGATTGCTATCCCGTGAAGTCATCTGTATACTCCATTTTTCATGTAAATATCTGTACTATCCCTTATTTTAATAAGTGTTATAGCCATTTTGAGAAAAATAAAATGTTCGAAATAATTTCAAATTAAAAGGTAGTTTGGGAAGGTAGGATTTTTCTTAAAATCTTCATGTCACCTACTTCGAAGATACTAAACTTAATACCAAGTTTGATAGTTAAGCAACTTGTCGTTTTTGAGTTCTGCTGTACGCTCATACACACTCTAACCTTTTTCTTCAGGGATCCTCAAAACACACATTTCCGGTGAAATCTTGGTATCGAATTTTTGGATTCCACGCAGGGTGGAAATGCCTAGCGTTCTGCTGAAGCCGCCATCTTGCAATTGTACTAACACCAGCATATGCAACATCTATCAAATTATTTGTTTTTCCAAGTTTTTGAAGTAAAGAAAGTGGAGACATATCTCTAGTTGAAGGAATATTTTATACAATCACTTTTTTCGGCCTGTCAGAAGTTATTGTTGATAAACTGTTATTATTGCAGTAAACGTCATTTGTTCTAATTTCTTGCTCTGAAACTACTGCTGCAGCATTGGTTTAAGCTTTTAGTACAATGTTTTTACTAAAGAAGTAATTACTATCCTATCACTGCAAATGTGTCTTTCCTGTCTCCTAACCGTCTGCTTAATGTTATTCTGTTACGTGCTTTACACAACTTCAACATTAATGTTCTCTTTCTTGGGCTTTGCACTGTTGTCAGTATCAGTTTGCTGGGCGGCTTTTACAGTTACTGTTTTACAAACAATAGGGCTACTGCCACTATTTGGTGGTCTACGTCCAGATGTAGGTCATTTCTGCATATACGGGATGTAAGGAATAGCTGCTTCTCCTGGTTTGCCCTATGAAGTCCAAATCGTGGGATGTAAAGTGTTGTGAGCACACACCACAAGCCGGAGTAGCTTGGCAATTTTGTCTTCACCCAAGCTTCTCTGAGGTCTTTCCCAGTTGGAAATCTACAATTCACAAACAATACAGAATCCTTCTGTTGATAATATATTTCACTGTATAGCGCCGAAAAATCACTGAAATAACCTGGTATTGAAACATTTCCCTGTCCTTGTTTTGCTATACAAGAAACCACGACCAAACACCACCACTATACTGGTTTAAAAGCTCCAGTCTAAATGCAGTGCTTAATTGACATTTAAGGATAGGACATTTCTTATCAATTCTCTCTGCATCTCTGCAATGTACATTGTACATACGTGTTAGAGAAAGTAAAAAGAAATGAATTTTTGCCTATCCAGTTAGATAAAAGCATCGACGTTGTGATTTAAGAATAAAGACCAGTGCCGTTGGCTGACCCCCAGGTGAGTGCTACATAAGTAAGCAGACTGCGTAACGTTTGGTATTTAACCACTTTTCGTTTTTGAGACACCATTCCTTTATTACTTTGTCTATGTACACGGTGTATAGAGAAGGTATTGTATTGATGCCGAGATTTCACCGGAAATACATGTTTTGAGACTCCCTGAATACAAAATAAGCATTTTTAGAAAAATCTGATGTGATCCATTCACACGAATTTTTATATATCTCTGTAAAAATTGTTAAAAAGCTTATTCTATATACTTCATGATAATCGAGATAAATATTAGTAAGAATTATCCTTATTACTTTGTTCCTTGTCAGTAGAAGGGAAAAAATCTATTCACACGATGTCCTCTAGCTGTTCGGTAAACAAACCTTTTATTGAAAACATTAATCTGTTATCTATATCATGCTAATCAAGATAAACATAAGCAGAATTAGTCTTATTGCTAGCTCCTTATAAATAAAAGGGAAATAAGAAAAATGTGCAGGCTAAAGCGATAGCCTCGTTTTTTAAAAGCCGGTCGCTATATGAAACAATTGAAAATTCATACTTTGCCTCCTGAGAAAAGTTTAAGTGGCTAAAATTGAAAACAATAATCCGGAATAACAAATTCTGTATTTTAATGAGATCTACATTTTTGCGAGTAAGTTTTTGTATATTTCTTATGGTTTGCCAGTTATACAAAAGTCATCCAGAATGAAAAGGTCTTCAGAGGCTATTCCTAGAAAATCCAAGATATAGATACATTTCATTTGTCACAGAAATATATTGTAAATAAGGCATTTTAATGAAAATCGTTAGTGCAATTTTTGAGAAAATCAAAATTTTCGAAAAATGTTCCATGTAAAGGGAAGTTTGGGGTGGGCGGATTTTCCTGAAAATCTTCGTGCCTCATCCTTAGAAGATACCAAACTTAAATACCAAGTTTGATATTTAACGGTCTTGTGCACACACATTTTTTCTAAAAATGTTTTTTTTTTAATCAGGGGGTCCCAAAACATGTATTTCCGTTAAATCTCTGTATCGATTTTTTGGATAGAATACAATACCTATACACTATGTGCATAGTACGTGTCGAGAAAGTAAAAATGTCCATCTGTGTGTTGGTACGTGTGCTGCGGGGGGGGGGGCGAATAGTATAAAAGAAAAGTCCATTGAATACCAAACTTGATATCAAATTTTGATTTGCTCTAAAATGGCTAAGGATTTTGCTTAAAATCTCTCATATTTAACATATTTAAATCACAAATAAAATGAATTTTCTGGGAATGGCATTTGAAAACCTCTTTATTTTAGATGAATTGTGCTGAACCGTAAGAGAGAGAGCTCGTTAAAACACACAATTTGTCTCGTACATTTTCTGGTGGAGTTTACCGTTTCTAGATGTTCCTTCATATTGGGTTCAGTTTAAAATACTAGACGGGTTCCTCTTGGCCACACAAAGAAACGGATTTCAATCCCATAGCAACCACATTTTAAAACATTTGACTGTCGGTTTAGCCTAGTGTATAAGAAACTAAGTAATAAGACTGATTCTGCTAATATTTATCTCGATTAGCATGAATTTTAGCAATACTTTGCTACAGAGATGTAGAGAAAGTCAAGTAAATGGAACACATCAGAATTTTTATTCAGATAACTTCCAAACATTCTGGGTATCAAATTTTGGGTGGAATACAATAGTTTCTCTATCTACTACGGATATTGTATCTTACATAATTATGTTTGGATTCCATTTAAGAACTAAAGCTTGAACAATATAATAGAATTTGATGATGTCGCTGAAAGCGCTACTTCATATGCTGCAGATAAATTCCGCCGTAATCTCAGATATAGATAGGAAATGCCCTATCCTTATGCGTTGTGATTGGTGAAGCACGTTTTTGTCAAGCTACCATATTGTGGTTACAAACATTTGAGATGAGTACAACTTTTGTGGTGTAAAATGTCAATTAAGCTGTTCATTTGGACCTTGGGTTTCAAACCAGTATAATGGTCAATACGTGTGTGGTGTTTGTAGTTTCTCGAATAGCAGAAGAAACAAAAGCCAAGGAAAAAGAAAGTTCAATACATAGCTTAGGGTACTTACTTAACTGTTTTTGATGCGTTAATTGTTACATTAAGCAGTGCATTTTTAAACCAATATAATACTCAATACGTGGGTGGTGTTTGGTTGCAGTTCCTCGAATAGCAAAAGGAAAACCAAGGAAATGTAAATTCGCAGACAACATTGACAACCTACTCCAGTTTATAGGAAACCTCTTGCTAATTCGCCCATTTAGCAGCCATCGCGAGAAATAATTACTATCAAATTATGTGCCTATGATATCCACACTGAAAGTCTGGGATAATCTGATACTAGTCACCCTTTTCTTGCTGCGCACTTAAAACTTAATACTAGCCTTTCCTAAACAGTTTTTGTCGCACCTGCATATAGCCTATATATGACTACCTCATACATATATCCGGTTTTAGACCAAGAAATTAGAACAACATTAAGTTATAACTTTGCCGAGATGTTTACTGCAATAATATCAATTTAGCCCGCCTGGGTAGTGTGATGGTAGCGTATCTACCTCAAATTCGACAGGTCGTGAGTTCGAATCTTGTTTAGGGTGAGTTACTTGGATAAGGTTTTTTCCCAGTTTTCCTTATACTGAGAAGACGAATGTCGAGTAACTTGAGCTCCATGGACCCCGAGAACATTTGAGCATCATTTCAACAATTTCATTCATCGTCCGAAATTACCAAGTTAAAGGACGTTAAGCTTAAAAAAAAATAAATAAATGAAAATAAAAAATCTGATGTGTCGCATCCACATGACTTTCTCTACATCTCTACAGTAAATTATTTTTAAAAGCTTATGCTTCTATTTACTTCATGCTAATCGAGTAAAAACATTAGCAGAAATAGTCTTATTACTTGCTTCCTTGTAAGTGGAAGCGAAATAAGGGAGTAGCATAGGTTAAAGTGATAGTCAAAAGCTGGTTGCTATGTGGCTGATGTTCCTTTGTTTGTATGGACACGAGTTGACAAATTCCTGTATGAGAAAAGTGTAAGTTTTTCAAAACTAAAACCAAAAACAAGAAATTACTCAAAAACTATCAACTCCACGAAAAAAAATGTATGTAGCATAAATTGTGTGTTTTAATGTGCTCTACTTTTTTCGTGTGCTAAGTTTTTGTGCATCTCTTACGGTTTAGCTGTTATGCAAAATTGCGTAAAATTCATCTAGAATAAAAGTAGTCTTCAGAGGCTACTCCCAGAAAATTCAAGATATACTTTTTCTTTCAGGTAAATATCTTTAATATACGATATTTTAATCAAAATCGTTAGAGGCATTTTTAAGAAAATGAAAATTTTTGAAAAAGGTACCATGTAAAGGGTAATTGGGTGTGGGCGGATTTTCTTGAAAATCTTCGTGTCGCATCCTTGGAAAATACCAAGTTTGGTATTCAACCCTCTTTTCGTTTTTGAGCTAAGCTGTTCACACGCACACACACACACAAACACACACAGGGACCTTTTTGTGAAAATGCTTTTTTTGGATATTGGGGACCCTAAAACACATATTTCCGGTGAAATCTCGGTATCGAATTTTTGGTGGAGTGCAATACTTTCTCTATACACTATGTACATAGTGCGTATGGAGAAAGTAAAAAAAAAAGCATTTTCACAAAAAGGCCCGTGTGTGTGTGTGTGTGTGTGTGTCTGTGAACACTATAACTCAAAAACGAAAAGTCGGTAAAATACCAAACTTGGTATTTAAGTTTAGTATCTTCCAGGGATGCGACACGAAGATTTTGAGAAAAATCCCCCACCCCCAGCTACCCTTACATGGAACTTTTTTCGAAAATGTTGATTTTCTCAAAAATGGCTCTAACGATTTTGATTAAAATTTCGTATATGAAAGATATTTACCTGACAAATAAAATGTATATATTGAATTTTCTGAGAATAGCCCCTGAAGAGTAGTTTATTCTGGATGAATTTTACTGAATTTTGAATAACTGCTAAATCGTAAGAGATAGACAAAAACTTACAACCCAAAAAATGTAGAGCATATTAAAACACACAATTTATGTTATATTTATTTTTTTCGTGGAGTTCGTCGTTTTTGAGACGTTCCTTATTTTTGGTTTCTGCTATGAAAAACATACTTTTCTCAAACAGGAACTTGTCAACTCCTATCCATATAAACAAGGGAACTTTGACATAGCAACCAGCTTTTGACTGTCACTTTAACCTATGGTACTCCCTTATTTCGCTTCTACTTACAAGGAAGCAAGTAATAAGATATTTCTGCTGTTTTTTTTTTGTTTTTTTTTTTTGATTAGCATAAAGTAAATAGAAGTATAAGCTTTTTAAGAATAATTTGTTGCAGGGATATAGAGAAAATCATGTGAATGGTACACATCAGATTTTTTTTTTGGACTCGGGGTGTCCTAAAACGTGCATTTCTTATGAAATCTCGACATCGAATTTTTGGGTGGAATACAATACTTCTCTATCCCTATGTACATACGGGACTAGAGAAAGTAAAAAGCAAATTATAAGATATGCATCGGAAAATAATGAAAAAGTAAAACTGTAATTCATGAAAGTATTAACATAGAACTTTAAATTACTATAAATGTTATAATGATATACGACAGTGCAAGAGCAATATTATACCACCTATCCTTGGATATATTATATTACATTAGGCGATACTACAGCAGCTTTCTAGTGACGTCCTGCAATGCACAATGTGCAAACTGTTCTGTATTTATCAAAGGATAGCTGAAATGCCCGCTAGTTTCTCGGCTTATAAAAGAGGATAATATTTCAAATTGAGTTTATCCATGTTGGGAAGCATAGGTGTGTAAGTTTCTTAGACCTTATACATTTCATACAGTTTAGGATAAGAGTAAAGATGCTGTAGCAATGACATCACAAATCCCACATCTGGGTAAATTTAAATTGAGTTTTTATTTATTGACGCTCTTTAAATACTGCAGTTCTCAGGGTCCCATTCTATATTGCGCGTGAGATTGCTCTATCAGATGTGATGTTCTTTTATGTGCCGTAAATCTACGACACGGGACCAATACCCTTCCGAAGAAAGCATACTTAGGATTTTTTACGCCCGAAAATGGCCGCGCCTCTCACCTAGACGGCCCGGGCTCGATGTGAGATTTGTGGTAGGCGCAGGGGCGGGTTTTTTCCGGGTTCTCCGGTTTCCCCCACCATCTCATTCCACCGGGGCTTCATCTTCATGTATCATCAGTGTCATCGCCTGCGGTGCCAGAGTCAACACTACACTACAAAAAAAAATCTGATGTGTTACACTCACATGACTTTCTCTAGCTGCTCTGCAAACCTCCTACAAAAGATTCTTCTTTGTACACAATGCTAATCAAGATAAATATTAGCAGAAAGTTATTACTTAGTTCTTAATAAGTAGAAGGGAATATGCTGAAGTGATTGTCAAATGTTTTAAAAGCTATCGTTATGCGATTGTCATTACAAATCACTTCTTTACTTGACCAGGAGTAGAACAAAAGAAAAACAGACACTTCCTGTCTTGAGAAAAGTTTTAAGCACTTCGCAATTGAAACCAATAACAATGAATATCTCAGAAACGGTTACCTCCACAACAAAAACGTAAAGGACATAAATTGTGTGTTTTGTCGTGGTGTACATTTTTTGTGCAGTGAGTTTTTTTTTCTATCTCTTACGGTGTAGCAGTTAAGCAAAATTCATCCAGAATAAAGAGGTCTTAAGAGGCTATTCCAAAAAAATCGGGATATAAATTTTATTTCGGACATAAATAGCTTTAATATACGGGATTTTAATCAAAATCGTTAGAGCCATTTTTAAGAAAATAAAACTTTTCGAAATTTTTTCCATGTAAAGGGTAGTTTTTAGTAGGGTTTTTTTTGAAAATCTTCGTGTCGCATCCTTGGAATATACTAAACCTAAATACAAAGTGTGGTATTTAACGGTCTTTTCGTTTTGGGGCTATGCTTTCCACACACACACACACACACACACACGGACCTTTTTTTAAAAATGCTTTTTTAGGACTCAGGGGACCCCAAAACATATATTTCCGGTGAAATCTCGGTATCGAATTTTTGGGTGCATTACCTATGTGCATTCTACATATGGGGCTAGAGAAAGTAAAAATGCTGTTTTTGGATTCAGAGAGTCTCAAAACATGTGTTTCCGGTGAAATCTTGGTATCGAATTTTTGGGTGCATTACAATACCTTCTCTCACCCGGAGGGGACCTTCCCGGCTGGGGCGGGGAATTTTTCTTTAATCAGAATTATTCCCTATCCCCACAGAGTCTGGAAGTTTGAATGTGAGAGTGAATGTGCGTGTGTTTAGTAATATAAAGTTTAACCTAATGTTCCGAACCTACAGTTTCACAAGTGAAAGTCCCCGATATGACCATTGATGTTAAAGGGGGCTATACAAATAAAGCAATAAAAAAAAAACCTTCTCTATATAATATGTACATAGTGCGTATAGAGGAAGTAAAAAAAAAAAAAAAAATTGTCAATAACTTCTGACAGACCGAAAAATGCGATTGTATTAAATATTCCCTCTCCCTTTTCATTATCCTTTGTTTTACTTCAAAAACTTGGAAAAAGAATGAATTTGACAGATGTTGCGTATGATGTGTGTGGTAGAGACAATGTGGTAGCGAAGGAAAGTATTGGCACATCTAGAATCATCTAGGTGCACCTTTGTTGTCGTGACAGATGAGTAATGTATCCTTACCATTGTGTTGACGGTTTCAATGCCACATGGCTACGGAAGAAAAGTACGTCAACGATTGATAAAATGGAGAAGGCAATTAGAATTGGAGAAATTGAATGGCAGTTTGTTTCAGCTTGGAAAATGAGTTACGTTCACAACGTGGTGCAATATGCTTTGGAATGCGTTGCAGGTTTTGTAATTTGTACAGGACCATCTTCTCAGATGATATCATACTGACTGAACACACAACTCCACGATTGCAGAAAATCAAAAGAGGAGACATAATCAGCTTCTAATCCTCGAATCCACATATGCAAGAGAGTGACTGGGATAATGGTTGGATTTTTCTCTCAAGTAGTGCCACGTGGCCATGTGTGGTTGGAAGTGACAACAGTAATAATTCAAGAACATATGGTCCTGTTCCACAGGGTTTAATAAGAGGTCGAGAGTGTGGCCACCAAATGAAATTAAAATGTAAACCTACAGGGACAGGAGTGTGATAGCAAGATAATATTAGTTGTCATTGTGCTTCTAATTGTCCTGTACTTGCTCCACTTTCTGAATCTACACCATTTAAAGTGTTCACTCCCAAACATATTTATTGATATATTTTTGTATTCGAAGAACTTTGTTCAACCTATAATACTATTGATTGGAAAAAGAAAATTCCTGACTTAAACATTTATTTTAAATAAATAATATGGAGAATCTTCACTGTAGAAAAAAAAAAAAAAAAAAAAAAAAAAATTGCCATTGTTTGGTGATGGTAGTTAACGGTAAGCTTCATTCCTCTGGCAAGTCTACCCTAACTTCCATCCTTATTTAGTTGTATAATAGCAACAAACGTTTGTCTTTTTACTTCCTTTACAATACTATGCTTATAGTAGGTAGAGAAGATATTATATTGCACCCAAAAATTCAATGCTTACCGAGATTTCACCAGAAATACATGTTTCAGATCCCTGAATTCACTTTATTTTTTTTAGAAAAACGTCAGTCTGCGTCTGTGGACAACATAGCTCAAAAGCGAAAAAACATTGTATACCAAACTTGGTATTTAGTTTTAGTACCTTCCAAAGATTTTGAGAAAATCTCCCCACCCCATACTACTCTATGATTGGAAAAAGTTTTGTATTTTTTTTCCCCTCAAAAATAGCTCTAACTATTTTGATTAAAATACCGTAAATTAAAGATATTTACCTGCCAAATAAAAATGCATATCTTGAATTATATTGAAATAGCCTCTGAAGAACCCTTCCTTATCATTGGATTTTGTATAACGGGTAAACCGTTAGACAAAAGAAAAGGAAAACATCTGATCTCTTCTATTTATATGACTTTCTCTACTTCTCTGTAACAACCTATTGTTAAGAATCTTATTCTTCTATCTAATTACGATACTCGAGGTAAACATTAGCAGATATTTTCTTAATTACTTGCTTCCTTGTCAGTAGAAGGAAAATAAACGAATACATTGAGTTAAAACGTTATCAAATCCTTTAAAAGCTGGTTACCATATGGTTGAAATCGTTTCTATGCAAGGCCAAGAGTTTACAGCTTTCCGTGTGAGAAAAGTTTTAAGTATTTTAAACATGAAGACAGTAACAAGGAATATTTAAAAAATGGTCAATTCCACGAAAAAAAAAAGTATGACATTACTTTGTGTTTCAACGTGATCTACATTTTTGTGCGGTATTTTAATCAAAATCGTTAAAGCCATTTTTGAGAAAATCAAAATTTTCGAACGTTGTTTTCCATGTAAAGAGTAGTTTCGGGTGGGGGGATTTTTCTCAAAATCTTCGTGTCGCATCCGTGCAAGATTCTAAACTTAAATACCAAGTTTGGTATTTTACCGACTTTTCGTTTTTGAGTTATCGTGTTCACAGACACACACACAAATACACGGACTTTTTTTCCAAAAATGTTTTTTTTATAATACACCCTAAATGTGTATTTCCGGTTAAAACCGTTATCCAATTTTTGGGTGGAATGCAATACCTTCTCTATACACTATGTACATAGAACGTGTATAGAACGTAAAAATCACACACACAAATGTAGATCTCGTAAACCCATAATTTGTCTTGTACAAAAGTTAATCGTTTCTGAGATATTCCTTGTTAATGGCTTGAATTTTAAGCTACCTTAATTTTTTGTCAACCGGTAGGTCATCTCCCCCCCCCCCTCTCTCTGTTTCATTTATATAGCCTCCTTTAACATGTAAGGTCACATCGGGGATTTTACTCTAGAAACAACTCGTCTGTAGGTTCTTTACGTTGGGTTTAAATCATGTTATATACACCTTCCAGACTGTGGGGGATAGGAAATAACTCTAGCTAAAGAAACATTTCCCGCCCCAGCCGGGAATCGAAACCGGGACCTCCGGGTGAGTAGTCAACTCGCTGAGCACTCGACCACAGAGGCAGTCTCATCTCTCTTTTGACTGTGCAAAGCGAAACGAATTTCAATTATTTGATATGGCGATCGCTTTGGTCCAGTGTGTTGCGTTTTTCCCGCTCTACCTAGAAGGAACTAATTCAATCTTTTTTGCTCATTGTAATATTTTGTAACACTAGTTTGTAGAGAAAGTCATGTGGATGGAGCATGAAGGTATTTTTGAGGAAGCAGTCAGTATCTGTCCTTCACTCGGTGTGTTTCCTGTGTATGTTATCATTCAAGGACACACTGGATTCCGCTCTCACCGAGAGATAATGTTGAGTAATCTATTCTTTAAGAGATCGGCCAACTTACGGTTTGTGAGTAAAAGGTACTGGCCTGTCAAATGAGGCTACGACACGCATATTCAACCTGGGGTACGCGAACACTTCTTATGTTTCCTGAATGATCACAAAGTAACGAAAAATATTTCAACCAGAGATTTGAACAGCCCTACCAATATAGCCAAAAATACAGCTGCGCTCGCTAATAATTTGTGTTTGTTTCAAACGCCGTGTCTGAAAATGTGCGTTAGTTCAGTAGTATTCAACCTTTTCTCTCCTCGTACCCCCACTGACAATTTTCCATTCCAGCCTGTACCCCTAGCCCTACAGTTTTCCCCAATTTAAATTGTACATAACCATATCTAAATTAGATTATAACATTTACAATTTATTAAATATTACAGAAATGAGGACTATGCTATAAGTGTATAGGATAAATACAGGAACTATGTAAATATGTTGCAGATAGCACATAGACAGTTATATATGTTTGTGACCTGTTAATGGGATGGGTTAGCTTGTTATCCTCTATTCGTGGCTGAATCTTCGTTAATGGCGATTCTGGATTCAACCGATTTCTTTGTTTCGTTTTGATTGCTATCAATGCAGAGAAATGCTGCTCACACAAATAAGTTGAGGGGAACGGAAGAAGGCGTGTAATGGCACAGTCACCAAGTTCAGTGTACTCTTTGCGTGCGAACACCAGAAATCACAAATTGACATGTTTTCGAATTTTATTTTCAGTGAACTGTCCACAAAAGACTGACATTTCCAAAACACTTTCTTGTAATTTTATGGGAAGGTCAGAGAAATTGATGTCGGTGATGCAAAACGGATTTGTAATCCATTCCTGTGTAATATCGTCTTTCTCAATTTTTGGGACGTATTTTAAAAGCTCTAACCTGAGATTTTGTAGGTGGAATTTGATTATTTCCAAGCATCTATCAGCAATACTAGCTTCATTTTGTCCACTATATTACAAAAGAGTTGGAAAAACTGCAATATTCCCTTTATTAACGCAATCAATACAAAATAAAACGTTCTTATAAAACCCCTTTATTTTCTCATGAGTTTTAAAAACTGTTTCTGTTAAAACCTTGGAGTTGAAGATAAAGCTCGTTAAATTTGTTGAATATATCAGTCAGATAAGCTAATTGCCAAAATGCTTCACCAAGTCGGATTTCAATTTTGTAAGGAAGCATTTTACCTCGTTTTTCAGTTCAAAAAGAGGAGTCAATACGTGTCGTCGTGATAACCAGCGTACCTCGGTGTGCAAAAACCATTGAGTGTGCGTAGCTTCCATCTCCTCACACATTTTTTTTGAACGTGACTTTATTAAACTGATGACTTTTAAAGCAGTGTTCAATGTTTCGTCGTGTAAATTAGGACTTATTTTTTCGCTACCAAATTGTTTGTGTATAATGTGCTGTTGCCAAATTATTTTGAGCCTAATTTCGTGACTACGAGCACTAGGACAGCTTTTTTTACATGTGAATGAAGCAGTACCATCTTTGGACAAACTTACACACCAGTCCCACAACAAATTTAATTTTAATCTTATATAAAATTCTCAAGAGTTTTAAAAACATTCTCCCCCTTGTTTACATCCTAGAATTTCATCAGCAATAGCATCCTTTTTAACATCAAAATACCGAACATACATAAGTAGCTCAGCATCATCAGACACACCTACCGATTCATCGATTTGAATTGCAAATCTTTTGTCTATTTGAATATTTGGTCAACAATATCTTGTAGCATATCTACACCCTACACTTGTGTCAGAATTCGGAATTGTTTTGACTACTTTAGCGCAATATTTGTGTAACATTTTCTCGTCTATAATCAGAGATTTAACTGCGGTATAAAATGATTTATTTTTTGCAACGCTAACTCATACGATGTCTCCAGTGCCACTTTGTAAAACTGTTATTCAAATGTTCTGCTTTGCGTCGGAAAAAGTCGACTGATTTGTATTTACATTCGCCAGATTGGTTGCAGACGGGAAGAGCTGCACCCCACATAATATATTATGACACGAATCCATGTTTAATGTAAGATTCACTGTAGTATCTCGGGTTTTTCCACTTGCTTGTACATGGTTCAACTTCAACAATAGTGATTTCTGGTGTTCGCACGCAAAGAGTACACTGAACTTGGTGACTGTGCCATTACACGCCTTCTTCCGTTCCCCTCAACTTATTTGTGTGAGCAGCATTTCTCTGCATTGATAGCAATCAAAACGAAACAAAGAAATCGGTTGAATCCAGAATCGCCATTAACGAAGATTCAGCCACGAATAGAGGATAACAAGCTAACCCATCCCATTAACAGGTCACAAACATATAACTGTCTATGTGCTATCTGCAACATATTTACATAGTTCCTGTATTTATCTTATACACTTATAGCATAATCCTCCTTTCTGTAATATTTAATAAATTGCAAATGTTATAATTTAATTTAGATATGGTTATGTATAATTTAAATTAGGGAAAACTGTAGATCTAGGGGTACAGGCTGGAATGGAAATTTGTCAGTGGGGGCACGCGGAGAGAAAAGGTTGAATACTAGGTACTGCTCTAAACTACCCACCACATCCAGAAAAGAGAAGATTAAAACGAAAAAGACACTCGGATTTAAGACCGCATTAATTATATCTTAATTGTACAATCGGAATTGTCGCTAGGCAGAACCCCGGTCACATGTTTCATGTTATTTGTTTGCTAATTGCTCACATGTGTAAGGTATTGTATACAATAAAGTTAAGTCATTAAAAATAATAATAAATGTCATGGCATGGCAAAATTATGCTTTTTTGGATAAGGGAAAGTTGACAAGAGCGGCGCCGTGACCGAATGATTAGACCGCTCGCCTCTCACCTAAGCGGTCAGGGTTCGATCCCAGGGGACTGCATCTGTGATGAGTGGTGGACGAAGCGGCGTTTTGGCGCGTTTTCTCCGGGTCTTCCACTTTCCCCCGCCACACATACCACCGTTTGCTCCCTAATATTTCCTGTCAACCATTACACCATTGTTTCATATCACCCGCTTCCTCACTTTCTTATGGTCACCCTTGGTGTGTTCTCTCTTATGCAGAGCCTCTGTTCAACAGGCAGCTGACCCCAGGCGCTGGCTTGTAAGTCCTACATACTAGGAGGCTTAACAGAGAGAGAGAAAGAATTTTGGTCATCAGGAGAAAGTGGTGTGAGGAGGAATATAAAACTGTATGTTTAAGGAACTTTATTATTGCATGGCAAATTGGTTTTTTGGCGAGGTTGTAATATTGCGCTGATCCTGGCAGGAAAAGGGTCGGGACGTTTATGAAGAGTGTGGAACAGGGAAGAACATTGGGACTTGTAACGAGAACAGCGGAAAACAATATGATTCAGGTCAGCGCTTTCCCCCGGGGTGTGTGGATGAGATGAAGATGTACCATCCATGACCAATTCGCATCCGGATCAATGTGGTGAGATGTCGGTCTGCTGTGGTGTAGCCGGAGAACCAGGGACTCTAGGGGACTTCTTCCTGGATGGTGGCATAATATTTTCCTTTGGATGATTAGGAACTTTCCAGGCATCATTCCAGGTACGTTAGGCATTGGTATTTCGAGTTGGTTGAAAGTCTGTATATGGACGTCTGATGCCTGAGAAAGTACCCTGATCGATGCTCTTGTTTAGCCCCGACCTTTAATCCAGAGAAAGCGAACTTCTTCAGGAGAAAGAGGTTGAAAAGTATAATAAGCCCACTTGTCTTCATCTTCAGTCTGTGCAGTGTAAGGAGAGGGTTTTGGATTCCATACTATTAACACCGACAGTAGAAATATGAGGGTCATCCATAAAGTGACAGACGATTTGACATAACTAAACAATAACGGAAGTTGTCAACACAAAACTTTATTACACTACCTTACTCTATTTCTCAACGTAATCGTCATTGCTATCAAGGTATTTATTGTCACGTGGTACACATGTTATACTCTTCCACCGCTAAACATCTGGGCCAAGATGTCTTTGTCAGTTTGAGGTCTTCATGGCGTTGAAATCTTTTTCATCCAAAACGTTATGTACGGTGTCCAAAGTGAAACATCGGGTTTACTGAATTATTTTATCAAGATTTAGTTTCAACTCCAAAACGGTTAATGAACTTCCACTCCGGTCTTTATCGTGCACACTGGTTCTTCCTCGATTACTCGTAAATTATACGTTATTTTCTTACTGAAGACTCGCTCATTGCAATGTCACCATTCACTTGCGTAGTGCATTCAAAAGAACGAATAATTCCTTTGGCGGTAGAAAAGTCGTAACATCAGCATTGAGAAGCTGCTACCACGAGACAGTGAATATATTGACAGAATGGAGATTACGTTCAGAAATAGAGTAAGGTACTGTAACTTTGTGAATAATTACTTTCCCTGTACGCACTATGTACATATTGAATAGAGAAAGTATTGCACTCCACCAAAATATTCGATACCTAGATTTCACCGGAAATATATGTTTTAGGGTCCCCTTTATCTAAAAAAAGCATTTTCACAAAAAGGTCCGTGTGTGTGTCCGTGTGTCTGTGAACACGATAACTCAAAAACGAAAATTCAGTAAAATACCAAACTTGGTATTTAAGTTTAAAATCTTCCAGGGATGCGACACGAAGATTTTGAGAAAAATTCCCCCACCCCAAACTACCCTTTACATGGAACTTTTTTCGAAAATTGTGATTTTCTAAAAAATGGCTCTAACGATTTTGACTAAAATGTCGTATATTAAAGTTATTTGCCTGACAAATAAAATGTATATTCTGAATTTTCTGGGAATAGCCTCTGAAGACTACTTTATTCTGGATTAATTTTTCATAACTACTAAACGGTAAGAGATGGACAAAAACTTAACACACACAAAATGTAGAGCACGTTAAAACACACAATTCATGTTATATACTTTTTTTTCGTGGAGTTGATCGTTTTTGAGATATTCCTTTTTCTTGGTTTCAGCTTTGAAAAACATACTTTTCTCATACAGGAATTTGTCAACTCCTGTGAATACAAAGGAACTTCAGTCACATAGCAACCAGCTTTTGGATTTCACTTTAACCTATGGTACTCCCTTATTTCGCTTCTACTTACAATAAAGCAAGAAATAAGATTATTTCTGCTAATTTTTCTCGATTAGCATGAAATAAATAAAAGATAAGCATATTAACAATAATAATTTACAGAGATATAGAGAAAGTCATGTGAATGGAACAAATCAGATTTTTTTTGTTTTGATATCTTTCGGTATTATTTAGATATGCCAAATTGTCGTTACTTTCTGGATGGCCCGTGCACAAACTTCAATGATTAGCTCATATATGCAGTGGCATCCATATAAAACTGAACCATTTTAATAGGCTCGTAGATATATGAATTCAGTGGCTCAGGGAGAATCGACAACAATCGAGCAATGCCATCTGTTGATTATATTGGAAATTACGAGCATTTTCATGGCATTGTAGACAGTCGCAATTCTTTGACAAGTGCCATATGAATAGCAAAGATTTGTTTGGACAGTTCACTAGTCTTTGTGACAGTCTCTGGTCTATATTTTCACTAACAGTATACCAGCTTTCTTGCTAGCCAACATTCCGTACATAAAATTCCCGCTGTTGTGTTACCAAGGAATCTAATTTCCACACGCTCTCCAAGTGAGTGCTGCATGCTGCTGTTATCACTGTAAACTAAATAGGCTCGTTATTCCCATCGAAATCATCAATATGGTCTACAGATGGCATTGCTCGATTGTTGTCGATTCTCCCTGAGCCACGGAGATCATTAAAACAAGTTTCACATTTCTACGAGCTCTCAGAGATAAAGCATGGTCTATTAAAATGTTTTAGGCTTATATGGATCGCACTGTGGAAAGAAGGGAATGGATTTGAAGACTTGATCCCTGGTTGGTATGCAAGAGCCGTTAGATGAGCGCTAGTACTTTCCCAATTGCCGTGTTGAGCACTATGCTTACCCAGATAGGCGGCCATTAAAGCATTCTAAAGTAGAGCCATTTTTCTTTGGCCCTTCCAGGTACGACATTATTCCGCCCCTTAGTAAATTACTGTGGGTGGTCAGCCCCGCTTATCCCTCCACCAAGATTTAATCAAGCTATAACCAAGTTAAGACATGCAAAAGCGCAGTGGCGGCTCGTTCCTGACCACCAACTTCTTAAACTCGATGAATATGAGCTTATATTCTCGTTTTTATTTCCCTTCTACTTACAAGGAAGCTAGTAATAAGACTTAAGTTTACTATGTTTATCTTGGTTAGCATGATGTAGATAACAGATTAATGTTTTCAATATAAGGTTTGTTTACCGAACAGCTAGAGGACATCATGTGAATGGAATATATTGGATTTTTCCCTTCTACTTTACAAGGAAGCAAGTAATAAGACAATTTCTGCTAATGTTTATCTCGACTAGCATGATGAGATATAAGAATAAGCTTTCTAACACTAATTTAATACAGCAATTTAGAGAAAGTCATGTGAATGTCGTGTGTATGACTTCCCCGTGTACTGGAAGAGTTTCTTATAGTTTACATTGCTCATATGCCAATGGCGCGAAAGAACTCTGACCTCACCTTAGGAAAGCTCGGTGAAACCTTCCTGCAAGGAGAATATGTCGTGGCCAATGTTGCCAGATTGGGCGAAAAGTCGCAGTTTGGGCTACTAAATAATCGAATTTTAGTTGAGACGATTTGCGAAGTTTTGGGCTACTTCTGAAACCAGGAAAATAATTTAAATGTATTCCTTGAAAAGTATATTGTGCAGTGTTTCACAAATTAAGTATTATATTGTGAATAGAGTGGTGGTATGTTCGTTAAGTCACTACTGCTGTGAAAATAGTCTAAACTACCTGCAATCGGTATTCATAGACGAGAAATTAGCCCTATATTATTTTCATTGTTACGTCGCTATTAATGCAGTCGCGCCGAGTTCAAGGTGCACCAGTTGAATGTAAATATGTCTTCATATTATAAGCACTAAATTAGTTTTTGAGTAATCCATTGATTCTGTGTGTTTAAATGCTATATGTAGAGTAATTTGAGTAAATAAGGTATTAGTAATAGGTAAGTGGGGAAAATGTCATAAACCTTTAACAGCGATGCCTTTTGCTTTGCGAAGGGTTCCGGGTTCGATTCCCGCCTGGACGTTGTTCCCTATCCCCTCCAAAGTCTGGAATGTTGATGAGTGTGTGTAATCTAATGAACAATAAAGAGGCCTCTGAGCAAAATTAAGCGGTCTTTCACACCCAGTATAGAATGGGACGCTGAAAACCACAGTAGTTAAAGAGCGTCCATAAATAAAACGCCATTTAATTTTTTTTTTTTTTTTTTTTTTTGCTAAGGAATAAAATCCAAAGAGAAAGAAACCAACTATAACACTATATGGGGTAACACCATTGCCGATAAGCAATTTGTTCCAAAGAGAAATCCCATAGATATGGCTTTGCAGTTGTGAGCCTGAAATATATAAATGGCTTCAGTAGGTTTCTTGTGATAAAACTTTTGTATTTTATTGTAAAGTTGGCAACTAAGAGTCCAGTGATCTGACAGTAAGAAACATGCAGTAAAAATCTGATTGTTCTATTCACATGACTTTCTCTACAACTCTGCAATACATTATTGTTAAAAAACTTATGCTTCTATTTACTTCATGCTAATCGAGAAACACTTAACATATATAGCTTTATTGCTTGCTTCCTTGTAAGTGGAGGCAAAATAAGGGAGTACCATAAGTTAAAGTGATGGGCAAAAGCTGGTTGCTATATGAATGAAGTTCCTTTAACTGTATGGACAGGTCTTGACAAATTCCTGTATGAGAAAAGCATAGTTTTTCAAAGCTGAAACTAAAAATAAGGAATATCTAAAACAGATCAACTGTACGGAAATATATATATATAATATTGTGTGTTTTAACGTGCTCTACATTTTGTGTGGGTTAAGTTTTTGTCCATCTCTTACGGTTTAGCAGTTATGCAAAATTCCGTGAAATTAATCTAGAATAAAGTAGTCTTCAGAGGCTATTCCCAGAAAATTCAAGATACTCATTTTATTTGTCAGGTAAATATCTTTTAATATACGATATTGTAATAAAATCGTTAGAGCCATTTTTGTGAAAATCAAAGTTCCATGTAAAGGATAGTTTGGGGTGGGGGTATTTTCTTAAAAATCTTCTTGTCGTATCCTTGGAAGATAGTTTGGTATTTTACCGACTTTTTGTTTTTGAGTTAACGTGTTCACGGACACACACACGGACCTTTTTCTGAAAATTCTTTTTTTTATATAGGGGACCCTAAAACACATATTTCCGGTGAAATCTCGGTATCGAATTTTTGGATGGAGTGCAATACGTTCTCTATACACTATGTACATAGTGTATAGAGAAAGTATAAAACACAAACAAAAATCTAAACCAAATTTTAGAGACGTTTTTCAAGCCCTTTAAGAAACTGTGAATGTGAAATTGGGCGATTTCAATATGAATTTAGCGATTTTTAAACTAATTGTGGCGATATTTTGTGAAATGAATCTGGCAGCCTTGGTCCTGGCCATGAGAAGCAAGAGGAATCTGCTCCATAACATGAGAAGCCTCGCAACGATAAGCATAAACATCACAGAGTAAACAATTCGACTACTGTAATCCTCTGACGAAAAACATTTGTTCTCATAGCCCGTTCTAGTTCAGGCTACCGCTGATGGTGTCCTTTATCATGAAAACGTCCTACTCTTCCATCTATTCCAAACATTTTTGGTAAAATTTCTTCCATTCGAAAAAAAAAAAATGAAAAGTTTGTCTAAAATCGACACCTAAACTTAGACTGCATGTCAGAGTAATTATTATTCATTACTGTCGCGGTTGCGCGCCATAAGTCATGTAAATACGTCATTATAAGGCAACGCTAGTACCCAAAATAATTATTTTCTTCAGGAATATTCGAGGTAATTTTAATGCATTACAATAGTATGTTCCCATAACAATTATGTTGGAGCGGATATTTTGCTGATGTAGTAGTTCTGCATATATTACATTTAAGATACTGCAAAGAAAATATAAAACAATTGTAAATTCTTACGCTTGCTTTCACGGGTTCTATAACTCATCCCTAAACAATAGAGACGCTCGTGGTAGCTTCGGCAATGATAAACAGTGCTCATTTTAATATGTAATATATATGCTTTTTATATTTTTATGTATTCTTATATTTAGCCTCATGGCCTCAGCACTATTTATTCTCTCATTATACAGGGTTACTACAAAAGAAATAGACAACTTCAACTGCCTGTAAAACAAAAACTATTAGAGATAGCACGTTACCACAAAACGCCACCGACTAGACAGTCAATCTACGACTGCTTGACTACGTAAAACACTATATTTTGGTTCTCGTCTTTCACTAACACAATTACTTGCTTTACCTAGCGACATGTAATCCAACTGCACATTAACTACGTGTTTACAGTCACTTTCAAATAGGATGAGGTTTGTCCTTGAGCTGCTGCATTCCCGCTTAACTGGGGAGTAACGCGCTAAGTGATTCCGTCTCTCATAAATACTACTTGCGCTAACACAAAATATTCAGATTTTGTAAAAAACAATTCACGAGAAAGATGGGGAGTAATGCTCGTAGCAGTACCGTAAAAAAACAGAGGTTTTTAGCTCAAATAGTTTTCTTAATACACACGAATAAACATTGTCACCAGACAGATTTGCATGCTCAGTGTGCGAGTGAGAGGGAAATATGAAAAGACCTGGCAACGCATCTCATTCGCTGTAGAGTAGAGCGCTTCCCATTTGAAAAACAGTATTAGGAGAAAAGCGGAGCATAATGGTAAATTAACACAAAGATTAATCACATCTCTGATAACAACTCAAGGTCTGTTTCATTTCTGACAAAACATAATTGCATATATTATCAATGACTGAAGGTAAAATTACGCTCTTTTTTTCGTGCTTCCTGCTCAATCACTCTCTTTATATGTGATATGTTTTAATGTTGTTAGTATCCGAGCGTTAATCTAGTACATAATTACTAAGCGAGACGTGGCTAGTTCTGACTTGGCAACATTGCACGCTTGTTATTCGCTGCAGCCATGCAGCCTCTCAAGGCCATATGGAGGAGGCTTGACGTGAATTATAGTGTTCCTGTTGCCTAACAGGTACGCTTTACCGCGCGCTTAGCCAGTGTTGCCAATTTAACTATTTTGAAAAGTGATTTGCTACAAATGTTTGAGTTTAGCTATTAGTTATATTTTTAGCTATAAATTTCTATTTCATGCGCTATTTTGGTTTTCATTCATTTTAATATTACTTTTAGTGATTCGTGTTTTTCTATCCCACTGCGACTGACATACGAGTCATTGCAGGTCAACGACGCAACCATTCGGGAAATCCCCTAATTGCAGCAGTTAGTCAGTGTTCGTGCTGTTTCAAGAAGCAAATGGAATAAGTTGTGACTCAAAGTAAATGAGTGAAACATACGACTGAAGCTGACTGACATAAATAGTAACATGGTAGTGCTAAGAGGAGGATGAAGAGAGTATATTTGTCATTGATTTAATGTAGCCCTTTCTTTAGCTATTTTATTTGTAATTTTAGCCAATTTTAGCTATGTTTTGAGGTAGTTTAGCTACTTTTTACGTTGGCAATACTGCGCTGAACTTGTGTCAGGACGGAAGCTCGCGCACACTTTGCACTAACTGTTAATGGTGTGCAGAGCCGGAAAGGAAGTTTGGTGATGCACACTTATTCCAAGCCGAGTTAAATTGTTGCCATGTCTGGGGAGTGTTCCGATACAAATAAGAAGAGCGGTCTTGCCAGAACATGATACGGAAATTACTTTTGTTTGACCTTGCTTTCGCAACCTTAACTTGTTAACTATGATATTGAGCTGGCTAATCTTTATAATAATACATTACAGGTGGAACCAGACGCTGAGTGACATTTGGTGACAAAAAATCTTATGTATTCCATTCACATCGTTTTCTCCACATCTCTGCAACAAATTATTGTTAAAAAGCTTATGCTTCTATTAACTTCGAGGAAAAGTTTCAAACGAAGTTGTCCTCCATGGTCTCGGGGTAGCATGCTAGGTTCTGGCTCCCAAGGTCACGGGTTCAAAACCGATGCTGGGCGATGGATTTTTTTGGGCGTAAAAATCCTTAGCGTGGTTTCCTTCGGAAGGGAAGCAAAGCAAAGGATTGGCCCCGTGTTGATAGTTCACGGCACGTAAAAGAGCCTCATGGCTGATAAAAAGGCCTCTGAGCAATATTAAGACGTCTTCCGCGCCCTGTATAGAACGGGACGCTGAGTTACAGAGCTGCCATAATTAATGAAAACTCAATTGTATGCAGTGGAGATGGAATTACAATTACACGTATGACTCAACATTTCATTTTTTTCATGCTGTTTATGTTTAGACTGATGGCAAACGGCATAACTTCCAAATTACATAATTGATAGAAAAAGTATTGTATTCCACTAAAAATGTTGATGTCGAGATTTCACTGGAAATATGTTTTGGGTTCCCTTGTCCGAAAAAAAAAAGTTTAGAACAGATCCGTGTTTCTGACAGTATAGCTCATAGATGAAAAGACCGTTAAATATCAAACTTCCAAGCATGCGACACGAAGCTTTTCAAGAAAATCCTCCCACCACAAACTACTCTTTACATGCAACATTTTCGAAAATTTTGATTTTCTCAAAAATGGCTCTAACGATTTTGGTTAAAATAGCGTATATTAAATGTATATACATCGCAAATAAAATGAATATCTTGAGTTTTCTTGGAATAGCCTCTGAAGACCGGTTTATTCTGGATGCAATTTGCCGAGTTTTGCTTAATTGCAAACCCATAAGAGAGAGACAAAAACTTACTACACAAGAAGTGTAGATCTCGTTTAAACACACAGTTTATGTCCTTTACGTTTTTGTTGTAGAGGAAACCGTTTCCGAGATATTCCTTGTTATTGCTTTCAACTGAAAAGTACTTGACTGTTCTCAGACAGAAAGTTTACGTTTTTCTTTTGTTCTACTCCTAACCAAGCAAAGAAACGATTTGCAATTACAATCGCATAACGACAGCATTTAAAACATTTGACTATCACTTTAACATAGTGCATTCCTTTAGTTTCCTTCTACTTATAAGGAACAACATTCTAGAGAAAGTCATGTGAGTGTAACACATCGAGTTTTTCAATGAGGAATTTGTGTAAAATGCTATAATCTTGTTTAAGTTGACAGTTTATACAGGAATTATTTAAAGGTAGGGCACGCGACCTTTAGCGCGAGCCGCCACTGCTAAAGCGCTCTCAACTTTCTTCACTTCACTTCCCTAGCGGAGAAAATTCTTATTAACTGCTTATCATTTTTAATTTCGTCTGCAATACCCAAAAAAAAAAAAAAAAAAAAAAAAATCCATATTTTTTGGTTGTTTTCGGGAACTCGGATTTTAAGAAGTCTGCCCACGTTTGAATAACCAATGGCTCCATATTTCCATTTGGTGAAGTTCTATTTCATCCCAAAAACCCTCTCCCTCCCTCTGTCACTCTGTCGGTCTCGTGGTGTAATGGTTACCATGCTATCTTCTTATACCCAAGGTCGCGGGTTCTAACCCGGCGGAGGACGATGGCTTTTTTCGGGCGTAAAAATCCTTAGTATGGCTTCCTTCGGAAGGGAAGTAAAGCCGTTGGTCCCGTGTCGTAGATTTACGGCACATAAAAGAACCTCAAGCCTGATAGAGAGGCCTCTGAACAAAATTTTTTTTTTATTTTTTTTTTTTTAAACAGTAACGGAGTCTGATCAGGACTCCGGTACTGTATCCCTATTTACATTTCCCCCCGTAGGTTTTACTGATTACTGGTTTACTGGTTTTACTGTTTCTTTTACAAACATATACACATTGCACAAACATATAACATCCATGCCCAAGGCGGGACTCGAACCCACGATCCCCTGCCCACGAAGCACCAAAGCGAGACGCTTTAGCGAGCGTGGCCATGGGGACCGGCTAACAAAATTAAGCGATCTTTCGCGCCCAATATAGAATGGGTCGCTGAGAAGCACAGCAGTTAAAGAGTATCCATAAATAACACGCCATTTACATTTTTTTACTTTCTCTATACGCACTATGTACATAGTGTACATGCACTCCACCAAAAAGTTCGATTCCGAGATTTCGCCGGAAATATATGTTTTAGTGACCCCTTTATCCAAAAAAAGTATTTTCAGAAAAAGGTCCGTGTGTGTGTAAGTGTGTCTGCGAACACGATAACTCAAAAACGAAAAGTCTGTAAAATACCACACTTGGTTTAAGTTTAGTACCTTCCAAGGATGCGACACGAACATTTTGAGAAAAATTCCTCCACCCCAAACTACCCTTTACATGGAACTTTTTTCGAAATTTTTGATTTTCGAAAAAGTGGCTCTTAACGATTTTGATTAAAATATCGTAGATTAAAGATATTTACCTGACAAATAAAATGTCTATTTTGAATTTTCTGGGAATAGCCTCTGAAGACTACTTTATTCTGGGTCAATTTTACGGAATTTTGTATAACCGTAAGAGATGGACAAAAACTTACCACACAACAAATGTAGAGCACTTTAAAACACACAATTTATGTTGTATACATTTTTTTCGTGGAGTTTATTGTTTTTTAGACATTCCTTGTTTTTGGTTTCAGCTATAAAAAACATACTTTTCTCATACAGGACTTTGTGAACTCGTGTCCATACAAACAGGAACATCAGTCACATAGGAACCAGCTTTTGACCATCACTTTAACCTATGGTACTCCCTTATTTCGCTTCACTTACAAGGAAGTAAGACTATTTCTGCTAATTTTTTCTCGATTAGCATGAAGTAAATAGAAGCATGAGCTTTTTAACAATAATTTATTGCAGAGTTGTAGAGAAAGTCATGTGAATGGAACACATCAGATTTTTTTCGTCAGTCTCCCCAGCAATTATTGTCTAGATTCTCAGTCTTGGATAAAAAACGTTTTCATTGATGAACTGTAGAGTGAAAGACGGAGAATGAATTGAAAATTATTGAAGCTTTAAGTGTAAAATTCTGTAAATCTAAAGCATTCCAAAATTAAAGCCTTCTAAAAGCTTTCCGGTTCTGTAAAAGACGTTTCATTCAACGCTGAAGATAGAAAGGAGGAAAAGGCTGAAATACGCCCCTGTTTAACAATCAGAACTGCACATTTTTCTTCTGAAAAAAAAAATTGCACATACTAGCACATTTTTACTTTCTCCATACGCACTATGTACATACAGTATAGAGAAAGTATTGCACTCCACCAAAAATTCGATACCGAGATTTCACCGCAAATATATGTTTTAGGGTCCCCAATATCCAAAAAAAAGCATTTTCACGAAAAGGTGTGTGTGTGTGTGTGTGTGTGTGTGTGTGTGTGTGTGTGTGTGTGTGTGTGTGTGTGTGTGTGTGTGTGCCTGTGAACACGATAACTCAAAAACGAAAAGTCGGTAATATACCAAACTTGGTATTTAAGTTTAGTATCTTCCAGGGATGCGACATGAAGATTTTGAGAAAAATCCCCCCACCCCCAACTACCCTTTACATGGAACTTTTTTCGAAACTTTTGATTTTCTCAAAAATGGCTGTAACGATTTTGATTAAAATTTCGGATATTAAACACATTTACCTGACAAATGAAATGTATATCTTGAATTTTCTGGGAATAGCCTCTGAACAGTAGTTTATTCTGGATGAATTTTACTAAATTTTGAATGACTGCTAAACCGTAAAAGATGGACAAAAGCTTACTACACAAAAAATGTAGTGCACTTTAAAACACACAATTTATGTTATATACATTTTTTTCGTGGAGTTCGTCGTTTTTGTGACATTCCTTATTTTTGGTTTCTGCTATGAAAAACGTATACTTTTCTCATACAGGAACTTGCCAACTCCTATCCATATAAACAAAGGAACTTCATTGACATAGCAACCAGCTTTTGACTATCACTTTAACCTACGGTTGTCCCTTATTTCGCTTCTACGAGTAATAAGACTATTTCTGCTAATTTTTTCTGATTAGCATAAAGTAAATAGAAGTATAAGCTTTTTAAGAATTATTTGTTGCAGGGATATGGAGAAAGTCATGTGAATGGTACACATCAGATTTTTATTCTAGCCACTACTGCAGAGTAAGTATTAAGAGTATGATGTACACAAACATTCGGTACCGAGATATCATCGGATATACACGTTTTGAGACTACCTGAAAAAAAATGTGCTCCATTCACATGACTTACTCTACATCTCTGTAACAAATTATTGTTAATAAGATTGTTCGTCTATCTACGTTATAGTAATCGAGATAAACATTACGAAAAACGTCTTATTTCTGAGTTCCTTGTAAGTAGATGGGAAATAAAGGAGTACGCTAAAGTGATATTCAAATGTTTTAAAATGTGGTTGCTATGGGATTGAAATCTGTTTCTTTGCGTGGCCAAGAGTTGACAAGTTCCCGTATGAGAAAACTGTAAGTATTTTTAATCTGAATTACAAGGAATATCTCGAAAAACCAAACTCCACGAATAAAATGTATACAACATAAGGTACGTGTTTAAGGAGATCTACATTTTTGTGTTGTAACTTTTTGTCTATCTCTTATGCTGTACTAGTTATGTAAAATTCAGAAAAATGCACCCAGAATAAAGAGGTTTTCAAAGGCTATTCCCATTTTATTTTTCATATAAATTTCTTAAATTGAAAATCATTTTACAAATGTTTTTACATGTAAAGGGTAGTTGGGGGTAGGGGGATTTCCTTGAAAATCTCCTTGTTACATCCTTGGAAAATACTGAACTTAAATATCAACTCTGGTATTTATCGGACTTTTCGTTTTTGAGCTATGCTTCGCACACATACACACACGCGGAAATTTTTCTAAAAATACTTCTTTTTTAGACTCAGGAAATCTCATAAGATATATTTCCAATGAAATCTGGATATCGAATTTTTGGGTGTAATATAATACCTTATTTATCCACTATGTACATTGTTCATACGGGCAAGAGAAAGTAAGAATGCCAGAATCTCGTATTTGAACCATGGATCTCCTAGTCTCCGTCTAGCTGCACGTATCCCAATATGGAGAGAATAGTCAAGATACCCTATTCTTATGCACTCTGATTAGTGAAGCACGTTTTTGTCAAGCCGCCATATTTTGAACCTACGGTTTTTTTGTGTTAAATGTGCACTCAAGAATACGATTTTATGGTACTAAATGTCAATTAAGCAGTACATTTGGACTATAGGTTTTAAACCAGCATAATAGTGAATAGGCGGTGGTGTTTTTGGATTTAGTTGCTCGAATAGCAGAAACAAAAACAAGGAAGAGGAAATGTGTTTCAACACTAAGCTTAGGGGACTTTGTGGTGTTAAATGTTGTGCAATTATTTAAATTATTATAGAGTAAATTTAGAGTGAGAGTTTTAAATCAGTATAATGGTCAAGACGTATGTGTTGGTTTGTTGTAGTTTCTCGAATAGCAGAAGCATAAACAAGGAAAGGTGTTTTGTCGGTGGTATAGTTAGGAAATATGTTAGGCATTATCAACAGAATGATTCTGTATCATTTATTGTCTTTTAGATTTCATCTCGGAAAGGCCGTTGTGAAGCAGTCAAAATTGTCAGACTACTTCGATTTATAAGAAACCTCTTGCTAATTCGCTCATTTATCAGTTATTGTGAGAAATAATTGCTATCAAATTATGTGCTTATGATACTCGGACTCGGTATGTAATACATGCAGTTCACAGTGAAAGTCATAATCTTTGGGATAATCTCTGATACTTGTCACGCTATTTTGGTGTGCATTCATAACAGTTTACGTAGTGGAATTAATGGCTATAGGCATGAGACAAAAAATAACTTTTGATAAAAATCTGATATTTTGCCCTCCTTCAGTTTTAGACCAAGAAATGTGAACACAATTAAGTTATGCCCTTGCGGTGATGTTTACTGAAATAATACCAATTTATCAATAAAACTTCTGAAAGGACAAAAAATGTGATTGTATTAAATATTCCTTCAACTAGGGATCTCTCCCCTTCCATTGTCCTTGGTTCTTTACTTCAAAAACTTGGTAATACAATTAATTTGACAGGTGAGGCGTATGGTGTATATGGTAGTGTGTAGTCTCGCAAGATGGCGTGCCCTGTGGGCTTGATACAAGGTCAGTCCAAAAGAAATGCACACTCTTTTTTAAAAAATACAGTTTCATTTTACATGTTTGAAATGTTTACAGTGTGTGGATACATCTTTTAGGAACAGCATTTCATTTCTCCACATAATCCCCATCCTTCTCAATTGCCTTACGCTTGTATACCTGCACGGTAAAAGTCTGGACCAGCATGCACGAGGACAAACCTCGTTCCACCAAGCGATTCTTTCAGTTTCCCAAAGAGATGGTGGAGCCAGGACAGGCGAGTGTTTCAATGTTGTGCGTCCAAGTTTTCTGATCACTTCCATGGTTTTTTGACTGACATGTGGCCGTGCAACTTTTGCCGATGAGGTCGAACACGACTTCAGTATTCTGCAAACAATTGCTTCTCCTATTGCAACTAGAGCGACAATTCGTTCAGTGTGATGCAGACACCAGTTCGTCAACTCTCTGCACATTGTCAGGAGTTTGTGCAGTTTGAGGAGAACGTAATCTGCTTGCAGCATCTCCATACACCTTCACCAACCTCTTATGGGCGTTTCCCACTGTCTGGTTTTCACAGCACAGGAATTCTATGACGGGCGACATTGCAGATTCTTGGTCAGTTTTAGATTTGACAATGCCATTGGTCGATTGACCAACATGGCTGCCAATGCGCAAGCAGACTGAACGAACGGAAGATTGAGCATTTCGCATTACAAAGCAGAAAGTCCAGTTTTATCTTCTATTTCGATCCAGTTCGTTTACATACATCTAACCTAACGTAGCCTAACTTCGACGATATCTCGAAACCTATCGTTCACCTGTCACGTAGTCATTGTCTCCGTAACCAATAGGAAAGGCTCAGGAAAGATCCTTAGTCTAAAACTGGTATAGAATCTGCAATCTCGCTTCTGACGGATGTCAAATGCTACAGCCATCTTGTAGGTATGCTGTGACAGCGCCTCTCACGGGAACAGGTTGAACCAAATTTGATCACAAGTGGGAAAGATGTATCCACATAGTAAAAATCTCAACGATTTAGCGTGAAAATTGTACTTTTTTAAAAAAATAGTGTGCATTTCTTTTGGAGTGACCGTCGTAGTTTAACAACTATTAGGTTAGGTAATTGTTGGTTCCACACTAGCCATGTATACAGCCCGTTCTCAATGCCACACCATCTCAAGTTAATTTGAGATCTTGTGGTTTACCACGAAAAAACGCTAGTCACTTAGGAAATTTAATGCCGTTTCGACATGTTGCTAACGTACCTCAACATGTTTTGAGATTCCCTGAAAAATAATTAAAAAAAAAAAACATTTTGAATAAAAGGACTATGTGTGGATATCATGGCTCAAAAATGAAAACTCCGTTAAATACCAAACTTGGTATTTAAGTTTAGACTCTCAGGATACGGCACTGAACATTTCTCGAAAGTGTTGATTTTCTCAAAAATGGCTCTGCGTTTTTGATTGAATTATCGTATGTTAAGGATATTTACATGACGTAAAATGTATATCTTGGAATAGCCTCTGAAGACATTGTTTTTCTGGATGAATTTCGCGGAAGTTTGCACAACAGGTAAACCATTAGAGATAGTCAAAAATTTACTTAATAGAAAATGTAGAGCTGCTTAAAACACACAATTTGTTATATACATTTTTTTTTCGTGGAGTTGATCGTTTTTGAGATATTCCTTGTTATTTGTTTCAGTTTTAAAATACTTGTACTTTTCTCATACAGGAATTTGTCAACTCCTGTCCATACAAACAAAGGAACATCAGTCACATAGCAACCAGCTTTTGACTATCACTTTAACCTATGATACTCCCTTATTTCGCTTCTACTTACAAGGAAGCAAGTAATAAGACGTATTTCTGCTAATGTTTATCTCGATTAGCATGAAGCAGTTAGAAGCAGAAGCTTTTTAACAACACTTTGTTACAGAGATGTAGAGAAAGTCATGTGAATTGAACTCATCAGATCTTCTAATCTTGCTCTACCTTTAATAACAGTTCGTCGCGTTTTAACGAGTCAACTAGTTGGACCAGAGCTTCAGAACGTGCAGATGTGATTTGGTTGTGTGAACTTCATATTCCTTTTTCTCGGGATATTGGCATGCAGCAAACGTAATTCATGATGTTATACTTCGTATTATTAATTGCGCCGAAAATAACAAGGAAGAGAGAAGTCTGCATGCTCAAGCTTTCACTTGAAAAATCTGACATGCCTTTCTCCACATCTTTGTAACAAGCCATTGTTAATCAACTTATTCTTCTCTCTACTTCATTATAATCGAGACAAACATTAGCAGAAATTGTCTTATTACTTGGTCCTTTGTAAGTAGAAGAGAAAAAATATATGATGTTCCATTCACATGATGTCCTCTAGCTGTTCGGTAAACAAACCTTTTATTCAAAACATTAATCTGTTAATCTACATCATGATAATCAAGGTAACCATATGTAGAATTAGTCTTATTACTAGCTCCTTGTAAGTAGAAGGAAAATGACAAAATGTACAGGCTAAAGCGTTAGCCTCGTCGTTTAAAAGCCGGTCGCTATGTGAAACAATTTCTCTTTGCGTGTCAGGAGTAAACAAACGAGAAACGAGAAGAAAGATGTCCTCCTCATTGAGAAAATTTTAAGTGACTAAAATTGAAACCAATAATCGAAAACGGTTAACTCATTGTGTATTCATGAGATCTACATTTTTTATGTGTAGAAATTTTTTGTATATCTCTTACGGTTTGCCAGTTAATACAAAACTCGTCCAGAATAAAGAGTCTTCAGAGGCCATTCCCAGAAAATTCAAAGACATGCATTTCGTTTGTCATAAAAAATATGTTAAAAACAGATATTTAATCAAAATCGTTAGACATTTATGAGAAAATCAATATTTTCCAAAAATGTTCCATGTAAAGGGTTGTTGGGGGTGGGGGGATTTTCTTGAAAACCTCCGTGTCGCATCCTTGGAAGAAGCTGACCTTAAATATAACATTTTTCCACAAAGTTTGTTTTTGGTTTCAGAGGTCTCAAAACATGTATTTCCGGTGAAATTTCGGTATGGAATTTTTGGGTGCAATACAATACCTTCTCTATACACTATGTATGTAGTACGTGTAGAGAAAGTAAAAATACGCAATAAGCTCTTTATGAAGCAAAATTAAAGGAAAGAAGAAAGTTGTGACATTTTGAGATGCAGTGAATAGCAGCAGCAGCAAGTTATTTATGATGTAAGTGGAGAAAGAAGAGTTTTACTCTGTGAGCAGGAATGTTCGCGTAGCGAAGTGCAGCAAACTTGCATTCAACATGCAGCCGTAAATGTTTATAGGCACTTTATTGATTGTTTTCACTATTTCGTGGACTTGATGCAAAGTTGCGTTGCTTAACACTTGCTTCCTTGCAATCTGAAAACTGAACTTCCATTGTTTGTTATGCAAGTACTTTCCTCCGAACTAGAACTTGACTAGATTAGATTAGGTTCGTTTAGGCCAGGAAGCCACTTGTCAAGGGATATACATGTATACATATGTTTATATACAATGGAAAAAAATGAATAAAGCTCTTACTTAAAGCTTGGGTTACAAAAACAGCAGAATAGACATATAATCACACCATTTGTATTTGAGGCCTCTACTATACTTAATGTGCTCTATAAAAGCACATAATTTTTTTTTTTTGCAATCGCATAAAAACAAAGAGTACCAAAATTAGTGTTAAAATGTATAAATAAATATAATTTCATTATATGTAACACTAATGTAATGTCAGATTATCGACATAATAGTTACTACTAGTAATGATATAAACTAAAATATGATTATTGTATTATGTACTCTTCATAAATGTCAACAAATTGCAATACAAATTTACAATTGTGCACTAGAGTGTAAAATATCAAAGCATCAGGCTTTACAGACCTTGTGTCATTGCTAAATACTAAAAATCCATTTGGCACATTCATGCAAGTCGAAGTATACATCAGTTTAATTTGAAAACACACACACACACACACACAAATTGCAATACATTATAATACTTATAAATACAATGATTGTTGACAGTATTGTCAGACAGATTTGTCACTTAAATATTCATCTACAGAGTAAAATGATTTATTGCAAAGGTACTCCTTAAGAGAGGCCTTAAAAGCCCTGAAATTCCCAACATTTTCTTTGAGATTACTGGGGAGAGCATTAAATATCTTGATTGTTTCATAATATACACCTTTCTGAAAGCAACGAAGATTGGCGTTGGGACGATGAATATATCCCTTTTGTCTAGTATTAATGTTATGAATTTCCATGTTTGTTATAAAACTATGTCGATTAACTGCATAGAATTTTAAAATGGAGTAAGGTGAGGATGCCCAATTTTTGAAATAGTTCTTTGCATGACTGTCTGCTATAAGCATTACAGATTATTCGTATAGCTTTCTTCTGTATCCGGAATATGCATTTACTATCCACTGAATTACCCCAGAATATTATTCCGTACTCGATGATGGAGTTAAAGTAGGCAAAATACACCAACTTAAGTGTATCGATTGAGTGAAATTTAACCAGTGCACGGAGAGCATAACATGCTGAGCTAAGTTTAGGTGTGATGTAGCTAATATGTGACTTCCAGTCCAAATGCTTATCTACCTGAAGGCCAAGAAATTTGACTTCATTTAGCTGTTCTAACAATGTATCATTAATTCCTATTTCTATGTGCGTTTGTGGTGAGCGAGTAGTTATAAATTTAATTGTTTTTGTTTTTTCAAGGTTTACTGAGAGTTTGTTTGCTTTGAACCAATTTGACATACAATTTAGAACATAGTTTAATTTAACTACACATTCATTGAAATCTTTACTTGTTACTAGAACACTAGTGTCATCTGCGAATAAATAAATACTTGCAAAACTGTTAATGTATAATGGGAGGTCATTTATGTAAACCAAGAACAAGAGAGGCCCTAAGATTGATCCCTGGGGAACACCATGTTTTATTGATTTCCATTCTGAGGCACTATTTAGATACCCATTGGAGTTATTAATTTCAACCCTTTGTTTTCTCTTCTCTAGGCATGAAATGAACCAATCTAATATGTTATTCTTTATTCCATAGAAATGTAGTTTAGCTGTCAGAATCTCATGATTCACACAGTCAAAAGCCTAGGTCACAAAAGATTCCACCGACATGTTCCTTTTTATTTAACGGTGTTAACACTTTATGCGTGAACTTGTAGGTTGCATTATCTATCGCTACTCCTTTTCTAAAGCCAAACTGTTCTTTGGCAAGGAAGTTGTTCTTTTCTAAGTAATAATAAAGCCTATTGAACATTACTTTCTCAAACACTTTTGAGAAAACAAACAAGAGAGATATAGGTCTATAATTTGATATATTATATTGTTTTCCATTTTTAAAAAGTGGTTTGACAATAGAGTACTTCATTCTGTCAGGAAATATTCCACTCTTTAGTGATTCGTTACATAAATAGCTCAGGGGAATGCATATTAGGTCAGAACATGCTTTTAGAATTTTACTTGATATTTCATCATATCCAGAGGAATTTTTCGTCTTGAGCAAATTTATTATATTTTTTGTTTCAAATGGTGTAGTCATTTTTATTTTAAATTCGGGGACTCTGTTTACGTAAGAAGTTTCGAAAAAACTTAATGCCGATTCTTTACATCCATAATTTATATTTAATTTGTCTGTTACATTCAAAAAGAAATTGTTAAATATATCTGCGACCTTTTGAGGACCATCAATTTTTTGATTACCGGAATTCAGTACAATTGAGGAGCTTTCTTGAGATCCTTTTGTTTCTCTTTTTATTATATTCCAGATAGTTTTTATTTTATTGTCAGAATTGGACATCTCTTTATTGTAATGCAATATTTTAGCAGCTTTTATTGTTTCTTTTAGAATTTTACAGTACTTTTGTAATGACATTCTAAGTATGGGGTCTTATTATGTTTCAGTTCTTGGTATAATTTTCGCTTACGTTTGCAAGAAGTTTTAATGCCTGTTGTAATCCGGATGTTATTTTCCTTCTGATTATGTATTTTACGATGTTTGGCTTTTAAGGAAGCTACAAAGTGAGAGTTGAAATGATTGAACTTGTCATTTACTCCATTTATTTCATAGATTTCAGTCCATGATTCTTGTTGAAGGGCATTCTTAAACAATGTGAGGGTGCTTTCATCTACTTTTCGTGTTCTACAATATTTGTAGTTTGGTTTTAACATTAGGTTAATGTCGCTAATGAGAAGTATTTGTGCCTCATGATCTGAAAGGCCATTTACAAATGGTAAGGTTATTGAAGTTTTAATTCTATCTATATTTATTAATATGTTACCTGTTGCTGTAGAGGAGCTACCCTGAATTCTTGTAGGAAAATTTACTGTGTGTGACATGTGGTATGTAAAAAATATAGAATTGAGTTGGTCCTTTCGGAGACTAGGTATAAGATAATCGATATTAATGTCACCACAAATTATCAGTTCTCGTTTCGCTTTCAATATAAACTTGAAGGAATCTTCTAACTGTTTTTTGATTACCTCATAGCTACCTAGTGGGGACCGATATAGAGATATTGCAAAATTTACTTGATTTATGTTTAGCTGAACTGCGCACATCTCTATGTCTAGCTCAAAGCAAAACTTGTTTAGATTAATGACTTTATAGGGTACATCGTGTCTTACAAAAATGCAAACCCCTCCTTTTTTTAAATTTTTCCTTGAATATGCTCCTCCTAAAGAGTACCCATGCAGTGAAATTGACATGAATTCCTGTTCTGTTAAGTGATGTTCGGATAAGCATAAAGCATGTGGCTGTAATTTTTCAGAAGCAAGACTAAGAGAAAGTTCGTCAACTTTGTTTCTTAAACTCGTAATATTTTGGTGAAATATACACAACGAGATACTGCTATCTTAATAATATTACTGATAGTTTCTGTATTCCTAAAATTCTTTGTTGATGAACTTCTATTTATTTCAATTGACCGTAGAGTTATTTCATGACTATTTTGGGGGATTTCCTTTAACCTAAAAAAGTCCTATCAGATATCACAACAGGAATTCTGTTGGCAATCAGCTGCCTTTTGCCTCTAGAATTGAGGTGTAGACCATGAGACGTGTAGCCATCTCGGCCTATATCACTAACATGTATCATGTCAATGTGAGAGGCAACAAGTTGCAGATTCATCTCCGTCACCCTCCTATGAAGCCGCTGCTTGTCGTGCCTAATGAAAAGCCGGACAAACTTCACACTGACATGGCTACTGCACTCCCTTATGCCACACAGATCTTTCAGACGAAACTGAACTGACAACTGAATCTCTCCTTTCTCGTTTGTCACTAGAAATTTTAAGTTTTCCTCTAGGAATATAGGCGCCTTAAATTACGGTGGAAGTCGTTTTTTCAGTTCAGTTGAGCTTTGGACGATGAGATAGCATAAGTGATGTTATAGTTGCGGTATTTGTAATTTGGTATAAATATTTGTACATAATGAGTGGAAAACGAACGTTTTCACAAATAAGTTCAAAGATTCTAGAATAAAGTGTACTACAACAGACTGGCATTTGGCGGGTAAACCTCATGATGTAGTAACTTTGTTCATTATCAGTTCTATTTGTCATCTTAAATACCATGCCATACATCAGGCCCGGGTGACGATCAGTCAGTTTGGGCCGCGCCGAGATGACGAAGAAAGGTCGCCGTAAGAAGAAGAGTACCGCCGCAACCTCACAGTCATCCACACCTGAACCGGGTGAGTCGCCGCCGCCATCACCGAGGAATGGCAGCGCGTTTTGGACGGTTACCCCGGCTTTAGCTCCCGCTCTTGCCGGGCAACCGCCAACACAAACGCCGGTCGCCGCTGCCTCAAGCACCCGGCAACTGCGGCGCGCCTTCACTACCGTCCACCACCGCATTCTCAGAACCCGAAAGGACTCCGCCGCCGACGCTGCCTTCGGCAGCAACTCCAACTCCATTATCCCAGACACCGCAGCACACACAAACTCTGGCAACAAGCGGAAGTGTCACACACACCACTTCCAAACCGGATGCCACCACCGCCACTCCGAAGTTGGACCCCTTGCCGTTTGCCGGACTACTGCGAACTACCGCCGCTCTGACCGAGCCTTGCTCAACTCAGCCGTCGCAGCCCAGCCAACCTGTGCTTCCTGCGAGGCACAGCGCGGTGATCCGGGGAGTTCCGCGGGACCTCCCCCACCGCTTCATCACCGCAGCAGCCTGCCACCATTGGCCCTCAATGATACGGGGTTCCCGCATCACTAGTTCGAGGGGTCCAACACCATTGGTGCGCCTCGAATTCGCCGACGCAGTCGACTACACTGCAGCCTTGACTGACGGTCTGCTCATCTGTGGGCGCCGTCACACAGTTGAGGCCAGCTCCCATGTCACCGCTGCTGTGCATTCGGCCACACCGCCGATGCTTGCAGTGCTGCACCGCGCTGCCACTACTGTGGCTACCGCAGCCTCACTGCCGAATGCACAGCCCATGATCTTCGTCGCCGCCGCAGGTACTGCGCGACGTGTGATGGCTTCAGCCATTTCACGGGGCAAGCGCAGTGCCCGCTCTACCCAAGCAGACGCCGACCACCACACCCAAGCCCAGTCAACGCCGCATCAGCAGCCACTACAAGTTCACCAGCCATCACCAACACTCCACCGCAACTACCAACAGCAGCGCCATCTGACAGCTCCATGAAGGATGCCGTGCAGGACCTTCATTCCGAGGTCCTGCACATCAGCGCCCGATTGGCTCTACTGGAGGAGGCGCTGACTGCCATCACCGCCGCCATCGCCGAGACACAAAGTACAACACCACGCAGACTACACGACATTGAGGCCGGAATCCAGGACCTACAGCAGATGACCACCGCAACAGCAAATGCACTAAGGACCTTCACCACCAACTACAGTTCACAACTCAACGCAGCAGCCATTCAAAAATCCCTGGACGAAGGCCTCTCTAGACTGACCACCACACTAAACACCAAACTTCTGACCGGCACACCTGACACCGGCACACCTGACACCAAACACAGCACACACACCCACAAACAGACTACAGACATCAACATCCAGGCTGCACTGACATTCTCCCCTTTCATTACCCCAACACTTACAGAACTTCTTACACCACTTGACCACAGGACTCCACCACAAACCAACGACCTGGACAACCAGACGAAAATTTCCCTCCCTTAGGACACACACACAATGACAAGCCTTTATCAAGGTCAAAAAAGAAAAACACAAAATAGCAACAAATAAAGAAACACCCACAACTCCCTTCACACCTTCCTTTAACTCCCCGGGTGCCAGACAGGGCCTCGGTCATGTCTGTCACCCGGAACCTTCTCTACACTTCTGCTGAGCTGCCGCTTAGTTCGGCCAGCAGTAAACTCCCGCACTGTCGAGGGTGCTCAGCGGAACCTCACCATCCCGGAACATCTCCTTTGAACCCGTAACATGCTTCCCATTCCCGCACTTCACCTAATGGCGAAATAAGCCATTCTTTCTACCTTCCTCTCTGTCTCCCCTTTCCAAAAAAAAAAAAAAAAAACAACAACAACAACATATATCACGCGAACCAATCAGATGTTAGCTTCATCCCAGCTCTTATAAATACCAAACAACAACAACAACATATATCACGCGAACCAATCAGATGTTAGCTTCATCCCAGCTCTTATAAATACCAGTCTCCGCAAGCTCAACAAAATTCAACGAAGGGTTACCATTCCATCGGAGCGTCCTCGTTAGGTCTCTTGGGGATTACGATCCCACAAACCGCCGCTTCAGGCGATACCGGCTTCCCCGCATGGCTTGCGGGCATCCCCGGTAACGAAGGAGCACCACCAACAGCTGCTACGGCTAAGCTCCTTATTATCCTTCAAGAGTTGCTTGGATTCAAAATTTAATCTCAAGAAACATTTTGATAAAAACACACCAGCGGTGCACAAGGGCCGTTGCACCATCAAGGCAACCGTCGAGGAGCAATATTCGCCTCCTCCTGTCACTCCACAACCCCAAAACACACCCGCCATCCTGCAAAACCCACAATCCCGTCAGAACGTGGTTAAGTTCTCTCTGAGAACAGGGACACGTCTAACACACCTCGGGCTGCCCTCAGCCTGCCAATCACACGTCGTCGTCGTCAAACCATCAGTTCACCCTGAAGACGAGGAAGATGCACTTCTTCGAAACGTTGGTGTCAAGCCAAGTTTTTACCTGGCTAGAAGCCCGAGAAGATTTTGAAATAACAGCATTTATCAATAGTTATAAGTTTCACTAACAATGTATTAATTTATTAAGATGGTTTCAAGTTTTACTAAACTTATTAATCTTTTGACGAAACTGTAATGCTTATTGTACAATTACTGCTAATTGAAGTAGTCATTCCTTGGACAGAGAAAGTGGGAATTGAAGTATATGTTATAGTGATTTCTTGGTAGTAATTGTAATTTTGCTCTAGCCGCTGCTTGCAAAAATACGTCTGGTTCTGCACATTCCGTATTGACGATATACCTCCGCATTTTACGGATCGATAGTCAGATTCACGGCCGTGCTCACATTGCACAAGAAACCAAAGTCGACTACTATAACTCTAAATGCTAATTCACAGTGTGAAACAAGCGCAGACGTAACGTAGCATAAGCGCAAGCTAGATCTGTAAATTACATATCTTCCAAGTTTCAAATTGAGTAACATAACTAACAATATCATATAAGAAAATTCACTCAACCTTATACAAATATGTTGTTAAAATTACATACTAACAACTGACGCTCGCAGTAGAGACGTAACAATAATCGCTCACTCAAAATTGTTGATAATAGTACAAGCATAGAGACTTCAGAAAGTGATAAAGCTACACATTTAATGAACTAGAATTATCTCTCTGCGTCTTCGATTTATGAGAACTAATAACTCTGTACACAGATGATAGTTAGATCAATTAAATCAAAGAAGGATTCGCAGGGAGACACTCATAACCTCTTGAGGGAGATTAGAGATGGCGCGGCACGGCCAAATAGAAGAGCATGCATGTACAGCAGGCCATGTAAAATCTTGCGGTGCGATCGTTTGTTATTAAATTCATAGCAATGCACAGAGAAAAGAAGCACAATTCCTCCTAACGTAAGCATAAAGTTTGGAGTTTGCAAACTCTTGTGTTGCATAGCGTCTTGAGTGTTTCTATGTGAATGCTTACATTAAATAACATGAGTGCAAAGTGTTGCGCTTACGTTGCATCTGCGCTTGCATCTCATTGTGAACGTAGCATAAAATATAGAATTTTCTACTTTTAGCACTGCTAACATCTGATAAAAACCGTACTTTTGCAAGCAACTGTCAAAAACAGTAATTTGCACAATCAATTGGGCATAACATTACATCAGCACGGCAGCTGCAAACTCCACCTCTCCCCGTCCACTCACACCCAGCAGCGACGGCATGCCACTTACTACGAGACCTCAGCCCAACATTTGCAACGCGCTACATCAAATTGGTCCCCTCCTAGCAGTAGGATGCATTCCTATATTGGTAACGGGTCCCTTCCCACGCTTCGTGGACACAGCTCAACTGTCAAAGCGCCAATGGAATGACCCAGATTAGGCAATTTCAACCAATCGCGGTCATCTGACTGGAGCGATATTGTTGAAACATCTTATCGCAGTTGAAGTTCATTTCTTTGAAATCTTGTCATTCGTTTGTTTAATCTCCTGTCTTGGTTTTTGGTAACAACCTTCACTTTTAATAACTTCAGTTCCACAATTGTACTTTCAATTAATTCAGTTATAATGTTTATTTAAAGTTTTATCCAGTTCAAAATGTATTTAGTTAAAAAAAAGGATTCTTATTTATGAGATGGGTGCAATAATCTCAAATAAAATGTTTGTTTCCATTTCAAGTATTAGTTATTAAAAGCTGAAATAAATTAATTGTTCCCTGTTTCTATTGTTGCTATCGATATTCGTACATTGGGTCGGCCGTAACATAATTCAGAAGGAAGTGAAGAAAGAAAAAAAAACATTGTGTAAATAAAGATGGTCGTCATGTACCATTTAAGAAGTAATGTAAGTATTACAATGATAAAATCTACCTTCCTATATATATATATTGCATTATTGATAGTCTATTGTCTTATCAGATACAACTCGTGTTTTCATCTCTTAAGGCATTTTATTCACTCACGCTCCGGTCGTGAATTATCGACAAGATGAAAACACTCGTGCTATTACTTATGATAATAACTGCAAAATAATTTTATTTAAAACATTAAACAATCGGACACGGTTCACATCGGGCCGACCCGAGCCTTAAAAGTTCGACCTCTACTGCGTTTAGAAAGAAAGTAAAAACCTGATGTGTTCCATTCACATGACTTTCTCTACCTAGTCTCCACACAAATTTCTTACAAGCGATTATTCATCTTTCTACTTCACGCTAATCGAAATAAACATTAGCAGAAATGGTGTTATTACATAGTTCCTTCTAAGCAAAAGGGAAATAAGGGAAAATGGTCAAATCTTTTAAAATCTATGCGATAGTCATTGAAATTCGGTTCTTTTTGCATGGCCGGGAGTAAAACAAAAGAAACACGAACGCCTTTCTGTTTGAGAAAAGTGTAAGTATTTTAAAATTGAAATCAATAACAAGGAATATGTCGGAAATGGTTAGCACCACAATGCAAATGTTTTGACCGGTATACAATTTTTGTCTATCTCATACTGTTTACCAGTTATGCAAGTCATTGGAATTGAAGAGGACTTCAGAGGCTATTCCCAGAAAATTCAAAATATACCTTCATTATCCATGTAAATATCTTTATTGTAATTTAAAATGTTCAAAAGTGTTTACATGTAACGGCTTGGGTTGGGGGCATTTTCTTGTAAATCTTTGTGTTGCTACTTTGGGAGGTACCAGTGGCGGCTGGTGACTTAAATGACAGGGGGTTCACCACTTTTACTGGTTAATGAAGTTTACCTTTCCAAATAATTTGACTTTCTAAATTATTTAAAATATATCTATAATTCTAAAATTACCTTAAAATGATCCTGAAGACGTTGATGGGTTTGAATCTCCTGTAGAGGTATGTTTATAGAGAAAACCCATCCTCCTTTCCTTTTTCGTGGCGAATCTGTCTATGACTCTATCGTTGAAATGTGGAAGCTTGTGGATCATTTCCTTTTCAATGGATAACATGGCAAGAGCAGACAACCTATCTTCAGCCATGGTGCTTCTAAAAAACATTTTGATCCGCTTCAAAGTGGAGAAACACCTCTCTGCTTCACACGTTGCCATTGGGACAGTAGGCTATTTTCAAGTGCTACTGAACTTTTCACTTCCTGAAAATCATCTCGAGAATAACTTACCTGTAGTTCTGTTTTTAACTTAGGTTTATTTAAAAATGGATAAGACTGCACAACAGCAGAAAGCATTTTTTCAGGAAATTTATTCTTGAGTGAAGGGAAGAAATGCTGGTTAAGTAAAATAGAGGCCAATAATTGGCTGAAGAATTCAAACCTTTGTTTGCTCTGCTTCTTTTGCTGCTACATTCCTTGTTGTGTACACGTCTTCACATCTTCTGTTTGTTACATTTGGTTCTTCCTTGATTATATTATCAACACTGTCTCTAATTTTCGAAATTTCATATTCGAATGCTGCTATTGCTTGCTTTATTGATACAGGATTAGTGGTGCGCTTTTGTAATTGGCTGTACAAGATATCCACGTGGGGCATTATTTTATAAAATACCTCTAACCAAAAGGAAAATGTTGGCTGTTGTAATTTCACCTCAGACCATAGACTTGATTGACAGTTGTCGTTTGGTTGCTGGTGTCTTCAATTTGTTGGAGACATTCCAGAACGTCCTCTTTGTTTTCATGAATTGTAAGAACTGTTCTGGATTTAAACTTCCTTCTTGTGGTTGATCCCTGAGGGACTCTTCGCTTCACAATTGCATCTAGAACAGCCACTTTTTGAGGTGAATGAGAGAAGAATATTGGCACTTCTGCAATAGTATTGAAAAACAGTTTTACATGTTTATTTTGACTGGTAGCTTGGGCAAGAATTAAGTTCAATTGGTGAGCATAACAATGCACATAATACGCGAAATGTTACTCTTCTCTTACAATCGTTTGCACCCCTGCATGTTGACCGCGCATGACGGTAGCACTTTGAGATATTACTTTTTCTTTCTGTTCTTGTACAACATCGGCGAGGACTCCCCCCAGGGACCTACTACGGTAGGTACGGGTTAGGCGCACCCGGGGTCCCGAGCCACCTTGACTCCCTGTGTGGGCAACCTCAGAGTGGTGAGGGAGTCAGTAGGTCAAAATGCCCACCCACGTGTAGGCCGTGCGTGGAGACCCGTGTCGGTGAAAAGGAATATCCTGGTTGGTTGAGGGTTGCGTACCTGAGCCTGGGCTTCTGTCTTTCAGTAACTGGGGAGGGTGCGCAGCCTAATACACCGCTTTGGTTTCTGATTTGCCTAAACGGGACTAACCCACCCCTAGTCAATCGGCCAGGACTAGGTATTACACCGAACTCCAGGGTGAGTGGGACGGCGAGCCCGCTATATCCCCTGTGTAGCCCTGTCACCCCAGTGGGGTGACCCCTCGTTGGGCTCCGTGGTGGGTGGGGAGCACTGGGGGATGAATTTATACCATTTTTTCTATGGCACCAAAACTAAAACCCCTTAATGCAGACGTTGGAAAGGAAGTAGTCGAGTTATGTGGTCCTCGCTACTTGGTTATTCATAGGACAGAGGAAGGTAAGAAGTTCCTTACGGTGAGCCCTTTTACTATCCAAAAGGGTCTCGATGCCATTGCTGGTCCGGTTAAATCCTGCGTTCGAGCTCGCAATGGTACACTTCTTGTCGAAGCCAACTCCGCCTCGCAAGCTGCAAGTATACTTAAAGCCACCATGTTAGCCAGCTATCCAGTGAAGCTCGAGGTGCACAAGTCGCTGAACTCCTCCCGCGGTGTAGTAACAACCCGCGCGTTGGACGGTTTGTCCATTGAGGAGATCCAAGAAAATCTTGCGACTCAGGGTGTCTCAGGTGTTTATCGGGTACAACATAAGATCAACGGTGAATTCCTGCCTACTCGTACCCTGTTTCTTACTTTTGATCGGGTTGATCTGCCTCAAAAGATTAGAGCAGGGTATGAAGCCATCGAAGTTAGGCCTTATATACCCAATCCGCTGAGGTGCTTTAAATGCCAACGTTTTGGTCACACTAGTGAGTTGTGTACCGGCAAGTCCACCTGCGTCCACTGCGGTGACATCTCCCACGATGGGGCTTGTGCTTCAGCTCCATCGTGTGTGAACTGTAACGGGGAACACCCATCTAGTTCCCGAGACTGCCCCCGTTTTGCAGAGGAACGAGCGATCCAGGAGATACGGGTGAAAGAGAAGGTGTCCTTCTTGGAAGCCCGGAAGCTCCTGCGACTCCGCCAACCCTCTGCCCCGAGGTCCGGTACCTATAGCTCAGTTGCAGCTAAACCGGTACCGCGTCGGGAAATCGCAACACAGACCGGCGATATGAACGGGGCTACAATTGCGGAAAAGGTTATTTTAGCCCAAGCGCTGCCAAAGCCTTCGGCACCTACACCCAAGTTGGTATCAACATCTGCCAAATCCGCCAGCTTACAGAATAGTCCTACACACTTGTCACCGAAAGCCTCGACCTCGGGAACTAAAGCTATTAAATTCACGACGTCTTCTGCTCCGGAAAAACAGTTTAAGACCAAGTATGTACGACAAGACTTCTTGAAAGAGAATGTGCAATCTATTACCAAGTCATCTAAGGGTAAGAAAAGTACACGCAACTCCACACGTTTATCCTCCTCTGAAGGGTCATCTGGGGAGGAGGGCGTGAATCGGCGACGGCCGTCTTCGCCGATCAGCACATCCAATCGGTTCGAACTACTCGGACCGAAATTTGCTCTTGAAAAAGGGACCTCCCTTGTGGAGGAGATGGACCAGGAGGATTCTGCCGCCACTGCCCGAGGGACAGTGCGGAAACGGCAGGATCGTGCTCCTGAAAATAGTACTAGCCCAACGCCTAAGAAGAACAAATTGAACCGACCAGCTAATCCCAATCTGCAGAAGCGTCTTTCGATTTGAAACTTATCCCATAATATACTCAATGGCTATCCTCCATTGGAACATACGCGGAATTCGACCACATCGACCAGAGCTTGACTTGTTGCTGCGCCAGCATGAACCCTTGGCTGTATGCTTACAAGACACGAAGCTCCGTCCACAGGACACCGTTACCATCAGGCAGTACTCCTCCGTACGATGTGATTTATCCCCGGAGGACGGTGTCCCGGCACATGGGGGCACTATGATGCTTATTCGAGATGATATTTTTGCCAACTCCGTACCCATACAATCTGCAATCCAGTCCGTTGCTGTCAGCATTAAGCTACCCTCCGCTTCATTCACCATTTGCAGTATCTATTTGCCTCCATCTGCGGACCTCTCGCACAGCGACTTAGAACACCTCATTTCGCAGTTGCCACCACCCTTTTTATTGGTAGGCGACGTGAATGCCCATCACCCTCTTTGGGGCTCTCCTCGGGCTTGTGCGAGAGGTACGCTACTTAAAGACTTCTTGGATAGTCAGAGTCTTGCTCTCTTGAACACCGGAGAGCCCACCTTTCTATCTGACGCATTTCATAGTTTTTCACACATTGACATTGCAATTTGTTCCCCTCAGCTGGCAGTCACCTTATGCTGGAATATCATCTCGGATTTGCATTCTAGTGACCACTTTCCTTGTCGTATTAGTGTCTTGACACCCGTTATATGTTCCACCCGTTTACCTAGTTTGCGCCTAGACCACGCCAGCTGGGAACTGTACTCCCACTTGGCGGAATTTAGCTACGAAGAGCACGACTCTGTGAACCACTTGGTCGAACATCTCACAGGGACCATCCTTTCTGCTGCTGAGCAATCCATTCCGCGTTCGACTGGCCACAGCCGTCGATTTCCGGTACCTTGGTGGACCGATGACTGTCGGGATGCTATTCGCGCTCGCAGACGTGCTCTACGGGTTTTCCAGCGTTTTCCTACACTGGATAACCTGATACACTATAAACGGATGCGTGCACATTCTAGGCGGGTTATTAAGGATAGCAAAAAGATGTCATGGAATAATTTCGTGGGTTCCTTTAATCGACATACACCTTCCTCTGTCGTATGGGATAAGTTAAGACGTGTGGCTGGGAAACCGAACCATATGCCCATCGCCGGTCTCAAAACACCTACCGGAGCTGTTGTTGATACATTTGACGTGGCGAATACTTTAGGCAGTGCTTTCGCTCAGGCAATTATTCCCCTGAGTTTCTTACAGTTAAGAATCAGGTGGAATCTCAAGAATTCTCGTTTCTTTCTGGCAACCTTGAGGATTATAATCGCCTTTTCACCCTGGCAGAGCTAGACAATGCACTCTCCTCTTCACGACACTCAGCACCAGGTCCAGATGGTATCCACGTCCAAATGTTGCAACATCTCTCTCCTGATGGCAAAGATTTCCTACTCGAAGTCTATAATCGTGTCTGGGTTGATGGCATTTTTCCAGACAAGTGGCGGGAGGCCACCATCATACCCATTCTTAAACCTGGAAAGGACCGCCATCTTCCTTCCAGTTACCGTCCTATTTCCCTCACCAGTTGCGTGTGCAAGGTGATGGAACGCATGATCAATGGACGGTTGGTGTGGTGGCTGGAATCCCACAATCTTCTGACGAACATCCAGTGTGGCTTTCGACGACGACGTTCAACTGCTGACCACCTTGTCTCTCTGTCAACTCAGATTATGGACGGGTTTCTTAAGAACAGCCCCACAGTTGGGATATTTTTTGACCTCGAGAAGGCCTACGACACGTGTTGGCGGGCGGGAATATTGCGTACTCTGCACAACTGGAACATACGTGGACGCCTACCGTTGGTCATTCAGGAGTTTATGCGGGACCGCGTTTTTCGAGTGAGGGTGGGCTCGGTTTTTTCTAACCATTTTATTCAAGAGAACGGAGTGCCGCAGGGCTCGGTACTCATCGTGACTCTATTTGCTATTGCGATAAATTCCATATCACTATGCGTGCCTCAAGGTGTCTCTTCCTGTTTATTCGTGGACGACTTTGCCATCTTCTGTACTTCTCAGCGTACACCGTTTTTGGAACGCCGTCTCCAGCGGTGTTTGGACAATCTCTATGCTTGGAGCTCGAAACACGGTTTTCGTTTCTCCGCTGAGAAGACAGTCTGCGTTAACTTCTGGCGCCGTAAGTGGCAAATGCCGCCGTCTCTTCGACTCGGGCCAGATTTACTTCCTTTCGCAGACGAGGCGAGATTCCTTGGTTTGATCTTCGATCGGAAACTTTGTTGGGCACCACAAATAGCACAGCTTAGAGCACGATGTGACCGTTCTCTAAATCTTTTACGGATACTAAGTGGCAAGTCTTGGGGTGCGGATCGGACGGCATTGCTCCGTCTTTATCGTGCTGTGATTCGTTCGAAGTTGGACTATGGCAGCATTGTGTATTCTTCAGCTCGACCTTCAGTGCTCAGAAGGTTAGACACAGTCCATAACCAGGGCATCCGTGTGGCCGTTGGAGCTTTTCCAACGAGCCCAGTTGTTAGCCTCTACGCCGAATCGGGAGAACCTCCTCTGCGTTGTCGGCGTGATGTCCTGCTTGCTAATTATGGCTGTGGGCTGAAGTGTATGCCTGGGCATCCAACTTATCACGCGTTTTTCTCCCCTGAGCTGCACGAGCGATACTGCCTCCGCTCTCTGAGCCCCAGGCCAGCAGGTTTTCGTTTCCGTGAGCTTCTACGCCAGCACCATGTTGACATTCCTCGGCTGATATCCAAGGGAGAGAGTATACACCCCCCTTGGTTACGCGCTACCTCCCATGTCGATCTCGGGATGACGCTCTACGGGAAATCTGTTACGCCTCTTGATAGTATTCGTCGTTGCTTTTTAGAATTTTTATCCAAATACAGTGGCCGTATTTGTATTTACACCGATGGTAGTAAGAGCCCCGACGGTGTTGGATGTGCCTTTGTAACTGGCACCGCAACTTCTACTTACGGTTTGCCTAGTTGCACATCTATATATTCTGCCGAGCTATATGCTATTTATCAAGCCCTTCTGTATATTCGACGTCGAAAATTAGGTGACTGCCTTATTCTTAGTGATTCCCTTAGTGCACTTCAGAGCATTCGTGAGCTGTACAATTACCATCCTTTGGTGCAGCGCATCCAGGGCGTTCTCCACATTTTGCACGCTTCTGGTTTTAATGTGGAGTGCGCATGGATTCCTGGACACGTTGGCTTGCCAGGGAATGACACGGCGGATTTGGCAGCGAAATCGGCAGTCACAGCGCCCAGTGTTACGATTACCCATTCAACAGCAGAAGATTTTAGAGTGGCTGTACGGAGAGCCGTTTTTTCGACTTGGCATGCGGAGTGGTCGGCTCTCCCTGGTAATAAGCTGCGAGAGGTGAAGGACCTCCCTGTCAACTGGGTAACCTCCTCTCGTTTATTCCGCCGGGAGGAGGTAGTACTAGCTCGGCTAAGAATTGGCCACTGTATTTTTACTCACAGTTACCTTTTTAAACGTGAACCTGCTCCTGTCTGTGCGCTCTGTGGGGAGGCACAGACAGTTCGTCATGTGTTGCTGGAGTGTGGTCACCTGGCACACATTCGGTCATCTATGGGCATGCCGGCCTCTCTTGCTGAGGTCCTGGCAGATGACCCAAGAGCAGTGGACAGGGTTTTTAAATTTTTAGCAAAACTTTCTTTTACCTTGACGTTTTAGTGTGATAGCGGTTTTTTAAACTCTTTTGGTTTTAATGTGTTGATTTTAGTTGGAGTTTTATATCCAGCTCTGGTTAGAGGGCTGGACGTTTCTGTTACTTCCGTTTCAACTGTGTTAGCTCTTTTACTTGTGTTTACTTTTTTGTTTGGCATTTTCTTACTGCCTATTGCCAAGTTTTAATCATAAGGGCGCTTATGACCTCGGCAGTTGAGCGCCCTTAAACACAATTATCATCTCATCTCATCATCATCATCGGCGAGGACATTTTCAATGCAAGCTGCTAGGGAGGAAGCGTCATTACCAGGTGGATTTAAAAATGTCCAAAATCTTACAACAGGCTCTCCAATAGATAACAGATAACGAAATACTATAACCAATTGAAATTTAGAAGATACATCAGATGTTTCATCTGCTATCACAGACACGAAATCTGCCTTTGCTATTTCAGCATTAATTTCCTCACGACACACATGTAACATACATTCTAGTAAATCATTTTGTATATCCTTGGATGTGCCCTTAAAGACTATAACATTGCTCATGTGCTCTTTTACAACTGCATCTAAAGCTGAAGTAAAATTTATTAGCCCTCTGAGTATTCCAGGATTGTTAGATTGTGCTGTTTCACCATGTCCACGTAGGGCAAGTTCAAACTCAAAGCAGAACTTAATACAATCAATTATTTTGGAAAGAACATAGTGATTTTTCCTTAACGTTGTCATTATGTCTTTCTGTGTTCTGTCTAAAAGCCGAGCTAAGTTGCCGCCTAATTTCCGTTTTTCCAAGGACTGTTAAATCTAAGTAAGCATTCTTATGTGCAATAGATTCCTCGTGCTTTTTAATTTTCTGTGTTAGATGACTTTGATCTGACACACCAAGGCATGTCCAGTTTGTATCTTTGCCCTTAGCAAACAGTAAGCACGGAAAACAAAATGGCTTATTTGTAATAATGCAACCGCAAATCCAACTATTTCTTTTGTATATATTTACATTGAAAGACCTTCAAAATGTCTTACCTCAGCTGGTTTGCGCTTGTTTTAATTCGAGCTGAGGTATTGGCCTGCCAAGCTTCTTAACCTTGCACTTCTCTTCCAAGCTTAAAGCTGTGAAGTTAGTTTTTAAAAGGTATTCAACGCTGTTCATTCTTCTTTGAAAACAAACATGAACAGATGAATATGAACACCAAAGCACAAGTATATAACCGAATGCACTGTTACATATGTATATTATTCAATTACAATGAAAACACAGTGCTATTTGTTGCAGTCCTGTAGCTTTTCATTTCGGATTAATTCGTGCGTTTCCGCCAGAGCCGACTCGCAGCAGTGCTGGTCATCACTCCAGCTCAAATCCAGTATTGTTAGCGACGTTTCCCCTTACCCCTCTCCACCGAAGCACCGGCAAACTTATTCTCGGAGGATCAGAAGAGAGATTGAACCTGGGCAGCGCGTTGGAACGTATACGGCTATTGCAAAGACTCGAAGGCTTTTCATTCGATAAAATAGTTTGAAAATGCAAATAAAATGAATAATACGAGAAAAGATAAATATGTAAATTATAAATTTATGTATTTTAAAATGCAAATTTTTTTCCGGGGGTTCACTGAACCGCTGAATTCAAGGAACCGAACTTTTGTGTGCAATAATGATAATACATTCTGGTCGGAATCGGGATGGGTGAGTCTGGGGAATAAATAATGTCCACTTTCTTTTACCTGCAGCCCACTTTCATCCCTCTGCCAGAGATGTTGAAGGTCTCAGGGCGCGGTGGATTTTTGGGATCTGGGTTTCCACATACAGGCACTGAGAACACTTACAATTTCCAGTAATCGCTGTCTATTTTGATCCTTATTGAGACCGGCAGTCCGTTACCAGGGCAGAGCCGCACTTTTAAGGTGGCGAACATAAAAAAAAGAAAAGAAAATCTCATGTGTTCCATTCACATGACTTTCTCAACTTATGTGTAACAAATTATTGTTAATACGCTTATTCTTCTATTTACTTCAAGCTAATCGAGAAAAAATTAGCAGAAATAGTCCTATTACTTGCTTCCTTGTAAGTAGAAGCGAAATAAGGGAGTATCATAGGTTAAAGTGATAGTAAAAGTTGATTGCTATGTGACTGAAGTTCCTTTGTTTGTATGGACACGGCTTGACAAATTCCTGTATGAGAAAAGTACAAGTTTTACAAAGCTGAAACCAAAAACAAGGAATATCTCAAAAACGATCAACTCCTCGAAAAAAAATTATACAACATAAATTGTGTGTTTTAATGTGCTCTACATTTTTTTGTCTGGTAAGTTTTTGTCCATTTCTTACGGTTTAACAGATGCAAAATTCCTCCAGAATAAAGAAGTCTTCAGAGGCTATTCCCAAAAAAATTCAAGATATACATATTACTTGTGAGTTAAATATATTTAATATACGATATTTTAATCAAAATCGTTGGAGCCATTTTTGAGAAAATCAAAATTTTCAAACAAAGTTCCATGTGAAGAGTAGTTGGGGGTGGGAGGATTTACTTGAAAATCTTCGTGTCGCATCCTTGGAAGATACCAAACTTAAATATCAAGTTTGGTATTTAACAGTCTTTTCGTTTTTGAGCTATGCTGTCCACAAACACACACACGCACACACGGACCTTTTTCCAAAAATGCTTTTTTTTTATTCAGAGGGACCCAAAACATGTATTTTCGGTGAAATCTCGGTATCGAATTTTTGGGTGCATTACAATACCTTCTCTATACACTATGTACCTAGTACGTGTAGAGAAAGTAAAAATTCTAGTTGCATTTTATAAATTTGTTCCCGTAGCATGGTGAATGTGTGTTGAACTGCACTAACTTTTGTAAGCGACATCTGCACTGTACTCCCTGGGACATTCATACAATACTCAGGTATGCAGGTAAAACCCTGTTAATGATCTCACCAGCACCTGGCGAGGCGTGACATTTGTTGGTCTGACCGTTGCAAAACTCCTTGTTTACTGCACTTGTCGACTCGCCGAAATATAGTTTTGTTTTACTAACTATATGTTTCATTGATAAAAACGGGTTGAATCTGCTAGGTACGGCCGTCGCCAAGAAAAAGGAAGTCATGTGTTGTACACACCATCCGCGATGCAGTTGTGTAGCGGCACCAAGTTCCAAATCCTAGTATTACTATAATCATAATCAAATGCATAACTTAAGCCTCTTCAGGAAAAAAACAAAAAAAACTATCAATATTAACTTAAAAGTATCTGTGGTGTTCCATTCACTGACTTTCTCTACATCTCTGTAACGAATTATTGTTAAAAAGCTTATACTTCACTTTAACCTATGGTACTTCCTTATTTCACTTCTACTTACAAGGAAGCAAGTAATAAGACTGTTTCTGTTAATTTTTTCTCGATTATCATGAAGTAAATTGAAGCATAAGCTTTTTAACAATAATTTGTTGCAGAGATGTAGAGAAATTAATGTGAATGGATCAGATTTTTTTATTCAGTGGGACTCAAAACATGTATTTGCGGTGAAATCACGGTATTGAATTTTTGTGTGCAATACAACACCCTCTCTATACACTATGCACATAGTAGGTGTGTAGAGAAAGTAAATATTAATGACACAAAACATGATACAGTTGTATTGTACGGCATTACTAAACCTGCCACCTTCCATATGTGTTCACTGTAGCACTGTGGAAAAACGTGGGTTACTGCACTGCGGAGGGTCGCAGATTCGCTTCTCGCATGCAGCAAACTTTTTAGTGATGTTGAATCAACCCACAGCGTACCTATTTCATACACGGCATTCGGTACAGTTAATAACAAATGATAGTTATTATGATGCACCTTTAAGGGTTTCTTTTTCTTCCACCGAACAGAAAAATGCTGCGCACGAAAGTATGTGGAGGCCAGAATGGTACGCAAACGCAAAGTTCTCTCTCAAGGGGGAGGGGGACGTAATCTGTGTTGATATGAAAAAATACCAAAAAAAATTAATGTTTTGAAACATTTTTAGGAGTCCAATTTTGGATTATATTTTTAAATACACAATACACCTTCCAATAGGAAAATGCCAAATGCAACTGAAATAACGTGATATTCTCAGAGAAGATAACATTTTCTTTCCACCTGTAAGGGAAAAATGATCGGCTATCGTCCAAAGGGGTCCCAATAGAATGCAAAATACGTGGTTTCACAATTCCATCATGGTCGCGTATCCGTGTCGTGTTGGGGCTGGTTATCAAGTGACGGTCTAGGTGTGTTGTGGCAGCTTGATACACTGGACAGTAATACTCATAATATTTTATTCCCTCTGCGAGGTAGAGATATCCTGATAAAATTGAGTTTGTACAGGATAATCATCCTGTCTACACATCTCGAAAGGTTTCAGAGAAGCAGGATATCCGAGTGGTAGAATGTGAGATTATGTGGGTTAAGGATAAAAGGGAGCTGTGCGAAGGACAAAAGATGGCTGCTAGGCACAAATTCAAGAAGCCTGGGATCTTGTAGCTTCTCGACCACATTACTGTAGACATTTAATTTTGTCTGTGACCCGAAGTTTCAGGTCAGTCATATGGTCTGAGGGTTCATACACCCGATATTAATTATGTTTATTTTTTGTGTTTCAGGTTTAGAAGATAAGAGTTTATTTGCAATATTTTTTGAGTTATTTAACGCGAATGCTAGTAGAATTATGTTTTTATGTGTATAGACAGGCCCATAACTTCAAATGACAAAATTATATTAACGCAATATTATGTTCTACAGTTATAAAATTAACAAACATTAAAAAATGTCAAGCTGTGCAAGATTTGAACCCAGGGACTTAAGAGTCTTCTTAATCCCTCGGCCACAGGAAGGTTGCTGTTTTTTGTAGTTCTCCGTCCTATATCCTGGTTGGTCATATCGGACAGTGAATGGAATTGCTGAAATGATCTGGGGGTTCGTGGAGCTTACCGTTACTTGACATTCGTCTTCATAAGGGAAAACCCCGGGGAAAAAAACAAGCGTTTTTCCGCGACCTGTTGAATGTGAGAGACACGCTACCACCACAATGCTCATAAGTTTAAGCATTACGTTGTCAGTCACAGAGCAGTGTGCATTTTTTGGTGTACATCGTGAATACAGCCTTTCGAAGATACCCGAAGCTCTTCGATCGACACATGGAATCATTTTTTGTTACTACGGTTGTAGATGGTACAAAAGTGTTAGAGAAAGTAATAAATAAGATGACTTTATGCTAATGCAAATAAACAGTAGCAGAGGTTCTTATTAGAGTACTTAGTTCATTACAAGTAGAAGGGAAGCGCAGGAAGCGTCTTGTGGCATTACACACTACCATACGCAATATCTTGTCAAATTAATTGTTTTCCCAAGTTTTTGAAGTAAAGAACAATGGAAGTGGAGGGATCTCTAGTTGAAGGAATATTTAATACAGTGACATTTTTGGTCTGTCAGAAGTTGTTATTGATAAATTGGCATTATTGCAGTAAACATCGCGGCGAGGTCATAACTTCATTTGTTCTAATTTCTTGGTCTAGGAGGGCAAACAATCAGATTTTGACCAAGCGATAGGTCAACCGAATGTTTTACACTGTAGAGTAATACTTAGTTTGTTCTTTTGTTTAGTTCGCCTTCACAAGTGGTGAAAAAAAAAAATCGATGTGTTCCACTCGCATGACTTTCTCTAGCTACTCTAAAAACAAACTTCTTACAAAAGATAATTCTTCTTTCAACACCACGCTAATCGAGATAAACATTAGCAGAATTGTATTACTCAATTCCTTATGAATAGACTGGAACTAAGGGAATGCACTAGGCTAAAGTGATAGTCAAATGTTTTAAAAGCTGTCGTTATGCGATTGTCATTGCAAATCGCTTCTTTTCTTGGCCAGGAGTAGAACAAAAGAAAAACGGACACTTCCGTCTAAGAAAAGAATTAACTACTTCACAGTTGAAACTAATAACAAGGAATAGCTCGAAAACGGTAAGCTCCACGAAAAAAAATGTATACGACATAACTTGTGTATTTTAACAAGATCTACACTTTTGGTATAGTAAGTTTTTGTCTAGCATTTACGGTTCACTAGTTCTGCCATATTAAGCAAAATTCACCCAGAATAAACAGGTCTTAAAAGCTATTCCCAGAAAATTCAAGATATACATTTTATTTGTGATAGAAATGGCTTTAATATGCGGTATTTTAATCAAGATCGTTAGAGGCGTTTTTAAGAAAAAACATTTTGGAAAATTTGTCCATGTAAAGGGTAGTTAGGGATGATTTTCTTGAAAATCTTAATGTCGCATCCTTGGAAAATACCAACTTAAATACCAAGTTTGGTATTTAACAGTCTTTTCGTTTTTGAGATATGCTGTCCATACACACATACACACGCGCGCGCGCGGACCTGTTTCTGAAAATGAATTTTTTTTTTATTCAGGGGGTCCTAAAACATGTATTTCCGGTGAAATCTCGACAAGGGATTTTTGGGTGGAATACAATACTTCTCTATCCCTATGTTTATTGTACATATGGGCCTAGAGAAATTAAAAAAAAAAAAAAAGGAATAAAAAAATCGATGTGTGCCATTTATATGACTTTCTATAGCTGTTTGACAAACAAACTATTCTTTTATCTACTTCATGCTAATCAAGATAAAAACAAAACTCTCTTATTACTTGCTTCTTTGTAAGTAGAAGGGAAATAAGGCAATACACTTGGCTAAGGCAATAGTCAATATTTTAAAAGCCGGTCGCTAAATGAAGCAATTTTAAGTTCCGTTGCTTTCTAGAAATTAACAAAAGAGAGGCTCTAAGAAAGATGACTTCCCATTTGAGATCTCGAAAACGGCTAACTTAAAAAAACTGTTAGAGCATAAATTGTGTTTTAATGACGTCTACATTTTTACTTTCTCTATACGTGCTATGTACATAGTGTATAGAGAAGGTATTGTAATGCACCCAAAAATTCGATACCGAGATTTCACCGGAAATACATGTTTTAAGACCTCCTGAATGCAAAAAAAAAAACAAAAAAAAAACCATTTTTAGAAAAATGTCCGTGTGTGTGTGTGTCTGTGGGCAGCATGGCTCAAAAACGAAAAGTCCGTTAAAACCAAACTTGGTATTTAGGTTTGGTATCTTCCAAGGATGTGACACGAAGATTTTCAAGAAAATCCCTCCACTCTCAATTACTCTTTACGTGGAACTTCTTTCGAAATTTTTGATTTTCTAAAAAATTTCTCTAACGATTTTGATTGAAATATCGTATAGTAAAGATATTTACCTGACAAATAAAATGTATATTTTGAATTTTCTGGGAATAGTCTCTGAAGACTACTTTATTCTGGATACATTTTACGGAATTTTGCATAACTACTAAACCGTAAGAGATGGACAAAACCTTAACACACAAAAAATATAAAGCGCGTTAAAACACACAATTTATGTTATATGTATTTTTTTTTCGTGGAGTTGGTTGTTTTTGAGATATTCCTGTTTTTGGTTTCAGCTTTGAAAAACGTATACTTTTCTCATACAGGGATTTGTCAACTCTTGTCCATACAAACAAAGGAACTTCAGTCACTTAGCAACCAGCTTTTGACTATCAGTTTAATCTAAAATCCTTATTTCGCTTCTACTTACAATAAAGCAAGAATTAAGACTATTTCTGCCAATTTTTCTCGATTAGCCTGAAATAAATAAAACAATAATTTGTTACAGAGATATACAGAAAGGCATGTGAATGGTACACCAGATTTTTTGTACTAAGTTTTTGTATTTTTCTTAGGGTTTACCTGCTATGCAAAAGTTTCACAAAAGTAATCCAGAATGAGGAAGTCTTCAGAGGCTATTATACATCTCGTTTGTCATCTAAATATCTCAAACGTATGACATTTTAATAAAAATAATTAGAACCATTTATGAGATAATCAAAATTGTCGAAAAATGTTCCATTTAAAGGTTAGTTGGGGTGGGGTGATTTTCTTGAAAAGCTTTGTCTCACACGCTTGGAAGATACTAAACTTAAATACCAAGTTTGATATTTAACCGACTCTTCGTTTTTGAGCTAATCTACCACCCCGCCCCCCCCCCTCCCACACGCGCGCGCAGACAAGCCACTAAAATGCTTCTTTTTTTATTCAAGATGTCTCAAAACATGTATTTCTGGTGAAATCTCGGTATCGAATTTTACCTTCTTTGTGGATTATGTGCTTTGTACATCCGGGCTCTATCCACTTTTCTTTTACCTTCTTTGTGGATTATGTGCTTTGTACATCCGGGCTCTATCCACTTTTCTCTTACCTTCTTTGTGGATTGTGCTTTGTACATCCGGGCTATATCCACTTTTCTTTTACCTTCTTTGTGGATTATGTGCTTTGTACATCCGGGCTCTATCCACTTTTCTTTTACCTTCTTTGTGGATTATGTGCTTTGTACATCCGGGGTATATCCACTTTTCTTTTACCTTCTTTGTGGATTATGTGCTTTGTACATCCGGGCTCTATCCACTTTTCTTTTACCTTTCCCAAATATGCCGTATTTCTTGAATTCCATTGACATTCAACAATATCATTACCATCACCTCTCATTTGTGTTCTCGGATCTCTTTCCTCTGTACGTTCTGTTAAAAGTGAGAAAAATTGTACGCGTAGAGAAGGTAAAATTCAGTGCTATGTAAACTATATTTTTCTAATCCATTTCTTTTTGCAAGCAACGGAATTAATTCTAATGCTTTTTTCTTTCTTTGTTACAGGTAAGCTATTCCTCATTTTGAAGTAAAAGGATTCCTGCAATTTGGTAAGAATAATGCATAGTATTTCTGCAGTTTAGAATGAAGAGAGCATTAGAAAGCATGTCCTTGGGAGAATAAGGAAGATGTCTCCGTGACAACGAATGAGGTTGCCCGGTTCGATTCCCGTCGACCGCCCACTCCGAGCTTGGAATTTTCGTTATATTCCCTGGTCGTTGGGCATCTCAAAGGAAAGATATTCCAGTGGACACTAGAGAGCCGTTAGTGACCTCCGCGCGTCTCTATAGCTGTTGCCTCCTGTGGTTCCCCTTCATCACTTCTTCTGGGGGTGGCGGTAGGGCGTAGGCGCAACCATCAACTGCCTATATGCGGGCAATGGGAACAATCGATCTGTCCTTGGTAACAGTAATCCAGCGCTATTATGTAATGGAAGGTCATTCGTTAAAGCGAAGAACATCCACGTCGCCATATTATTTCTTCACGGAATGCAGCGGTAGAACCAGTTGTACGAGGGTCACTAGATATGTCTTGAGACAGCCAAATAAGAATACTCACGGGAACGTTTTGTTTATCCCAGTTTCTCATAGTATTCTCCCTGTCACTGTATGCAAAGTTCCATCCTCCGGAACCACTTCTGGAAGCATTCACGCCACTCAGTTTCTGATACTGCAGATAACTCCTCTTCGTATGCAGAACTGTTTCTTCAGGGTGATTGGAACACCCAAATGAGGACTGACGCTTTGTTTCAGTGGCAAACTGATAGATCCATGTAACAATATGTGAAACACAGCGGGCGAGACTCTCCACAGTTAAATCTTTTCAGCATTTCTTCGCCCCATGTGGAGCTTCTGTGCTTCAGTTGAATTATGGGGCACCCATCTTGAAGGAAGGTGTTGATGGAGGATGGTTGAAACACTCGACCAACTCCTTATCTTGGATCTTCCCTAATCATTGTTTTTGTCAGTCTCTTCTCTTCATCTTTAAGAGAGTGTCGCACCTGCAAACCAGCGGAATACAGTGGCACATGATGGTAAATAGTCCCCAAAAGCCCCTCTCAAACGCTCAAGTGACTGCCTAAGTCACATTTGAAATTGTACAAAATCATTGCACGAAAATGCTCTCTCTGAATCTCCAAACGTTCATACTTTCCAGACTTCAAACATTAACTGAGCAAAAATGCATTGCACGACAATGGTCTGTGTGCTACCAATGCATTACCAACGAGTCAGCTATTGTAATAAAGCAACAATGCCTCCCCAGGGTTGGCCAATTTTCCGTGTCTTAATACATACCTAAGTGACTTTCAAATGGGATGAGGTTTCTCCTTGAGTGCCACCAGGCCGGCAGCCAACCGGAGTGCTGCTGTGTTCACATATTGCGGGAGTAACACGCTGAGTGATTCCGTCTTTCATAAATACTACTTGCGGTAACAAAAAATTGAAATTTTGCAAAAAATGATTAATGAGGAAGATAGGGAGTAATGTTCGTAGCAGAACCACAGATTTTTAGCTCAAATAGTTCATAATACACATGAATAAACATTATGTCGCCAGGTAGATTTGCATGCTCAGTGTGCGAGTGAGAAGGAAATATGAAAAGAGTAAGGGTAGCGACCTGGCAACGCAGAGCATTATAACGCATCTCATTCGCTGCAGAGTGGTACTCTTCCAATTTGAAAAACATTATAGTTTTTCACAAACTACAAACGTTACTCTGTTGCAAGTCATTTTAATACACTTCATGCAAATAATTATTCAGCTCTTGAAAATGAATGTAGTTCTCTTTGTAATATCATTATAGGGTAACTTTTATTTGTGCTAATTTCCACTAAAGTAATCGGATGTGTTCCATTCACATGACTTTCTGCAACACATTGTTACAAAAATCTATCCTTTCTATTTAGTGCTAATCAAGATAATCGATAACAGAAATTATCTTATTGCTTTGTTTCATGTAAGTAGAAGGGAGATAAGGGAATACACTACCATAAGCAATGGGCAATCTTTCAAATGCTGTACAATGCAATTGAAATTCGGACCTCTTTGCATGTCCAGGAGTAAAACAAAAGAAAAAGGAATAATAAATTCCCGTTGGAAAAAACGTAATGCATTTTAAATTTGAAAGCAAATACAACCAATATCTTGGAAACGGTTAACTCCACGAAAAAAAGTATATAGGTACGTAACATAAAATTTGTGTTTTAAGATGTTTTGTAAGCTTTTGTCTAACTCTTACGGTTTATCTGTTATGCAAAGTGATTCAGACTGAAGAGCACTTTAGAGTTTAGAGGCTATTCCCTAAAAATTCAACAAACATTTTGTTATGTAAATATCTTTAGGCATTTTAATCAAAATCTTAGAGCCATTTTAAAAAAAAAAAAACAAAAAAAAAAACTTTTGAACAATGTATTCATGTAAAGGGTATTTTTTTGGGGGGGGGATTCTTCAAAATCTGTGTCGCATGCCTGGAAAATGTTAAATATCAAGTTTAATTTAACCGACAGTTGGTTGGTTGGTTCACACAACTCAAAAATCTGATGTGTTCCATTCACATGACTTTCTCTACATCTCTGCAACAAATTATTGTTAATAAGCTTACACTTCTATTTACTTCATGCTAATCGAGAAAAATATTAGCAGAAATAGTCTAATAAGTTGCTTCCTTAAAAGTAGAAGCGAAATAAGGGAGTACCATTGGTTAAAGTGATTATCAAAAGCTGGTTGCTATGTAACTGAAGTTCCTTTGTTTGTATGGACAGGAGTTGACAAAGTCCTGTATGAGAAAAGATTGATTTTTTAAAGCTGAAACCAAAAACAAGGAATATCTAAAAAACGATCAACTCCATGAAAAAAATGTATATAACATAAATTGTGTGTTTTAACGTGCCCAACATTTTTTGTGTACTAAGTTTTTATCTATCTCTTACGGTTTAGGAGCTATGCAAAATTCCGTAAATTTCATCTAGAATAAAGTAGTCTTCAGAGGCTATTCCCAGAAAATTGAAGATAATACATTTTATTTGTCAGGTAAATATCTTTAATATACGACATTTTAATCAAAATAGTTACAGCCATTTTAAGAAAGTCAATATTTTCGAAAAAAGTTCCATGTAAAGGGTAGTTTGGGGTGAGGGATTTTTCTCTAAATCTTTGTGTCGTATCCCTGGAATATACTAAACTTAAATACCAAGTTTGGTATTTTACCGACTTTTCGTTTTGAGTTATCCTGTTGACAGACACAACGCAACACATGCGTACCGTTAGCATGCTTTTTGAAAATTCAGGGAACCTCTAAACATGTATTTGCAGTGAATCTCGGTATCGAATGCAATAGTTTCTATGGTAGAGAAGGTAAAGATGAAGATTATCATAAGCTATGAGATGTTAAAGGTAAGATAATTTTGAGCGCAACTGTATAATCCTAGGTGTTTGAAAAGTTAGAAGTTGACAAACGCGCGCTGCAGTCTTCGCAGGTATAGCCCGTGCAACAGAAGATCTTAATGAGAGCTAGGAAGCGAGTTCACCAGTCGATTCATATGGCCTACTATATAAACAATGTCCTTCGTCTGCCTTCCAAACCTGACAGTCATTGTCATCATCAACGTTATCGCTACTTTCTGCTTTTCTACAATTGTTTCTAATGATTTTCAATGTTTTCAACATGTCGACACACATTTTCCCATTGTGGCCTGCCAATTTCTGCAATTCGCTGGCGAGACAACTGTTCCACATCTTTTAATTCAAAAGTGATATATTTTCTTTCTTTCTTATCTTTGAGAACCCTGGAAACGGAACTCAGTGAAATATCAGTTGCCTTGGCTACTCTTTCATTCACTTTCTACAGGCTTTTGAAGAACTCGAGGAACATACATTTTCTTCCTTCATCTCTGCCTCTTGTTTCATGAAGTCAAGGACATTATAATTATTTCTCTGCTCTAAGTAATACCTTGCCACTTAACTTTGAAAACGTAGGAGCGATGGTTAAAATAAATAAAATGAACACTATTTAGTGCCCACTTTGAATACAAACACATGCGGAACACTTTCGATACAGACTACAAAGTTTGCTCGCTGTGGCTTTAAATAAGCAAAGTATCATAGCACAAATTCCGATAAGTGGCTCGGTCAGGGTCACGATTCAAACAAGTTGTGCGATATTCATTTTAAAAATCTGATGTGTTCCATTCATGTGACTTTCTCTACACCTGTGACAAATTATTGTTTAAAAGACTATTCTTCTATCTACTTCATGCTAATCGAGATAAACATTAACAGAAATTGTCTTATTACTTGTTTCTTGTAAGTAGGAGGGAAATAAGGCAGTACACTAGGCTAAACCGACAGTCAATTGTTTTAAAAACTGGTTGCTATGGGTTTGAAATCCTTTCTTTGCGCGTACGACCAGGAGTTGACAAATTCCCGTATGAAAAAAAAGTATTTTAAAACTGAAGCAAACAACGAATATCTCAAAAATGTTCAACTTCACGAAAAAATGCATGTAATATAAATTGTGTGTTTTAATAACGAGTTCAACATTTTTCATAACTAAGAGTTGTGTATCTGTTACGATTTACAGTTATGCAAAATTTCGCAAAGTTCATCCAGAATAAAGAGGTCCTCGGAGACCATTCCCAGAGCATTCAATATATACATTTTATTTTTCATGTAAATATGTTTAATATACGGTATTTTAATCTAAATCGTTAGAGCCATTTTTGAGAAAAACAAAAATTTCAAAACATTTTCCCCTGTAGAGGGTAGTTGGGTGGGGGATTTTCTTGAATTCAAATATCAAGTCTGGTATTTTATTTAAAAATAAAACATTTCGCGAAATGAAATTGTCACTAACGAAATCAAAGGTACAAAAACATATGTACCATGGAAAATCCAAATTCTGAATTAGATTTGTTCATAAGTAATAGCACGATTGTTTTCGTCTTGTCGATAATTCACGACCGGAGCGAAGCGACGAGTTGTATTTGATAAGACAATAGACTATTATAATATAACATAGGAGGGGAGATTTTATCATTGTAATACATTAGTTCTCAAATGATAGATGACGTATTCGAACATCTTTATGTACCGAATGTTTTTCATACAAAAGAAATACAAATTATCATAATTTTCATTCCTTTTTTCTAACTAAATAATATATTATGAACTGGATAAAACTTGAAATAAACATTCTAACTGAATTAATTGAAAGTACAATTGTGGAACTGACAGTTATTAAAAGTGAAGGTTGGCTGTCAACTTGTTACCAAGACAGCAGATTAAACAAACGAACGACAAGATGTCAAAGAAATGAACATCAGCTGCGATAAGATGTTTCGACAATATCGCTCCAGTCAGATGACCGCCATTGGTTCAAGTTGCATTAGCGCTTTAATAGTGGAGCTGAATTGTCATTAAAAGAATAGAAATAGGTGTTTGTCGCCCTAACTACAGTGTGACAAGTTTCATCGAAGGATGTATGCATAAAAACGGCGTGGGTTTGCTCCTTTGGCCGCCAAGGTCGCGCAGTAAAGCGGTTTAAACACTGATAATTAATTTAGCACATGCTCAGCGTCAGGAATATCAAATACCACGCAGCATAGGTAATCCGGTCTTTGCTCTGGCAGTAAGTAGTTCAACTATTAAAGCGCTAATGCAATTTGAACCAATCGCGGTCATCTGACTGGAGCGATATTGTCGAAACATGTTATCGCAGCTGATGTTCATTTCTTTGAAACCTTGTCGTTCGTTTGTTTAATCTGCTGTCTTGGTTATTGGTGACAACCTTCACTTTTAATAACTGTCAGTTCCACAATTGTACTTTCAATTAATTCAGTTACAATGTTTAATTAAAGTTTTATCTAGTTCATAATGTATTTAGTACAAAAAAAAATCTGATGTGTACCATTCACATGACTTTCTCCATATCCCTGCAACAAATGATTATTAAAAAGCTTATACTTCTATTTACTTTATGCTAATCAGAAAAAAATAGTAGAAATAGTCTAATTACTCGCTTGTTTGTAAGAAGAAGCGAAATAAGGGAAACCGTAGGTTAAAGTGATAGTCAAAAGCTGGTTGCTATGTCAATGAAGTTCCTTTGTCTATATGGATAGGAGTTGACAAGTTAAAACTATGAGAAAGGTATACGTTTTTCATAGCAGAAACAAAAATAAGGAATGTCACAAAAACGACGAACTCCACGAAAAAAGTGTATATAACATAAATTGTGTGTTTTAATGTGTTCTACATTTTTTGTGCAGTAAGTTTTTGTCCATCTCGTACGGTTTAGCAGCTATTCAAAATTTAGAAAAATTCATCCAGAATAAACTACTCTTCAGAGGCTATTCCCAGAAAATTCAAGATATACATTTTATTTGTCAGGTAAATATCTTTAATATACAAAATTTTAATCATAATTGTTAGAGCCATTTTTGAGAAAATCAAAATGTTCGAAAAAAGTTCCATGTAAAGGGTAGTTGGGGGTGGGGGCATTTTTCTCAAAATCTTCGTGTCGCATCCCTGGAAGATACTAAACTTAAATACCAAGTTTGGTATTTTACCGACTTTTCGTTTTTGAGTTATCGTGTTCACACACACACGGACACACACACACACACACACACACACACACACACACGCGCGCGCGCGCGGACCTTTTTGTGATTTTTTTTTTTTTTTTGATATTAGGGACCCTAAAACATATATTTCCGGTGAAATCTCGGTATCGAATTTTTTGGTGGATTGCAATACTTTCTCTATGCACTATGTACATAGTGCGTATGGAGAAAGTAAAAAGGAGTGAAAATAATCATTGTTTGTATTTCTTGTGTTTGAGATGAGTGCAATAACCTGAAATAAAATGTTTGTTTCCATTTCATGTATTAGTTATTAAAAACTGAAATAAATTAATTGTTCGCTATTTCTGTTATTCCTTTCGATATTCACACATTGGATGTAGACTAGGCTGGCTTGGTCATAATTCAGGAATAGAAAATTCAGTGAAGAAAAAAAGAAAATAAAATAAAAATGGTAAATAAACATGGTTTTCATGTACCATTTGAGAACTAATGTAAGTATTACAATGCTAAAAAAGTTAAAGGTATTTTAAAACCGAAACCAATAACAAGGAGTATCTCGAAAACGGTCAACTCCACGAAAAAATGTTTGACATATATTGCGAGTTTTAATGGCATCATTATTTTGTGTATTGCAATTTGTTGTTATCTCTTACGGTTTGCGAGTTATTCAACCAGAAAATTAAGATATACATTTTATTTGTTATGTAAATACTTAAACACAAGAGATTTTAATCAAAATTATTAGAGGCCTTTTTCAGAAAACAAACATGTTCGAATTTTTTTCCATAGAAAGGGTAGTTTTCTTCAAAAACTTCATGTCATAGCCTTGGAAGATACTGAACTTAAATATCAAGTTTGTCATTTAACGGACTTTTCGTTTTTGATATACGCTGCCACCCCTCCCCCCCCCCCCCCCGCGCCATACACACACACATACCGTTTTCAGAAAATGCCATAAAACGTTCTATTTCCGGTGAAATCTCGGTATCGAATTTTTGGGTTGAATACAATACTTTCTATATACACTATGTACATAGTACGTGTGGGGAAAGGCAACCAGGCGCTAAGTATTGGACAGAAGAACTTTGAAAATGGAAGTATCAATAAAAATACCCGTGCGTGAACTTTTAAATTCTTAAATTACTTGTCGCCCTCCGTGGTGTAATAGTTGCCATGCTAACTTCATATTCCCAAGATAGCGATGGATGTAAAAATTCGGAAGGGAAGTAAAGCCGTTGGTCCCGTGTCGTAGATTTACGGCAAGTAAAAGAACCTCAAGCCTGACTGAGAGGCCTCTGAGCAAAATTAAGCGGTTTTTCACGCCCAGTTTAGAATGGGACGCTGAGAACCATAAATAATACGCTAAATGTTTCTTTCTAAATTACTTCATATTAAAACTATTGAAATGCTGAAAGAAGAATATGAAACCCAATAAAAAAATAGTTTGATAAAAGACTTTTACTTTCTCTAAACGTAGAATGTACATAGTGTATAGAGAACGTATTGCATTCCACTCAAAAATACAATACCGAGATTCACCAGAAATATTCATTTTAGGCCCCCCTGTAAAAAATAAGCATTTTTAGAAAAAGATCCGAGTGTTTGTGAACACGATAACTCAAAAACGAAAAGTCGGTAAAATAGCAATCTTGGTATTTAAGTTAAGTATTTTCCAATAATGCGACACGAAGATTTTGAGAAAAATGCCACCACCCAAAACTACCCTATCCATGAAAAAGGTTTCGAAAATTTTTATTTTCTCAAAAATGGTGCAAACGATGTTGATTAGAATACCCTATATTAAAATATTTACATGACAAATAAAATGTAAATTTTGAAGTTTCTGGGAAGATTTCTTTGTTTTGGATGCATTTTGCGTAAGAGACAAACAAAACCGTACCACACAAAAAATGTGAATTTCGTTAAAACACACAGTTTGTCATAAGTTTTTATTGCGCGCAGTAGATCATTTCCGAGATATACCTTGTTATTTGTTTCAGATTTAAAATATTTAAACTTTTCTCACACGGAAAGTTGTCAACTTCTGGCCATGCATAGAGACGAATTTTAGCCACATGGCAAACAGCTTTTAAAAGATTTGACTATCGTTTTAGCCTAGTATATTCCATTATTTCCCTTCTATTTACAAGGAAACAAGTAAGACTTTTCTGCTAATGTTTATAAGGATTATCATGAAGTAGATAGAAGAATAAGGTTTTACTTTCTCTACACGTACTATGTACATATTGTATAGGGAAGCTATTGTATTCCGCCCAAAAATTCGATACCTAGATTTCACCGGAAATACACGTTTTGGGTACCCCTGAATCCAAAAAAAGCATTTTCAGAAAAAGGTCCGCGTGTGTGTGTGTGTCTCTGTGCCTGTGGACAGCATAGCTCAAAAACAAAAATACTGTTGAATACCAAACTTGGCATTTAAGTTTAGTATCTTCCAAGGATGCGACATGAAGATTTTCAAGGAAATCCCTGAACCCCCGACTGCCCTTTACATGGAACGGTTTTTGAAAAGTTTTATTTTCTTAAAATATCATATATTAAAGATATTTACCTGACAAATAAAATGTATATCTTGTATTTTCTGGGAATAGCTTCTGAAGACTACTTTATTCTGGACACATTTTACGGAGTTTTGCATAACTGCTAATCCGTAAGAGATGGACAAAAGTGCAGAGCACTTTAAGAGAGACTTAATATGACTTATGTTATATACTTTTTTTCGTGGAGTTGATTGTATTTTTTAGATATTCCTTGTTTTTGGTTTCAGCTTTGAATAACTTATACAGGAATTTGTCAACTGTCCATACATACAAACAAAGGAACTTCAGTCACATAGCAACTACGTTTGACAATCACTTTAACCTATGATAATCGCTCGCTTCTACTTTCAAGGAAGCAAGTAATAAGACTATATTTGCTATTTTTTTTTTTTTTCGATCAGGATGAAAAAAACGGAAGCAATGGCTTTTTAATAATATTTTTTGTAGAGATATAGAGAAAGGCATATGAACGGAACACATCAGATTTTTACTTTCTCCATACGCACTATGTACATAGTGTATAGAGAAAGTATTGCAATCCACCAAAAATTCGATACCGAGATTTCACCGGAAATATATGTTTTAGGGTCCCCAATATCCAAAAAAAGCATTTTCACAAAAGTGTGTGTGTGTGTGTGTGTGTGTGTGTGTGTGTGTGTGTGTGAGTGTGTGAGTGCGTGTGCGTGTGTCCGTGTGTCTGTGAACACGATATCTCAAAAACGAAAAGTCGGTAAAATACCAAACTTGGTATTTAAGTTTAGTATCTTCCAGGGATGCGACACGAAGATTTTGAGAAAAATCCCCCACCCCCAACTACCCTTTACATGGAACTTTTTTCGAAAATTTTGATTTTCTCAAAAATGGCTCTAACGATTTTGATTAAAATTTCGGATATTAAACATATTTACCTGACAAATGAAGTGTATATCTTGAATTTTCTGGGAATAGCCTCTGAAGAGTAGTTTATTCTGGATGAATTTTACTAAATTTTGAATAACTGCTAAATCGTAAGAGATGGACAAAAACTTACTACACAAAAAATGTAGAGCACATTAAAACACACAATTTATGTTATATACATTTTGTTCGTGGAGTTCGTCGTTTTTGTGACATTCCTTATTTTTGGTTTCTGCTATGAAAAACGTATACTTTTCTCATACTGGAACTTGTCAACTCCTATCCATATAAACAAAGGAACTTCATTGACATAGCAACCAGCTTTTCACTATCACTTTAACCTACGGTTGTCCCTTATTTCGCTTCTACTTACAAGGAAACGAGTAATTAGACTATTTCTGCTATTTTTGTCTGATTAGCATAAAGTAAATAGAAGTATAAACTTTTTAAGAATTATTTGTTGCAGGGATATGGAGAAAGTCATGTGAATGGTACGCATCAGATTTTTTACTACTTGTGGACAAATTTTCAGCGATGGAATGTTTACCTGGAATTAGATAAATTAAGAGCAACGTTATACGTGGAGTGGTGGTGGAGCGTTCCTCTCCCAAAGATATCAACAGAGTATCAAAGGTCCGCCTGTTTCTTGAGTACACATTTATATCCTATTTGTCTGCCAAACTGAACTTTGCTCTTGCTGTGCGTCAACATAAATATTCCACACAACAGTGGGAACTCCAAGTTAAATTTAGTATCGCATACCTTGTAATATAAATTAACCGTATCACTTCAGGTGACATTTGGAAAATCCACAGTATCTAAGATAGGTATCTTATTGAAATTTATACCAGTTATTACACACAGTAATAGTGATATTTTAACCATGTATCAAACTTATAGCTCACATGGTTATTTAAATAATATTTTTTTACTGGCTAAATTCATTGTTCTAATTAAAATGAACCACGTGATGCATTTTTAAAAGTGTTGACATACATAATCCAGTTTTTACAGAAAATGAGTTTAAAACTAGATCTGTCATATTATATTTTTAGTTTCTCTATATGTACTGTGTACATAGTGTATAGAGAAGTTATTGCACTGCACCCAAAAATTCGATACCGAGATTTCACCGGAAATATATGTTTTAGGGTCCCCTGAATCTAAAAAAAAAGCATTTTCAGAAAAAGGTCCGTGTGTGTGTGTCCGTGAACACGATAACTCAAAAACGAAAAGTCGGTAAAATACCAAACTTGGTATTTAACTTTAGTATCTTCCAGGGATGCGACACGAAGATTTTGAGAAAAATCTTCCCACCCCAGACTACCCTTTACATATAACTTTTTTCGAAAATTTTCATTTTCTCAAAAATGGCTCTAACTATTTTGATTAAAATATCGTATATTAAAGATGTTTAACTAACAAATAAAATGTATATCTTGAATTTTCTGGGAATAATCGCTGAAGACTACTTTATTCTGAATGAATTTTACGTAATTTGGCATAACGAGTAAACCGTAAGAGACGGACAAAAACTTACCATACAAAAAAGGTAGAGTTCGTTAAAATACACAATTTATGTTATTTCGTGGAGTGGATCGTTTTTTTTAGGTATTCCTTGCTTTTGCTTTCATCTTTTAAAAACGTATACCTTTTTCATACAGGAATTTGTCAAGGAAGCAAGTAACAAGACTATTTCTGCTAATTTGTTCTCGATTAGCACGAAGTAAATAGAAGCATAAGCTTTTTAACAATAATTTGTTGCAGAAATGTTGTGAATGGAACACATTAGATTTTTTTTAACATTATCCCTATCTAATGTAGAAAAATTATTAATTTTGGCAGTTTCCAAAACTGTTGATTTTTCAAAATTTAATAGTTTATTTATAAAAATTGAAGCATTATTTCGAAAAAGTAATATAACTATTTTTTTTAATGTGCTCTTAAGAGACAGTATAAAAAGCTAGAAACATAGAGTAAAATTGCATTGCATGGCACTTTGAGTATGGAAAAAGGTTTGCGAGAAAATAAGGTTTAAAGTTCGTTGTGCCTATTAATAAGCTTGCGGCTGCCCATCTATAGCTTCAGTTTGAAGTTCGAGCGTCCCAAGTGGGAAAAATGATATAAGTTTAGAATCCATACAATTTTATGACCAAACAAAATAATTTTTCAATTTTCCACAACTTTTGTTCTAATTTCACGGATGCCTCACTTTAATTCAAAATGCTTTACAAGTAAAGTCAAAGCAACTTAACTTCTAATACTATCTGAAACGTAATTGGTTGAAAGTTTTAAATATGCTGTTAATTCCCTACAAGGCTGTAAAATACGAGGGCCATCTGGAAAGTGACATAGGATTTGGTACAACTAAACAATAACGAAAGTTATCAACACAAAACTGTACTTACAAAGTTATAGAACCTTACTCTGTTTCTCAACGTAATCGTCATTGCTATCAAGGTATTTGTTGTCACGTGGTACACATGTTATACTCTTCCACCGCTAAACATCTGAGCCAAGATGTCACTGTCACTTTGAGGTCTTCATGGCTGGAAAATCTTTTCTATCCAAAAAGTTATGTATGGTGTCCAAAGGGAAACATGGGCTTTTCTGAATTCTTTTATCAACATTTGCTTTCAACTCCTTCATATCGGTTAATGAAATTTCCATTCGGTCTTTTTCGTACACACTGGTTCATCCTTGATTACTCGTAAATTATGCGCCATTTCCTTACTGAAGACTCATTCATCGCATTATCAGCATATACTTGCGTTATTTGCCTGTAAAATTTGATTGGCCGAACATTTTGTGGATTCCAAAAAAACGAATGAGTAAGCTCTTCGGCGGTGGAAAAGTATAACATCGACATTGAAAAACGTGTACCACGTGACAATAAATATCTTGACAGAATGGAGATTACGTTGAGGAATAGAGTAAGGTAGTGTAACTTTGTAAACAAAGTTTTGTGTTGATAACTTTCATTATTATTTAGTCATGTCAAATCGTCTGTCACTTTTTGGATGACCCTCGTATTTTTACTAATTACAGAAGTCGCTGACTTGCTATCGTCTAATAACGTTTCTACACAACCCAAGATATTTTAATTGTTTCATTTTATTAATAGTATTAGTTATTGTTCCTTTGACATCTGGTCTCGTCGCGAGATTTTGAAGTTACATTTTATGTGAGATTACAATATCACAACAAATCGATCATTTTAAAATATAACAATAGTGTACATAGCAAAAACTGAAGAGTTTAGTTAATGAATACTAAAGGAAAATCAAGTATATAATATAAAGAATTATACCAGACTAGTAGACGATGGTTGTTGAAAGCCTCAGATATACAGTGTTCTTCGTTTAAATCCTAACGGACGCACGGCATTTCGCCTGTGCGCGAGTGGGTGTGCCACAGCCGGCTTTGTTCCTACATAAACTCCGCGCGTAAGGCATGTATAACACACTGCATCGTGAAATGTGTGTCTAGTGCTAACAGCTCGCCAAACTCCATCTTTCCGATCATAATGGGAGTTTCAAAGGCCCCGGTACTGTGTTATAAGAGTTGACGTCACCATTTACGTGGAACCCGCCTCGTCTGAAAAGAACAGAAGCTGTGTATCAATTAAATCGTCGTGAAACAAACCATTAACAATAAATCATTCGTGATACTGGGTCACCTTGTTTTAAAGAATGGCCGCTTGTACACTTATAAAGTGTTGGTTTTAATACTTTTGTGGCTCTATGTGCAGAAGTCTCTGAAATGCCCACTTGTGCTAATTTTGCGGTAGACTTTGTTGATGAACGTTCAAGATTTGGGCCTAAGTCGTCTAAGTTTTCCTCTGTTAACACTGCCATAGAACCAGTGGTTTCACAATCTCGTAACTTGTAAATCTGGAACGAGGCACTTCAACAGGGAACTTTTGAATATGCTCTGTACGAACATGCCTTGGTAATTCCTATTTATAAAAACTTTTACACACAAAAATGTCTTGCTCAATCGCCTGTTCATGTCGGTGACCGTCGCTAGGCAGCCGGTAGTGGGGAAATCCAGCAAGGTCTCGGGAGAGGCGAAACGCCGTTAGGTTTTAAGTGAGGAACTCTGTTGTAACTTCTTGCATTGGGTATTTGGTGCAGTCCGCGAAAAAATGGCTAACGCTTAAAGGAGTATTGCGTGTGTCGCAGTTTGGAGACCATCGTTTAGACAAGATGAGAATGGGTTCATTTTGTGCGACCTATTCCCAACCAGATGTTTTCTTGCTAATGAAGTTAACGTGTAGCTTCTTTGATGTCAGCTGGTTCCAGTTTCCTTTCCATGCCTGTGATGTCTTTTTACTTTCTCTACACGTACTATGTACATAGTGTATAGAGAAAGTATTGCACTCCACTAAAAATTCGATACCGAGATTTCACCGGAAATATGTTTTAGGGTCTCCTGTATCCAAAAAAAAAAGTACTTTCAAAGAAAGGTCCGTGTGTGTGTGTGTCTGTGAGCACACTAACTCAAAAACAAAAAGACCGTTGAATACCAAACTTTGTATTTTAGTTTAGTATCTTCCAGGGATGCGACACAAAGATTTTGAGAAAAATCCCCCCACCCCAAACTACCCTTTACATGGAATTTTTTTCGAAAATTTTGATTTCCTAAAAATGGCTCTAACGATTTTGATTAAAATATCGTATATAAAAGATATTTACCTGACAAATAAAATGTATATTTTGAATTTTCTGGGAATAGCCTCTGAAGACTACTTTATTCTGGGTGAATTTTACGGAATTTTGCATAACTGCTAAACCGTAAGAGATGGACAAAAACTTACCACGCTAAAACTGTAGAGCACATTAAAACACACAATTTATGTTGTATACATTTTTTTCATGGAGTTGATTGTTTTTGATATATTCTTTTTTTTTTTTTTTTTTTTTTTTTTTTTTCCAGGTTTGAAAAACATACTTATCTCATACAGGAATTTGTCAACTCCTGTCCATACAAACAAAGGAATGTAGTCACATAGCAACCATCTTTTGACTACCACTTTAACCTATGGTACTCCCATATTTCGCTTCTACTTACAAGGAAATAAGTAATAAGACTATTTCTGCTAGTATTTTTTCTGGTTTAGCATGAACTAAATAGAAGTATAAACTTTTTAACAATAATTTGTTGCAGGGATGTTCAGAAAGTCATGTGATTGGAACACATCAGATTTTTGGAGTAGTGTTTCTGGATATCATTGTAGGGAACTACTGAGTGCTATATCCCCGTCCTCTTTTTTCTTTTAAGTTTAAATTTCAGAAATGTGTTAAATTACAACTAGTACAATCAGAATCTTATATTCCTGTATTAAAATAGTTTGTTGTTTATTTCCTAAAATATAAAAATACACGAGAAATGAGCGAAGCAAGTGAGTCTTGAGACATTTTGAATTGTTTTAGAAAAGTCTGCAAACCATTTAATGTAAAACTAGTAACCTTCTAAGGGTGTTGATCATTAGAAATAAAATAATGCGCTAACATACGTAATTGTTATCAGTGCAATATAGTTTCATCTGGAGTCATATGGCAAGGCTGCCAACCTTGATTGAAGAGTACTTTTTTGGTATATGTATTTTAGGGCAGTCTTTTTGACACCTGATCTCGTTTAACTTTCATATTCTTTCCCTCTAATCAGTTTTCCGTGTTATAGTTTCGGACCATGTCCGCAATAAGGATTTCAAAATAATTCAACTATGTTCTTGATTGCAGGTCGTATATTATCAAAATATAGTCTCATAATCTTGTACATAAATTCATTAGGGTGTAACAGTTTTGCGCATATGGATGGCGGGACAAATGAGAACCCTAGTGGGCACGCATGTCCCATTTCCACTTGGTGCTCTTGTCAAACTGGTACCCAACCTACAGCGGCAGATTTGCTCATATGCTTGGTAGCGGCAGACAAAAATCTCTATTTGTGACGTCGCTTTCTATCAGTGGCGGTGGCTTCAGCAACGTTAATGTTATATGGGATGATGCAGATCAGTGGTGCCCAACCCACAGCGCTGGAGGGGGTCACAGATTTACAGATTTACCTCCACTCATGTGCTTGGTAGCGGCAGACAAAAACCTCTATTTGTGACGTTGCTTTCTATCAGTGGCGGTGGCTTCAGCAACGTTAATGTTATATGGGATGATGCAGATCAGTGGTGCCCAACCTACAGCGGCAGAGGGGAGGACAGATTTACCCCCACTCATGTGCTTGGTAGCGGCAGACAAAAACCTCTCTATCTATGACGTCATTTTCTATCAGTGGCGGTGGCTTCAGCAACGTTAATGTTATATGGGATGATACAGATCAGTGGTGCCCAACCTACAGCGGCAGAGGGGAGGACAGATTTACCCCCACCCTCTATCTATGACGTCGCTTTCTATCAGTGGCGGTGGCTTCAGCAACGTTAATGCTATATGGGATGATACAGATCAGTGATGCCCAACCTAGAGCGCTGGAGGGGAGGACAGATTTACCCCCACCCTCTCTATCTATGACGTCACTTTCTATCAGTGGCGGTGGCTTCAGCAACGTTAATGTTATATGGGATGATGCAGATCAGTGGTGCCCAACCCACAGCGCTGGAGGGGGTCACAGATTTACAGATTTACCTCCACTCATGTGCTTGGTAGCGGCAGACAAAAACCTCTATTTGTGACGTTGCTTTCTATCAGTGGCGGTGGCTTCAGCAACGTTAATGTTATATGGGATGATGCAGATCAGTGGTGCCCAACCCACAGCGCTGGAGGGGGTCACAGATTTACAGATTTACCTCCACTCATGTGCTTGGTAGCGGCAGACAAAAACCTCTATTTGTGACGTTGCTTTCTATCAGTGGCGGTGGCTTCAGCAACGTTAATGTTATATGGGATGATGCAGATCAGTGGTGCCCAACCCACAGCGCTGGAGGGGGTCACAGATTTACAGATTTACCTCCACTCATGTGCTTGGTAGCGGCAGACAAAAACCTCTATTTGTGACGTTGCTTTCTATCAGTGGCGGTGGCTTCAGCAACGTTAATGTTATATGGGATGATGCAGATCAGTGGTGCCCAACCCACAGCGCTGGAGGGGGTCACAGATTTACAGATTTACCTCCACTCATGTGCTTGGTAGCGGCAGACAAAAACCTCTATTTGTGACGTTGCTTTCTATCAGTGGCGGTGGCTTCAGCAACGTTAATGTTATATGGGATGATGCAGATCAGTGGTGCCCAACCTACAGCGGCAGAGGGGAGGGCAGATTTACCCCCACTCATGTGCTTGGTAGCGGCAGACAAAAACCTCTATTTGTGACGTTGCTTTCTATCAGTGGCGGTGGCTTCAGCAACGTTAATGTTATATGGGATGATGCAGATCAGTGGTGCCCAACCCACAGCGGTAGAGGGGAGGGCAGATTTACCTCCACCCTCTCTATCTATGACATCACTTTCTATCAGTGGCGGTGGCTTCAGCAACGTTAATGTTATATGGGATGATGCAGATCAGTGGTGCCCAACCCACAGCGGTAGAGGGGAGGGCAGATTTACCTCCACCCTCTCTATCTATGGCGTCACTTTCTATCAGTGGCGGTGGCTTCAGCAACGTTAATGTTATATGGGATGATGCAGATCAGTGGTGCCCAACCCACAGCGGTAGAGGGGAGGGCAGATTTACCTCCACCCTCTCTATCTATGGCGTCACTTTCTATCAGTGGCGGTGGCTTCAGCAACGTTAATGTTATATGGGATGATGCAGATCAGTGGTGCCCAACCCACAGCGCTGGAGGGGGTCACAGATTTACAGATTTACCTCCACTCATGTGCTTGGTAGCGGCAGACAAAAACCTCTATTTGTGACGTTGCTTTCTATCAGTGGCGGTGGCTTCAGCAACGTTAATGTTATATGGGATGATGCAGATCAGTGGTGCCCAACCCACAGCGCTGGAGGGGGTCACAGATTTACAGATTTACCTCCACTCATGTGCTTGATAGCGGCAGACAAAAACCTCTATTTGTGACGTTGCTTTCTATCAGTGGCGGTGGCTTCAGCAACGTTAATGTTATATGGGATGATGCAGATCAGTGGTGCCCAACCCACAGCGCTGGAGGGGGTCACAGATTTACAGATTTACCTCCACTCATGTGCTTGGTAGCGGCAGACAAAAACCTCTATTTGTGACGTTGCTTTCTATCAGTGGCGGTGGCTTCAGCAACGTTAATGTTATATGGGATGATGCAGATCAGTGGTGCCCAACCCACAGCGCTGGAGGGGGTCACAGATTTACAGATTTACCTCCACTCATATGCTTGGTAGCGGCAGACAAAAACCTCTATTTGTGACGTTGCTTTCTATCAGTGGCGGTGGCTTCAGCAACGTTAATGTTATATGGGATGATGCAGATCAGTGGTGCCCAACCCATAGCGCTGGAGGGGGTCACAGATTTACAGATTTACCTCCACTCATGTGCTTGGTAGCGGCAGACAAAAACCTCTATTTGTGACGTTGCTTTCTATCAGTGGCGGTGGCTTCAGCAACGTTAATGTTATATGGGATGATGCAGATCAGTGATGCCCAACCTACAGCGGCAGAGGGGAGGGCAGATTTACCCCCACTCATGTGCTTGGTAGCGGCAGACAAAAACCTCTCTATCTATGACGTCACTTTCTATCAGTGGCGGTGGCTTCAGCAACGTTAATGTTACATGGGATGATACAGATCAGTGATGCCCAACCTACAGCGGCAGAGGGGAGGACAGATTTACCCCCACCCTCTATCTATGACGTCGCTTTCTATCAGTGGCGGTGGCTTCAGCAACGTTAATGCTATATGGGATGATACAGATCAGTGATGCCCAACCTAGAGCGGTGGAGGGGAGGACAGATTTACCCCCACCCTCTCTATCTATGACGTCACTTTCTATCAGTGGCGGTGGCTTCAGCAACGTTAATGTTATATGAGATGATACAGATCAGTGGTGCCCAACCTTCAGCGCTGGAGGGGAGGGCAGATTTACCTCCACCCTCTCTATCTATGACGTCACTTTCTATCAGTGGCGGTGGCTTCAGCAACGTTAATGTTATATGGGATGATACAGTTCAGTGGTGCCCAACCTACAGCGCTGGAGTGGAGGGCAGATTTACCCCCACCCTCTCTATCTATGACATCACTTTCTATCAGTGGCGGTGGCTTCAGCAACGTTAATGTTATATGGGATGATACAGTTCAGTGGTGCCCAACCTACAGCGCTGGAGGGGAGGGCAGATTTACCCCCACCCTCTCTATCTATGACATCACTTTCTATCAGTGGCAGTGGCTTCAGCAACGTTAATGTTATATGGGATGATACAGATCAGTGATGCCCAATCTACAGCGGCAGAGGGGAGGGCAGATTTACCCCCACCCTCTCTATCTATGGCGTCACTTTCTATCAGTGGCGGTGGCTTCAGCAACGTTAATGTTATATGGGATGATACAGATCAGTGGTGCCCAACCTACAGCGCTGGAAGGGAGGGCAGATTTACCTCCACCCTCTCTATCTATGACATCACTTTCTATCGGTGGCGGTGGCTTCAGCAACGTTAATGTTATATGAGATGATACAGATCAGTGATGCCCAACCTACAGCACTGGAGGGGAGGGCAGATTTACCCCCACCCTCTCTATCTATGACGTTGCTTTCTATCATTGGCGGTGGCTTCAGCAACGTTAATGTTATATGAGATGTTACAGATCAGTGGTGCCCAACCTACAGCGCTGGAGGGAAGGGCAGATTTACCCCCACCCTCTCTATCTATGACGTCACTTTCTATCAGTGGCGGTGGCTTCAGCAACGTTAATGTTATATGGGATGATACAGTTCAGGGATGCCCAACCTACAGCGCTGGAGGGAAGGGCAGATTTACCCCCACCCTCTCTATCTATGACGTCACTTTCTATCAGTGGCGGTGGCTTCAGGAACGTTAATGTTACATGAGATGATACAAATACTAAAAGCCCTTCTTGTTAGTGACTTGGTTGGCGCTGTTACCTGTAACCAGTTCAGCAATGTTTGGAAGAACAACACAGTCTTAAAAGACAGACCAAATGATCCTGCACTCCCTTCCCTACTGCAATATTTGCTGTTTATTTGATTCATTTTCGGGAACAGTTATTCATAAGTTTATGTAGAACCAAATATTGATATATGCTTTTCAGCAACATTTCGCAATTTGAGACATTTTTTATTTGTAACCTATTTAAATAAATGCCAATGATTTTCCTGAGAGTATTTAATAACTGTTAAATTTTGCAAAGGAACCAGTTCCATTTGATGATCGTGGGGATCATCTTTGTAGACAAAATAGTTCAAATTCAAGTGCTGTTACTGGTTGTAATCCTAATAAATATGTTTGCCATAGTCAGAATGATGGTATTTTTCAAAGTGTCGTTTAATATCACATCGGGAACTGTAAGATGAGTGATGCCTACAGGACGTTTCACGTTTAACAAAAAACATTCTTCCTCCAATACGACATCGTGTTGAGAGTCGAACCCAGTTAAACGCCACTGAATGATTGAAGGGGAAATGCTTCCTACCTGGCCATGCGCAAAACGAGTGAGGAGACTGGGTAACACGACTAGGTGACGTCATTAGCTGATAAGAGCAGAGGTTGGGCACCCTAGGACTAGCACATATCCACATGCTTGGAACAATGTCTGCAACAGCAGTAAAATCTGTTGTTTACAGTTGTTATAAAGTCATATTTACTTCACTTTTGCTGGAGCATCACTGTTTTTATTGCCACACTTCCAGACAACAATGACCACTTAACAGATTCCACAAAGAAGACTGTGAGCTCTTGCCCCTCCTAATGTTTACAGGGAACTCTAAACAAGTGTACAGTTATGTAAAGGTCTCGGAACACTTCATGTCGCATCTTAATATGCCGAAAGACGCCATATTTCGTATTTAAACTTCGTTTCGTTTCTGAATTGTGATCTATCTTCGGGGGTTGCCATATTTCTGAGGTGGAGGCATCCAGAAGGCGATTATGTGGATGCCGGTGGAATGAAATAAACTCAGAACCACTTAGGGCCTAGAGGATATTTCATTTAAGGCTTTGATAGGACCGATCCAGAATAGGGAATTGAACCATGGAGCTTTAGCACGAGAGCCGCGGACGAAATCATCGAGCTAACTCGACGCAGTCATTTTCTAAAAATACCTTTCTTGGATTTGTGGGACCTCAAAACGCGTATATCTCATGAAATCTGCGTATCTAATTTGGATAGAATGATCTGTAACTTAGATAGGCATTATAGGCAAGTACAGTACGATGTATAAAAACCTGAACCATTTTAATAATTAACCATAATTGAAGAGCTCTTTTCCAAATTCCATATTTTGAAAAATTACAGGAAACACGAAAAACGAATACTGCCTTGTTGTGGTGATAATTAAATTTTTTTAAAATGGCACTTGATATGTCTTTTGTTATAGAATAACATACTAAAGACATTTAAATTTTTGAATTTGGGTTTAAGTCTAAGTTTAGCACACAATAAAGTGCACAATATTGGATCTAGCTTTACAAACTAAATTGCTAAATACTAAAAAATTCATCTGACACGTTCATGCATGTCTAAGTAAACAGCAGTTTAATTTGACTATAAAACACACACAAGGAAAGGTTATTATGCCCAATTTTTACTTTCTCTACATGTACTATGTACATAGTGTATAGAGAAGGTATTGCACTCCACCCAAAAATTCGATACCGAGATTTCACCGGAAATATATGATTTAGAGTCCCCTGTATCAAAAAAAGCATTTTCAAAATAAGGTTCGCGCGTGTGTATCTGTATGAACACGATAATAAAAACGAAATGTTGGTAAAATACCAAACTTGGTATTTAAGTTTAGTATCCTCCAGGGATGCGTCATGAAGATTTTGAGAAAAATCCCCCCATCCCAAACTATCCTTTACATGGAACTTTTTTTCGAAGTTTTGATTTTCTTAAAATGGCTCTAACGATTTTGATTAAAATATCGTATATTAAAGATATTTACGTGACAAATAAAATGTATATCTTGAATTTTCTGGGAATAGCCTCTGAAGACTACTTTATTCTGGATGAATTTTACGGAATTTTGCATAACTGCTAAACCGTAGAGTACGTTAAAATACACAATTTATGTTATATATATTTTTTCGTGGAGTGGATAGTTTTTTTTAGATATTCCTTGATTTTGCTTTCCCCTTTTAAAAGGGTATCCCTTTCTCATACAGGAATTTGTCAACTGGTGTCCATACAAACAAAGGAACTTCAGTGTCATAGCAACCAACTTTTGACTGTCACTTTAACCTATGTTACTCCCTTATTTCGCTTCTACTTACAAGGAAGCAAGTAATAAGACTATTTCTGATAATTTTTTCTCGATTAGCATGAAGTAAACAGAACTATAAGCTTTTTAATAATAATTGTTGCAGATATGTAGAGAAAGTCATGTGAATGGAACACATGAGATTTTTAAACAGTTGTTTGAATGACTGTCTCCTGTACATATTATTTGTATCGGGAAAGCGTTCTGTTTTTGTTTAATTTCATCTTTTATAATTACTTGTGGTTACACCCTGCCACTATTTTCATGCTATGCTTATATAAAAGGAATTGAACCTTGAAGTTGTTTAGACACGTTCGCAACAAAAAGAAGTTGCAACGCTCCCGGAAACTTGGCCGAGATCTGCAAATGTGGGTTAAGGAAATATTGCTGTTTACTTTCTCTACCTCGGTAAGTAGAGCAAGTATTACATTAAAAATATTATTCTAAATCTTGATAAAACATTAACAGAAACGGTCTTATTGCTTACTTTCTTGTAAGTACATAAAAAAGAAATAAGAAAATACTAAAGCAATAGCAATTGGTTGGTCTGCCATTTTTGAAGAGAACCAAACATTTTTCCACGTAAAGGGTAGTTGGGATGGTAGGATTTTTTTGAAAACCTTCGTGTCGTATCCTTGGAAGATACTGAACTTAAATACCAAGTTTGGTATTTAACGGAGTTTTCATTTTTGAGCTATGCTGCCCCCCCCACACTCACACACACATTTTTACTTTCTCTACCCGCACTATGTACATAGTATATAGAGAAGGTATTGCACTCCACCAAAAAATTCGATACCGAAATTTTAACGGAAATATATATTTTAGGGCCCCCCTGTGTCCAAAAAAAAGTATTTTCAGAAAAAGGTCCGTGTGTGTGTCCGTGAACACGATAACTCAAAAACGAATAGTCTGTATAAAACACCAAACTTGGTATTTAAGCTGAGTATCTTCCAGGGATGCGACACGAAGATTTTGAGAAAAATCCCCCCACCCCAGCTACCCTTTACATGGAACTTTTCTCGAAAACTTTGATTTTCTCAAAAATGGCACTAACGATTTTGATTAAATTATCGTATATTAAAGCTATTCATCTGATAAATAAAATGTATCTCTTGAATTTGCTGGGAATAGCCTCTGAAGAGTACTTTATTCTGGATGCATTTTACGGAATTTTGGATAACTGCTAAACCTTAAGAGATGGACAAAAACTTACCATACAGAAAATGTAGAGCACATTAAAACACAATTTGTGTTATACACATTTTTTTCGCAGTGTTAATCGTTTTTAAGATATTCGTTGTTTTTAGTTTCAGCTTTGAAAAACAGACTTTTCTCAATTTCTCAAACAGGAGTTTGTTAGCTCCTGTCCATATAAACAAAGGAACATCAGTCACATAGCAACCAGCTTTTGACTGTCACTTTAACCTATGCTACTCCCTTATTTCGCTTCTACTTACAAGGAAGCGAGTAATAACACTATTTCTGTTAATGTTTTCTCAATTAGCATGAACTAAATAGAAGCATAAGCTTTTTAACAATAGTTTGTTGTAGAGATGTAGAGAAGGTCATGTGAATGGAACACATCAGATTTTTATAACAATGGTTTTTATTCAGGGGGTCTCAAAGCATGTATTTCCGGTGAAATCTCGTTATTGAATTTTTGCGTGCAGTACAATAGCTTCTCTATATACATATTACGTGTACAAAAGGAAAGATTTAGTATGAAAATGCTACCGGAGATACCCGTTTTGAGGCTTTCTGCTCCATTTATATCTGTGTAACAAATAAGGGAATACACCGTCAGTCAAATGTGGTTGTTGTGGGATTGAAATCCGTTTCTTTGTAAGACCAGGAGTAAACAAGTTTCCGTATGAGAAAAGTTTTAAAACTGAAAGAATAACAAGGAATATCTCGGAAACGGCTAGTTCCATGAAAAACTTTACCACATACATTGTGTTTTAAATGTGGTTGTTGTGGGACTGAAATCCGTTTCTTTGTAAGACCAGGAGTAAACAAGTTTCCGTAAGAGAGAAGTTTTAAGTATTTTAAAACTGAAAGAATAACAAGGAATATGTCGGAAACGGCCAGTTCCATGAAAAACTGTATGACATAAATTGTGTTTTAATGGGATCGACGTTTTTTTGTTTTGTAAGTTTTGTCTATCTCTTACGCTTTACCATTTATACTTAAGTCATTCAAAACGAACAGGTCTTTAGAAGCTATTCCCAGAAAGATCAAGATATACAATATTCTTATGTAAATATATATTTTTAGAGGGTGGTTTAATCAAAATAGAACCATTTTTGAGAAAATAAAAAAATTCGATTTTTGTTTCCAGGGTGGGGGTATTTTCTTGAAAATCTTCGTGTCGCATCCTTGGCAGATACCAAACTTAAATATCTAGTTTGGTATTTAACGTGATTTTTGAGCAATGTTGATCAGACACACACGGACATTTTTCTAAAAATGTGAATGTGTTACACGTTCTCTAGCTGTTGTACAAACGACTATTATTGTTTCTGCACCATTGTAATGAAGACGTGCATTAGCAGAAGCGTTGTTAGTTAGTTCCTGATACGTGCTATGATAAAGTGATAATCAAAAGCTGTCGCTATGTCCTTGTTTGGCCAGAAATAAAGAAAACAAAACTGGCGACTTTGTCTGAAAAAAAAAAAAGTATAAGTATTTTAAAATTGAAACCAATAACAAGGAAAAACAGCCAACTCAACAAGAGGGGGGGGGGGGGATAGCTGGCATAAATTGTGTATGATCTGCATTCTAAGTTGCTGTCTATCGGTTAGGTTTACCACTTCAGCGAAATTCATCCAGAATAAAGAGGTCTTCAGAGGTTATTCCCAGAAAATTCGTGTATCTTAAATATACAGCGTTTTAATCAAAATCAATAGCCATTTTTGAGAAAATGTAGCATGTAAAGAGTAGTACAGGGTAGGGGAAGTTTTTCGAAATTCTTCTTGTCCAATCCCTGAAAGATACTGAACTTGAGTACCAAGTCGGTTATGTAGGTACATTTGCAATGCATTTTTACTTTCTCCATACGCACTATGTACGTAGTGTATAGAGAAGGCATTGCACTCCACCAAACATTCGATATCGAGATTTCACCGGAAATATATGTTTTAGGGTTGCCAATATCCAAAAAAAGTATTTTCACAAAAAGGTCCGTATGTGTGTGTGTGTGTGTGTGTGTGTGTGTGTGTGTGTGTGTGTGTGTGTTTCCGTGTGTCTGTGAACACGATAACTCAAAAACGAAAAGTCGGTAAAATACCAAATTCGGTATTTAAGTTTAGTATCTTCCAGGGATGCGACACGAAGATTTTGAAAAAAATACCCCCACCCCCAACTACCCTTTACATGGAACTTTTTTCGAAAATTTTGATTTTCTCAAAAATGGCTCTAACGATTTTGATTAAAATTTCGGATATTAAACATACTTACCTGACAAATGAAATGTATATCTTGAATTTTCTGGGAATAGCCTCTGAAGAGTAGTTTATTCTGGATGAATTTTACTAAATTTCGAATAACTGCTAAACCGTAAGAGATGGACAAAAACTTACTCCACAAAAAATGTAGAGCACATTAAAACACACAGTTTGTCATATACATTTTTTTCGTGGAGTTCGTCGTTTTTGTGACATTCCTTATTTTTGGTTTCTGCTAAGAAAAACGTATACTTTTCTCATACAGGAACTTGTCAACTCCTATCCATATAAACAAAGGAACTTCACTGACATAACAACCAGCTTTTGACTATCACTTTAACCTACGGTTGTCCCTTATTTTGCTTCTACTTACAAGGAAGCGAGTAATAAGACTATTTCTGCTAATTTCTTCTGATTAGCATAAAGTAAATAAAGTATAAGCTTTTTAAGAATTATTTGTTGCAGGGATATGGAGAAAGTCATGTGAATGGTACACATCAGATTTTTTGGATTCAGTCGGCTGTTAAAACATGCATTATCGGTTAAATTTCGGTATTGAATTTTTGGGTGGAATACAATACCTTCTCTATACACTAAGTACATAGCACAGTAGAGAAACTAAAAATGCAATGCCAAAATTTCACCGGAAGTACACGTTTTTAGACTCCCTAAATTAAAAGGAAATAAAAAAGACACGCGTGCGTCTCTAAACAGAAAACTCAAGAGAGTCATTAAATTCTTACTTGACTACAACTTCCTCCAAAGATGCGGCATGAAGACTTGCAGGAAAGTCCCAACTCAAACTGCCCTTTACCCCAAGATGTTTGAGTTTGTAGGAATCGCTTGTGAAGTCTATTTCATTATGAAGGAATCTTGTATAGCTGGTATATTTAAGCTATAGACAATCGCAGTGTACACATTTAGATATCCTTAAAATGCACAATTTATTGCTTATAATTTTCCCGATCCTTAAGTCATTTCCAAAATATCCCTTATTAATGATTCGATTTCTATTTTTCTTTTGTTATTTTTTTTTTTGCTTTCTCTAACCCGCACTTTCATTGTACTCGTATATAGTCTATTGAGATGGTATTATAGTATACCCAAAAATTCGATACCGATATCGATATTTCACCCCTGAATGCAAAATTAGCATTTTTAGAAAAATGTCCGTGTATATGTGTGTGTGTGGGGGGCGCAGCATAACTCAAAAACGAAAAGACCGTTGGTATCTTCCAAGGATGCGATTCCCTCCCCTACCATTTGCCCTTTTGGAAAAAAAATTGGAAAATTTTGATTTTCTCAAAAATGGCTCTAACGATTTTGATTAAAATCTCTTAACTGTATTTTACGCGGTGGAGGAGATGGATTTTTTAGGAAGGGAAATACAGCCGTTGGTCCCATGTCGTATATTTACCATACCTAAAAGAACCTCAGGTGTGATACAGAGGCCTCTGAGCAAAATTAAGGGGTCTTGCACTGCCAATTTAGAATGGGACGCTCAGAACCACAGTAGTTAAAGAGCGTCCATAAATGACACGTCATTTCATTTTCTCTTATATTTAAGATATTTACATGTCAAGTAAAATGTATATCTTCAATTTTCTGAAGACATGCTTATTTGGATGAATTCTTCGGAATTTTAAATCATTGGTAAACCATAAGAGATAGACAAAAATTTACTTAACAAAACTTATATATCTCGATAAAACACACAATTTATATTATATACAATATTTTCGTGGAGTTGACAATTTTTGAGAAATTTCTGTTTTTAGTTTCAGGTTTAAAATATTTATACTCTTCTCATGCGGGAATTTGTCAACATACAGACAAAGGTAGTTCAATGACAACAGATTTGACAGTCGGTTTATCCTAGTGTATTGCCTTAGCTCCCTTCTACTTACAAGGAAGCAAGTAATAAGACCCTTCTGCTAATTTTTTCTCCACTAGCATTACGTAAACAGAAGAATAAGCTTTTTAAGTTATTATTGTGCAGATGTAGAGAAAGTCATGTGAATGGAAAACATCGTTTATGTTTTATCTAATTTTTAAAAACGTAACGTCCTTTAGTCTGTTGGTCAAATCGGACGATGGAGCTTTAAGTTTATCGACGTTCATGTTCTCGTGTGTGTGTTTGAACAGCATATAAAACAAACAAAAGGTCGTTAAATACCAAACTGTATATTTAAGTCAGCATCTTCCAAGATTGCTATACAAAGATTTTTAGGAAAATCTCCCATCCCAACTGCCGTTTACGTGAGGAAGTTGATGAAAATTTGCAGATAAATGAATACTTTTTGGAAAACAGGCAGAGAAAGTCATGTGAATGGAAAACACCAGATTGCTTTTATTTCAACCATCCACACTTGCCCGCTAGAAGCTAGTCTGCAAGCATGAATGTGTGCGAGAGAGAGAGAGAGTCAATTACATTTTAAAATAAGAAATCAAAATTAAACAAAACCAAAGGTTAACACCACAGTAAAACGAATGAACTTCATTGTCAATGAAGAGATCTCCTTCATGCTTATGGTGATAAACATTAGCAGAAACAGTCTTATTGCTTAGTTCTTTATAAGTAGAAGGGAAATAAGGGACTACACTAGGATAAACCGAGTCAAACGTTTTAAAATGTGGTTGCTATTGGATTGAAATCCGTTTCTTTGTGTGGTCAGGTGTTGACAAGTTCCTGAATGAGAAACCAATAACAAGGGATATCTCGAAAATGGCCAACTACAGGAAAAAATCTAACGTCTTCCATTCACATGAATTTCTCTACATCTCTGTAACAAATTATTGTTAAATAGCTTATGTTTCTATTTACTTCATTTTAATCGAGAAAAAAATAGCAGAAATACTCTTATTACTTGCTTCCTTGTAAGTATGTATAAGGGAAATAAGGGAGTACTATAGGCTAAACTGATAACCATAAGCTGGTTGCTATTGACTGAAGTTCATTTGTTTGTATGCACAGGAATTTGTATGAGAAAAGGATAATTTCTTCAAAGCTGAAACAAAAAACAAGAAATATGTCAAAAACCATCAACACCACGAAAAAAATATACATGCCAAATTATGTGTTTTAATGTGCTGTACATTTTTTGTGTTTTAAGTTGTTCATCTCTTACGGTTTAGCAGTTATGCAAAATTCCGTAAAATTCATGCAGAATAAAGTAGTCTTCAGAGGCTATTCACAGAAAATTCAAGATACACATTTTATTGGTCAGGTAAATATCTTTAATATTTGACATTTTAATCAAAATCGTTAGAGCCATTTTTAAGAAAATCAAAATTTTCGAAAAAATTCCATGTAAAGGGTAGCTAGGACGGGGGATTTTCTTGAAAATCTTCGTGTCGCATCCTTGGAAGATACCAAACTTAAATACCAAATTTGGTATTTAACGGTCTTCTTTAAGCTATGCTGTCCACACACACACACACACACACACACACACACACACACACACACACACACACGGAACTTTTTGTAAAAATACTTTTTTTTTTTATTCAGGAGGACCCAAAACATGTATTTCCAGTGAAATCTCTGTATCGAATTTTTGGGTGCATTACAATACCTTCTCTATACACTATGTACATAGTACGTGTAGAGAAAGTAACAATTTATATGACATACATTGTGTGCTTTAAGAAGCTCTACATTTTTTGTGTGGTAAATTTTTGTCTATATCTTACGGTTTACTAGTTGTGTAAATTTAAAAAAAGATCAAATAGATGTCTTTAGAGACTATTCCCAGAAAATTCAAGATACCTATACATTTTATTTATCATGTAAATATCTCAAATATAAGAGATTTGAATCAAAATCATTAGCGCCATTTTTAAAAAAAATCAAATTTGATAGTTGTGGGGTGAGGGATTTTCTTGAAAATCTTCGTGCCTGATCCTTGGAAGATACTCAACTTTAATACCAAGTTTGGTATTTAACGGACTTTTCGTTTTTGAGCTATGCTGTCCCCCTCCCCCTGCCTAACATACACACGGACTTTTTTTTTTATTTTTTATTATTATGGTATTCTGGTGTCTAAAGGTATATTTTCAGTGAAATCTCGGTATGGAATTTTTGGGTGGAATGCAATAGCTTCTCTATAGGTACACTATGTACATAGAGAAAGTTATAAGAGTTAAAACCGGCGAGTGATGTAGCACCAGTGTTGTTTCCCGGTATTACCCTTTGCGTGTTCATCAGCATTTAAATTAGAGAATTTGTGTTGCTAAGGGCATCGCCGCGCGCGGTCCCGAAGGACAAGCGTTTACTGCATGAAACCGTTCAAACATAACATGCTTTACTTTCCTTATATTACTATGTGTAGAAAGTATTGTATTGCACACAAAAATTCCATACCGAGATTTCACCGGTGTGTGTATGTGGGCAGCATATCCAAAAATCTACTGCTCCATTCACATGACTTTCTCTACATCTCTGTAATAAATTAGTGTTAAAAAGCTCGTGCTTCTATTTATTTCATGCTAATCGAGAGAAAAATTAGCAGAAATAGCCTTATTACTTGCTTCCTTGTAAGTAGAAGCGAAAAAAGGGAGCACCATAGGTTAAAGTGATAGTCAAAAGCTGGTTGCTATGTGACTGAAGTTCCTTTGTTTATATGGACAGGAGTGACAAATTCCTGTGTGAGAAAAGTACACATTTTCAAAGCAAAACAAGGAATATTTCAAAAACAACCAACTCCACGAAAAAGATGTATATAACATAAAATGTGTGTTTTAATGCTCTACATTTTTTGCGTGTTAAGTTTTTGTCCATTTCTTACAGTTTAGCGGTTATGCAAAATTCCGTAAAATTCACCCAGAATAAAGTAGCCTTCAGAGGCTATTCCCAGAAAATTCAAGATGTACATTTTATTTGTCAGGTAAATATCTTTAATATACGACATTTTAATCAAAATCGTTAGAGCCATTTTTGAGAAAACCAAAAAGTTAAATGTGAAGGGTAGTTGGGGGTAGGGGGATTTTTCTCGAAATCTTCGTGTCGCATCCCTGGAAGATGCTAAACTTATATACTAAGTTTGGTATTTTACCGACTTTTAGTTTTTGAGTTATCGTGTTCACAGACACACGGACACACACACACACACACACACACACACACACACACACACACCCACGCAAACGGACCTTTCTCTGAAAATACTTTTTTTGGATACAGGGGACCCAAAACATATATTTCCGGTGAAATATCGGTATCGAATTTTTTGGTGGAGTGCAATACCTTCTCTATACACTATGTACATTGTACGTGTAGAGAAAGTAAAAGCGAAAAGACCTTTAAACACCAAACACACTGTCTCTCTCTCTATGTATGTATGTTCATATATATATATATGTGTGAACTATCGAAATGTATGTAGGCGTATCATTTCCGAACGACTGCACCAAATTGAACAATTTTTTTTTTTTTTTTATCGTTGTGTTCGTTATTGGCACAAGGTATGTATAAAAATAGTACGGGAACGGAGTTAAAATCTCATAATATGATTAAAAAGCGAGCCAAGGGAATGCATTTCGGTTAATAGCCGCCAGATGGCAAAGGCACCACGGTTATTTGTTGCTAAATGGTCGTAGTACAAGTATATACTTCCGTTCCCATTCATTGTTAAAGCAACGCACCAGTTTATCAAGACAGTGAGTGACGCAACGCAGCAGTGAAATTCCAATACACTTTTATATATTAACTGTCCTTTCCTTGCTCCTGTCGTTTAAAATAAAGAAGCAAAGAAGCTTTCCTGGCGGCGAATACCTAGAGTAAGTACTTATTTATTTGCCGCTAGATGGCCATAGTAATGTTTTTCCTCCCTATCCAATGTTAAGTTAACCTAATAGTTTATCGAGATGAGATAATGCAGCAGTGAAATTCAAATACATTTTTATCTATTAACTGTCCTTTCCTTACTCCTATCGTTTAATATAAAGAAGCGAAGAAGCTTTCCTGGGGACGACATCTAAAATATTTATTTTCCACCAGATGACCGTAGTACCTACTGCTCTATTTTGCTTCCCCATTCAATGCTAAGGGAATGCACCCGGTTATGGGGCCAATGACGCAAGATAACTCTGAAAATAAAATATATTTCTTATGTATTAACTATGGTTCTGTTGGTCACATCGTTTAAATAAACAAATAAGTATAATTTTGTTGTAATTCTTTAAAATGAACAAGTTATAAAAATTTCTGAAAATGGCGGAGAAATGACGGGATCCGTCTTAATTTAACGTCCTATTGCAGAAGTTGGTTATTTGACGTTATGTGGTACATGAGCTAGCTAAAGAACATGAAGATACCCGCGACACCATCACACTGCAATTGCGCTGCTCTTAATACGTTTGGTCAAGTAATATTTTGGGTTAAATGGAGAAATTTAATGCACAAAACTATCATCAAATAAAGGCTTATCAATAGCCAACCAGATCTACTTGCTCTTTAGTTACCTATGTCATTGTTAGCCTTAAAAATGGCATTTTTGATGTAGGAGAAAATAAAGAAAGAGGTGGAAAATATTAGGGGTAAAGGGAAGAAAGAGATTTGGAAGAAGCATGAACGTTACTTTAGGACTTTCTCCTTAATGTAATTCATTACCTATGTCAGAAGTCCTCCCGGGTAGTGCGGTGGTAGCGTGTCTGCTTCGGGAGTTCGAATCTCGCTTAGAGTGAGTTTAGTATAAGGTTTTTTTTTCGGGGGTTTCCCTTATTCTGAGAAGACGAATGCCGAGTAATAGCTTTAGCTCCATCGTCCGATACGACGAACCAGGTTAAAGGACGTTAAACCATTCAGCGTTTACCCGCCGCACTATTACGACATCCTTGGTTGCCCACGCATAGGTCATCTTTATGGGTGCGCTGACTTCGTCCTTTTCGCATTACCAACTATATATGCTTCATTGCGCTTTTCAGTTGCAAGACATTGGCAATGGGAAAATTCCTCTACTGGCCTCATTTCGTTTCCAGCAAATTTTTGTCACTTCACTACGTCAAAAAAAAAAAAAAAAAAAAAAAAATTAATATCGAAAGTGTTCCCAAATATTGGTGCCAATTACAAAAACTATGCTTGGTTGAGCGAACGAGCGATTTTAGCAGCAACTTATAAGAATATAGATGATTTGAATATAAAAATTCAAAGTAAAATTGATGGACAAATGCATTCAAGTCGATCAATTCCACTACCAATCCAAGTGAAGTCGTCAATTATCTAACTGAATTCCTAAATTCATTAGATTTGCCAGGATTGCCGCCACACAGTTTACTAGGTGATAATTGTGCTACGCAAACTCAATCAACCGAAATTATGCAGCGGAACAAACTCGCTGTTAAAAAAATAATGAACATTTTGATTTAAGCAACTATAATATAGGAAAGTTCAAAGGTAAGGATATACTTATTCCAAGAATACCACCAATGTCAATCGACTTTACTTTTGAATTTAAGCGTGTTCAGTTTCCCGTGCGCTTTTCATTCGCAGTGACAATAAATCCCAAAGTCAGAGTTAGAAATGTGTGGAATATACCTTGAATTGTGTTTTTCGCATGGACAGTTGTACGTTGCGTGCTCGAGAGTCGGCAAACCATCGGCGCTATTTTTCATTAGGTACATCACCCGTGCGAAGCCGGAGTGGGCAGATATTCGTATAATAAAAATACTTATATGGCAAATAAAATGTAAATTTTTAATATTCTGAAAATAGTCTCTGAAGATATGTTTATTCTGGGTGGATTTTTTTTTTATGGATTTTGCATAACCGGTAAACCGTAAGAGAGACAAAAACTTAGTATAGAAAAATGAAAATCTTCCTAAAATATACAATTTATATTATGTATATATTCATGGCGTTGAGCGCTTAAGAGATATTTCTTATACTTTTCTCATACGTGAACTTGTAAACACTGGCTACGCAAAGAACCACATTTTAAAACATGCGACTGTCGGTTTATCCAAGTGTATTTTCTTGTTTCCCTACTACTTGTAAGGAACTAAGTAAAAAGGACAATTTCTGCTAATGTTTATCTCGATTAGTACGGTGTAGAAAGAAGAATAACCTTATGAAATGTACTTTGTTACTGAGCTGTAGAGAAAGCCATGTGAATGGAACACTTCAGATTTTGTAATGTTATTTATGTAGCACTTGTTTGGTCATAACGAGGATTTTGGCTTGAGAAATAACTGATGGTGTTGCTATCTGTAGGTTTCCCTCAACATTACATTATTAAACCGATGTGTATTAAGGTAATTGACATTACTCATTAAGGGTAGATTGGCTAAAAGATGTAGAATAACAGTTGTTAGTTAACATTTTACGTAATAAAAACCATATTTCATACACAAATATATTGGCGTTAGAAGAACGGTTGGAAAATGTTTTTGAAAACGCACCTAGACCAATTTCTAGGGTTGAAAAGGAAAGGAGAATACTGGTAATTACTAAAAAAAAAAAAGTCGTATAACGTTAACCCTTAACTGGTATTCCGCGGTCTTGTGGACGCCGGTGACATTTTCGCGCCTTATTAAGATATACACATCTGCACCCCGCTACCTTCTCATCGGCGAGTCTGTGTAGGAAGTGGAAGTGTTCTGCTTGTTTGCATTGTTGAATTATATCGTCTGGAACTCAAGAAGCGGTCTCTAAGACGTCTAGTATTATTTATTTCCAACTAAGTAAATGCTTTTAATCCTCGATTTAAATTATTGAGGATAATAATGCGTAATATCCCTGCTATTAAATAAACATACTAGAATGTGTATATATTATATATTACTTAATAATTAATTAACGCTATATTTATAAATACAATTTTTCGCTGTAAATGAAATGCATACTCACGAATGTTTTTTAAAAAAAGAAGAGAAAAAAAAACAGCATCTACAGTATAACAAATATAGCTGGTACTATTTTCCTCGATTCATTTACAGAAAATGTCGGAAAATCCTCCATGAGAGCAGATGATCCCAGACTTAGTGAATTCATAGCTCGGACGTTAGCGGAGTTAGAAGACTGTGACATTGTTGACAGTGATAACATAGATGATCCCACATTGTAATGGGAAAGTAACCATAGTTGAGATTCCGAAATGGAGGAGTTGGATGATGAGTCACAAACTGAAACAGAAAGTGTGCAAAGTAACTTTCCTAGGGAAAAAATCTGATGTGTTACACTCACATGATTCTTATTATTTAGTTCCGTATAAGTAGGAAGAAAATAAGGGGATGCACTAGGTTAAACCAATAGTCAAATGTTTTAAAAGCTGTCGTTATACGATTGTCATTACAAATCGTTTCTTTTCTTGGCCAGGTGTAGAACAAAAGAAAAACGGACACTCCCGTCTTCACGACTGAAACTAACAACAATGAATACCTCTAAAACGGTAAGCTCTACGAGAAAAATGTGTATGACATAACTTGTGTATTTTAACAAGACTTGCATTTTTTGTATAGTAAGTTTTTGTCTATCGCTTACGGTTTACTGGTTATGCCAAATTAAGCAAAATTCATCCAGGTCTTCAGAAGCTATTCCCAGAAAATTCAAGATATACATTTTAAATGTTAGGTAAATATCTTTAATATATGATATTTTAATCAAAATCGTTACAGCCATTTTTAAAAAAATCAATGTTTGAAAAAAGTTCCATGTAAAGGGTAGTTGGAAGATACTAAACATAAATACCAAGTTTAGTATTTTAGCTACTTTTCGGTTTTGAGTTATCGTGATCAGACACACTCACACACGGACCTTTTTCTGAAAATGCTTTTTTTTTTGATACAGGGAGTCCTAAAACATGTATTTCCGGTGAAATCTCAGTATCGAATTTTTGGATGGAATACAATACTTCTCTACCCCTATGTACATATGGGGCTAGAGAATGTAAAAATTGCCTTTGGAACAAAAGACGCGTACCACGAAATCTTGAAACCAGATCGCACAACATTTTAATTCATCTTCCTGGATTGCGATCTCTATTGGTAACAATCCCAAACCCAATGTTGTTATTCACCAATGAAATGGGGCCGCGCCGTGGCCGAGTGTTTAGAGTACTCGCCTCTCACCTAGACCGCATGTGCGCAGGAGCGGGTTCCCCCGGAGACTCTCATAAGAGGAAACATTTCACACAGTTTACTTCAAGAAGGGTTTTGAGGCTCCCTGACAAAATTCCAGAGAAGAATGCGGCTGAAAACAGAAAAACATATACTCTGTGCCCCCCGAAACTGAAAAGGAAGACAGGTGCGTTTTAATAGAGTAAAATAGTTTTTAAACAATTATGCTGTCAGGATTGTTAACCGCAATTGTTTTAAAGTTGCGCGGTCTCTCAGACCTCCGGTACCAATTATGTTATATTTTCGTAGCGTACCAGTTGAGGGTTATTACAATTCAAACTGTATCTTATGTTTCATAATAATGTGCACATATTTCAGCAGTTTGCTACGGTACATATTGTTTTATTTTCATAGTTAAGCTGATGCATTATGAACATTTACCCAAAATTTAAAAGACAATTTTCCTCAAGTATTAAAGCGCCAATGAAATGGTCGAGATTAGACAGTTTCAACCAATCGCGGTCGAAATATCAAACGGCGATTTGATTAAAATCCCACCACCCTTAACATTGAAAACATATAAACATTTTTTATTTTCTCAAAAATAGCTCTAACGATTTTGATTAAAACAATTTATGTTAAAGGTGTTTATATTTTGAATTTTCTGGGAATAACCTTTTGGGACGTTTTTGCCCAATTTATCATGACTGGTAATCCGTAAGAGATCACAAGAATTTACTACACAAAAAATGTACATTTTGTTAATACACATAATTTGTCATTAACCTTTTTTGAGTTGACCATTTCCGAAATATTCCTTTTTAAACGTTTCTCATTTGCGAATTTGTCTTGCAAAGAAACGGATTTTAATGACATGACAACCAGCTTTTTCAAAGGTCTGACTGACGTTTCAGCACATATTTCCCTTCTACTTACAATGAAGCAGGTAATTAAGACAATTTGTTAGAGATGTAGAAAATGCCATGTGAATGGAACACATAAGATTTCTACTTTCTCTACACTAATATGCACATAGTGTATAGAGAAAGTATTGTATTGCTCCCAGAAATTCAATACCGAGATTTCGGCGTGAATACACGTTTTAGCGTCCAAAAATCTCGTGTGCTCCATTCACATGACTTTCTCTATATCTCTGTAACCGATTATTGTTAATAAGCTTATTCTTCTATTTACTTCGTGCTAATCCAGATAAATATTAACAGACGGGTTTTATTACTTGGTTTCTTATAGGTAGAAGGTAAATAAGGGAACACACTAGACTAAACCGACAGTCAAATGTTTTAAACTGTGGTTGCTATGGGATTGAAATCGGATTCTTTGCGTGGCCAGGAGTTGACAAGTTCCAGTATGAGAAAAGTTTAAGTATTTTAAAACTGAAATAAATAATAAGGAATATATTAACAGCTCCAGGAACAAAATTAATATAACAAAAAGTATGTGTTATTACGAGCTCTACATTTGTTATACAATGTCTTACGGTTTACCAGTCAGAAAAAAATGTCTTTAGAGGCTATTCCCAGGATATTCAAGACATTTGTTATGTAAATATCTTTCATATACGTAAGTTATTATAACCAAAATCGTTAGAGCCATTTTTGGGGAAATCAAACATTTTCGAAATATATACCATGTAAAGGATGGGGATGAGCGGATTTTCTTGAAAAGCTTCGTGCTCATCCTTGGAAAATACTAAGTTTGGTGTTAAACTTATTGAAGATTTTTACACGCCAAATAAAATTTATCATGAATTTTCTGGGGATAGCCTCTGAAGAGAACTTCATACTGGATGAATTTTACTGAATTTGCACAACTGCTAAACCGCAAGAGATAGACGTAACTTACAACACAAAAAACTTTTATTTTCGTGAACTTCACCATTTCCAAGATATTCCGTGATATTGGTTTCAGTTTAAAAATATTTAAAATTTTCACATACGCAATTTGTCAACTCCTGGCGGTGCAAAGAAACGGATTTCACCCACATAACAACCAGATTTTAAAAGATATGAATATCGTTTTAACCTAATGTATTCCGGCATTTCCCTTTTACTTAAAAGAAAGCATTTCTGCTAATGTTCATCTCGATTAGCATGAAGTAGATAGAAGAATAAGCTTTTCAACAATAATTTGTGAATGAAAATGTATTTAGCCTAATCATTATTAAAGATAATTTTTATGCGTCAGATAATATACATATATAGTTTCTAAAATATTATATTCAGGAAGAGAGAACACAAAATTGTCTGAAGTTTCATTTTATACTATATCCTGATACTTTTTATATTGCCTATTTCTGTATACATTATCTATATTTTCAGTGTGCAATTGCATATTAACAAAATCTAATGTGTTCCATTCACATGACTTTCTCTACATTGCTGTAACAAATTATTGTTATTCTTCTATAAACTTCATGATAATCGAGAAAAACTTACTTGCTTTGTTGTAAGTAGAAGGAAAGTAAGGGAATACATTAGGTTAAAACGATATTCAAATCCTTTCATAACTGGTTGCCATGTGGCTGAAATCTGTTTCTATACAAGACCAGGAGTTTACAAGTTTCCGTGTCAGAAAAGTTTTAAGTACTTTAAATCTTAAACAAATAACAAGCAATATCTTCCACGAAAGAACACAGGGGACATAACTTGTGCATTTTAACAAATTCTAAATTTTTTGTAGTAATGTTTCTGTATCTCTTACTGTCTACCACTTGTGCAAAATTCATCCAGAATAAAGAGGTTTTTAGAGGATATTCCCAGAAGATTCAAGATAAACATTTTGTTTGGCGTGTAAATGCCTTTAATATAATCAAATTGGTAATTTCAAAATCTTCTTATCCATCTCTATAAGATACCAAGTATCGTGTATTTCCGGTGAAATCTCGGTATCAAAATTTTAGGTGGATTACAATACCACTGTGTAGAGAAAGTCAACAGGTTAAAATTGCTCTCGCTAGTGGAGAAATAAACTGCAAATGCATAGTTTATGTGGGATATTAAGTGTGCGAACGCTCCTAAATGCTCGGAACCAGAGATGTGGATCGTTAAATGAAAGCGTAGTGATCCGTGACCTTTCCATAATGGGTCATTATGAGGTGGTTGCTTAGATTAAATCGGTGACATTCAAGGAAATTTCCGCTGTAGTAGGTCGTTAAGACCTGCAACAAAAGAATGAGATACCAGATTTCTTCCCACAACTTTTCATACAATTTATTCTCCAATTTTTACTTCCTCTAGCCCCACACACCCAAAAAGTCCATGTCGAGATTTCACCACAAATGTTTTGGGTCCCGTGAATCCAGAAAAAATCAGTTTTAGAAAAAGGTCCGTGTGTGTGCTTGTGGAGGGCATAGCTCAAAAACGAAAACACTGTTAAATACCAAACTTTGAATTTCGGTTTAGTATCCTCCAAGGATGCGAAACGAAGATTTTCGATAAAATCCCTCCCACCACAAACTACTCTTTACATGGAAAGATTTTCGAACATTTTGATTTCTCAAAAATGGCTGTAACGATTTTGATTAAAATCCCGTATATTAAACATATTTACATCCCAAATAAAATGTATATTTTGAATTTTCTGGGAATAGCCTTTGAAGACCTCTTTACTCTGGATGAATCTTGCCGAATTTTGTTGAACTACTAAACCGTAAGAGACAGACAAAAACTTACTGCACACAAAATGTAGATCTCGTTACAACACACAATTTATGTCCTTTGTGTCTTTGTTGTGGAGGTAACCCTTTCCGAGATATTCCTTGTTATTGGTTTCAATTGTAAAGTACTTTCTACTCCTGGCCAAGCAAAGAAACGATTTGCAATGACAATCGCATAACGATAACTTTTAAATCATTTGACTATCACTTTGCATAGCGCATTCCTTTAGTTGCCTTCTACTTATAAGGAACTAAGTAATAAGAACATTCTGCTAATGTTTATCTCGATTAGCATTGTGTGGAAAGAAGAATAATCTTTTGTAAGAAGTTTGTTTGAAGAACAGTTAGAGAAAGTCATATGAGTGTAACACAACATTTTACCTTGGATGGGGAAAATGCATATTTGCATTCGACCCACAGCTGTAGTGCAACAACTGGGGGGAGGTGTAGGTATAACTGACTAAAAGAAAGAATCGGATGTGTTCTATTCACATGAAGCTCTCTACATCTCTGTAATAAATATTGTTTACAAGCTTACTCTTCTATTTCATGCTAATCGAATAAACATTGGCAGAAACAGTTTTATTGCTTAGTTCCTTGTAAGTATAAGGCAAATAAGGGAACACACTAGGTTAAAGCGACAGTCAAATGTTTTAAAATGTGGTTGCTATGGGATTAAATCCGTTTCTTCGCTTGACAAAATCCCGTATGAGAAAAGTGCAACTGAAACCAATAACAAGGAATATCTAAAAAACGGTTATCTCCACGAGAAAATATATATGACATAAATTGTGTATTTTAACATGCTCTACACTTTTAGAGCATTTTTGTCTATCTCTAGTTACTCAAAATTCGGCAAAATTCATCCAAAATGAACAGGTACTCAGAAGCTACTCCCGAAAAATTCAAGATATGCATTTTATTTGTGATGGAAATGATTTTAATATGTGGTATTTTAATCAAAATCGTTAAAAGCATGTTTGAAAAAAACAAAAGTTTCGAAAAGTTTTCCATGTAAAGGGCAGTTTGGAGTGGGGGAGGGGGATTTTCTTGAAAATCTTCGTGTCGTGTAAACTTAAATACTAAGTGGGTATTTAACGGTCTTTCGTTTTTTGAGCTACGCTGTCCACAGACACAGACGGAGCTTTTTCTAAAATGCTTTTTTGGATTCAGGGATCCTAAAACATGTATTTGCGGTGAAATCTCGGTATAGAATTTTTGGTTGGAATACAATACTTGCTCTATACACTATATACATAGTACGTGTAGAGAAAGTATACTCTGATGCTGTATATTTCGTGCATTAGTTGGGTTTGTAACCATAGCTAGATGGTTGGCAAGCATTGCATGCGTGCGCCTCAATGATAATTTCAGAGTTGTTCACGAAATGTGAACATTACCAGAGAGAGTACATGCATTAGGTATTGGTAATGGGTGTTTAATGGCTTACTTGCTAGGGAGTAGTGCCTGCTTGTCACGTTATCAGTGGTGTAGAGCTTACACTGTTGCCACATTGGGTGAAAAGTCGCCGTTTAGGCTACTAAAATATGGGTGGTCGTTCCCACCAAATTTTAATTGAGGAGATTAGCGAATTTTTGGGCTACTTCTGAAATCACGAAAAGTATACTGTACATTGTTTTACAAATTTAGTAATATATAAATGCGTAGAGTGATGGTATGTTCGTTAAGTCACTACTGCTATGAAAAATCTGATGTGTTCCATTCACATGACTTTCTCTACATCTCAGTAACAAATTATTGTTAAAAACCTTATGTTTCTATTTACTTTATGCTAATCAAGAAAAAATAGCAGAAATAGTCTTATTGCTTGCTTCCTTGTAAGTAGAAGGGAAATAAGGGAGTACCATAGGTTAAAGTGACACTCAAAAGCTGGTTGCTATGTGACTGAAGTTCCTTTGTATGGACAGGAGTTGGTAAATTCCTGTATGAGAAAAAATACAAGTTTTTTAAACCGGAAACAAATAACAAGGAATATCTCGAAAACGATCAACTCCACGAAAAAATGTATATGACATAAATTGTGTGTTTTATCGTGGTCTACATTTCTTATGCAGTAAGTTTTTGTCTATCTCTTACGGTTTACCACTTATGCAAAATTCGATAAAAATCATCCAGAATAAAGAGGTCTTTAGAGGTTATTCCCAGAAAATTCAAGATGTACATTTTATTTGGCATGTAAATACATTAAATTTAAGATATTTTAATCAAAATCGTTAGAACCATTTTTGATAATATCAAAATGCTCTAAATTTTTTCCATGTAAAGAATAGTGTGGGTGGGGGGGGATTTTCTTGAAAAACTTCGTGTCGCAACCTTGGAAGTTGGCAACCTAAAATATCAAGTTTAGTACTTAACGGTCTTTTCGTTTTTGAGCTATTCTGCCCCCCCCACACACACAGATATATTCACACGGACATTTTTCTAAAAATGATTTTATTGGTTTCAGGATGTCCCAAAACATGTATTTCCGGTGAAATCTCGGTATGGAATTTTTGTGTGCATTACAATACCTTCTCTATACACTATGTACATAGTAGGTGTAGGGAAAGTAAAAAGGGTAAAATGCCTGCATACACAGAAGAAAAATTAGATGCTGTACTATTTCCGTGTTACGTCACTATTAATAGAGTCGCACCGAATTCAAGAGAATTATTTTAATCAAATGCACCAGTTGAATGCACAAATATATCTTAATATTATATGCACGATATTTGTTTTTACCTTCTCTACATAGTTTATAGAGAATGTATTGTATTCCACCCAAAAATTCAATACCTAGATTTCACCGGAAATATATGTTTTGAGACCCCCTGAATCCAAAAACAAGCATTTTAGAAACATGTCCGTGTGTTTGTGTGTGTGCGTGTGTCTGTGGGCAGCATAGCTCAAAAACGAAAAGACCGTTAAAAACCAAACTTGGCATTTAAGTTTGGTATCTTCCAAGGATAGGACATGAAGATTTTCAAGAAAATCCCCCCACCCCCCAACTACCCTTTACATGGAAATTTTTTCCAAAATTTCGATTTTCTTATAAATGGCTCTAACGATTTTGATTAAAATAGCGCATGTTAAAGATATTTACCTGACAAATAAAATGTATATCTTTAATTTTCTGGGAATAGTCTCTGAAGACTACTTTATTCTGGATCAATTTTACGGAATTTTGCATTACTGCTAAACCGTAAGAGATGGACAAAAACTTACCGCACAAAAAATGAAGAACACGGTAAAACACACAGTTTATGTTATGTACATTTTTTCGTGGAGTCGATCGTTTTTTAGATATTCCTTGTTTTTGGTTTCGGCTTTGAAAAACATACTTTTCTCATACAAGAATTGGTCAACACCTGTCCATACAAACAAAGGAACTTCAGTCACCTAGCAACCAGCTTTTGACTATCACTTTAACCTATGGTACTCCCTTATTTCACTTCTACTTACAAGAAAACAACTAACAAGACCATATCTGCTAATTGTTTCTCTATTAGCATGAAGTAAATAGAAGCATAAGCTTTTTAACAATAATTTGTTGCAGAGATGTAGAGAAAGTCGTGTGAATGGAACACAGATTTTTTAATAAATAAAGTATTAGTAATAGGTAAGTTGGGAAAATGTGATTAACCTTTAACAAGAGTTTTCTTCCTGCTTTGTGAAGGGTCCCGGGTTCTATTCCCGCCTGAAGGTAGGAAATTTTCTCTAGCCGATATTATTCTCTCCCCTCTCCAAAGTCTGGAAATATTGATAGGAGTGTGTGTAATATAATGAATAAATTCCAAAGAGAAACAGAAACCAAATGTAACACTACACTGGGTAACCCCATTGCCCATAAGCAGATTATTCCAAAGAGAAATCCTGCAGATATGGCTTTGCAGTTGTGCACCTGAAATAAATAAATGGGTTTAGTAGGTTTCTTGTGATATAACTTTTTGTTTGTTTATTGTAAAGTTTGCAACTAAGAGTCCAGTGATGTGACCGTAAACAACATGATGTAAAAACACAAACAAATATCTAAACCGAATCTTAGATACGTATTTGAACCGTCCCCTAAGAAGATTATAATGTGAAATTGGGCGATTTCAATATGAACTTTTAAAATAATTGTGGCGATATTTTGTGAAATGAATCTGGCAACATTGCAGGTTTAAACCTGGTGGAGGAACGCAGCAATCCTTAGCTTGGCTTCCTTCGGAAATGAATTAACGGAGGTGCTCCCGTGTAATGTTTATGGTCGCAACCCCATATTACCTGTCTGAAGAGTGAGTGCAGACGGCTACAGATGGAAGCTTGCGTAAACACAAACTGTATTACGTCATCACTCTCAGTGCAAGCCCTGTACAGCACGACAATACTGGAATGCAGCAGTCGAGTCTCTTAGAGTGACTCAAACACCGCAGCGCGTAGTCATACCTCACAAAGTAGAACATTAATGTTCATTAGTGCTAAAGAAAACAGCAAGTTTAACCTGTTGTAGACCCTTTAGTTTATTCCTGTTTACGTGCGAAGTGCTGATGTTTTGATGGTCAAACTGCACTCTTCTATATTCCAGTCTCCTCTGACCGCTCTAAACCGTGCCATGCTACACCAGTGACCTCCTCTAACAACTGCATTCTTTCATCAGACAGGTAGTACTGCACTATATTCCTGTTTTCTCTGACTGTTCTAAACCGTGCCATGCTACACCAGTGACCTCCTCTAACAACTGCATTCTTTCATCAGACAGGTAGTACTGCACTATATTCCAGTCTCCTCTGACCGCTCTAAACCGTGCCGTGCTACACCAGCGACCTGCTCTAACAACTGCATTCTTTCATCAGACAGGTAGTACTGCACTGTATTCCAGCCTTCTCTGATCGCTCTAAACCGTGCCATGCTACACCAGCAACCTCCATAACAACTGCATTCTTTCATCAGAAAGGTAGTACTGTACTATATTCCAGCCTTCTCTGATCGCTCTAAACCGTGCCATGCTACACCAGCAACCTCCCTAACAACTGCATTCTTTCATCAGACAGGTAGTACTGTACTATATTCCTGTCTTCTCTGACTGCTCTTAACCGTGCCATGCTACACCAGCGACCTGCTCTAACAACTGCATTCTTTCATCAGACAGGTAGTACTGTACTATATTCCTGTCTTCTCTGACCGCTCTAAACCGTGCCATGCTACACCAGCAACCTCCCCTAACAACTGCATTCTTTCATCAGACAGGTAGTACTGCACTATATTCCTGTCTTCTCTGACCGCTCTAAACCGTGCCATGCTACACCAGCAACCTACCTAACAACTGCATTCTTTCATCAGACAGGTAGTACTGCACTATATTCCTGTCTTCTCTGATCGCTCTAAACCGTGCCATGCTACACCAGCAACCTCCCCTAACAACTGCATTCTTTCATCAGACAGGTAGTACTGCACTATATTCCTGTCTTCTCTGACCGCTCTAAACCGTGCCATGCTACACCAGCGACCTCCCCTAACAACTGCATTCTTTCATCAGACAGGTAGTACTGCACTATATTCCAGTCTTCTCTGACCACTCTAAACCGTGCCATGCTACACCAGCAACCTACCTAACAACTGCATTCTTTCATCAGACAGGTAGTACTGCACTATATTCCTGTCTTCTCTGACCGCTCTAAACCGTGCCATGCTACACCAGCAACCTCCCTAACAACTGCATTCTTTCATCAGACAGGTAGTACTGCACTATATTCCTGTCTTCTCTGACCGCTCTAAACCGTGCCATGCTACACCAGCAACCTCCCTAACAACTGCATTCTTTCATCAGACAGGTAGTACTGCACTATATTCCTGTATTCTCTGACCGCTCTAAACCGTGCCATGCTACACCAGCGACCTCCCCTAACAACTGCATTCTTTCATCAAACAGGTAGTACTGCACTATATTCCTGTCTTCTCTGACTGCTCTAAACCGTGCCGTGCTACACCAGCGACCTCCCCTAACAACTGCATTCTTTCATCAGACAGGTAGTACTGTTCTATATTCCTGTCTTCTCTGACTACTCTAAACCGTGCCATGCTACACCAGCAACCTCCCCTAACAACTGCATTCTTTCATCAGACAGGTAGTACTGCACTATATTCCTGTCTTCTCTGACCGCTCTAAACCGTGCCATGCTACACCAGCGACCTCCCCTAACAACTGCATTCTTTCATCAGACAGGTAGTACTGTTCTATATTCCTGTCTTCTCTGACCGCTCAAAACCGTGCCATGCTACACCAGCAACCTACCTAACAACTGCATTCTTTCATCAGACAGGTAGTACTGCACTATATTCCTGTCTTCTCTGATCGCTCTAAACCGTGCCATGCTACACCAGCAACCTCCCCTAACAACTGCATTCTTTCATCAGACAGGTAGTACTGCACTATATTCCTGTCTTCTCTGACCGCTCTAAACCGTGCCATGCTACACCAGCAACCTCCCCTAACAACTGCATTCTTTCATCAGACAGGTAGTACTGTTCTATATTCCTGTCTTCTCTGACTGCTCTAAACCGTGCCATGCTACACCAGCAACCTCCCCTAACAACTGCATTCTTTCATCAGACAGGTAGTACTGCACTATATTCCTGTCTTCTCTGACCGCTCTAAACCGTGCCATGCTACACCAGCGACCTCCCCTAACAACTGCATTCTTTCATCAGACAGGTAGTACTGTTCTATATTCCTGTCTTCTCTGACCGCTCAAAACCGTGCCATGCTACACCAGCGACCTCCCCTAACAACTGCATTCTTTCATCAGACAGGTAGTACTGTTCTATATTCCTGTCTTCTCTGACTGCTCTAAACCGTGCCATGCTACACCAGCGACCTGCCCTAACAACTGCATTCTTTCATCAGACAGGTAGTACTGCACTATATTCCTGTCTTCTCTGACCGCTCTAAACCGTGCCATGCTACACCAGCGACCTCCACTAACAGCTGCATTCTTTCGTCAGACAGATAGTACTGTATTATATTCCAGTCTTTTCTGACCACTCTAAACCGTGCCATGCTACACCAGCAACCTGCTCTAACAACTGCATTCTTTCATCAGACAGGTAGTACTGCACTATATTCCTGTCTTCTCTGACTGCTCTAAACTGTGCCATGCTACACCAGCAACCTCCCCTAACAACTGCATTCTTTCATCAGACAGGTAGTACTGTACTATATTCCAGCCTTCTCTGATCGCTCTAAACCGTGCCATGCTACACCAGCAACCTCCCCTAACAACTGCATTCTTTCATCAGACAGGTAGTACTGCACTATATTCCTGTCTTCTCTGACCGCTCTAAACCGTGCCATGCTACACCAGCGACCTCCCCTAACAACTGCATTCTTTCTTCAGACAGGTAGTGCTGTTCTATATTCCTGTCTTCTCTGACCGCTCAAAACCGTGCCATGCTACACCAGCGACCTCCCCTAACAACTGCATTCTTTCATCAGACAGGTAGTACTGTTCTATATTCCTGTCTTCTCTGACTGCTCTAAACCGTGCCATGCTACACCAGCGACCTGCCCTAACAACTGCATTCTTTCATCAGACAGGTAGTACTGCTCTATATTCCTGTCTTCTCTGACCGCTCTAAACCGTGCCATGCTACACCAGCGACCTCCACTAACAGCTGCATTCTTTCGTCAGACAGATAGTACTGTATTATTTTCCAGTCTTCTCTGACCACTCTAAACCGTGCCATGCTACACCAGCAACCTGCTCTAACAACTGCATTCTTTCATCAGACAGGTAGTACTGCACTATATTCCAGTCTTCTCTGATCGCTCTAAACCGTGCCATGCTACACCAGCAACCTCCCTAACAACTGCATTCTTTCATCAGACAGGTAGTACTGTACTATATTCCTGTCTTCTCTGACTGCTCTAAACTGTGCCATGCTACACCAGCAACCTCCCCTAACAACTGCATTCTTTCATCAGACAGGTAGTACTGTACTATATTCCAGCCTTCTCTGATCGCTCTAAACCGTGCCATGCTACACCAGCAACCTCCCCTAACAACTGCATTCTTTCATCAGACAGGTAGTACTGCACTATATTCCTGTCTTCTCTGACCGCTCTAAACCGTGCCATGCTACACCAGCAACCTGCTCTAACAACTGCATTCTTTCATCAGACAGGTAGTACTGCACTATATTCCTGTCTTCTCTGACCGCTCTAAACCGTGCCATGCTACACCAGCAACCTCCCCTAACAACTGCATTCTTTCATCAGACAGGTAGTACTGCACTATATTCCTGTATTCTCTGACCGCTCTAAACCGTGCCATGCTACACCAGCAACCTCCCCTAACAACTGCATTCTTTCATCAGACAGGTAGTACTGCACTATATTCCTGTCTTCTCTGACTGCTCTAAACCGTGCCATGCTACACCAGCGACCTAACAACTGCATTCTTTCATCAGACAGGTAGTACTGCACTATATTCCTGTCTTCTCTGACTGCTCTAAACCGTGCCATGCTACACCAGCGACCTAACAACTGCATTCTTTCATCAGACAGGTAGTACTGCACTATATTCCTGTCTTCTCTGACTGCTCTAAACCGTGCCATGCTACACCAGCGACCTAACAACTGCATTCTTTCATCAGACAGGTAGTACTGCACTATATTCCTGTCTTCTCTGACTGCTCTAAACCGTGCCATGCTACACCAGCGACCTCCCCTAACAACTGCATTCTTTCATCAGACAGGTAGTACTGCACTATATTCCTGTCTTCTCTGACTGCTCTAAACCGTGCCATGCTACACCAGCGACCTAACAACTGCATTCTTTCATCAGACAGGTAGTACTGCACTATATTCCTGTCTTCTCTGACTGCTCTAAACCGTGCCATGCTACACCAGCAATCTCCCCTAACAACTGCATTCTTTCGTCAGACAGGTAGTAACAGTACATGATTTCATTACAATAATTGATCATTTTTGGCATATTTTCAATATTGTTAATACTGAAGATACATAATTTAATTTTGCTTAGAATACAATTAGGCATAGTTTAGCCGACTTCACATCATGTACAATTTATTAATCACATTTATTGACGTGTTTTTTCTAGTCTAAATGTCTATGGATTTAATATATTTGCCGAAGGTTAGTAGGTGTTTAGAGATTAGTTCTTGATTATTGACTGGCCACGCACCACCATTTTGTGTTGCTTCTTTTATGAGAATGGATCTTTGATGTTCTGTGTTGATGCATTCGTGAGATGGTTGACTGACTGTTGCATGTGCAGAGCGGACCGTTTATAACTGGAATCGATGTAAATATTGTTTGGGATTAATTGTTGTTTTTTTCACACAAGCCGTGTGTAGGACAGGAGTTGGATAGGTAGAGTCAGACTGAAACATTCAATGTCATAGCCGGGATTTGAACCACGGATCTCTCCGGTCTCTAGCCGTGTGTAGGACAGGAGTTGGATAGGTAGAGTCAGACTGAAACATTCAATGTCATAGCCGGGATATGAACCACGGATCTCCCGGTCTCTAGCCGTGTGTAGGACAGGAGTTGGATAGGTAGAGTCAGACTGAAACATTCAATGTCATAGCCGGGATTTGAACCACGGATCTCTCCGGTCTCTAGCCGTGTGTAGGACAGGAGTTGGATAGGTAGAGTCAGACTGAAACATTCAATATCATAGCCGGAATTTGAACCAGGGATCTCCCGGTGTCTAGCCGTGTGTAGGACAGGAGTTAGATAGGTAGAGTCAGACTGAAAAACTCAAATGTCAAAGCAGGGAATTGAACCACGGATCTCCCGGTCTCTAGCCGTGTGTAGGACAGGAGTTGGATAGGTAGAGTCAGACTGAAAAATTCAATGTCATAGCCGGGATTTGAATCACGGATCTCCCGGTCTCTAGCCGTGTGTAGGACAGGAGTTAGATAGGTAGAGTCAGACTGAAAAACTCAATGTCAAAGCAGGGAATTGAACCACGGATCTCCCGGTCTCTAGCCGTGTGTAGGACAGGAGTTAGATAGGTAGAGTCAGACTGAGAAACCCAATGTCAAAGCAGGGAATTGAACCACGGATCTCCCGGTCTCTATTCGTGTGTAGGACAGGAGTTGGATAGGTAGAGTCAGACTGAAAAATTCAATGTCATAGCCGGGATTTGAACCACGGATCTCCCGGTCTCTAGTCGTGTGTAGGACAGGAGTTGGATAGGTAGAGTCAGACTGAAAAATTCAATGTCATAGCTGGGATTTGAACCACGGATCTCCCGGTCTCTAGTCGTGTGTAGGACAGGAGTTGGATAGGTAGAGTCAGACTGAAAAATTCAATGCCATAGCTGGGATTTGAACCACGGATCTCCCGGTCTCTAGCCGTATGTAGGACAGGAGTTGGATAGGTAGAGTCAGACTGAAACATTCAATGTCATAGCTGGGATTTGAACCACGGATCTCCCGGTCTCTAGCCGTGTGTAGGACAGGAGTTGGATAGGTAGAGTCAGACTGAAAAATTGAATGTCATAGCTGGGATTTGAACCAGGGATCTCCCGATCTCTAGCCGTGTGTAGGACAGGAGTTGGATAGGTAGAGTCAGACTGAAAAATTCTATATCATAGCCGGGATTTGAACCATGGATCTCCCGGTCTCTAGCCGTGTGTAGGACAGGAGTTGGATAGGTAGAGTCAGACTGAAAAATTCTATATCATAGCCGGGATTTGAACCATGGATCTCCCAGTCTCTAGCCGTGTGTAGGACAGGAGTTGGATAGGTAGAGTCAGACTGAAAAATTCAATGTCATAGCCGGGATTTGAACCAGGGATCTCCCGGTCTCTAGCCGTGTGTAGGACAGGAGTTGGATAGGTAGAGTCAGACTGAAAAACTCAATGTCATAGCTGGGATTTGAACCACAGATCTCCCGGTCTCTAGCCGTGTGTAGGACAGGAGTTGGATAGGTAGAGTCAGACTGAAAAATTCTATATCATAGCCGGGATTTGAACCACGGATCTCCCGATCTATATCGTTGACTATACTATGAATCCTGGGACTTAAAAGTACTACAACATTGTAAGTCGCCATTGGGATCGTCATCTCAATGTAATAATTTGAGATCACCGGGAAACATGCGAGTCATTTGAGAAATTCAGTGCTATGCCGGCATGTTGCCATTGTAGCTCAGTGGTAGAGCAAGCGGGGGATCCGTGGTTCAAATCCCGGCTATGGCGTTGAAGTTTTCAGTCTGACTCTACCTATCCAACCGATGTAAATATGTTTTTGTTTTCCCCTGACCCATCGCTATGGCTTTGGTTTTCTGGTAGTTTTATTTTTTCGTCTTTATTTAATTGAGGGAAGAAAGGATTTGGTCACTGCTTCTTTTGTGGTATTATTCCGTCTGTCTTCCCATTCCTCGATGCCTGAGTCTTTTATTTCTAATTTGATAGTGGGTTTGGGGATTTTGTTGTGTATTATTTCTTGTCCTGCCGACGCTTCCTAGCTAATCTGTCAGGTAGTTCGTTCCCAGCTAGGCCACAATGATCCAATCTACCAGCTTATGCTTTATGCAAGAGAAAATTTAGGCGGCCGTCCTCTATGATTCTAAATAGGAACAAACAGCAACTCCTGTGAACAATATTCCGGTTATGAGGTGACTCATAGGAATTACATATTGGGACTTGTAGCTCTGTTTAACGGCATACATCAGTGTTATATCAACTCATTTGCGACAATGTGTGTAGAATATTATACCATTGATGAACAAAGTCATTCTTAACTTAGCAATAAAAGTCCCCATAAATAGCATCTAATTTCCCTTTTATTTCACAGTTTTTCCAATCCAAAAATAATGATTGGACGAAACTGCACTTTTTTCATTTTGACGAAAACACGTTGCACAGTTAACTCAACTGCTTGCAAAATCTAAACTAACCTACGAAAAAGTACGAACTTTGTTTTGATGAAGTATAACAGTAAAACCAACTTGCCGTAGCAACAGAATATATTTTAAAACTCGGGTAGTTATTAAACCGCCTACGTACTAATTATATTTTATTTAATGCATGTTTTCAAGTTAATATGATAGTCTGGTAACTACTTGAACAGACTTTGGTTTTAAGATACTATAAATGGTTGTAACTAAACCAGGCATTATTTTCTAAAATATTTAAAGAGTTTGAAAAAAAAATATGTTGCACTCGTATTACTTTTTCTACTCATTCCGGTACAAAATATTCCTATATACGTTTATTTTTCTGTCTACATCACGCTAGTCCGCATAACGTCTGCAGAAATGGTCGTTTTGCATGTTCTTTTGTAAGCACAGGGGAATTAGGAGAATACATCAATCCTTAAGCGATAGTCCAACATTTTAAGAGCGCGTCGCTATGTGATGACCGGGCAATTACGATATATTTGCATGCCCAGGAGCTAGAAAAAAGAAAGGGGGAGAAAAACTACCTTCCATTTGACAGAAGTGTAAGCTTAAAACATTTAAACCAGTAGCAAGGATTATCTCAAACGGTTGACTCTACCATTACCCTCCCACCATTCTGTACTTAAAATTATATCTACCAGCTAATGCAGAACTCATTCTGAATGGAGAGGCCTACGTAACTATACAAATTTTAAGATATAAATTTCGTCCTGAAAATATCTTAAAATATGGTAAGTATTTAAAAAAATTATTTTTTTTATAAAATCAAAACTCAAGAATTTGTTTCCATCTAAAGGGTAGTTTGGGGTGGGTGGTCCTTGGAATTACTGCAATTAAAAAAACCACACGATTTTTCGTTTGGTTTTTGCGTTATGTTGATCGCGTGCGCGTGCACACAAATGCACTTATTTGGAATTTTATCTAAAAAAAACTGATATGGTCCATTCACACGACTTTCTTTACATCTCTGCAACAAACTATTGTTAAAAAGCTTATGCTTGCATCTATTTCATGCTTCGACAAAAAATTAACAGAAATAGTCTTATTACTTGCTTTCTTGTTAGTAGAAGTTCCTTGTAAGTAGAAGCGAAATAAGGAGTACCATAGGTTAGAGCTGGTTGCTATGTGACTGAAGTTCCTTTGTTTGTATGGGCAGGAGTTAAATTCCCGTATAAGCTTTTCAAAAGTGAAAACAAAAACAAGGAATATATATATATAAAAAAAAAACAAAAAAAAAAAACGATCAACTCCACGATAAAAAGTATATAACAAATTGTCTGGTTTAATGTGCTCTACATTTTTTTGTGTGGTAAGATTTTGTGCGTCTCTTAGGGTTAGCAGTTATGCAAAATACCGTAAAATTCATCCAGAATAAAGTAGTCTTCAGAGGCTATTCCCAGAAAATTCAAGATATACATTTTATTTGTCAGGTAAATATCTTAAATATAGGGTATTTTAATCAAAATCGTTAGAGCCATTTTTGAGAAAATCAAAATTTTCGAAAAAGCTTCCATGTAAAGGGTAGTTTGGGGTGGGTGGATTTTTCTTAAAATCTTCGTTTAAAAACATATTTCCTATAAAATCTACATCAGTTTGTGAGTACATTACTTCACCCATTTATTGTGCAAGGTAGAGGACGTAAAAATGAGCATTTCAGTTGTTAATTATTTTAGATTTTATGTGTTTACATTCAGAAATTATATTTCTTAATAAACTTCATAAATATTTCATAAAATGTTTGGTTTAAACAACAAAAACATACATACAGACAAGAGTTTTTGCTTTGTGTATAATATGAAGAAAAAATGTGTTCCATTCACATGACTTTACTCTGCTTTCTGCTCCGTGCTAATAAATTTGAATATAACAGAAATAGTGTTCTTGTTCCCTTGTAGATACACAATATAAGGGAATATACTCGGCTAAAGCACCAGTGAAATATTTTTAGAGCTAATAGTTAAAAGTCGAGCCATTTAAACTGCGTTCTTTTTATATAGTGTGTTTTTGGCGAAATCTAAGTTTTTTTGTGTAGAAAATGTTCTCTCTTACGGTTTACTAGTTGTGCAAAGTCATCCGTGATGAAGATTTCTACGATTTATATTTCCCAGAAAAATGCATTATACACATGTATTTTAATTAAAATTTGTGGAGCTATTTCTGAGAATAATGTTCCATGTAAACGTTAATTTGGTCTGGGGATTTTTTTTTTAATCTTCGTGTCATAACCTTGGAGGTATTTCTCTCTCTCTCTCTCTCTCTCTCTCTCTCTCTCTCTCTCTCTCTCTCTCACCCACACCCACGGGACCCAAAACGTATATTTCCTGCGAAATAGCTACCTCGACTTTAATTTAATTTATATTCACTCCTCTACTATGCGAGGAAAGACATCGAAAGACTCTGCCCCTTCATATTCAATGATTAAAAGGTGGGTTGCACAGTTTAAAATGGGACGTACGAGCACTAGTGATGAGCCTCGCTCTGGACGCCCTGTAGAAGTGACAACTCCAGAGATCATTGAAAAAATTCATCGTTTAGTACTGGAAGACCGCAGATTAAAGTTGTTTGAGATAGCAGAGACTGTAAACATATCGAAAGATCGTGCAGGTAATATTTTAAGTAATGTTTTGGGCTTTCACAAGGTCTATGCAGGATGGGTGCTGCGTTTGTTGACACCTGATCAAAAGTTGCAAAGAAAAACTTTCTGTTAAGAATGTGGAGCTCTACCGTTAAAATCCCAGTGAATTTTTGAGACGGCTTATTACCATGGATGGAACTTGGATACATCACTACACTCCCGAAAGTAAATCATAGTCAAAACAGTGGATTGCGCCAGGGGCAGCAACTCCAAAAAAGGCAAGGTCAATTTTGTCAGCTAACAAGGTTATGGCGAGTGTTTCCTGGGATGCACAGGGAATTACTCTTATTGATTACTTGGAAACGGGTAAAAGTATTTATGGCGACTACTGCGCAAGCTTACTGCTACGTTCGAGTGATGAGTGCGTTCCATTCACGTTACTCCTTTACCTGCTCTGCAAGTATTTTAAAATTGAAACAAATAAGAAGGAATATCTCGGAAATGTTTTATTCTAAAAATATCTGATGTTATTCCATGTATATGACTTTCTCTATATGCTTTTATATACGTACGATATGTTGGAGCCATTTTTGGGGGTGGGGGATTTTCCTGAAAATCTTCCGGAAGCATCCTTGGAAAATACTAAAGCGACTATTCCACAGACAAGACTCACACACGAGCCTCTCTCTAAAAATTCCTTTTTTGGACTCACGGTCCCTCAAAACATATATATCCGGTGAAATCTCGGCATTGAAGTTCGGATGGAATACAATATTTCCTCTACCTAAGTACTAGATAGCGAAATGAATAAGTAAAAATTGAGCAGCACATGAGATGTTCTTGCAAAAGAAGAAGAAATTAAATGGTAAGAGAGAGAGGGTTGTTTTCAAGACAAGTTTTTAGAAATACGTAACCTTGTGCAACAAGTTACTGTGTTGTTTATAGCGCTAGTTTGGCAATACGGGCAGTATTTTTAGTGTAAATGAGGAACTGGATATCGCTGGGAGCCGGTTTAACTAGTTTTTCTCTCGCACCTTATTACACGTTCATGTCATTACTTCACGTGACTGTCTCTACAACAAATGGTCATTTTACTTGCTTCCTTCTAATTAGGAGGGAAATAAGGCAATACACTAGGCTAAATGTTTTAAAAGCTGGTTGCTATGTGACTGAATATCTCAAAACAGTCAACTCCATGACATAAACTATGTTTTAAGGAGCTGTACATGTTTTGTGTGGTAAGTTTTTGTGTATCTCACGGTTTACCGAAAAATTCTTCCTGAACAAACATGTCTTAAGAGGCTATTTCCAGAAAAACTGAACATATACATTTGATTTTTCACATAAATATCTTAAATATGAGAGATTTTAATCAAAATCGTTGAATCATTTTTGAGAAAATGAATATTTTCAAAATGTTTTTCCATGTAAAGGGTAATTTGGGGTAGGGGAACTTTTCTCAAAACTTTTGTGTCGCGTCCCTGGAAGATACTAAACTTAAATATCAACTTTGGTGTTTTACAGACTTTTCGTTTTTGAGTTATGGCGTTCACAGACATAAGGACACCCACACACACACACGAACCTTTTTCTGAAAAATACTTATTTTGGATACAGGGGATCCAAAACCTGTATTTCCGGTGAAATATCGGAATCGGATTTTTGGGTGCAATACAATATACACTATGTACATAGTACGAGTAGAGAAAGTAAGAATATGCACTTCTCGACAGTATTACTATGATGGGACTTGCTAATTTTATTGCGACCCGCGGAACAATTGCTAAGTTGTTCGCCAACACCTGCAAGATGCTAGGCTTAGACACCACAGATATTAGATCCATTGGTACATCTGCTTTGAAGGGTTCAATAGCTCTTTTAAGGAATCATGTTTATAGTCTTCGTTATTCAATAACTATCTCATGTGCTTCCACTACTTCACTTGTAAATTTATAACTTGAATTTTAATACTATATATTGCCCTAATTCTTTTTGCTATATTTATTTATATGTATTATTGTTAATGCTTGTATTTGTTAGGCTTTGTCCTTATAACAAAGGAAGCTATGAAAATAAAAATAATCGCTAAAATGGAAAAAGTACAGTATCTTTCAGTGATTCTCTTTTCACTTTTGGATGGGAAAACTTGCGAGAAGATAGAAGCGAAATTAGATTATCCTTATGGGCATCTTTCGCTATTTATGATAATAAATATTGGTTCAACGACGTGGTCGAACATGCTTTTTAAATATTATTATTGTTATTATGATTATTATTGTAAAGGGCGTCCAGCGGTTATCGAGGAAACCATTGAATAAGTCCACAATGTAATTCTCGCTGATCGTCGAACGAAAGTTCGCATAGTGGCACATGACTTTCTCTATATCGCTGTAACAAATTGTTGTTAAAAAGCATATTCTTCTATATACTTCATGATAATCGAGATAAACAGCAGAAATTGTCTTGATTACTTGCTTCCTTGTAAGTAGAAGGAAAATGGGAATACTCTAGGTTAAAGCGATAATGAATCTTCTAAAAGCTGGTTGTCATGTGGATGGAATCCATTTCTATGCAGGGCCAGGAGTTGACAACTTTTCGAGCGGTATTTCAAATTTGAAACAAATGAGGAGTAACTGAGAAATGGTGACGACGGGAATTGCTCTCACAGAGCTTTGAAGCTGTTTCAGGACTTTAGACGTCGATGAGATCTGGATTCATCCTTATACTTCGGAAAGCAAGCAACAACAAAAACAATGGTGAACGTGCTTCAAAGAAGGCCAGGAAAGTGATGGCGACGATTTTTACTTTCTCTAGCACGTGAGAACAAACAAAATCATGTCTGGAACGCCAGATTCGCCCAAGTTGTATAGCGGCAGCAACAAGTTATCACTAATCTTAATATTACTAACCGTATGATCAATAATCATAGTCAAATACATAATGAAGCTTCTTCAGCAACAAGCTGGCTGCTACTCTGGGGAAAGTCGCAAGTTCGCTTCTCGCAGGTAGCAGTTTTTTACTTCCTCCATACGCACTATGTGCATAGTGTATAGAGAAAGTATTGCACTCCACCCAAAAATTCGATACCGAGATTTCACCGGAAATATATGTTTTAGGGTCCCCAATATCCAAAAAAAGCATTTTCACAAAAGGTCCGTGTGTGTGTGTGTGTGTGTGTGTGTGTGTGTGTGTGTGTGTGTGTGTGTGTGTGTGTGTGTGTGTGTGTGTGTGTCCGTGAACACGATAACTCAAAAACGAAAAGTCGGTAAAATACCAAACTTGGTATTCAAGTTTAGTATCTTCCAGGGATGCGACACGAAGATTTTGAGAAAAATCCCCCCACCCCCAACTACCCTTTACATGGACATTTTTTCGAAAATTTTGATTTTCTCAAAAATGGCTCTAACGATTTTGATTAAAATTTCGTATATTAAACATATTTACCTGACAAATGAAATGTATATCTTGAATTTTCTGGGAATAGCCTCTGAAGAGTAGTTTATTCTGGATGAATTTTACTAAACTTTGAACGACTGCTAAACCGTAAGAGATGGACAAAAACTTACTACACAAAAAATGTAGAGCACATTAAAACACACAATTTATGTTGTGGAGTTCATCGTTTTTGTGACATTTCTTATTTTTGGTTTCTGCTATGAAAAACGTATACTTTTCTCATACTGGAACTTGTCAACTCCTATCCATATAAACAAAGGAACTTCATTGACATAGCAACCAGCTTTTGACTATCACTTTAACCTACGGTTGTCCCTTATTTCGCTTCTACTTACAAGCATGCGAGTAATAAGACTATTTCTGCTAATTTTTTCTGATTAGCATAAAGTAAATAGAAGTATAAGCTTTTTAAGAATTACTTGTTGCAGAGCTATGGAGAAAGTCATGTGAATGGTACACATCAGATTTTTTTTTCTTCTCTTAATGATGGTAAATCAACATATAGCGGCTATTTATTTCATTCACGACATTCGCTACGGTTAATATGATAGTTATCACTAGGGATGGCATCTTGGGGAACGTTAGCGAAACACATGCGGATACCTGTTGCATACCTACCGAGTAGAGACCGACCTGTATTGGCGACTGCACGCACCGCATGTAAACAACCTATAGTAACACGTTGGGGAACGTGGCTCGACGCAGCAGTATACTATGTTGTATATAACAATACTGTTTTATAGGTAATTAATGTCTTTGATGATAGTACATGTTCTTCAATCAAGATTCTAAAATGCCTTGCTTCAAATAAATTGCAGGAAGATTTGCAATTCATGCAGAAGAACTTTGCAGATATATATACCATAATAACACATATTTGGAAACCTCGAATATTGAAATGCCTCTAGCCCTGAAAGCTGTCTATGAACCTGTACAAACAATCTGTTTTAGACCGTGCAAAAAGAAACTGAAAAAATGTCGGATTTTCAATAATGAGTGAAATACGAAATGTACTACGAGGTGTTGCTACGGAAATATTTCTGATGCAGTATCTTACCCAATAGTCAATCACGTGTCCTATTTCCGTTTCGCTCCAATCACATCTTGTGATAGGAGCGAAGTTTTCTTTAATAAAGTCTGTTTACGTGCCAATCGGAGACGATTCACATTTGAGACGTTACGAATGAATGTATGTTGTTATGCATTGTAATGTATATATCTTGAGAGAAAATGATGCTGATGACACAACAGCAATTGTAAATATTAAAATTGTTAGTTGCCGTAAATCAGTGATATTTATGTTTACCTCAATCTCCTTCCACTGCTAGTGAAAACATCCCAGTCTGCCACTGCCCCATTTTCCTTTTATTAGTGCACACTACATTGTCAACACATCACAACTATATAGCATAACTTTGATTCTGTCCCGCTATCGCCCCCCAACATGCTAACCCTAGTCATTATGATGCTGCTTTAAGGGCTTTTCTACCAAAGAGTAATACACTGTATACGAAAGGATGTTGTGCGCAGAATGGTGTGCAAAGGCATTAGGCACGAACAGTTCTCGCTCAATGAAAAAAATCTGATGTGTACCATTCACATGACTTTCTCTACATCCCATAACAAATTGTAGTTAAAAAGCTTATGCTTCTATTTACTTCATGCTAATCGAGAAATATTAGCAGAAATAGTCTTATTGTTTGTTTCCTTGTAAGTAGAAGCGAAATGACAGAGTACCATAGATTAAAATGATAGCCAAAAGCTGGTTGCTATGTGACTTAAGTTTCTTTGTATGGGCAGGAGTTAACAAATTCCTGTATGAGAAAAGTATGTTTTTCAAAACTAAGAATATCTTAAAAGTGATCAACTCCACGAAAAAATGTATATGGCATAAATTGTGTGTTTTAACGTGCTCTACATGTTTCATGCAGTAAGTTTTTGTCCAACTCTTACGGTTTAGCAGTTATGCACAATTTCGTAAAAATTCATCCAGAATAAAGTAGTCTTCAGAGGCCATTCCCAGAAAATTCAAGATATACATTTTATTTATTAGGTAAATATCTTTAATATATAATATTTTAATCAAAATCGATAGAGCCATTTCTAAGAAAATCAAAATTTTCGAAATTTTTTCCATGTAAAAGGTAGTTTTTCTCAATCTTCGTGTTGCATTCCTTGAATATACTAAACTTAAATACTAAGTTTGGTATTTTACCGACTTTTCGTTTTTTAGTTATCTTGTTCACTGACACACAGACACACACGGACCTTTTTCTGAAAATGCTTTTTTTGGATACAGGGGACCGTAAAACGTAAATTTCCGGTGAAATCTCGGTATCGAATTTTTGGGTGGAGTGCAATACCTTCTCTATCAATACCTAGATAAAGTAAAAATGGAATCTATATAGCATGAAAAAATACTAAAAGTATTATTAAGTATTATTAAGAAAACCAATGTTTAGAAACATTTTCAGGAATCCAATTTTGGACAAATTTGAGTTTTTGGGAGACATAGGAACGTTTTTCCCCTTTCACAAACTGTTGCAACAGGAAAATGCAAACCACAACTGGAATAACGTGATATACGAGGTGACATTTGCTTGCACACGTAAGGGAAAGATGTTTGGTGGTGTCGGCGCCAGTATGTCACAGTCGCGTTGGTCTACCCCGGAGTCTGTCAAGGATTAACACCCTTGAAATTCTCTATAAATAAATGTGTACACACATTTTGTTGCGCCGGCTGTGCTGGTTGCTATAGAACACTTACTCAGGGGAGAAAAGATTGACTGAAATATGCAACACGTGGTGGACTCAAGAAGAGAGACATTTCACTAAACGAATACTTTAATTGTTCTTTATTGCTGGTTGAGGCACTAGCCCTACGAGCGATTCCCGACATACTCATTCTGCTTGCTAGTTTCCGCTCTTGTTGTCGACGGTCATCACACACAATACGTTGCACCAGCAACATTAATCCTATCACCTTTAGAATCGCAGTAACAGCTTCGCCGTCACAGTAACATTCTACTGAAGCAGATAGTTCTTATATAAAACTTGCTAACATACTGTCGCAAATTCATGGTCGTGTATCTGTATTGTGTTGGGGCTGGCTATCAAGGGACGGCCTAGGGGTGCTGTGGTAGCTTGACGATACACTGAACGGTGTGCAGTAAATGGCAATACTCGATAATATTTTTATTCCCTCTGTGAGGATATGTTCTGATACAATTGTTGAATTTGTACAGATTAATGTTCTGCCCACAACTCGAAAGATTTCAAATTGATTTTCAGAAAGGCAAAATATCAGAATGGTAGACAAGCTTCGCTGTTCACCACATTTGAACCCTGTTGAGAATATGTGGGCTGAGGTAAAAATAGAGCTGCCCTCCAATTTGCCTGTAGATGGCTTCTGGGCACATATTCAAGAAACCTGGGATCTTATACCTTTCTCATCCTCATTATTACAGCCATTTAATTTTGTCAGTGCCCCAAAGATTGACGAAATTATACGGGCTGAGGGTTCATAACCCGATATTAATTATGTTTGTTTTTTGTGTTTTAGTTTTACAATATAATACTTTATTTACTTTTTACTTTCTCAATACTTGTATGTACATAGTGTATAGAGAAGGTATTGCACTACCCAAAAATTCCATTCCGAGATTTAACCGGAAATATATGTTTAAGGGTCTCCTGTATCCAAAAAAAAAAAAAAAAAAAAAAAAAAAGCATTTTCAGAAAAAAGTCCGTGTGTGTGTGCGTGTGTGTCTGTGTGTGTGTCTATGAACACGATAACTCAAAAACGAAAAGTTGGTAAAATACCAAACTTGGTATTTCTTTAGTATCTTCCAGGGATGAGACCAGAAGATTTTGAGAAAAATCCCCCCATCCCAAACTACCCTTCACATGGAACTTTTTTTCAAAATGTTTGATTTTCTCAAAAATGACTAACGATTTTCATTAAAATATCGTATATTAAAGATATTTACCTGATAAATAATGTGTATATCTTGAATTTTCCGAGAATAGCCTCTGAAGACTTCTTTATTCTGGATGAATTTTTCGAAAATGTACATAGCTGTTAAACCGTAAGAGATGGACAAAAACTTGTCACACAAAACATGTAGAGTACATTAAAATACACCATTTATGTTATATAGGAGTTGATCGTTTTTGAGATATTCTTTATTTTTGGTTTCAGCTTTGAAAAACTTATACTTTTCTCATACAGGAATTTGTCAACTCCTGTCAATACAAACAAAGGAACATCAGCCACATAGCAACCAGCTTTTGACTATCACTTTAACCTACAGTACTCTCTTATTTCGCTTCTACTTACAAGGAAGCAAGTAATAAGACTATTTCTGCTATTTTTTTTCTCTATTAGCATGAAATAAATAGAAGCATAAGCTTTTTAACAATAATTTGTTAGAGATGTAGAGAAAATCATGTGAATGGAACACATCCGATTTTTTGTTTTTGTTTTGTTATTTAACACGGATATTAGTAGAACTTTGTTTTTGTGTGCATAGAAAGACCCATAATTTCAAATGCCAAAGTTACATTAATGCAATATTACAAAATATGACGAGGAACGCGAGATTTGAACCTAGGAACTTAGGCCTTCTTAACGTCTCGGCCACCGTAACGTTGTTCTGTAATCTATTCTCAGTACCCATAAGTTAAGTATGCGCTGTCAAGTTACACACCGTTGTACAGCTCTTTCGTGTGCATTGTGAACAGTTTTCACGAAGATAGACGAAACTCTTCGATCGACACTTGTAACCTGGGGGTGACTCATTTTTGTGTCCACGGCTGTACAATATACATAGTAGATAGAGAAGGTATTTGTTGTATTTCACCCGGAAACACGTGTTTTGAGATTTGCTGGGTGTTTGGGAAAGGGTAGCATAGCTTAAAACGAAAATGCGTTAAATACCAAACTTAGCATTTATGTTCAGTATCTTCCAAGAATGTGACGCGAAGTTTTAAAAACTTCTCCACCCGTAAATACCCTTTACATGGAACATTTTTCGAAAATGTCTTTTTAAAATATATTTTTTTTTTGGTCACAGGGACCCTAAAACGCGTATTTCTAGTGAATATTTGAATGGAAAACAATATCTGCTCTACCTAATTTATTTTAGATGCTCCCAAGTTGTGGCATGAAGATTTTCAAAAATGTCTCCTCATCAAAATAGTGTTTTCTCTCCGGAAAGCATACAGGGTGGCGCGTGAACTACTAAATAAAAATTAAACTACTTTATTTGTGAACAAGTGAAACAATATACACTTACATTTATGGATATTACACTTATGTCAATACTACGTGAATATGACGTCAGCTCAGTGGTCCCCATCTGTGTTTATGTATTCTTGAAGACGGCGATGGTATCTTAAAACTCCAGATGGTTTGCAAGCGGTCGAGAATACTTTCTCTTTCAATTATCCCCACAGAAATTATTCCGGAATTGTTAAATCTGGAGATTGCGACGGCCAGTCTCAGTTGATTGGAGAACACTCGTTGAAGAAAAACCACACTTTGAAGTGCAGTGTGTGGCATAGCACCATGCTGCTGGAGTTCTGGCATTACAACATTTACAATTAGTACGTGATTGGCACAATCCTCGGAAAATATGGACCAATAATCTCACACCATAACATAAACTTATGTCGCGAGGATTTTGGTTTTGTTTGTTCTCTCGCTTCATCTGACTTGAACAGTTGGTTAAGCAGTCATCTTGATACAGCGTAACAATGAATCCTTGTCTGTATGAGCGTACATTGTAGCCGTATGCTCATAACTGATTCATGCGCATGCGCACCTAGGAATACCATTACGCGCTACCCAGTAGAGTCCCAGATACCCAACTTTTCCTATCAGGGCCAGAAGATAGAGTGGGGAAATTCCATCAAATACCTGAAGGGGACGGTGGCACCCTTAAAGCTACGTCTTTTCAGGGCGCTCAGAGTCCCCCCGATGCTCTACGTCTGCATGGCAGCAGACTCCTGGCTTCTCTAGTTACAGCGGATACAGAATAAAGGACCGGTCCATATATTCTGTAAGTCGACGTTTCCCTTTGAGGCTACTACAAGAAGCTTCGGCCCTCCCATATATGGAATATGTCATTAGGCGCCGGGCTCAAAAATTCTACGCCAGAATGGGCTAACATGAGAACGCACTTGTCAGATCGCTGGGGGAGTACTTACCCACTGAAAGCCGATACAGGCTCATGGCTTGGGGGCACCCCCGGTAACAACGGCTTCAAACCAGCCAACAGCAAATTAGCTAAACCAAGTACTCCCCCCCTCCCACCAAAAATTCTCCAACAAAAACAATTTTTCATCGCCTGAAACCATGACCATTCACCTCATTCCCGTGGTTAAGCCCTTACCACAGCAGCTACACCACGAGTGTGCAACATCTCGCACGCGCCCTGTAGATAAACCATTTCCAATGAAAAAGCAGGGTACGATAAAGATGCGCGCAGACTGTCCTTAACCCAGTTTGGCAAAGCACCACAGGGAAATATGGAAAGTAATGAGAGAAATTTTTTATTAAAATCCGGTGAAGCAGAAATGGAGCCGCAATCAGGAATGGCAATCTAAATGAGTTCCGGACCGATAAAGGACGTTATCTGCAGCCATTCCCAGATAGGTTCTTTCTCTGTCCACTATATTTTACTTTGTTTCAAGGACATCTGACTTTCTCTAGCTCCGTATCGACAATGTACATAGTGTATAGTGAAGGTATTGTAATGCGATCAAAAATTCCATACCGAGATTTCACCGGAAATATATGTTTTAGGGTACCCTGTATAAAAATAAACATTTAAAAAAAATATGTGTTCCATTCACATGACTTTCTGTATCTCTGCAACAAATTATTGTTAAAAAACTTATGCTGCTATTTATTTCATGCAAATCGAGAAACCATTAGCAGAAATAGTCTTATTATTGCTTCCTTGTAAGTAGAAGCGAAATGAGGGAGTAGCATAGGTTAAAGTGACAGTAAAGCTGGTTGCTATGTGACTGAAGTTCCTTTGATTGTATGGGCAGAAGTTGACAAATTCCTGTGTGAGAAAAGCATGTGTAAAAACGATCAACTCCACGAGAAAAATATATATATACATATATATATATATATATATATAACATAAATTGTGAGTTTTAACGTGCGCTACATTTTTTGTGCGGTAAGTTTTTGTCTATCTCTTGCGGTGTAGCACTTATGCAAAATTCCGTAAAATTCGTCCAGAATAAAGTAGTCTTCAGGCTATTCCCAGAAAATTCAACATATACATTTTATTTGTCAGGTAAATATCTTTAATATACGATATTGTAATCAAAATCGTTAGTACTATTTTTGAAAAAATCAAAATTTTCTAAAAAAACCTGTATGTAAAGGGTAGTCAGTGGTGGGGGGATTTTCTTGAAAATCTTCGTGTTGCATACTAGGGAGATACCAAACTTATATACCAACGGTCTTGTCGTTTTTGAGCTATGCTGTACACTGACAAATATACACGCGCGCGAACCTTTTTCCAAACTGCTTTTTCTGGATTCAGGGGCCCCAAAACATGTACTAATGGTAAAATTTCGGTATAATTTTGGGCGCAATACAGTACCTTCTATATACTCAATGTAGAGAAAATAAAAGAGGTTCTTATCTGTCCGTGTGACTGTGAACACGATAACACAAAAACGAAAATTCGGTACAATACCAAACTTGGCGTTTCAGTTTAATATCTTCCAGGGATGCGACACGAAGATTGAGAAAAATCGCCCCAGCCCAAACTGCTCTATTCGGAAAACATATCGAAAATTTAGATTTTCTCAAAAATGGCTCTAACGATTTTGATTTAAATGTATATTAAAGATGTTTAGATGGCAAATAAAATGTATATGTTGAATTTTCTGGGAATTACCTCTAAAGAACTCTTTATTCTGAATGAATTTTGCTGAACTTTGTGAAACTGGTGAACCGTTAGAGATAGATGAAAACGTGTCTACGTCGTTAAAACACACAACTTATGTTATACGCATTTTTACTTTCTCTAGCCCCGTATGTACAATGTACATAGGAATGAGAAGTATTGTATTCCACCCAAAAATTCGATGTCGACTTTTCACCGGAAATACGTACTCTAGGACCCCCTGAATCGGAAAAAAATATTTTCAGAAACAGGTCCGTGTATGGACAGCATAGCTCAAAAACGAAAAGACGGTTAAATACCAAACTCAAAATTTAAGTTTGGTTCTCTTCCGAAGATGCGACACCAAGATTTTCAAGAAAATCCCCCCACCCTAACTACCCTTTACATGGAAAAAATTTCGAAAATTTTGTTTTTTTTAAAAATGGCTCTAACAATTTTTTTTTAAAATCCCACATATTAAAGCCATTTCTGTCACAAATAAAATGTATATCTTGAATATTCAAGAATAGCTTCTAAATACATGTTTATTCCGGATGAATTTTGCTTAATTTGGCTTAACTAGTAAACCGTAAGAGATACACAAAGACTTACTGTACAAAACATGTAGATCTTGTTAAAATACACAAATTATGTCACATACATATTTTTCGTGGTGCTTAACCTTTTCCAGGTATTCCTTGTTATTAGTTTCAATTATGAAGTACTTATACTTTTCTCAGACGGAAGTGCCCGGTTTTCTTTTGTTCTACTCCTGGCCAAGCAGAGGTGATTTGCAATGACAATCGCATAACGACAGATTTTAAGACATTTGACTATCACTTTAGCCTAGTGTATTCCCTTAGTTCCATTCTACTTATAAGGAACTAGGTAATAAAATTCTGCTATGTTTATCTCGATTAGCATGGTGTTGGAAGAAGAATTATTCTTTCGTATGAAGTTTGTAGAGTAGCTAGAGAAAGTCATGTGAGTAGAACACACGAGATTCTTAGCTATCAATTAGTATAGTTAATGGCGCTTCAGAACTTGTATTCCCAGTGAAATGCCAGTATGAAATTTTTAGAGAGAACACAATATTTTCTCCGGTTGGTATAAGAAAAATCTGATGTGTTCCATTCACATGACTTTCTCTATAACAAATTATTCTTAATAAGCTTATCTTTTATTTATTTCATGTTAATCGAAACAAATTAGCAGAAATTCCTTGCTTTATTGTAAGTAGAAGCGAAATAATAAGGGAGTACCATAGGTTAAAGTGAAACCCAAAAGCTGGTTGTTATGTGACTGATGTTGCTTTGTTTGTATGAACAAGAGTTGACAAATTCCTGTATGCGAAAAGTATGTTTTTCAAAGCTGAAACCAAGAAAAAGAAATATCTCAAAAACGATCGACTCCACGAAAAAATGTATATAATATAAATTGTGTGTTTTACCGTGCTCTACATTTTTTGTGTAGTAAGTTTTTGTCCATCTCTTACGGTTTAGTAGTTAGGCAAAATTCATCCAAAATAAAGTAGTCTTCAGAGGCTATTCCCAGAAAATTCAAAATATACAATTTATTTGTTAGGTAAATATCTTAAATATATGATATTTTAATCAAAATCGTTAGAGCCATTTATTAGAAAATAAAATTTTTCGAAAAAAGTTCCATGTAAAGGGTAGTTTAGGGTGGGGGGCATTTTACTCAAAATCTTCGTGTCGCAACCCTGGAAGATACTAAACTTAAATACCAAGTTTAGTATTTATCGACGTAACGTTTTTGAGTTATCGTGTTCACGGACACACGCACACACTGACGCACGGACACACACACACGGACCTTTTGCTGAAAATACCTTTTTTTGGACACAGGGAACCCTAAAACATATATTTCCGGTGAAATCGGTATCGAATTTTTTGGTGGATTGCAATACCTTCTCTATACACTATGTACATAGTACGTATAGAGAAAGTAAAAAGTGTGTGTCTAATGCTCAGTATTTGATAATAACATCATTCTTCTTCTTCTTGCTTCCCAATATTTAGAGACTAGGCTTCATACAGCAAGTAGTGCATTGCACCCAAAAATTCGATACCGAAAATACATGTTTTGGATCCCCCTGAAAAAGTCATTCATAGCTGGATATCTTTTGTGTGTGTGTTAAGAGACCTGAGAGTTTATTTTGGAGGGGTTTTTGTCATAATTGGTTGTGAAAATGTTTTTAATTAGTCTTGTAACTGTTTGATATTTTGTTTCTTTGTTCCAACAATTTTGGAACCTTCTTGGCCAGCATATCCGCTCGCTCATTCCCAGATATGCTACTGCAGTACATTTCTTAGTTGCTGAACTTTCTGAATGAAGCCTAGTGGAGTTTTCAATCTCAAGGTTTTACCCACTTTTTATTCTCTGAAAGTATTACAAAAAGTAAAAAGTGTCATTAGCAGTTTATCACTTTCTCTACACAGATATTTATTCCACCCAAAAATTCAATACCGAGATTTCACCCGAAATACATGTTTGGGTCCCCCTAATCCCCCCCCCCCCAAAAAAAGCAATTTTGGAAAAAGGTCCGTGTGTGAGTGGGTATGTGTGTGTCTGTGGGCAGCATAGCTCAAAAACGAAAAGTGCGTTAAATACCAAACTTGGTATTTAAGTTTGGTATCTCCCAAGGATGCGACACGAAGACTTTCGAGAAAATCCCTCCCACCCAAAACAACCCTTTATATGGATTTGTTTTTATTTTATTTTCTCAAAAATGGCTCTAACGATTTTGATTAAAATGCCGTATATTAAAGATATTTAAATGCTAAATAAAATGTATATCTTGAATTTTCTGGGAATACCCTCTAAAGACCTCTTTATTCTGGATGATTTTTATTGAAATTTGCGTAATTGGAAACCGTAAGATGTAGACAAAAACAACCGCTCAAAAAATGTACATCACGATAAAATACAGTTTATGGCATATACAGTTCTTTCGTGGAGTTAGTCCTTTTTGAGATACTCCTTGCTATTGGTTTCAGCTTTGAAAAATTTATTCTTTACTCAATACAACATCTGTTCCTTTATTTGTATAACAAAGGAACTTCAGTCACATAGCAACCAGCTTTTGACTATCACTTTAACCTATGGTACTCCCTTATTTCGCTTCTACTTACAAGGAAGCAAGTAATAAGAACATTTCTGCAATTTTTTTCTCGATTAGCATGAAGTAGATAGAAGCGTAAGCTTTCTAACAGTAATTTGTTGTAGAGATGTAGAGAAAGTCATATTGGTAATTACGACCGGGATCCACATTCAACTGGGAATGTATTGCGGTAGGCAGCACCTCCTGACGTCACTGCAGAAACACTTGTGGATTACATCAAATTAATTCGCTACTTAGAGAAGAAAATAAGTGATGATTCATGTTGCAGTATACTCCCGTATCAGCTTAGCCTGTGTCACAACTAGAACCATTCCTCTACACAGGTAAATGTACTAGGTATTGTATTCCATTAAAAAAAGTGATGTGTTACACGCAAATGACTTTCTCGACATCTCTACAACATATCATTGTTAAAGTGCTAGTCAAAAGCTGGTTGCAACTTGTTTGTATGTACACGAGTTGACAAATTCCTGTATGAGAAAAGTATAAGCTTTTTAAAGCTGAAACAAAAAACAAAAAGTATCTCAAAAACGATCAACTCCACGAGAAAAAGTGTATATAACATAAATTGTGTGTTTTAACGTGTTCTACATTTTTGTGCGCTTAGTTTTTGTCCATCTCTTACGGTTTAGCAGTTAGGCAAAATTTCGTAAAATTCATCCTGAATAAAGTAGTCTTCAGAGGTTATTACCACAAAATTCGAGATATAGATACATATTATTTGTGAAGTAAGTATCTTTAATATACGATATTTTGATCAAAATCGTTACAGCCATTTTTGAAAAAATCAACATTTTCGAAAAAAGTTTCATGTAAAGGGTAGTTGGGGGTAGAGGGATTTTCTTGAAAATCTTCGTGTCGCATCCTTGGAAGATACCAAACTTAAAAACCAAGTTTGCTATTTAACGGTCTTTTCGTTTCTGAGCTTTGCTGTCCACAGACACACACACACGCACACTCACACTCACTCGCACTCCCACGGGCCTTTTTCATTTATTTTATTTTTATTTATTTATTTATTTTTGTTTGTTTGTCAGGGGGTCCCAATATATTTCCTGTGAATCCTCGGTATCAAATTTTTAGGCGGATACACTTTGTAGGTACATAGTACGTGCAGAGAAAGTAAAAAGGATCTGGTATATGTTACCACTGTAACTTAGTTTGACACGTACGGATGGTTTTTGTCAAATTACGTGGAGCATTTCACAAACTTGTGTTTTGGTCAGTCAACCTCAAAATGATGCTCACTTGTATCAAAATGATTTTAAATAAAAGATTTTATGCGCACAAAGAAAGAAGCAAAGCTCGTTTCCACTGTTTTCTTTAACTAGTTTACGTACACTTTCTGTACGTACTATGTACATAGTGTATAGAGGTGTTGTATTGCACCCAAAAAATCCATACTGAGATTTCACCGAAAAATACTTGTTTTCAGACCCACTGAATAAAATAAAACATTTTTAGAAAAATGTCCGTGCGTGTGCGTGTGTGTGTGTGTGTGTGTACAGCATTGCTCAAAACGAAAAAAGCGTTAAATAACCAACTTGGTATTTAAGTTTGGTATGTTGCAGGAATGCGAAGATTTTCAAGAAAATCCTCCCACCCCCAAAAAACCTTTACATGGCTCTTTTTTTTTTTTTCGAAAAATTTGATTTTCTCAAAAATAGGTAACGATTTTGATTAAAATACGTTATGTGTAAGATATTTTTATGACTAAGGAAATGCATATCTAGGAATACGTATGAGAACCTATTTATTCCGGATGATTTTTATTGGATTTTACACAACTGGTAAAGCGTAAGAGCTACACAAAAAATGTAGATCTCGATAAAATACACTATTTATGCCTTTTTTTCCATTGAATTACTCGTTTTCGAGATATGATTTCAGTTTTAAAATACTTAAATGTTTGTCAACGCTTGGCCACGTAAAGAAATGGATTTCAATCACATAGCAACCACATTGTAAAACATTTGAATGTCGGTTTATCCTAGTGTAAGTAATAAATCCGTTTTTGTTAATGTTTATCTATATCATAATGAAGTAAATAGAAACATAAGCTTTTTAACAGTAATTTGTTAAGAGATGTAGAGAAAGTGATGTGAATGGAACCAGATTTCTTTTCTCGAGGTAATGTTTAAGAAGCGTGGCAGTAAAATAGGAAATGTATTTGAACTCCGTGACACGTTAGTTAGTAGAGACTGTACAAGACGCTATTCAGCCGCATAAGAGCAATTCCTACTTGTGTCTTTGGAGGCTTCAGCAGTCTTAAACGAAACGCTACTTTACCATGACACAGCGGTAACTAAATTCGTGATTTGGCCCTACAAGTTTCAAAATAAGAATTTCTCTACATTTATAACAAGTCCCCGTTTTACTTTCTTTATAACGTATGTACGTCATAGGTAACAGAAGGTATTGTATTCAAACAAAACATTCCATTCCGAAATTTCATCGAAAATAAATATCTCCAGACTCTGAATCTAGAAAATACATTTTTTATAAAAATCTGATGTGTTCTATTCACACGACGTTCTCTACATCTCTGTAATAAATTATTGTTAAAAAGGATATTCTTCTGTGTACTTTATAACTGTCGAGATAAACATTACCAGAAATATGTTTAATTTCTTGCTTTCTTGTAAATAGAAGGAAAATAATGGAATACACTAGACTAAAACGATAGTGAAAACTTTTAAAAGCTGGTTACTATGTGGTTGAAACCTGTTTCTATGCAGGGACAGAAGTACAATTTTCCATGTGAAAGAGGTTTACGTATTTTAAATCTGAGACGAATAACAAGAAAAACTCAATTCCACGAAGAAGAAAAAAAAAAGGATATGACATAATTTTAGTGTTTTAAAGTAAGCTTTTATCTATCTCTTGCGGTTTACCAGTTAGGCAAACTTCATTAAGAATAAAGAGGTCTTATTCCCAGAAAATTGAAGGTAAACATTTTTTGTCATTTAAACATATTTAATATGCGGTATTTTAATAAAATCGTTAGAGCTTTTTTTTTTTTTCTTTTTTTTAGAAAATTAAACATTTCAAAAAATGTTCCATGTAATGGGGTAGTTTAGGATGGGGAGATTTTCCTGAAAATCTTCGTTTCGCCTCCTTGGAGGAACTTAAGGAAAAGGTTTTTGAGATGTGCTGTTCACACACGGAGCTTGTTCTAAAAATGCCCATTTGGGATTCAGGGAATCTGAAAACATGTAATTCCGGTGAACTCTCGGTTAGCGAATTTTTGGTCAGAATACAAACCTTGCGGTGTGTAATCTACGTAGCCACAGCCGGATTATAGTACTTGCCGAATCTCTAAGAAACAAACTTCGGTAGTGGTCTCACACTCGCACACACATTCACTCTCGCACACACATTCACTCTCAAACACACACATTCACTCTCACACACTCACTCACACACATTCACTCTCACTCACACTCACACACATTCACTCTCACTCACACTCACACACACTCACTCTCACTCACACTCACACACATTCACTCTCACTCACACTCACACACATTCACTCTCACTCACACTCACTCTCACTCACTCTCACTCACACTCACACACATTCACTCTCACTCACACTCACACACATTCACTCTCACTCACACACATTCACTCTCACTCACACTCACACACATTCACTCTCACTCACACTCACACACATTCACTCTCACTCACACTCACTCACACTCACACACATTCACTCTCACTCACACTCACACACACTCACACTCACTCTCACTCTCACTCACACTCACACACACTCACACTCACACACATTCACTCTCACTCACACTCACACACATTCACTCTCACTCACACTCACACACATTCACTCTCACTCACACTCACACACACTCACTCACACTCACACTCACACACACTCACTCTCACTCACACTCACACACACTCACTCACACTCACACTCACACACATTCACTCTCACTCACACTCACACACATTCACTCTCACTCACACTCACACACACTCACACTCACTCTCACTCACACTCACACACACTCACTCACACTCACACTCACACACACTCACTCTCACTCACACTCACACACATTCACTCTCACTCACACTCACACACATTCACTCTCACTCACACTCACACACATTCACTCTCACTCACACTCACACACATTCACTCTCACTCACACTCACACACATTCACTCTCACTCACACTCACACACATTCACTCTCACTCACACTCACACACATTCACTCTCACTCACACTCACACACATTCACTCTCACTCACACTCACACACATTCACTCTCACTCACACTCACACACACTCACTCTCACTCACACTCACACACACTCACTCTCACTCACACTCACACACATTCACTCTCACTCACACTCACACACATTCACTCTCACTCACACTCACACACATTCACTCTCACTCACACTCACTCTCACTCTCACTCACACTCACACACATTCACTCTCACTCACACTCACACACACTCACTCTCACTCACACTCACACACATTCACTCGCACACACATTCACTCACACACTCACTCTCGCACACACATTCACTCACACACTCACTCTCGCACACACATTCACTCACACACTCACTCGCACACACATTCACTCACACACACGCACTCGCTCACACACACTTATTCACTCACACACACTCACACACACACTCACTCACACACACTCACTCACACTCCACACACTCACTCACACTCCACACACTCACTCACACTCCACACACTCACTCCACACACTCACTCACACTCCACACACTCGCTCACACTCCACACACTCGCTCACACTCCACACACACTCACTCACACTCCACACACACTCACACACTACACACACTCACTCACACTCATACTCACTCACTCACACTCACTCACACACACTCACACTCACTCACACACACTCACACACACACTCACACACACACTCTCACTCACACTCACACACACACACTCACACACACACTCTCACACTCACACACACACTCACACTCTCACACTCACACACACACTCACACACACACTCATTCACTCACACACACTCATTCACTCACACACACATTCACTCACACACACATTCACTCACACTCACTCACACTCACTCACACACACTCACACACACTCACTCACACTCACTCACACACACTCACACACACTAACACACACTCACTCACACACACTCACACTCTCACACTCACACTCTCTCACACACTCACACACACACTCACACACTCACACTCTCACACTCACACACACACTCACACACACACTCATTCACTCACACACACTCATTCACTCACACACACATTCACTCACACTCACTCACACTCACTCACACACACTCACACACACTCACACACACTCACTCACACTCACTCACACACACTCACACACACTCACACACACTCACTCACACACACTCACACTCTCACACTCACACTCTCTCACACACTCACACACTCACTCACACACTCACACACTCACTCACACACATCCACACACTCACACACACTCACTCACTCACATACACTCACACTCACTCACTCACATACACTCGCACTCACTCACATACACTCCCTCACTCACACTCACTCCCTCACTCACACTCACTCCCTCACTCACACTCACTCCCTCACTCACACACACTCTCACACACTCCCTCACTCACACACACACACTCTCACACACTCCCTCACTCACACACACACTCCCTCACACACACACACACACTCACACAATCACACACACTCGCTCACACACTCACACGGGCACTGACAAACACACTCACACACTCACTCACACACACACTTACGGTCACTCGCACACACTCACTCGCACACACTCACTCGCACACTCGCTCACTCACACACATACACTCTCACACACACACACTCTCACACACACACTCTCACACACACTCTCTCACACACACTCACACTCACTCACACTCACTCCACACACTGGCTCACACTCCACACACACTCACTCACACTCATACTCACTCACACACACTCACACACACTCACACCACTCACACACACTCACGCACACACTCACGCACACACTCACACTCACACACACACTCTCACACTCACACACACACTCACACTCTCACACTCACACACACACACTCATTCACTCACTCACACACTCACTCACTCACACTCTCACACTCACACTCTCTCACACACTCACACTCACTCACTCACACACATCCACACACTCACACACACTCACTCACTCACTCACATACACTCTCACTCACATACACTCACATACACTCGCACTCACTCACATACACTCACTCACTCCCTCACTCACACTCACTCACTCCCTCCCTCACTCACACTCACTCCCTCACTCACACACACACTCTCACACACTCCCTCACTCACACACTCCCTCACTCACACACACACTCTCACACACTCCCTCACTCACACACACACTCTCACACACTCCCTCACTCACACACACACACACTCACACAATCACACACACTCGCTCACACACTCACACGGACACTGACAAACACACTCACTCACACACACACACACTCACGGTCACTCGCACACTCACTCGCACACACTCACTCGCACACTCGCTCACTCACACACATACACTCACACACACACACACTCTCACACACACACTCTCACACACACACTCTCACACACACACTCTCACACACACACACACACTCACACACACATTCATTCACACACACACACTCACATACTCACACACATTCACTGACACTGACACTCACACACAGTCACGCACACCCATACACTCACACGGACACGGACACTGACACTCACACACACTCACGCACTCACACGGACACTCACACTCACACACTCACACACAGTCACGTACTCACACGGACACGGACACTGACACTCACACACTCACACACACTCACGCACTCACACGGACGCTGACACTCACACACTCACACACAGTCACGTACTCACACGGACACGGACACTGGCACTCACACACTCACATACAGTCACGCACTCACACACACCATCAGAGACACTCACACACACTCACACTCGGACATTTTTCTAAAAATGCTTTTTTTTTTTTTTTTTTTTTTTTTTTTTTTTTTTTTTTTTTTTTTTTTTTTTTTTTTGCATTCAGTGGGCCAAAACATGTCGTTCTTGTGATACGTATTGAATTTTTGGGTGTATTACAATACCTTCTCTATACACTATGTGCATTATACGTGTAGAGAAAGTAAAGACTAAAATAAAATTAGAGGACTTCCTTTCACATCGGTTGCTGCACGTCAACGACGAAATAGAGAGGTTAGCTGGACATTTCCCCTCCACCCGTGCATTTATATTTTATTTATAGGATTTATATTTATTATATTATTATTTTTATATTTTATTTATAGGATTATTATTATTAATATTATTATTATTATTTTTATATTATATTTTCAGTCCTGAGTGAGAACCAAAGCCCGCAACAAAAATTTGCAAAATTCACTTCATCGGAAATAAAAGGTTCAGGACATCCCCACAGTTCAGCATATGTTTCCAGATGTGTACAAAAAGATTTTCACCTTATGAAATAGAACTTTGAGTCAAATGTATGCACTTTATAGGCAGAAAACCACAAATAACATCTACATCGCACATGGCTTCCGCTTCTAACTATCCTTATAAATACAAAGCATGACACGGAGCGGCGCCACCAGTACGATTTTCTGATCCGTGCACGGTGCCGCCGTACATTTCCGTTCTACCTTCTCCATCTAATGTGAATTTCTAAATTCAAATTAGGAAAAAATAATTTTCGGTATGTTATATTAATTATGTTGTCTAAATACAAAATCATATCCAACATCGTTATAGTTATGCTGCCGTCACATGTACCTTCGTACATTACCATACTCCCCTCTCCGTCAACCGCTCTAAACATGAATTTTCAGGCAAAATCAAATTAAGTACCTATTAAAATAATAAGGTAATCAGCTTAAGTGCCTATTAGTTTGTTCAAAATATGTCACAAACCTTTAAATTTCATTTAAACACTTTACTTTCTCTACGCGTACATAGTGTATAGAGAAGGTATTGTAATGCACCCAAAAATTCGATACCGAGATTTCACCGGAAATACACCTTTTGGGTCACCTTGAATCCAAAAAAAGCCTTTTTGAAAAAAGGCCCGTGCGCATGCGTGTTTGTGTGTGTGGCGGGGGGCAGCATAGCTCAAAAACGAAAACACCGTTAAATACCAAAATTTCTTTTTAAGTTTGGTATTTTGCAAGGATGCGACACGAAGATTTTCAAGAAAATCCCCAACTACTCTTTACATAGTTCTTTTTTCGAAAATTTGATTTTCTTAAAAATGGCTGAATTGATTTTGATTAAAATATCGTATGTTAAAGATATTTACCTGACAAATAAAACGTATATCTTGAATTTTCTGGGAATAGCCTCTGACTACTTTATTCTGGACGAATTTTACAAAATATTGTATGTCTGCTTAAGCGTACGAGATAGACAAAAACTTACCACACAAAACATGTAGAGCACATTAAAACACACAATTTACGCTATATTTATTTTTTCGTGTCATTGATCTTTTTTTAGTTATTCCTCTTTTTTGGTTTCAGCTTTGAAAAACTTACACTTTGCTCATACAGGAATTTGTCAACTCGTGTGGATACAAACAAAGGAACATCAGTCACATAGCAACCAGCTTTTGGCTTTCACTTTAACCTATGGTACTCTCTCATTTCGCTTCTACTTACAAGGGAGCAAGTAATAAGACTATTTTTGCTAATTTTTTCTCGCTTAGTATGGAGTATATAGCAGCATAAGCTTTTTAGCACTAATTTGTTGCAGAGATGTAGAGAAAGTCATGTGAATGGAACACATCAGATTTTTATTTAGATAATGCTAAATTCCAAAATTACGTTTTGAAAATGGGTGTTTGAGGTGGTCTTGTATTCGCATAAATGCTGTATTTCGTGGGTTCAAACCCGGCGGAGGGTGTTGCTTAGAATTCCTAAGCATGGGTCCCTCGGAGGGGAAGTAAAGCCGTTACTTCCGTGTCGTACATTTATGGCACGTAAAAGAACCTTAAGCCTGATAAAGAGGCCTCTGAGCAAAATTAAGCTGTCTTTCACGACCAATATAGAACGAGACGCTGAGAACCACAGTAGGTATTGCCGGCGCAAAACTTCTGGAATCGTGACCGTGACCGCCAACCCAGCTACCGAGCCTAGCTTATCGGAGTTGGTCATATGATACTTTGCTTACTTAAAGTCACAGCGGGTACACAGTCTGTATCGAAAGTGTTCCGTATATGTTTGTGTTGAAAGTGGGCAGTAAATAGTGTTCATTTTATTTATTCTATTTTTTTTAACCATGGCTCCTACGTTTTCAAAGTTAAGTGGCAAGGTATTACTTACTCAGAGCAGAGAAATAATTACAAATGTCTTTGACTTCATGAAACAAGAGGCAGAGATGAAGGAAGAAAATGTTTGTTCCCCGAGTTCTTCAAAGGCCTGTAGAAAGTGAATGAAAGAGTATTTCACTGAGTTCCGTTTCCAGGGTTCTCAAAGATAAGAAAGAAAGAAAAACAAAACTTAATATAACACTTTTGAATTAAAAGATGTGGAACAGTTGTGTCACCAGCGAATTGCAGAAATTGGCAGGCCACAATGGGAAAATGTGTTTCGACATCTTGAGAACATTGAAAGTCATTAGAAAGAATTGCAGAAAATCAAAAAGAAAGAATTCTAATGCAGGATAATGGTGCAGGAAGCAGCGATAACGTTGATGATGACAATGACGTGAGCGAAGACGAAGGACTGTCAGGTGTGGAAGGCAGACGATTGACATTGTTTATATAGTAGGCCATATGAATATAACACATGTTTATCACAGGCAAGAATCGACTGGAGAACTGAACGTACAACTCGCTTCCTAGCTCTCATTAAGATCTTCACATGTCCAGATCTGTTGCGCCAGTTATAAAGAGTGTCCATAAATAAAAACTTCATTTGCGTCTATTTCCGGTATGTGAGCAAGTGAAATTCTTGGAGTAGCGCATATCACGGTGGAAGCAAACAAAGCTATTGCTATTGGACCTTCTCTCTCTTGTTTATTTGTGGAAAGCAAGAAGATAATATCCGTTTTAAAAATCTCGTTGCTGTGCAGAAACGGCAGAAAAGGAAACGGTAAAAGCAAAGTTATGGAAGCAGAAGCAACAAATGTATGAGAACTAAAGTTGGCTACAGTCCTCGCAGCAAATATAAAACATTCTCTTCTGTACATGTATTCCAGAAATGCAATATCTGTTTGTTCCATTCACATGGCTTTCGTTACTACTTTCTTTACACGTAGAAGGTATTGTATTGCACCCAAAAATTCAATACCGAGATTTTACTGTTTTGGGTCTTCTGCAACAAAATCTTATGTACTCCATTCACATGACTCTCTCTACAGCTCTGTAACAAATTGTTGTTGTTAATAAGCTTATTCTTCTTTCTATTTATTGCTAAAACACTAGCACAAATGGTTTTATTACTTGCTTCCTTATAAGTAGAAGGGAAATAAAGGAATACACTAGACTAAACCGACAGTCAAATGTTTTAAAACGTGGTTGCTATGGGATTAAAATCCGTGTCTTTGCGTGTCCAAGCGTTGATAAGTTCCACTTCGAGAAAAGTTTAAGTATTTTAAAACTGAAATCAATAACAAGTCATATCTTGAAAACGGTCAAATCCATTGAAAAAACGTATATCACATAAACTGTGTATTTTATCTACATTTGTGTGTGGTAAGTTTTTGTCTATCTCTTACGATTTGCCAGTTATGCAAAATTCAATAAAAATCATCCAGAATAAAGAAGTCTTTAGACGCAATTCCCGGAAAGATATAGCTTTATTTTGCATGTAAATATCTTAAATATAAGAGATTTTAATAAAAAACGTTAGAGCCATTTTTGAAAAAATCAAAACTTTGAAAATTTTACCATGTAAAGGGTAGTTTAGGGTGGGGGGGTTTCTTGAAAATCTTCGTATCGCACATACACACGGATCTTTTTCCAAAAAATGTTTTTTTTTATACTGGGGACCTTAAAGCGTCTATTTGGGGTGAAATCTCGGTATTGAATTTTTGTGTACAATACAATACCTTCTCTGTACATTATATACATAGTACGTGTAGAGAAAGTAATTAGTTTTCAAGCAGACAAACATTATTAGCATGCAAATTGAAATGAAGTGTCGTCATGGAAGTTGTGTTCCATTCACATGATTTTTTCTACATCTGTGCAAACGTATGCTTCCATTTAATTCATACTAATCGAGATGAAATTAGTAGAAATAGTCTTATTACTTGCTTCCTTGTAAGTAGAAGCGAAATAAGGGAGTACCATTGGTTAAAGTGGTAGTTAAAAGCTGGTTGCTATGTGACTGAAGTTCCTTTGTTTGTATGGACACGAGTTGACAAATTTCCGTATTCGAAAAGTAAAAGTTTGTGAAAGCTGAAACCAAAAACAAGGAATATCTATAAAATGACCAACTCCACAAAAAATGTATATAACATAAATTGTGTGTTTTAACGTACTCTGAATTTTAAGTTTTTGTCCATCTCTTATGGTTTAGCAGTTATGTAAAATTCCGTAAATTTCTTCCAGAATAAAATAGACTTCAGAGGATATTCCCAGAAAATTGAAGATATACATTTTATTTGTCAGATAAATATCTTTAATGTACGATATTTTAATCAAAATTCTTGCAGCCATTTTTGAGAAAATAAAATTTTTCGAAAAAAGTTCCATGTAAAGGATATTTTTGGGGTTGGTGGGATTTTTCTCAAAATCTTCGTGTCGCATGCCATTTTTTTTTTTTTTCGATTAGCATGAAAGAAATGAGAGAATGGGCTTTTTAACAATAATTTGTGCAGAGATGTGGAGAAAGTGATTTGAATGGAACAGATCAGCTTTTTTGTTTTTTTGATTCAAAGGACTCAAAACATATTTCCATTAAAAACTCATCACCTAATTTTGGGTAGAATGCAAATCTTCCTCTATTTATTATACATAGTAAACAAAATAAACAATGTTTTTATTCGTCTTTCTGAAAACAAGCATTTCCAGTGAAATTTGGTATTGAATGTAATACCTTTCCTACCATGTACGTTTTAGAAAAATCGGATGTGTTCCATTCACATGACTTTCTCTACATCTCTGCAACAAATTAGTGTTATAAAGCTTATTATTCTATATACTTAATGCTAATCGAGATAAAATTACCTGCTTCCTCATAAGTACAAGGGAAATACACTAGACTAAATCGATAGCTGGTTGCTATGTGACTGAAGTTCCTTTGCTTGTATGGACAGGAGCTGACAAATTCCTGTATGAGAAAAGTTTAAGTTTTTCAAAGCTGAAACCAAAAACAAAGAATATCCAAAAACGATAAACTCCACGAAATAAACGTGTTTAACATAAAATGTGTGTTTTAACGTACTCTACATTTTTTGCGAGTTAAGTTTTTGTCCATCTTTTGCAAAATTCATCCAGAATAAAGTAGTCTTCAGAGGCTATACCCAGAAAATTCAAGATATACACTTTATTTGTCAGGTAAATATCTTTAATATACGACATTTTAATCAAAATCGTTAGCCATTTTTTAGAAAATCAGAATTTTCGAAAAAAGTTCCATGTAAAGGGTAGTTGGGAGTGGGGGGATTTTCTTTAAAATCTCCGTGTCGCATCCTTGGAAGATACCAAACCTAAATACCAAGTTTCGTTTTTAACGGACTTTTCGTTTTTGAGCTAAGCAAAACACACACACACACACACACACACACACACACACGGACAGTTTTCTAAAAATGCTTTTTTTGGATTCAGAAGGTCTCAAAACAGTATTTCCGGTGAAATCTCGGTTTCGAAATTTTGGGTGCATTACAATACCTTCTCTATACACTATGTACATAGCACGTACTATAGAGAAAATAAAAATGCATTTTCTGAAAAAGGTCCATGTAGATGCCCGTGTGTCTGTGAACGCGATAACTCAAAAACGAAAAGTCGGTAAAATACCAAATACGACATTTAAGTTTAGTATTTTCCAGGGATGCGACACGAAGATTTTGACACAACTACACTTTACATGGAATTTTTTGATTTTCTTAAAAATGGCTCTAACGATTTTGATTAAGATACTATATATAATAGATATTTACCTGACAAATAAAATGTATATCTTGAATTTTCTGGGAATAGCCTCTGAAGACTACTTTATTCTGGATGCATTTTACGGAATTTTGTATAACTGGTAAACCGTAAGAGATGGACAAGAACTTACCACACAAAAATGTAGAGCACGTTAAAACACACAATTTCTGTTGTATACATTTTTTTTTTTCGTAGAGTTGATCGTCTTTAAGATATTTCAGCTTTGAAAAACTTAAACTTTTCTCATACAGGAATTTGTCAACCCCTGTCCATATAAACAAAGGAACCTCAGTCACATAACAACCTGCTTTTGACTTTCACTTTAACCTATGGTACTCCCTTATTCCGCTTCTACTTACAAGTAAGCAAGTAATAAGACTATTTCTGATAATTTTTTCTGGATTAGCATGAAGTAAATAGAAGCATAAGCTTTTTAACAACTACTTGTTGTAGAGATGTAGAGAAAGTCCTACGAATGGAGCACATCAGATTTTTTCTGCGCACACGTACATTCATTGTTTTATGTATTCTGAGTGTCAAGATGTATGTTTCCAGTGAAATATCGGTACTTCCTCGGTTTAGTATATAGTTGCTAATAACATATAAAAATCGTAAGACAAAGAATTTAACCAGAAATTTAAGAACCTGTTTTTTTGTTTATTTTCAGGTAAGTTGTTTATACATTACCTATCCCATATACTTGTCAGCAGTGGTGAAGTGGTAAGTTAAAATAGGTCAGTAATCCTACACTTAGAATCGCATAGCCGTAGAGACATAATTGATCGAACAATGCTTACTTTCTCTAGTCCCGTATGTACAGTGGGGTTTTGTATCGATGTCGAGATTTTTACCGGAAATACGTGTTTCTGGACCCCCTGAATAAAAGCATTTCAGAAACAGTCTGTGTGTGTGTGTGTGTGTGTGTGTGTGTGTGTGGACAGCATAGCTGTATTCAAGTTTGGTATCTTCCAAGGATGCGACACAAAGATTTTCAAGAAAATCCCCCACCCCTAACTACCCTTTACATGGCAAATTTTCGAAAATTGGATTTTCTTAAAAATGGTTAACTATTTTGTTTAAAATACTACATATTAAATCCATTTCTATCACAAATTAAATGTACATCTTCAATTTTCTGGGAATAGCTTCTAAAGACCTGTTTATTCTGGATGAATTGTGCTTAATTTGGTATAACTAATAAACCGTAAGAAATAGACAAAAACTTACTATACAAAAAATGTAGATAGAAATACACAAGTTATGTTATATACATGTTTTTTTTCGTGGTGCTTACCGTTTTCGAGGTATTCCTTGTTATTAGTTTCAATTGTGAAGTACTTATACTCTTTTGCTCTACTTCTGGCCAAGCAAAGAAGCGACTTGCAATGACAATCGCATAACGACAGCTTGTAAAACATTTGACTATCACTTTAGCATAGCGCATTCCTTTAGTTGCCTTCTACTTATAAGGAACTAAGTAATAAGAACATTCTGATAATGTTTATCTCGATTAGCAGGAAGATAGAAGAATAATCTTTTGTAAGAAGTTTGTTTGTACAGCAGCTAGAGAAAGTCATGTGAGTGTAGCATTAGAGTTTTTTGTTCACATAATGTACAGAATTTGATAAAACTTGTTAGCCATTATTTTGAAAAAATGTTCAATGTGAAGGATAGTTTGGGGTGGGGGGATTTTTCTGAAAGTCTTCGTGTCGATTCTGTGAAAGATACTGAAGTAAATACCAATTTCGATGTTTTACGTTTTTTGACTAATTGTGTTCACAGACACACAGATAACCACACTGAACTTTTTCTTAATTTTTCTTTTATTTATTTGGGGGCCCTCAGAATATGTATTTCCAGTGATATATTTGGGTGAAATACAATGCCTTCTCTATGTACTATACACATGGTATATACTCGCTTGAGAAAGTAAAAATCTGATGTGATACATTCACATGTTTTTCTCTACCGATTCTGCAGCAAGTCATTCTTACAAAAGTCAATTTTTCTATCTACTTATTTATTCGAGAGAAACTGTTATATTAGTAGGTTTCCGACACGATTGTGATTTTGTTGCACTTTGGAGTTAGAAAAAAAGTATATAACATAAATTGTGTGTTTTAATGTGCTCTACATTTTCTGTGTGGTAAGTTTTTGTGTATCTCTTATGGTTTAGCAGTTATGCAAAATTCCGTGAATTTCATCCAGAATAAAGTTGTCTTCAGAGGCTATTCTCAGAAAATTGAAAATATACGTTAAATTTTTCAGGTAAATATTTTTAATATACGAATCAAAATCGTTAGCCATTTTTGAGAAAATCAAGATTTTCGAAATTTTTTCCAAGTAAAGCGAGTTTGGGTTGGTTGGATTTTTCTCAAAATTTTCGTGTCGCATCCCTGGAAGATACTAAACTTAAATACCAAGTTTGGTGTTTTACCGACTTTTCGTTTTTGAGTTATGTTCGCAGACACACACACGGACCTTTTTCTGAAAATACTTTTTTTTTTGGATACAGGGAACCTTAAAACCTATATTTTCGGTGAAATCTCGGTATCGTATTTTTGGGTGGAGTACAATACGTTCTTTGTACACTATTTACATAGTACGTATAATAGAGAAAGTAAAAATGTACACTAAAAATACTAAAATTGCACCATGCAAAAAGGGTTAAAGCGTATGTAGAGTTAACTTTTTGTGGTGCGTGCTGGCGACTTTTTGAAACGAGAATATGACAGAATCCTCATGTTTACGTTTGTAAGTTGTATATCTGGTTCTGTTAAGTTCAACATTTACAAGTTATCAAAGTTGTATTGTGAAATAAGAGTTTACAAGCCTTTTTAATCTTTCTCTTGTTATTTGCAAATTGTAAATATTGTGAAACAGGCCCTAATATGAGAACAGTATTTTCTGAAGTTACGAAGTCCAATAAAAGTTGTTTTGTGTTTGATACATTCAAAAAATCTAATGCAGTTGTTCTGTTGTCCATACGTGTAAATCACACGAGAAACTGATTAGTTCTGTGCCACAGTACATACTTTGTTCTTGTTTACTTTGTAATAAAAACGTATGTTTGCTACAGTGCGTTCCTCTAAATGTGCGTGAGCACTGTCAACATGATGCCAGTGGCATGAACTGATGGCAAGTTGCAAGCAAGTAGCAAGCACCATGATAAGGTGAGTATCGCTCCGCGTGACGCATAGCGCATAGACTAAACCATACCACCAGTAAATTACAGAGAAGTGATACTTAAGTCTATCAGATTATGATGAGGGGGACCCGTATTAAATTCAAAACGTAGCGGCAGCCACCGTTGTGTCCTTTAGTTCGGTTGTAGAGTTAAATCTGAATTAGAACTATGCAGTTAGGCCAATGCTGCTCTTTCTCAGCACTTCGTAAAGAAAACACCTTCTTACAAAGGAGTATTCACATCATGCTAATCAAGATCAATAATAACAGAAATTGTCTTATTACTTGCTCCATTGCAAGTAGAAGGGGAATAAGGGAGCACATTAGGCTCAAGCGATAGTCAAATCTTTTAAAACTTATCGCTATGTGAAACAATTGAAATTCTGTTATCTTAGCGCCGCTAGAAATAAAACAAAAGAGATAAGAAACGAAATATGACTTCCCGTTTGAGAAAAGTTTAAGCAGTTTAAAATTGAAACCAATAACAAGAATTGTCGTGGAAACGGTTTACTCTGCAAACAAACAAACAAACAAAGATGTATACGACCAACTGTGTGTTGTAACCAGATCAATATTTTTTGTATAGCAAGTTTTTGTCTGTCTCTTACGGTTTACCAGTAATACAAAAGTCATCCAGAATGAAGAGGTCTTCAGAGATTATTTCCAGGAAATCCAAGATATACATTGTCATGAAAATATGTGGTATTTTAATAAAAATCGTTAGAGCAATTTTTGAAAAAAAAAAAAATCGAATAATGTTGCATATAAAGGGTAGTTAAGGGGTAGGGGTTTTCTTGGAAATCATCGTGTCGTATCCTTAGAAGATACTGAACTTAAATATCAACTTTACTATTTAACGAATTTTTGTTTTTGAGGTATATACTGCCTCTACACACACACGCACACGCACGCGCGCGCGGACAGTTTTCCAAAAATGCTTTTTCTTGAATTATTTGGATTCAGGGGGTCTCAAAACCCATATTTGCTGTAAAATCTTGGTATCGAATGTTTGGTGGAATACACCCTTCTCTACTAAAGAAGATAATTATGCAGTATATTATACATATCTGAACAATGTAAATGTACGCATAAGTCTGATATTTTAGAGCACACAAAACGATGCTTACTAATAAACAATATGGACGTGGTTGTTGTGTCATCCCAGTTCTCTTGTGAGTACTGCTTGGCTATCGCTTCAAGTCTCCGCCTCTTTCACCCACTCCTTGTACTGCGCAACTTAGAGTGCTCTCGTCTATTTGCATAGTATTTAACACAATATAAGCTTAGTAGGGCATGACTGCCCCCCCTCACTCCCTCTCTCTCTCTCTCTCTCTCTCTCTCTCTCTCTCTCTCTCTCTCTCCGCCTCTCTCTCTCTCTCTCCGCCCGCTACCAGTATACTAAAAGTCCAAAGGCTATTTATTCCACAGCTCCTTATAAATAATACAATAGGCACAGGGGGATAAATAGGCTTAAGCGGTGATCAAATCTTTTAAGAGCTGGTCGCTGTATGGCGGTTTGAAATTTCGTTCTCTTTGCTTGACCAGGAGAAAGAAAAGCGGATCAATATCGAAAAAAGTAGGCACTTTATATAAATTGTGTGCTTTTACGAGATTACGTTTTTATGCAATAAGATTGTGTGTGTTTTTCAATTTATCAGTTATGTAGCTCGTCCAGAATATAGGGAACAGAAGTTATTGCCAGGAAATTCAAAATGTACATTTTATTTACAATGAAAATTTTAATAAAAATCGTTATAGCCATCTTTGAGAAAATGAAAATTGTATTAGTCCCCCCCCCATAGAAAGGGTATGAGGGGTGGGGATTAAGATGAAAATCTTTGTGTCCCTATCCTCTTGGAAGACACTGAAATTAAATATACAGTGTATCAGAGTTTTCTAAAAATGTGTGTTCCATTCACATGACTTTCTCTACATCTCTCTAATTATTGTTAAGAGCTTATTCTTCTACTTGATGCCAATCGAGATAAACATTAGCAGAAATGTTGTTATTACTTGCTTCCTGTAAGTAGAAGGGAAATAATGGAATGCACTAGGCTATAACGACAGTCAAATGTTTTAAAAGTTAGTTGTCATATGGTTGAAATCCGTTTCTATGCAGGTCCAGGAGTTTAAAGCTTTTCGCGTGAGAAAAGTTTAAAGTATTTTCAATATGATGCAAAGAAAAAAGCATACATGACATATATTGTGTGTTTTAACGTGATGAACATTTTGTGTTCAGTAAGTGTTTGTCCATCTCGTGCCGTTTATCAGTTACTCAAAATTCAGCAAAACTCATTCAGAATAAAGAGGTCTGTCAGAAAATTCAAGCTATACCTTTTATTTGCCAAATAGCTATATTTAACTTACGGTATTTTAATCAAAATCATTAGACCCATTTTTTAGAAAATGAAAATTTAAAAAAAAAAAATCTATGTAAACGGTAGTTTGGGGTGGGATGATTTTTCTCAAAATGTTCGTGTCGCATCCTTGAATGATACCCAACTTGGTATGTAAGTTTAGTATTTTACCGACTTCGTTTTTGAGTTGTGTTCAGAGATACACGGACACACTAACATATACCCACACTTTTCTCTATTATATATGAGACCCTAAAACGTCTATTTGAGGTGAAGTCTCGGTATGGAACTTTTGGGTGGAATACAATAACGTCTCTGTACATTAGGTAGTACACACAGGGAAAGTAAAAATGCTTGTTTTATTCAGGGGACTCCAAAACGTGTCATTTCAGTGAAAACTTTTGTTACTTTCTCTACCTACTATGTAGAAAAAGTAAAATGTACGATAATTATGTTAGGGATGTTACAGACAACCAGGTATGTGAAAACTTCAAACGTCGTGTTAGCAGAATTACATTTATATTAGATATTGGAGCAATGAAACGTTGTCACTCTTCTCTGCTTTGATAATGCAAAATCTGTTGACGGGAGAATCGTGAACTGTGGGCACATTGAAGCCCAGGCGTTTCAGGGCCAAGAAACTCAGGGTCTTTACGCCAACTTTGAGTTATTATTTACAGTACGCCAATTAAAGCTGTCGAAAAGTATTGGGACAACCTAAAAGTATGGTATTCAAGGATTTCTCAACAATTAAGAAAATAGTCATAACTTCCATATTCATATTTTATTTTAAAATTACAACACGTATCAAATACGAGTTGAAAAAATCTGCGTAAAACAGCTTACACTCCATTTATTGAAAGTTCAAAAAAACTCTACCTCGGAATTGGAATTTTCCAGAGCTTCATTTGTATACTGAATTTCATCTTCGGTTCACAGAAGTCGAGGAAAATGCAGCATTGTAACATTTAAGAACACAAAACGTAACAAATAGGAAAATGGCGGGACTACCCGCGAGCAACCAACATTACTAACTCTCCTAAATTCCCTAATAGTTGACTAAAGCAAGGACAGATGGCAGCACAGATCAGACAACCAAACGATAACATTTGCCGTATAGCCCAAGACCGAGTTACAGTCGTGGAATTGCGTTAAAAGCGTTAGAAATACCTGCCAGAGCTGTGCTCGGGGGTGGGTCTCGTGAACATTTCGCTATACCCGGACTTGGGCTCCAATGTGTTAATGACGCCAAACGAGCGAGTGACGCACCATCATGCACCTCCAAGATTTAAACCGATCAGGTGAAAACCAAAATTGATATACATATTGATGTTTCCTGCGGTCGACCATATTTCTCGTCTCAAATGGTTTACTATCCACATCCATCTATGGGATTCTTTTAATGCCCTCATTCTAGCTTTATCCTGTATTATACAGATTATCTTGCCAGTATATTCCACAAATCTTTAATTATTTCCTTGTGCTCTGGTTAAAAAATGTTAAGTATTTTCTCTTCTGGTTCTCTGTAGCAAGTCGAGAAGAAATCTTGAGAGAGAGAGAGAGAGAGAGAGAGAGAGAGAGAGAGAGAGAGTGTGTATGTCTGTGTCTGTGGACAGGATAACTCAGAAACGAAAACTTCGTTAAATACCAAAGTTGGCATTTCAGTTTAATAGTTTCCAGTTCACGGAGATTTACAGGAAAATCCCACCAACAAAATTACCCTTTACATCCAAGATTTTTTGGAAATTTATGGGTTTCTCAAAAATGGCTGTAAAGATTTTGATTAAAATATTGTATATTTATAAAAAATATTCACATGACAAAATGTATATCTTGAATTCATTGGGAATATCATTCCGAGTGACTTGCATAACCGTAAGAGATGCCCAAAAATCTGATGTGTTCCATTCACATGACTTTCTCTATATCACTGCTACAAAGTATTCTAATGGAGCAAAAATTAGCAGAAATAGTCTTATTACTTGCTTCCTTGTTAGTAGAAGCGAAATAAGGGGGTACCATAGATTAAAGTGATAGTCAAAAGCTGGTTGCTCTGCGACTGAAGTTCCTTTGTTTGTATGGACACGAGTTCACAAAATCCTGTATGAGAAAAGTATAAGTTTTTATAGCTGAAACCAAAAACAAGGAATATCTCAAAAATGATCAATTCCACGAAAAAAATGTATGTAACATAAATTGTGTGTTTTAAGGTACTCTACATTTGTTGTGTGGTAATTTTTTGTCCATCTCTTACGGTTTAGCAGTTATGCAAAATTGCGTAAAATTGACCCAGAATAAAGTAGTCTTCAGAGGCTATTCCCAGAGAATTCAAAATATGATTTTTAATTGTCAGGTAAATATCTTTAATATACGATATTTTAATCAAAAACCTTAGAGCCATTTTTTAGAAAATCAAAATTTTGGAAAAAAGTTCCATATAAAGGGTAGTTGGGAATGAAGGGATTTTTCTCAAAATCTTCTCGTTACATCCACGGAAGATACTAAACTTAAACACCAAGTTTGGTATTTTACCGACTTTTCGTTTTTGAGTTATCGTGTTCACGGACACACGCACAGACCTTTTCCTGAAAATACTTTTTTGGATAACAGGGGGCCCTAAAACAAATATTTCCGGTGAAATCTCGGTATCGAATTTTTGGGAAGAGTGCAAAGCCTTCTCTATACACTATGTACATAGTGCGTATGGAGAAAGAAAAATGTAGATCTCGTTAAAATTCAAGTTATGTCATGTACATTTCTTTTGTAGATCAGTCTTTTCCGAGATGTTCCTTGTGATTGATTTTAAAATGTCCAATACTTAGATTTTTACTTTATCTACATGGTACATAAGTAGAGGTAGTATTGCACTCCACCCAAAAATTTTATTCCAAAATTTCATCGGAAATATACGTTTTAGGGCCCACTATTTGCAAAAACATTTTACTTTCTCTTCATAATAGATGTTACGTAGGTAGAGAAGGTTTGCACTTCATCCAAAAATTCCATATACGAGATTTCACTAGAAATACTCGTTTTGGGGTCTCCTGTATAAAATAAAGCATATTTAGAAAAAAAGTCGTGTGTCAGTGTGTCGTGTCTGAATACGATAGATCAAAAATGAAAAGTCGGTAAAATGCCATTTTACAGGTATTTTAAGTTGGTATTTAAGTATCTTCCAAGAATGTGACACGAAGTTTTTGAGGAAAAGCCCCTACCCCAAACACCCTTTAAATGGGAAAAAAATCGAAAAAGTTGATTTTCTCAAAAACGCCTTTAACGATTTTGATTCAAGTTCCGTATATTGAAGATACTTACACGACAAATAAAATTTATATTTTCAGTTTTCTGGAAATAACGTCTTACTACACAAAAAATGTATATTTTTTTAAATCACACAATTTATGTGATGTACATTTTTTCATGGATACGCCTTGTTATGGGCTTCAGTTTTAAAATACTTAAAACTAAGGGAGGTAGGAACTCGGAACCTCTTGAATGTGAAGTAGACACGCTACCTACAGACTAAGTGTAAATTGCGTACTCCAGAGCAGTTCAATGTGACGGTGAAAAAGCCAGAAATGGCTAGATATAGAGCAGCATTTTACATCTATATTATTGTATGTATGTAAATCAGGTATCGCGTTTATTGATGTTTCTTCCTGAGCCATCAATTTGTATTAAATTGTAATATAATTTAGTCAATCTCTTTTTGATATCCTTTAAATTTTAAAATTAGATAGTGGGAACTGAAACAGCTCGAAAAAAATCTGATGTGTTCCGTTCACATGACTTTCTCTACATCCCTTCAGTAAATTATTGATAAAAAGCTTCTTATGCTTGTATTTCATGTTAATCGAGAACAAATTAGCAGAAATAGACTTATTACTTGCTTCCTTGTAAGTAGAAGCGAAATAAGGGAGTACCATAGGTTAAAGTAATAGCCAAAAGCTGGTTGCTATGTGACTGATGTTCCTTTGTTTGTATGGATAGGAGTTAACAATTTCCTGTATGAGAAAAGTGTATATATCATAAATTGTGTGTTTTAACGTGCTCTACATTTTTTGTGTGTTAAGTTTTTGTCCATCTCTTACGGTTTAGCAGTTATGTAAAATTCTGTAAAATTGATCCAGAATAAAGTACTCTTCAGAGGCTATTCCCAGAAAATTCAAGATATACATTTTGTCAGGTAGATATCTTTAATATAAGACATTTTAATCAAAATTGTTAGCCATTTTTAAGAAAATCAACATTTTCGAAAAAAGTTCCATGTAAAATGTAGTTGGGGTGGCAGGATTTTCTGGAAAATCTTGAAAATACTAAGTTTGGTACACAACGGTCTTTTCGTTTTTCAGCTATGCTGTCCACACACACACACACACACACACACACACACACACACACACACACACCTTTTTCTGAATGTATTTCCTGTGAAATCTCGGTATCGAATTTTTGGGTGGAATGCAATACCTACATGTACATAGTACGTGTAGAGAAAATAAAAATTGAATAGTTTGAAAAATGGACTTAGTGGTTATGTAAAATGGCAGGAAATGTTTTTTGATCGTCTTTTTTGCTCAAATCAGGGGTAACCATCGCTTGAACAAGTCTAGATTTAGCCATAAAAGGGGTGTATTGGCATCACTGATTCGGCATGGTCTGCATATCTAAGTTACTATTCTCTGCCCGAAAATATGGATTGCAACCATCGATTAGTGCAACACACTTCAGTTAAATGTGTGGTGAATATTGCAGATCAGCAAGTTGATGCTACGATGCCATATGAATGTTATAACAATTGCTATTATTTAGATAGGTGGACTGAGACTGAAGAATTGAATCATAGCCTGCGGATCAGCCACTGAGCTACCATGGCAACATGCCGGCACGGCACTAAATTCCTCAACTGACTCGCATGTTTTCCGGTAAACCACAAGATGACATAACGATTCATAGTTTAGCCAATTAAGCAATTTCTTTCACACAAGCCATATGTAGAACAGGAGTTGCACAGACTGAAAATAAATGTTATCTCAAAATTTCTTGCCATGCGAGTCTCCAGGAATTTCCATTACGTGAGAGTATAGCCAGTTTAGTGATATTTACTTTCTCTACACATACTATGTACATAGTGTATAGAGAAGGTATTGTATTGTACCCAAAAATTCCATACCGAGATTTCATTGGAAATGTGTGTTCCGAGTCCCCCTGAATCAAATAAATAAAATAAAAAAATATCAGTGTGTGTGTCTGTGGGCAGCATTGCTCAAAATCGAAAAGACCGTGGTTTTTAAGTTTGGTACCTTCCAAGGATGCGACACTAAGATTTTCCAGAAATTCCCCCACCACAACTACCCTTTACATGGACTTTTTTTTCGATAAGTTAGATTTTCTCAAAAATGACTCTTAACGATTTTGATTTACATATCGTATATTAAAAATATTTACCTGACAAATAAAATGTATATCTTGAATTTTCTGGGAATAGCCTCTGAAGACTACTTTAATCTGAATGAATTTTACGGAATTTTGCATAAATCGTAAGAGATGGACAAAATCTTATCACACAAAAAATGTAGAGCACGTTAAAACACACAATTTATGCTATATACACTTTTTTTCGTGGAGTTGATCTTTTTTTTATCTATTTATTTATTTATTTAGATATTTCTTGTTATTGTTTTCAGCCTTGAAAAACTTACACTTTTCCCATACAGGAATTTGTCAACTCCTGTCCATAGAAACAAACTAGCTTCAGTCACATAGCAACCAGCTTTTGACTACCACTTTAACCTATGGTACTCGCTTATTTCGCTTCTACTTACAAGGAAGCAAGTAATAAGACTGCTAATTTATTCTCGATTAGCATGAAGAAAAAAGATGCATACGCTTTTTATTATTATTATTATTATTATTATTATTTTTTTTTTTTTTATTTTTTTTGCATAGATGTAGAGAAAGTCATGTGAATGGAGCACATCAGATTTTTTGTTACGGGAGATAGTGTCCTCAATTGTTTAATGGATATAAAATCAGAAGTTATCCATTTAAAGGAATATATCGGAACGGTTAAATCTGGGGGTGGAGGGAGTATATGACATAAATTGTGTGTTTTAAAGAGGTTTACATATTTTTTGTAGTTGCTTTTTGACTATTTCTTCAGGTTTTCAGTTATGCAAAATTCTTTCAGATTGATATTTTCTGGGCAATGCCAAGAAAATTCAAGATAAACATTTTATTTGTAATGTAAGTATTTTGATCAAATCGTTAGATCTGTTTTTGATAAAAACAAAATTTCCAAAAGATTTTTGTTTCTTTGTTTTTTTTTTGTTTTTGTTTTGTTAAGGATAGATTGGGCTGAGGGAATTTTCTTGAAAATCTTCGTGTCACCTCCTTTCATGAGGATTGTTAAAATATTTTTATTGGTATCGTAAGCTTACCCATAGGTTTATAAACCGATTAGTTCTCTTTTTGTTTTGCTGTGTCTGAATTATTAAATCTAGACCATCTATGTACCTATCTTGCTTGCAATGAAATATGGACATTTGTTTTATTTTACATGTTTTGAGAACCCCTGAATCAAAAAAATAGAAAAATGTCCGCGTGTATGTGTGCGCGCAGCATAGCTCAAAAACGAAAACCCCGTTAAATACCAAATTTGGTATTTAAGTTTGATAACTTCCAAGGATGCGACACGAAGCTTTTCAAGAAAATCCCCCCACACCATACTACCCATTACATGGAACAGTTTTCGAAAATTTTGATTTTCTGAAAAATGGCTCTAATTCTTTTGATTAAAATACCTTATGTTTAAGATACTTTTATGACAAACGAAATGTTTATCTTGGATTTTCTGGGAATAACCTCCACATTCTGGGATGATTGAATTTTACATAACAAGTAACAGATACACAAACTTATTTTACCAAAAATACACAATTTGTCATATACGTTTTTTTCGTGCAGTTGGCCGTTTTTTCAGATATTCTTTTTTATGACTTCAGTTTTAAAAACTTAAACTCGTCAACTCCTGGCCAGGCAAAGAACTGATTTCAATCCCATAGCAACAACATTTTAAAATATTTGACTGTCGGTTTAGCCTAGTGTATTATTTCCCTTTTACTTATAAAGAACTAAGTAATAAGACCATTTCTGCTAATATTTTAGCATGAAATAGAAGAATAAGCCTGTTAACAATAATTTGTTACGGAGATGTAGAGAAAGTCATGTGAATGGATCACATCAGCTTTTTTAAAGATATTTCTTTGTATAAATCAATTTAAACTATAACACATAACTTTCTTTTCCTTGTATTGTTCTATGCATGTTTTAGAAATAATTGTTATGAGTTTTGACAATAAGAGCTCGCGTATAAAAACAAATTGAGGGTTGGCACTCATTTTGGCTCACGCGGCTGGCATCTGTTTGAACAGGTTCATCGGAATGGCCAGCAGAGTGATGATCTCTCTGCAAACGTGTGACGTAAGTCGACAAGAGTGCGTGGGCGTTAACGTTCCGGGAACCCGGCGATTACCCAAACATCTCTCAAATAATAGCTTATCCGTAAAATAGATCACATTGCTGAAAACTTCGTTTGGTTATACCACCAGTTATATCATGATCCACATAAACCTGAACATTTTTAATGGGCCATAATTTCTCTCTGAAAGCTCTTAGAAATGTGAAATTTTTTTTAATGATCTCAGTGGCTCAGGAAGAATCGACGACAATCGCGACAACAATCGATCAATGCCACCTGTTGACTATATTGCAAACTACGAGCATTTTCATGGCATTAAACACAGTCGCAGTTCTTTGACATGTGCCATATGAATAGCATCGATTTGTTTGGACAGTTCACTAATCTTTGTATCAGTCTCTGGTCTATGTTTTCACTAACTAGTATACCAGCTTTCTTGCTAGTCTTTGTGACAATCTCTGGTCTATGTTTTCACTAACTTGTATACCAGCTTTCTTGCTAGTCTTTGTGACAATCTCTGGTCTATGTTTTCACTAACTTGTATACCAGCTTTCTTGCTAGTCTTTGTGACAATCTCTGGTCTATGTTTTCACTAACTAGTATACCAGCTTTCTTGCTAGTCTTTGTGACAATTTCTGGTCTATGTTTTCACTAACTTGAATACCAGCTTTCTTGCTAGTCTTTGTGACAATCTCTGGTCTATGTTTTCACTAACCTGTATACCAGCTTTCTTGCTAGTCTTTGTAACAGTCTCTGGTCTATGTTTTCACTGGCTAGTATACCAGCTTTCTTGCTAGTCTTTGTATCAGTCTCTGGTCTATGTTTTCACTAACTTGTATACCAGCTTTCTTGCCAGTCTTTGTGACAGTCTCTGGTCTATGTTTTCACTAGCTAGCATACCAGCTTTCTTGCTAGTCTTTGTGACAGTCTCTGGTCTATGTTTTCACTAACTTGTATACCAGCTTTCTTGCCAGTCTTTGTGACAGTCTCTGGTCTATGTTTTCACTAACTAGTATACCAGCTTTCTTGCCAGTCTTTGTGACAGTCTCTGGTCTATGTTTTCACTAACTAGTATACCAGCTTTCTTGCTAGTCTTTGTGATAATCTCTGGTCTATGTTTTCACTAACTAGTATACCAGCTTTCTTGCTAATCTCTGTATCAGTCTCTGGTCTATGTTTTCACTAACTAGTATACCAGCTTTCTTGCTAGTCTTTGTGACAATCTCTGGTCTATGTTTTCACTAACAAGTATACCAGCTTTCTTGCTAGTCTTTGTGACAGTCTATGGTCTATGTTTTCACTAACTATTATACCAGCATTCTTGCTAATCTTTGTATCAGTCTCTGGTCTATGTTTTCACTAACTAGTATACCAGCTTTCTTGCTAGTCTTTGTGACAATCTCTGGTCTATGTTTTCACTAACTAGTATACCAGCTTTCTTGCTAATCTTTGTATCAGTCTCTGGTCTATGTTTTCACTAACTAGTATACCAGCTTTCTTGCTAGTCTTTGTGACAGTCTCTGGTCTATGTTTTCACTAACTAGTATACCAGCTTTCTTGCTAGTCTTTGTGACAATCTCTGGTCTATGTTTTCACTAACTAGTATACCAGCTTTCTTGCTAGTCTTTGTGACAGTCTATGGTCTATGTTTTCACTAGCTAGTATACCAGCTTTCTTGCTAGTCTTTGTGACAGTCTCTGGTCTATGTTTTCACTAGCTAGTATACCAGCTTTCTTGCTAGTCTTTGTGACAATCTCTGGTCTATGTTTTCACTAACTAGTATACCAGCTTTCTTGCTAGTCGTTGTGACAGTCTATGGTCTATGTTTTCACTAGCTAGTATACCAGCTTTCTTGTTAGTCTTTGTGACAGTCTCTGGTCTATGTTTTCACTAGCTAGTATACCAGCTTTCTTGCTAGTCTTTGTGACAGTCTCTGGTCTATGTTTTCACTAACTAGTATACCAGCTTGCTAGTCTTTGTGACAGTCTCTGGTCTATGTTTTCACTAGCTAGTATACCAGCTTTCTTGCTAGTCTTTGTGACAGTCTCTGGTCTATGTTTTCACTAGCTAGTATACCAGCTTTCTTGCTAGTCTTTGTGACAGTCTCTGGTATATGTTTTCACTCGCTAGAATACCAGTTTTCTTGCTAGTCTTTGTGACAGTCTCTGGTCTATGTTTTCACTAACTAGTATACCAGCTTTCTTGCTAGTCTTTGTGACAATCTCTGGTCTATGTTTTCACTAACTAGTATACCAGCTTTCTTGCTAGTCTTTGTGACAGTCTATGGTCTATGTTTTCACTAGCTAGTATACCAGCTTTCTTGCTAGTCTTTGTGACAGTCTCTGGTCTATGTTTTCACTAGCTAGTATACCAGCTTTCTTGCTAGTCTTTGTGACAATCTCTGGTCTATGTTTTCACTAACTAGTATACCAGCTTTCTTGCTAGTCGTTGTGACAGTCAATGGTCTATGTTTTCACTAGCTAGTATACCAGCTTTCTTGTTAGTCTTTGTGACAGTCTCTGGTCTATGTTTTCACTAGCTAGTATACCAGCTTTCTTGCTAGTCTTTGTGACAGTCTCTGGTCTATGTTTTCACTAACTAGTATACCAGCTTGCTAGTCTTTGTGACAGTCTCTGGTCTATGTTTTCACTAGCTAGTATACCAGCTTTCTTGCTAGTCTTTGTGACAGTCTCTGGTCTATGTTTTCACTAGCTAGTATACCAGCTTTCTTGCTAGTCTTTGTGACAGTCATGGTATATGTTAACACTCGCTAGAATACCAGTTTTCTTGCTAGTCTTTGTGACAGTCTCTGGTCTATGTTTTCACTAACTAGTATACCAGCTTTCTTGCTGGTCTTTGTAACAGTCTCTGGTCTATGTTTTCACTAGCTAGTATACCAGCTTTCTTGCTAGTCTTTGTGACAGTCTCTGGTCTATGTTTTCACTAACTAGTATACCAGCTTTATTGCTGGTCTTTTAACAGTCTCTGGTCTATGTTTTCACTAACTAGTATACCAGCTTTATTGCTGGTCTTTGTAACAGTCTCTGGTCTATGTTTTCACTAACTAGTATACCAGTTTTCTTTCTAGTCTTTGTGACAGTCTCTGTTCTATGTTTTCACTAGCAGGTATACCAGCTTTCTTGCTAGTCTTTGTAACAGACTCTGGCCCATGTTTTCACTCGCTAGTATACCAGCTTTCTTGCTAGTCTTTGTAACAGTCTCTGGTCTATGTTTTCACTATCTAGTACACCAGCTTTCTTGCTAGTCTTTGTAACAGTCTCTGGTCTATGTTTTCACTAACTAGTATACCAGCTTTATTGCTGGTCTTTGTGGCAGTCTCTGGTGTATGTTTTCACTAACTAATATACCAGTTTTCTTGCTAGTCTTTGTGACAGTCTCTGTTCTATGTTTTCACTAGCAGGTATACCAGCTTTATTGCTGGTCTTTGTAACGGTCTCTGGTCTATGTTTTCACTAACTAGTATATCAGTTTTCTTGTTAGTCTTTGTAACAGTCTCTGGTCTATGTTTTCACTATCTAGTACACCTGCTTTCTTGCTAGTCTTTGTAACAGTCTCTGGTCTATGTTTTCACTAGCTAGTATACCAGCTTTCTTCTAGTCTTTGTGACAGTCTCTGGTCTATGTTTTCACTCGCTAGTATACCAGTTTTCTTGCTAGTCTTTGTGACAGTCTCTGGTCTATGTTTTCACTAGCTAGTATACCAGTTTTCTTGCTAGTCTTTGTAACAGTCTCTGGTCTATGTTTTCACTAACTAGTATACCAGCTTTATTGCTGGTCTTTGTAACAGTCTCTGGTCTATGTTTTCACTAGCTAGTATACCAGCTTTCTTTCTAGTCTTTGTAACAGTCTCTGGTCTATGGTTCACTAACTAGTATACCAGCTTTCTTGCTAGTCTTTGCAACAGTCTGTGGTCTATGTTTTCACTAACTGGTATACCAGTTTTCTTGCTAGACTTTGTAACAGTCTCTGGTCTATGTTTTCACTAGCTAGTATTTCAGCTTTCTTGCTAGTCTTTGTAACAGTCTCTGGTCTATGTTTTCACTAACTAGTATAATAGCTTTCTTGCTACTCTTTGTAACAGTCTCTGGTCTATGTTTTCACTAGCTAGTATACCAGCTTGCTAGTCTTTGTGACAGTCTCTGGTCTATGTTTTCACTATCTAGTATACCAGCTTTCTTGCTAGTCTTTGTGACAATCTCTGGTCTATGTTTTCACTGGCTAGTATACCAGCTTTCTTGCTAGTCTTTGTGACAGTCTCTGGTCTATGTTTTCACTAACTAGTATACCAAGTTTCTTGCTAGTCTTTGTAACAGTCTCTGGTCTATGTTTTCAATAACTAGTATACCAGCTTTATTGCTGGTCTTTGTAACAGTCTCTGGTCTATGTTTTCACTAACTAGTATACCAGCTTTCTTGCTAGTCTTTGTAACAGTCTCTGGTCTATGTTTTCACTAGCTAGTATACCAGCTTTCTTGCAAGTCTTTGTGACAGTCTCTAGTCTATGTTTTCACTAACGAGTATACCAGCTTTCTTGCTAGTCTTTGTAACAGTCTCTGGTCTATGTTTTCACTAGCTAGTATACCAGCTTTCTTGCTAGTCCTTGTAACAGTCTATTGTCTATGTTTTCACTAACTAGTATACCAGCTTTCTTGCTAGTCTTTGTAACAGTCTCTGGTCTATGTTTTCACTAGCTAGTATACCAGCTTGCTAGTCTTTGTGACAGTATCTGGTCTATGTTTTCACTAGGTAGTATACCAGCTTTATTGCTAGTCTTTGTAACAGTCTCTGGTCTATGTTTTCACCATCTAGTATACCACGTTTCTTGCTAGTCTTTGTAAAAGTCTCTGGTCTATGTCTTCACTAGCTAGTATACCAGCTTTCTTGCTAGTCTTTGTAGCAGTCTCTGGTCAATGTTTTCACTAACTAGTATACCAGCTTTCTTGGTAGCCTTTGTAACAGTCTCTGGTCTATGTTTTCACTAGCTAGTATACCAGCTTTCTTGCTAGATTTTGTGACAGTCTCTGGTCTATGTTTTCATTAACAAGTATAATAGCTTTCTTGCTAGTCTTTGTAACAGTCTCTGGTCTATGTTTTCACTAGCTAGTATACCAGCTTTCTTGCTAGTCTTTGTAACAGTCTCAGGTCTATATTTTCACTAACTAGTATACCATCTTTCTTGCTAGTCTTTGTAACAGTCTCTGGTCTATGTTTTCACTAACTAGTATACCAGCTTTCTTGCTAGACTTTGTGACAGTCTCTGGTCTGTTTTCACTAGCTAGTATACCAGCTTTCTTGCTAGTCTTTGTAACAATGTCTGGTTTATGTTTTCACTAACTAGTATACCAGCTTTCTTGCTAATCTTTGTGACAGTCTCTGGTCTATGTTTTCACTAGTTAGTATACCAGCTTTCTTGCTGGTTTTGTAACAGACTCTGGTCTATGTTTTCACTACCTAGTATACCAGCTTTCTTGCTAATCTTTGTGGCAGTCTCTGGTCTATGTTTTCACTAGCTAGTATACCAGCTTTCTTGCTGGTGTTTGTAACAGGCTCTGGTCTATGTTTTCATTTACAAATATACCAGCTTTCTTGCTAATCTTTGTGACAGTCTCTGGTCTATGTTTTCACTAGCTAGTATACCAGCTTTCTTGCTGGTCTTTGTGACAGTCTCTGGTCTATGTTTTCCCTAGCTAGTAAACCAGTTTTCTTGATAGTCTTTCTGATAGTCTCTGGTCTATGTTTTCACTAACTAGTATACCAGTTTTCTTGCTAGTCTTTTTAACAGTCTCTGGTCTATGTTTTCACTATCTAGTACACCAGCTTTCTTGCTAGTCTTTGTAACAGTCTCTGGTCTATGTTTTCACTATCTAGTGTACCAGCTTTCTTGCTAGTCTTTGAAACAGTCTCTGGTCTATGTTTTCACTAACTAGTATACCAGCTTTCTTGCTAGTCTTTGTAACAGTCTCTGGTCTATGTTTTCACTATCTAGTATACCAGCTTTCTTGCTAGTCTTTGTGACAGTCTCAGGTCTATGTTTTCACTAACTAGTATACCAGCTTTCTTGCTAGTCTTTGTAACAGTCTCTGGTCTATGTTTGCACTAGCTAGTATACCAGCTTTCCTTCTAGTCTTTTTGACACTGTCTGGTCTATGTTTTCACTAGCTAGTATACCAGTTTTCTTGCTAGTCTTTGTAACAGTCTCTGGTCTATGTTTTCACTAACTAGTATAACGGCTTTATTGCTGGTCTTTGTAACAGTCTCTGGTCTTTGTTTTCACTTACGAGTATACCAGCTTTCTTGCTAGTCTTTGTAACAGTCTCTGGTCTATGTTTTCACTAGCTAGTATACCAGCTTTCTTTCTAGTCTTTGTAACAGTCTATTGTCTATGTTTTCACTAACTAGTATACCAGCTTTCTTGCTAGTCTTTGTAACAGTCTCTGGTCTATGTTTTCACTAACTAGTATACCAGCTTTCTTACTAGACTTTGTGACAGTCTCTGGTCTATGTTTTCACTAACTAGTATACCAGTTTTCTTGCTAGTCTTTGTAACAGTCTCTTGTCTATGTTTTCACTAGCTAGTATATCAGCTTTCTTGCTAGTCTTTGTAACAGTCTCTGGTCTGTGTTTTCACTAACTAGTATAATAGCTTTCTTGCTAGTCTTTGTAACAGTCTCAGGTCTATGTTTTCACTAGCTAGTATACCAGCTTGCTAGTCTTTGTAACAGTCTCTGGTCTATGTTTTCACTAACTAGTATAACGGCTTTATTGCTGGTCTTTGTAACAGTCTCTGGTCTATGTTTTCACTTACGAGTATACCAGCTTTCTTGCTAGTCTTTGTAACAGTCTCTGGTCTATGTTTTCACTAGCTAGTATACCAGCTTTCTTTCTAGTCTTTGTAACAGTCTATTGTCTATGTTTTCACTAACTAGTATACCAGCTTTCTTGCTAGTCTTTGTAACAGTCTCTGGTCTATGTTTTCACTAACTAGTATACCAGCTTTCTTACTAGACTTTGTGACAGTCTCTGGTCTATGTTTTCACTAACTAGTATACCAGTTTTCTTGCTAGTCTTTGTAACAGTCTCTTGTCTATGTTTTCACTAGCTAGTATATCAGCTTTCTTGCTAGTCTTTGTAACAGTCTCTGGTCTGTGTTTTCACTAACTAGTATAATAGCTTTCTTGCTAGTCTTTGTAACAGTCTCAGGTCTATGTTTTCACTAGCTAGTATACCAGCTTGCTAGTCTTTGTGACAGTCTCTGGTCTATGTTTTCACTATCTAGTATACCAGCTTTGTTGCTAGTCTTTGTGACAGTCTCTGGTCTATGTTTTCACTAGCTAGTATACCAGCTTTCTTGCTAGTCTTTGTAACAGTCTCTGGTCTATGTCTTCACTAGCTAATATACCAGCTTTCTTGCTAGTCTTTGTAGCAGTCTCTGGTCTATGTTTTCACTAACTTGTATTTTAGCTTTCTTGCTAGTCTTTGTAACAGTCTCTGGTCTATGTTTTCACTAGCTAGTATACCAGCTTGCTAGTCTTTGTGACAGTCTCTGGTCTATGTTTTCACTATCTAGTATACCAGCTTTCTTGCTAGTCTTTGTGACAGTCTCTGGTCTATGTTTTCACTAGCTAGTATACCAGCTTTCTTGCTAGTCTTTGTAACAGTCTCTGGTCTATGTGTTCACTAGCTAATATACCAGCTTTCTTGTTGGTCTTTGTAACAGTCTCTGTTTATGTTTTCACTAACTAGTATACCAGCTTTCTTGCTAGTCTTTGTAATAGTCTCTGGTTTATGTTTTCACTAGCTAGTATACCAGCTTTCTTGCTAGTCTTTGTAACAATGTCTGGTTTATGTTTTCACTAACTAGTATACCAGCTTTCTTGCTAATCTTTGTGACAGTCTCTGGTCTATGTTTTCACTAGCTAGTATACCAGCTTTCTTGCTGGTTTTGTAACAGGATCTGGTCTATGTTTTCATTAACAAGTATACCAGCTTTCTTGCTAATCTTTGTGACAGTCTCTGGTCTATGTTTTCACTAGCTAGTATACCAGCTTTCTTGCTGGTCTTTGTGACAGTCTGTGGTCTATGTTTTAACTAGCTAGTATACCAGCTTTCTTGCTAATCTTTGTGGCAGTCTCTGGTCTATGTTTTCACTAGCTAGCATACCAGCTTTCTTGCTGGTCTTTGTAACAGGCTCTGGTCTATGTTTTCATTAACAAATATACCAGCTTTCTTGCTAATCTTTGTGACAGTCTCTGGTCTATGTTTTCACTAGCTAGTATACCAGCTTTCTTGCTGGTCTTTGTGACAGTCTCTGGTCTATGTTTTCCCTAGCTAGTAAACCAGTTTTCTTGTTAGTCTTTCTGACAGTCTCTGGTCTATGTTTTCACTAACTAGTATACCAGTTTTCTTGCTAGTCTTTGTAACAGTCTCTGGTCTATGTTTTCACTAACTAGTATACCAGCTTTCTTGCTAGACTTTGTGACAGTCTCTGGTCTATGTTTTCACTAGCTAGTATACCAGCTATTCTGTCTTTGTAACAGTCTCTGGTCTATGTTTTCACTAACTAGTATACCAGCTATCTTTCTAGTCTTTGTAACAGTCTCTGCTCTATGTTTTCACTAACTAGTATACCAGCTTTCTTGCTAGTCTTTCTAACAGTCTCTGGTCTATGTTTTCATTAACAAGTATACCTGCTTTCTTGCTAGTCTTTGTAACAGTCTCTGGTCTATGTTTTCATTAACCAGTGTATTAGCTTTCTTGCTAGTCTTTGTAACAGTCTCTGGTCTATGTTTTCACTAGCTAGTATACCAGCTTTCTTGCTAGTCTTTGTAACAGTCTCTGGTCTATATTTTCACTAACTAGTATACCATCTTTCTTGCTAGTCTTTGTAACAGTCTCTGGTCTATGTTTTCACTAACTAGTATACCAGCTTTCTTGCTAGACTTTGTGACAGTCTCTGGTCTATGTTTTCACTAGCTAGTATACCAGCTTTCTTGCTAGTCTTTGTAACAGTCTCTGGTCTATGTTTTCATTAACAAGTATACCATCTTTCTTGCTAGTCTTTGTAACAGTCTCTGGTGTATGTTTTCATTAACAAGTATACCAGGTTTCTTGCTAGTCTTTGTAACAGTCTCTGGCCTATGATTTCAGTAACAAGTATACCAGCTTTCTTGCTAGTCTTTGTAACAGTCTCTGGTCTATGTTTTCACTAACTAGTATATCATCTTTCTTGCTGGTCTTTGTGACAGTCTCTGGTCAATGTTTTCACTAACAAGTATACCAGCTTTTTTGCTAGTCTTGGTAACAGTCTCTGGTCTATGTTTTCACTAGCTAGTATACCAGCTTTCTTGTTAGTCTTTGTAACAGTCTCTGGTCTATGTTTTCACTAACTAGTATACCAGCTTTCTTGCTAGTCTTTGTAACAGTCTCTGGTCTATGTTTTCACTAACTAGTATACCAGCTTTCTTACTAGTCTTTGTAACAGTCTCTGGTCTATGTTTTCACTAGCTAGTATACCAGCTTTCTTGCTAGGCTTTGTGACAATCATTGGTCTATGTTTTCACTAGCTAGTATACCAGCTTTCTTGCTAGTCTTTATGACAGTCTCTGGTCTATGGTTTCATTAACTAGTATACCAGCTTTCTTGCTAGTCTTTGTAACAGTCTCTGGTCTATGTTTTCACCAGCTAGTATACCAACTTTCTTGCTAGTCTTTGTGACAGTCTCTGGTCTATGTTTTCATTAACAAGTATACCAGCTTTTTTGCTAGTCTTTGTAACAGTGTCTGGTCTATGTTTTCATTAACATGTATACCAGCTTTCTTGCTAGTCTTTGCAACAGTCTCTGGTCTATGTTTTCACTAACAATATACCAGCTTTTTTGCTAGACTTTGTGACAGTCTCTGGTCTATATGTTCACTAACTAGCATACCAGCTTTCTTGCTAGACTTTGTAACAGTCTCTGGTCTATGTTTGCACTAACAAGTATACCAGTTTTCTTGCTAGCCAACAACTCGTTGTGTAGTTAAATTCCTGGTGTGTTGTTACCAAAGAATTTATCTTCCACACGCTCTCCAAGTGAATACTGCATGTTGCTGTTATGACTGCAAACAAAAGACTGTCTGAATATCATGAAAATGCTCGTAATTTCCAATATAGTCGACAGGTGGCATTGATCGATTGGTGCCATGATCGTTTTCGTTTCTCCCTGAGCCACTGAGAGTATTAAGACTAATTTCACATTTCTATAAGCATCGAGAGAGAAATTTTGGTCTATTAAAATAATTCAGGAGTATATGGATGACACTGCACATATGTATAATTGCTGCTTCGGCACGCCAAGGTCTACCGAATGTGCCGCATTATATACCATTTCTGCGGTACCTCTTTTACCCTACGGGCTTTGTTCATGGCAACTCCAAAACCCCATATTTACAGACAGGAAAGGAACCACGAGTTTTCACATTTTATGGGTTACCGTGCTACTGAAAAGGTTAACATGTCTGCATCAAAGGCTGCGATAAGATTGCCGGTATTTAGTGACACAGAAGGCAACGTTGTCACATTTTCTCCAAGTAAACTCGCGTTACACGCATGGACATCAACGTTGTCACATTTTCTCCAAGTAAACTCGCGTTACACGCATGGACATTTATTTGTTAGAGTACCGAGTGAATAATAACGCTATAACAGTTGTTAAGTGGAACCAGAGTACTTCACAGTGCTAATGATAAATATGTAACCACAAGTAGCTCTCAGTGCAACCCTGGCTAGCCTGCATGCACGTGACACAGGTGCTGGAAGGCAGCAAGAGCAACTGCCCTCATCCCGACCTTTTCTTACAACATAAGTATCGTATCAGAAATCATCTAAATAAACTGTATGATACCCTTCCTGCCTTAAGGGGACAGTGTAGTCTCAACATACTGAAATTGCACCTTAAGTGAGTAGAATTATCACTATTCTTAAAGTATTCAATTGCTTTACCAGAAATTGAACGAATTATTGTACAGGGTTACTACAAAAGAAATAGACAACTTCAACTGCCTGTAAAACAAAAACTATTAGAGATAGCAACCTAATTATTTTGGAGGTATGTTGTGAAACTCTCAAAGTTTCGTTTGTTACTATCGGTAACGCTGTAGTGTTTTGTTTGTTGTTGCAGAATCTGAAATTGCGGAAAATCCTGTGGAAAAGGCATATTGCGTGTTGGAATTTGCTAGAACGCAATCAGCAACTGTTGTCCAACGACATTTTAGAACACGTTACCACAAAACGCCACCGACTAGACAGTCAATCTACGACTGGTATAGAAAATTCGAGACAACGGGATGTTTGTGCAAAGGGAAGAGCTCGGGAAGACCAAGAGTTTTGGAAGAAAACGTTGAACGTGTTCGTGCTGCCTACATAAGAAGCCTCAGAAATCGACATCTAGGGCAATTACAAATTCCACAGCAAACTGTATGGAAAATCTTGCGGAAGCGACTGCACATGATGCCTTACAGATTACAGATGCTGCAGTTTCTGAGTGAAGAAGATAAGGTCATACGGCGTGACTTTTGCATCGACATGTTGCGACATTATGAAGGCGATGCTGGTTCTTGTGAGCGCATCATTTCATTTTTGTGGTAACGTGTTCTAAAATGTCGTTGGACAACAGTTGCTGATTGCGTTCTAGCAAATTCCAACACGCAATATGCCTTTTCCACAGGATTTTCCGCAATTTCAGATTCTGCAACAACAAACAAAACACTACAGCGTTACCGATAGTAACAAACGAAACTTTGAGAGTTTCACAACATGCCTCCAAAATAAATAGCTTATGTGGTTGAATCTGTAAAAAGTATTTCATTCAGCAGAAAAGTAATAAAACGTGTGAATTTAGGTAGGTTTTTCTCTGATATACGTAATCACACTTTTACACGCCTGTTCTTGGTATAATCAGCTATCTTAATGTTATACTATAACATTACGATTGTGGTTCAGAAAGTTCAACTATGTGCTGAAAATTCCAGCTCTCGTACTTTGAGAAAAAGGTACACAAGTATCCAAAAATACTGTTTTGATTAAACTGAATTCACAGATAGAAATGCTCTAAAAAGGGCACTGCATAATAGCTTTAAAGAAACACTGACTAGCAATTTAAATTATATTTAAATTGATTACAATCCTTTTAACCCCCCAAAAATATATATATTTTCTGAAAGTACAGATGATAGAGGTTTTATTGTACCTCGTTCCCTTAAAGTTAGCCTACTCAAGTACGGATATCTGCTTACCACAATCCTGGCTTGTCTTGTTTAACGTGCGAAAGTGGAGCACTAACAGCTGTCTAGGCGAATCCCGTCATCAAAGGTAGAACTGTCCCAGTTCCTCCACATATTTAAGAATACACAGTAAACACCACAAGCACCATTTCAAAAGAAGTTAGGGCGATTCAATTTAAACGGTAATTTTGTTAAAATATTTATTGATTAAATATATACACAAGTGATTTCGTCAGCATTTCTCAGCATAGCATCCTTCACACTCTACACATTTTTGGAAGCTTGTACACTTCTTCTTCAAAAAAAGTTTGAGGGCGTGTCGCCAACCAATTGCGCACATGGTCCTCGACGTCCTCATTGTTTTCGAAATGTTTCCCTCATGGGTGCAAACAAAAAAAATAGTCTGGGGGGACAGGTGTTTAAGGGTTTGCCAGTGCATGTACGCCATTGTTCAATTGGCGGTGTGAAGCGTAGCGTTGTCTTGTAGAGGATGACATCTCTGATGGGCATACGACGTCTTTAGCTTCGGTAGGCAGCTTTTACAGACCTTAACTATTGGCAATAGTAAGCTGCAGTCACTGTACGTCGGTCATGTAGAAAATCAACCAGCTAAACTCCTCTGTTAGAGTTGACCTTGAGCGTCGAGCATGACCTTCGTTTTCCACAAACTCTCGGCCGCCCTTAAATAGTCTGGCCCAATAAACACTTGATTCTGTGACAGTGTAGTGCCCCCAAACTGTAAACGAGCTCAAATCTCCGAAGTTAAAAACTTGATAATAATGCGTTGCACAACAGACGAAGGTTCGCTCATGGCTGAACTGATTCCAGAACCTAGCGAAGCGGCTAACAAAGCTAGTTCCCCCTCACTAACACATAAAACATCGACAAAGTACTGTTTAATGCTTCTATTTACTTCATACTACTCGAGAAAAAATTAGCAGAAATAGTCTTATTACTCGCTTCCTTGTAAGTAGAAGTGAAATAAGGCAGTACCATAGGTTAAAGTGATAGTCAAAAGCTGGTTGCTATATGACTGCAGTTCCTTTGTTTGTATGGACACGAGTTGACAAATTCCTGTATGAGAAAAGTAAGTTTTTTAAAGCTGAAACCAAAGACAAGGAATATCTCAAAAACGATCAACTCCACGAAAAAAATGCATGCAACATAACTTGTGTGTTTTAAAGTGCTCTACATTTTTGTGTGGTAAGTTTTTGTCCAGCTCTTACGGTTTAGCAGTTATGCAAAATTCCGTAAAATTCATCCTGAATAAAGTTTTATTCAGAGGCTATTCCCAGAAAGTTCAAGATATACATTCTATTTGTGAGGTAAATATCTTTAATATACGATATTTGAATCGAAATCGTTTTGAGAAAATCAAAATTTTCGAAAAAAGTTCCATGTAAAGCGTAGTTTGAGGTGGGGGCATCTTTCTCAAAATATTCGTGTCGCATCCCCGGAAGATACTAAACATAAATACCAATTTCGGCATTTTACCGAAACTTCGTTTTTGAGTTATCGTGTTCACGGACACACACACACACACACACGGACATTTTTCTGAAAATACTTTTTTGGATACAGGGGACCTTAAAACATATATTTCCGGTGAAATCTCGGTATTGAATTTTTGGTTTCAATACAGTACTGCACATAGTACTTGTAGAGAAAGTAAAAAAAGATGACACAAATGTTAATGTCAACATTGTGGACACTGAAGAAGAACAATCTTATTTTACTTTTTTATACGAACACAAAGTTCATGAACATATCTTTGACAACTTCTGAGCGCTGTCAATTCTACCATTTTGTTCTCTTTGTAAATATACCTCTGGCCTTTAAGGTCTATTTTTGGTCTCTATTGAATTTTTATCAATTAAAACCACAAATATGATACCATCTAAAACTGAAAGTATACTCAATACTACACATACTGCAACATAATATTTTAGTAAGGATTACATAAATGACAACATGGTTAGCAATTGTTAGTGTATGCTAAATCAGGTCCATAACTTGCTTCTTCTCTGTTCTCACACATGCTGAGAAGCAATCATATGTTCCAAGGGTCAAGGAGATGCTGCCACCTACCCATATGATGTAGAAGTTTTTCAGGAACCATTAGTTGGCCTTATTTGGTTCATATACCTTAGATATATTTAATATGTGGCGTTTAATCAAAATCATTAAAGCTATTTTGAGAAAATGAAAACAAATGGAAAAATCTTCCTTCTAAACCAGCCCTGCACAGGGTTGGCGCTCCCGAAGCCGGCTCGTAGTTCGCTGGCAGCGATCTTGCTTACGAGAGGACAAGAAGAGAGGTATCGTACACGAAAACAGGGGAAAACTTTCAGAAATAATCTCTCAAAATATTATTTTACTAATTTATGGTTAGGAAAATATTTATTTTAAACAAATTATTGCCTTCTATAGCAGATTAAATCCGCGTATCAACTAGTTATATGTTATGTCTCTTTACCAATACATCAAAACGTGGTTTTATATGATTGCCAGCTGAAAGAAAACGTACTGAAACGTCAGTCATAGATGTCGGATACCTGTTTTTATTGAGAACAGTTGTTCACAGGCGTGTGATGTCGAACCAAACATTCACATCATTTTCGCAGCTAACCTGTGTATTTTTGTTGAGGTACATACAGACTTGTAAAGATCAATCAGTGTTATTGTTGAAACGATCTTCAGCTCTGAAGATCAATAAGTTCAAGCTGCAAATCATGAAACACCGTTTCAACTGATGTTCAGAAAGGAATTGCGAGAATTTGAAATTCTTTGTCAAGTAAATCAAGGTTTTGAAATCTGGAATGGAATTCATTTTGAATTTCAATTATCACTTCAACGTAATCACTGAACACCGCTCCATCACAAGCAGTTTGTAAGGCACTGAGAATTTGATGCAGCTGCTATGAAAAAGTAATCGCTTCCCCACGCAACGTTGAAAGTATTTGCCTGATGGTCACATTATAGAAGGCTACGTAAGCAGGGAGCGTTAGCAGCACCAGGCAACTGCTTTAAAACTGTCCTGCTACGTCATTCTTCTCTATGACACAGTCGGCTGTCATTTTGGCTCGCCCGCTCCTACCGAGCGTTCACGTGCACCCATGGTCTACAGGTAGCCATGTTTGGATCAATATGATCTAAAGGATAGTTTGTGTTGAGTGGATTTTCCTGGAAATCTTCATGTTGCACCTTCGGAAGACGCTGAACTTAATTATCAAGTTTGGTATTTAATCGACTTTTCTCCTAAATATGCGCCGGAGATTTTCAGAAAAAGCCTTTCTGCCCAGATTGCCCTTTGCATAGAATACATCTCCTTTTGTTTGGAAGTTTTCGTTTTTCTTTCTTTGTTGTTCTATTGGAAGACCACGTATAAGATATTTACATGGCAAAATGATATCTTGAATTTTCTGGGGATTGTCGTGAAACCTTCATTCCAAAAGAATTTTGTATTACTGCTAAATATTCAGAGATAAATAAAAACGCACTACACAAGAGATTCAGTTCTATTGAAATGCACATTTTACCCCAAATAATGGCCATTTCTGAGGTATTATTGATTTACATTTTTTACTTTCTCTACACGTACTATTTTCATAGTGTATACAGAAGCTATTGCTCCCAAAAATTTGATACTGAGATTTCACCGGAAATACATGTTTTGGAATCCCCAGAATACATAAAAAGTATTTTTAGAAAAAGGTCCGTGTGTGTGTGTGGACAACATAGCTGAAATAAGAAAATATCATTAAATACCAACCTTTTTATTTAAGTTTGGTATCTTCCAAGGATGTGACACGAAGATTTTCAAGAAAATCCCCCCATCAAACTACCCTTTACGTGGAACATTTTTCGACGATTTTGATTTTCTCAAAAATGTCTCTTAACGATTTTGATTAAAAAACCTTATGTATTAGATATTTTTATTACAAACGAAATGTATATCTTGAATTTTCTAGGAATAGGTTCTCAAGACCTCTTCATTCTGAATGAATTTTAAATAACTGGTAAACTGTAAGAGATAGAGAAAATCTTACTACACAAAAAATGTAGATCTCGTTAAAACACACAACTTATGTTTTATATATATTTTAGTGTTAACCGTTATCAAAATATTCTGGACTATTGGTTTCAGTTTTAAGCCACTTAAACTTTTCTCAGACTGAAAGACTTTTTTTTCTCGTTTCTCCTGGCAAGCAAAGGGATTGGAATTTTAATTGTTTCATATACCGACCGACTTTTAAAGGACAAGCCCATCGATTTAGCCTGTGCATTTTCTTATTTCCCTTCTACTTACAAGGAGCTAGTAACAAGACTAATTCTGCTTATGTTTATCTGGATTAACATGATATAGATAACAGATTAATGTTTTGAACAAAAGGTTTGTTTACCGAACAGCTAGAGGACATCATGTGCATGGAACACATCATATTTGTTACCTTCTACTGACAAGGAACCAGGTAATAAGGGCAATGTCTACTAATGTTTATCTCGATTATCACGAAGTAGATAGAAGGAGAAGCTTTTTAACAATAATTTATTACAGCGATGTAGAGAAAGTCATGTGAATGGAGCACACCAGCCTTTTTTTATCTTTAAGCGAAATGCATTTAAAGTGTGGCTGCCTATGTCCTTTTTGTACAACAACGATATATCTAGTGAAACTATTTCTCCAGTCGTTTTTCAGGATAATACGAAGTAGATGGAAAAATGATATGCATAAGCTTGTATAACTAAACGATAGTGGGTAGAAAAAGCAATGTGAATGCAACTAAAGGTTTTTAAGGTTATAGCTTCTGTTGCCTGTTCTCAGGTCGATTACTTCGTGACAGAAGTGTTGCCTGTACAGCACCTCCTTCCAGTGAGCAAAACGATGCCTACCAACCGCGCTAATGAAAGAGTTAAAAATTGCCCCCTCCCCTGCAACCCATTCAAATGTAAATATGGATGCAGGGATTCAAATTCAAGATGTACACTTGAGTGGATAAAAAGTGGCCGATTTCCTTAGATCGCGTTAGTGTGTATCCTTTTTTTAGATTGTCCTTTGGTTCCATCAGGCTGGTATCTGCTGCATATGTAACTGGCCTGAAAAACAATTCTGGGCAAAAACGAACCAATGAAATGTTGTTATGACTAGAGCTCGGTCTGGATTGTGGAGTCGACCTGATCTTTTCAGCCCGTTTCGAAACTTGTTGCACTGTCTAACATTGCTCACTGCCTGGCCTCTCGTTCAGTTCCTGCAAGAGAGTGCAGATTTATAACTGAAGAAAATACGAAAAGGTACTAGTTCGAAACTGAACAAAATTGTGGTTTATTCAAACATATTTTGAGGGAGCCTTTTCGTTCGATACATCAAAGATGTATCTTGTAATTCACTGCAGTGAATTCTGAGTGAGTGTTGCTGATTTATGTCCATTATCTTTTCAAAGCTCTGCACATTATCATCTTTAATTTTTACTCTCTCTATACGTACTATGTACATAGTGTATAGAGAAGGTATTGCACTCCACCAAAAAATGCGATATCGGGATTTCACCGGAAATATATGTTTTAGGGTACCCTGTATCCAAAAAAAAGTATTTTCAGAAAAAGGTCGTTTGTGTGTGTGTCCGTGTGTCTGTGAACACGAGAACTCAAAAACGAAAAGTCGGTAAAATACCAAACTTGGTATTTCAGTTTAGTATCTTCCAGGGATGCGACACGAAGATTTTGAGAAAAATTCTCCCACCCCAAACTACCCTGTACATTGAATTTTTTTTCGAAAATTTTGATTTTCTAAAAAATGACTAACGATTTTGATTAAAATATCATATATTAAATATATTTACCTGGCAAATAAAATGTATATTTTGAATTTTCTGGGAATAGCCTCAGAAGACTACTTTATTCTGGGTCAATTATAGGGAATTTTGCATAACTTCTGAACCGTAAAAAAAAACTTACCACACAACAAATGTAGAGCAGTTTAAAACACACAATTTATGTTATATACATTTTTTTCGTGCAGTTGATTGTTTTTCAGATATTACTTGTTTTTAGTTTCAGCTATGAAAAATGTATACTTTTCTCATACAGGAATTTGTCAACTGCTGTCCATACAAACAAAGGAACATCAGTCACATAGCAACCACTTTTGGTTATCACTTTAACCTATGGTACGCCCTTATTTCTCTTCTACTTTCAAGAGAGCAAGTAATACGACTATTTCTTCTAATTTGTTTTCTCGATAGAATGAAGTAAATAGAAGTATAAGCTTTTTAAGAATAATTTATTGTGGAGTTGTAGAGAAAGTCATGTGAATGGAACACATCAGATTTTTTTAAATCAGGCGCTATACTTTTATTTGTAGAAGTACAAGACATTGTTATTTACTAATCATGTTATGAAATAATTGTTTTATTGTGTTACCTTATGAATTATAACGTTGCATATAATGTCAATACACGTAATGAATAACTTTTGGAACTGATCATACATCAACGTGTGCATGTTTACTGTACAAACTTCCTCCACACTACTCTCTGTTTATATCGCTGACTGCTGTGTGTGTTCGTAACTGTGCGCACGTCGGAATCCAAAACCGAGTTATGGTCCATGTGAAACGAAAGCGTGTTTTAGGATCTATGAAAATATTTCGCTGCCTGTGGTATGCAAGACCATTAATGAGTGAAGAATTATTCGCAGTTATATGATCGTTTTCATGGAGACGAATGCTGTTGCAATATTACATCGTACGCGTAAAACCGGTCGCAAGTAGAAATCGAGTTACTCAGAAATCCCTTTAAGGGGAGTCGAAATGCCCTATTTGACCAATGTTAAAGTTTGTCCCATTTCAGCAATTTTTACTTTCTCTACGCATACTATGTACATAGTGTATAGAGAAGTAATGCACACAAAAATACAATACCGAGATTTCACCGGAAATAGTATGTTTTGGAACCCCCTGAATCCAAAAAAAAACAAAACATTTTTAGAAAAATGTCCATATGTGTGTCTATCTATTCGTGTGTGTGTGTGTGTGTGTGTGTGTGTGTGTGTGTGTGTGTGTGTGTGTGTGTGTGTGGACAGCATATTTCAAAAACGAAACGACCGTTAAAAACCAAAGTTGGTATTTATATCAAAGATATTTACCTGATAAATAAAATGTATATCTTGAATTTTCTGGGAATAGCCTCTGAAGACTACTTTATTCTGGATGAATTTTAGGGAATTTTTCATAAGTGCTAAACCGTAAGAAGTGGACAAAATCTTACCACCACACAAAAATATAGAGCACGTTAAAACACACTATTAATGTTATATACATTTTTTCGTTGAGTTGATCGTTTTTGAGATATTCCTTGTTATTGGTTTCACCTTTTAAAAACGTATACTTTTCTCATACAGGAATTTGTCAACTGCTGTCCATACATACAAACAAAGGAACATCAGTCGCATAGCAACCAGCTTTTGACTATCACTTTAACCTATGGTACTGCCTTATTTCGCTTCTACTTACAAGGAAGCACGTAATAAGACTATTTCTGCTAATTTTTTCTCGATTAGCATGAAGTAAATAGAACCATAATCTTTTTAACAATAATTTGTTACAGAGATGTAGAGAAAGTCAAGTGAATGGAACACGTATTTATGATTTTTAAATTTATATTTACAATTTGTGTACCTCTATGGAAGTTATACCTAAATGAGCGGGAGATCGAAATTATGAAAATGGAAGGAAATTTTGAAAATTCCATTTCGACTGCCGTTAAACTTAATTGTTGGTGTTTGATAATCGCTCCATCTATCGGCAACCATTGAATGTGGTTGGTACCCTTGTTTCTTGTCGCGAGTCAGTTGAAAGCCGCTCGTTTAGTTGGGGACGGTTTTGTTGTGTATACGTCAAATGGAAGTGGAAGGTATGTACATTAGTTTAAAATAGACTTCACTGTACATTTTACGTGTTCATTACGTCCTATTTTGGAATTTTACCTAAAAGTTAGAGAATAACTATGATGTTATGTGTCGAATTATGTTGTTTACTAAAATGTGAAATTTGATCTTTCAATTATTATAAGCTGAAGTAAAATTGGGTCGCTCTAAAAATCGAATGAAACTAAGTGCGATGGATTGATTTTGTATTTCTGATGACGATTTCAAAAATTTTATTTGGCGGTCAACCTTGGTTTTTACATTCTCTACACGTACTATGTACATAGTGTATAGAGAAGATATCGTATTGGACCCAAAAATTACATACCGAGATTTCATCGGAAATACATGTTTTCGGTCCCCTGAATAAAAAAACAACAACCTATTTTTAGAAAAATGTCCGTATATGTGTCTGTATGTTTTTGTGTGTGTGTCTGTGGGGGGGGGGGGAGCAGCATAGCTCAAAATCGAAACTACCTTTAACCACCAAACTTGGTATTTAGGTTTGGTATCTTCCAAATATTAGACACAAAGATTTTCAAGAAAATCCCCCCCACCTGGAATTGCCCCTTTCATGGAACTTTTTTAGAAAATTTTGGTTTTCTTAAATGGCTCTAACGATTTTGATTAAAATATCGTATATTCTGGATTTTTACCTGACAAATAAAATGTATATCTTGAATTTTCTAGGAATAACCTCTGAAGACTGCTTTATTCTAGATGAATTTTACGGAATTTTGCATAACTGGTAAACCGTAAGAAATGGACAAAAACTTGCCACTCAGAAAATGTAGGGGACGTTAAAGCCCACAATTTGTCATATGCATTTTTTTTCGTGGAGTGGATCGTTTTTGAGATATTTATTGTTATTGGTTTCAGATTAAAAAAAAAAAAAAACATACACTTTTCTCAAATGGGAATTTGAAAGCTCCTGACCTTGTACTTACAAGGAAGCAAGTAATAAGACTATTTCTGCTAATTTTTTCTCAATTAGCATGAAGTAAATAGAAGCATAAGCTTTTTAACAATAATTTGTTACAGAGATGTAGAGAAAGTCATGTGAATGGAACACATACGATTTTTTTAATGTAGATACTTCAGTAATCCTCGTGCAATTAACCAGATGATTACATGATGTTCTGAATGAATTTAAAAAAAAAGAAATTGATGAAAAACTTCGAATTTTAGGAAAGAATGACATAACCTAAATGTCTCGATAATCACATAAATGTTTGAGTTGGATCCTGAAGTATTTGAAGAAATTGTTCCATTCATATGGCTTTCTTTACATCTTTGTTAAAACGCTTGTTCTTCTACCTATTTACTTCATGCTAATCGAGAAAAATTGATTGCTTCATAGAAGGGATATAAGGGAGTAGCATAGGTTAAAGTGACAGGTCAAAAGCTGGTTGCTATGTGACTGAAGTTCCTTTGTTTGTATTGGCAGCATACAAACCACACTCCTGCATGAGAAAAACACAAGTTTTTTTAAAATTGAAACCAATAACAAAAAAGATCTAAAAATGATAAATTGTGTGTTTTAACGAGTTCTACATTTTCTATTAAATAGGTTTTGCCTGTTTCTCACGATGTACAAAAGCTATAACAATTCTTTGACGCGCGCGCGGACATTTTTCTAAAAATGCGTTTTTGGATTTATGGGACTGAAAACATATATTCCCAGTGAAATCTCAGTATAGAATTTTTGAGTGCAATACCTTCTCTATACACTATGTACATAGTACGTGTAGAGAAAGTAAAAGGACACATGTTAACTATTTCAATGATCGAGATAAAATGTTGCATAAATGATTTTATTGCAAAAATTTCTTGTAGATACAAAGGAATAAGGAGACTTTAACTGGGGTCAAATATTTTAAAAGCTGGTCGCAACGCCATGGCCTTGACATTTTGTTTCCAAGTCTGGTCAGCAGAAAGTACGTAGGTAAAACGGTTTCCGCATGAGGAAGGTATAAGTACTTTGAAATTGAAACCATATATTTTCATTTTTACTTTCTCTTCAAGTACTACGTACATAGTTTATAGAAAAGGCATTGTATTGCACATAAAAACTCAATACCGAGATTTCACCGGAAATACATGTTTTAGGTTCTTCTGAATCCAAAAAAAAAAAAAAAAAAAAATTAGAAAAATGTTCGTGTGTGTGTGTGTGTGTGTGTGTGTGTGTGTGTGTGTCAGTGACAGCGACAGCATAGCTCTAAAACGAAAATATCGTTACATACCAAACTTGGTATTTAAATTTGGTATCTTCCAAGGAAGGCACACGAAGATTTTCAAGAAAATCCCCGCAAACCAAACTACCCTTTAGATGGAACCTCTTTCAAGAATTTTGATTTTGACAAAAATGGCTCTATCGACTTTGATAAAAATATCCTTATGTTTAAGATATTTTATGATAAACTTTTTGTAGAAATAGCCTCTGAAGATCCTTTTCGTTCGAATGACTTTTATATAACTGGTAAACCGTAAGAGATGACAAATCCTTACTATACAAAAAATGTTGATCTTATTTAAACATACAATTTATGCTATACACATTTTTTTCGTAGAGTTAGCCGTTTTCGAGATATTACGGATTATTAGTTTCAATTTTAGCCACATAAAGTTTTCTCAAACGAGAAGATATCATTCTTCTCGTTTCTCGTTTGTTTTTTCCGGACAAGCAAAGAGATTAGAATTTCAATAGGACGATACTATCGCTTCAATACCTATGCATTTTCTTATTTCCCTTCTACTTACCAGGAAGCAAGTAATAAGGAGAAGTTTTCCTAATGCTTATCTCGATTAGTATGATGGAGAAGAATGAGTTTTTAACAATAATTTATTGCAGATATGTAGAGAAAGGCATGTGAATGGAACGCATCAGAGTTTTTGTTTTAACTTTTACTTCCTCATAGTACAAGGTATTTAATTCCACCCAAAATATTGAAACATGAGGCAGTGTTATAACATATTTTACATGCAGGTATTTAATTGCACCCAAAATATTGAAACATGAGGCAGTGTTATAACATATTTTACATGCAGGTATTTAATTCCACCCAAAATATTGAAACATAAGGCAGTGTTATAACATATTTTACATGCAGGTATGGGTTTTGTTTCATTTCTATAGCCCCCCTTTAACATGTAAGGTCATGTCGGGGACTTTACACTTGAAACAACTCGTTGTTTGTAGGTTCTTTTTACCTTTAGTTTTTAAATCATTTTATTTTGCTCAAACACACACACATACATGCTTCCAGACACTGTGAAGAATAGGGAATAATTCTGGCTAAAGAAAAATTCCCCGCCCCAGCCGGAAATCGAACACGGGACCTCTGAGTGATAACTCTGCTCGCTGACCACTCGGCCACGGAGGAAGTCAGGTATAAGTTTTGTTGGACATGTTAGGACTAAAGTTTGTGGAAATCAATTGAGAATAGGCTTCGATATCGTTGCACCGTTTCGACCAGATTCGGAAATCATATATTTTAGGATTAAAGTAGAAATACTTTGTAACTGACATCGCAAACCTCGCACATGGGCGTAAAACAATTTTCGATACTTAATTTGACGACTTTTAAGCCCGAATGAAACTGTTTTATCAGTACTTTTCGTAAATAACAACCGAAGGTGGTTTTCTTTGTTCCCTTTAGAATTGGTGACAAAGTCCTGTTCTAACAGAACAGAAGATTGAAAAATGCACAGAGAGATATGACTTTGAAGACATTTTTTTTTTTAAACATTCTTGCAAAATAAACATACTTTTTCTTCATTGAAATAATGAAACATCAAAAATCTCGGCAGGAAAATTTTTGACATTTTTCAGTATGAATGAATATATTCTGTTTGTTATTTTTGTTAACGTCCTTTAATCTGGTTGGTCATATCCGACAATGAATGAAATTGGTGAAATGATGCTGAAATGATCTCTGGATCCACGGAGCTTAAAGTTACTCGACATTCGTCTTCTCAGGATCAGGGAAAACCCCGAAAAAAACCTTATCCGGGCAACTCACCCTAAGCGTGATTCAAACTCACGACCTTTTGAATGTGAGGCAGACGCGCTACTGAATTCTTTTGCTAAATAGCAAGAATGGAAGGTATAAGGTGTGAAACCACGGTCAACGCCCGGCATTTCATCTATTAGTTTTTCCACCTAAAGGGTAGTTTGGGCTGAGAGGATATGTATAAATATATTTTTACTTTCTCTATAGGCACTATGTACATAGTGTATAGAGAATGTATTGCACTCCACCAAAAAATTCGATACCGAGATTTCACCGGAAATATATGTTTTAGGGTCCCCTTTATCTAAAAAAAAGCATTTTCGGAAAAAGGTCTGTGTGTGTGTGTGTGTGTGTGTGTGTGTGTGTCCGTGTGTCTGTGAACACGATAACTCAAAAACGAAAAGTAGGTAAAATACCAAACTTGGTATTTAAGTTTCGTATCTTCCAGGGATGCGACACGAAGATTTTGAGAAAAATCCCCCCACCCTCAACTACCTTTTACATGGAACTTTTTTCGAAAATTTTGATTTTCTCAAAAATAGCTCTAACGATTTTGATTAAAATTTCGTATATTAAATATATTTACCTGACAAATATAATGTATATCTTGAATTTTCCGGGAATAGCCTCTGAAGAGTAGTTTAGTCTGAATGAATTTTACTAAATTTTGAATAACTGCTAAACCGTAAGAGATGGACAAACCCTTACTGCACAAAAGATGTAGAGCACATTAAAACACACAAATTTATGTTATATACATTTTTTTTCGTGGAGTTCGTCGTTTTTGTGACATTCCTTATTTTTGGTTTCTGCTATGAAAAACTTATACATTTCTCTTACAGGAATTTGTCAACTGCTGTCCATACAAACAAATGAACTTCAGTCACATAGCAACCAGCTTTTGACTATCACTTTAACCTATGGTACTCCCTTATTTCACCCCTACTTACAAGGAAGCAAGTAATAAGACTATTTCTGCTAATGTTTTACTGATTAGTATGAAGTTAATAGAAGTATAAGCTTTTTAAGAATACTTTGTTGCAGGGATATAGAGAAAGCCATGTGAATGGTACACATCAGATTTTTAATCTTTCTGTCGCATCCTTGGAAGATAGGAATTTAAATTAGTTGCTCGCATGCACACAGACCTTTTTACTTTCTCTACAATGTAGAGTCTACATGTACTATGTAGATAGTGTATAAAGAAGGTATTGCATACCACCCAAAAAAGTTGATACCGAGATTTCCCCGGAAATAGACGTTTAAGGCTCCCCTGTGTCCAAAGAGAGAGAGAGAGAAAAAAAAAAAAAAAAAAAGAAAAGAAACATTTTTAGAAGCATGTCCGTTTGTGTGGGCAGCATATCTCAAAAACGAGAAGACTGTTAAACACCAAACTTGGTATTTAGGTTTTATTTTCTTCTAAGGATGCGACACGAAGATTGGCAAGAAAATCCCCCCACCACAAACTACGCTTTACATGGACAATTTTTCGAAAAACTTATTTTTTAAAACATGGCTCTAACGATTTTGATTAAAATTCCGTGTATTAAAGATATTTACATCCCAAATAAAATGTATATTTTGACTTTTCTGGGAATAGCCGCGGAAGTCCTCTTTATTCTGGATGAATTTTGCATAACTGCTAAACTGCTTCGCCCCTCCCGAGACATTGTTGGATTCCCCCACTACCGGCCGCCTTTGTGCGCGCTGGAAGAGGGAGGAACTGAATTTGACCCTACTAGAGCCCCGATTTTTTATGGAATATCAAACTAAGGTAGAAATATGGTCAAATATGTAATGAGCAGATTATTACTATATACATCATCATTTAAAATTACATTATATGTCCGGATTTTAAATGAAAATTAATTTATTTCACTCACCGGCCAATCATTATACCACGTCATTTATTGCTCCATACTACTTCATTTATTTAAATTGCTATCCAGAAATTTCACTTTCACGGTTTTCATAGTACTTTGCGAGCACTGCACACGTTAAACACGTAGGAGCGAAAAGAATTTCCATAAACATCATTGAAGAAATCTGATGTGTTCCATTCATATGAAATACTGTTATTTACTTCCTTGTAAGTAGGAACAAAATAAGGGAGTACCACAGATTAAAGTGGTAGTCAAAAGCTGGTTGCTATGAGACTGAAGTTTGTATGGACAGCAGTTGACACATTTCTGTATGAGAAAAGTATAAACAATAACAAGGAATATCTAAAAAAACGATCAACTCCACGAATATATATATTTGTTTATTTATTTATTTTATTACTTTCTCTATACGCACTATGTACATAGTGTATAGAGAAGCTATTTCACTCCACCCAATAGTTCGATACCGAGATTTCACCGGAAATATATATTTTAGGGTCCCTTTTATCTAAAAAAAAAACATTTTCGGAAAAAGGTCCGTGTGTGTGTGTGTGTGTGTTCGTGTGTCTATGAACACGATAACTCAAAAACGAAACGTATGCAAAATACCAAACTTGGTATTTAAGTTAAGTATCTTCCAGGGATGCGACACGAAGATTTTGAGAAAAATTCCCCCACCCCAACTACCCTTTACATGGAACTTTTTTCGAAAATTTTGATTTTCTCAAAAATAGCTCTAACGATTTTGATTAAAATATCGTATATTAAAGATATTTACCTGACAAATGAAATGTATATCTTGAATTTGCTGGGAATAGCTTATTCTGGATGAATTTTACGGAAATTTGAATAACTGCTAAACCGTAAGCGATGGATAAAAACTTACGCTACGAAAAATGTAGAGCACGTTAAAACACACAATTTATGTTATATACATTTTTTTCGTGGAGTTCATCGTTTTTGAGATTCCTTTTTTTGGTTTCTGCTTTGAAAAACTTATACTTTTCTCATACAGAAATTTGTCAACTGCTGTCCATATAAAATAAAAATCTGATGTGTATACCATTCACATGACTTTCTCCATATCCCGCAACAAATAATTCTTAAAAAGCTTATACTTCTATTTACTTTATGCTAATCAGAAAAAAATAGCAAAATAGTCTAATTACTCGCTTGCTTGTAAGTAGAAGCGAAATAAGGGACAACCGTAGGTTAAAGTGATGGTCAAAAGCTGGTTGCTATGTCAATGAAGTTCCTTTGTTTATATCGATAGGAGTTGACAATTTCCTGTATTAAAAAAGTAGACGTTTTTCATAGCAGAAACCAAAAATAAGGAATGTCTCAAAAACGAAGAACTCCACGAAAAAAATGTATATAACATAAATTGTAAATTGTGTGTTTTAATGTGCTCTACATTTTTTGTAGAGTAAGTTTTTGTCCATCTCTTACGGTTTAGCAGTTATTCAAAATTTAGTAAAATTCATCCAGAATAAACTACTCTTCAGAGGCTATTCCCAGAAAATTCAAAATATACATTTTATTTGCCAGGTAAATATGTTTAATATACTAAATTTTAATCAAAATCGTTAGAGCCATTTTTGAGAAAATAAAAATTTTCGAAAAAAGTTCCATGTAAAGGGTAGTTGGGGGTGGGGGTATTTTTCTCAAAATCTTCGTGTCGCATCCCTGGAAGATACTAAACTTAAATACCAAGTGTGGTATTTTACCGACTTTTCGTTTTTGAGTTATCGTGTTCACAGACATACGGACACACGCGCGCGCGCGCGCGCACACACACACACACACACACGGACACACACACACACGGACCTTTTTGTGAAAATGCTTTTTTTGGATATTGGGGACCCTAAAACATATATTTCCGGTGAAATCTCGGTATCGAATTTTTGGGTGGAGTGCAATACTTTCTCTATACACTATGTACATAGTGCGTATGGAGAAAGTAAAAAGGAGCTTCAGTAACATAGCAACCAGATTTTGAGTATCACTTTAACCTATGGTACTCTCTTATTTCGCTTCTACTTACAAGGAAGCAAGTAATAAGACAATTTCTGCTAATTTTTTCTGATTAGCTTGAAGTAAATAGAAGCATAAGCTTTTTAACAATAATTTGTTGCAGAGATGTAGAGAAAGTCATGTGAATGGAACACATCAGATTTTTTTTTTATATTTACATGAATTGTGCGTTTTAACGTGCTCTACATTAATTGTGTTGTAAATTTTTGTCCATCTCTTACGGTTTAGCAGTTATGCAAAATTCCGTAAAATTCATCCAGAATAAGCTATTCCCAGCAAATTCAAGATATACGTTTTATTTGTCGGGTAAATATCTTTAATACACAATATTTTAATCAAAATCGTTTTAGCCATTATTGATAAAATAAAATTTTTCGAAAAAGCTTCCATGTAAATGGTAGTTGGGGGGGGGAATTATCCTGAAAATCTACGTGTCGCATCCTTGGAAGATACCAAACCTAAATACCAAGTTTGGTTATTAACGGACCTTTCGTTTTTGAGCTATGCTGCCCCCCCCCCCACACACACACACACAGATTTTTCTAAAAATGTTTTTTTTTTTTTAGAAATAAGGGGGTCTCAAAATGTATTTCCGGTGAAATGTCAGTATCACATTTTTGGTTACAATGCAATACCTTCTCTACACACTATGTGTACAGTACGTGTAGGGAAAGTAAAAGTTAAGAATGAGCATGAAACACAGATGCATTGTTTATTTCGTAGCAGAGTGCACAGTAAGTTACTTCTCTACATTTTCTTCTGTTTCTTATATCAGTATAATGCCCTTGTGTGTAGATAATGAGCTTTCTACATCGCAAGATGTTTGAGAACTGAACTTGAACAAGACTATTTTTCTCTTTTACATTCAGGATCTTGCTTAGAGTGAGGTTTTCTATCCATTACGTCCTGAAACTTTTGAGACACATTGACTCCAACTATTCATTTTCATATTTAAAGAAATCTGATGCTACTCTCACAAGGCTTTCTCTAACTGCTCTGCAAACTTCTTTTTTTTTTTTTTTTTTTTTTTTTTTTTTTTTTTTTTTTTTTTTTTTGGCAATATAATTTATTTTCGGTCGCTTTAACAGCATGGTCATTTCGCGACCTTACAAATTATACATACATTTTTTCACATTGGTAAAATATCAAATGATTGTATTTATCTGTACAATAATTCAAAAAGTTTACACTGTCGTATCAATATTATTGTCTTTTTGATTGTCTGGTGGTTATGTAGAGCACTTGGTAAGTCACTGAAGCCGGCCTGAAGTCTCTGTTTGGCGTATCTCGGACACTGCAGCAGGATGTGTAGGACAGCCAGTGGTGTGTTGCAGGTCTCACATTTTGATTCTGGGTCTTTATTAATGATGAAGGAATGTGTCAGTTTGCAGTGTCCAATTCTGAGGCGGGTAATTATTGTCTGTTCACGACGTTCTAATTTTCGGAGGGGTTCGAAGAAATTGGTAGATACGGCTCGGGCATCAAGCAGTTTGCTGTGGGATGTTGACCATGTCGTTTTCCAGTTTTCTATAAACAGCTGTTTGGTGTATCTAATGACGTCTTGATGTTATTCTGTGGTCACTGATAAGGATGTCGGGTGGCTTCCTTTGCAGCTTTATCGGCGTTTTCATTTCCATCGATATTAGCATGTGACGGTACCCAAGTGAGGATTACTTGTTTTCCAGAGCGCTGAGTGATAGAATATAGGTGAAGTATGTCATTTGTTGAAGGATGCGTAGGACTTAGATTCTGAGTGGCAAGAATTGTGCTTAGTGAATCAGTGTAGATTACATATTCTGTCTGATTGGAATTTTGAGTGATGTGCTGCAATGCTTCCTTAACTGCAAAAGCTTCACAGGAGAAAATGGAGAAATATTTGGGTAGTGCGTAGAGCATGGTGTGTGTAGGATATATAACTGCACAGCCACGACGTCCATCACTTGTTGCTGATCCATCTGTGAAGATTTCCATAACATCTCTATGACTGTCTTGTAGAGCGTTGTACATTTGTTTGCAGATGAAATTCGGTGTTAGTTTTTGTGTAACAATGAAGTTGAATGTTGATTGTTGGCCGCAGAAGTTGGGGATGAATATTTGGCATTTTAAAGCCTACTTCTTTGCTGTACTCTATAATTCTGGCATGGAAAGGACGTTGTTTAGATGAACTTGGTGACGAGCTCGTTGGGAAGATGTATCTATGTACTGCATTAGATGGAATTGGCGCTATCTTAATTGCATAGGACAGACTTGATATCTTTCTGCTTCCATCTGGAGACTTGCCACTGGACTAGTAATATAGGCACCCAGAACTGGTCTTAGGGCGGTGGACTGTATTTTGTCGAGCATCTTGAGAGTTGTAGGGGATGCAGAGGTATAAATTGCTGTTCCATAGTCAAGTTTAGATCTAACATAGCCTTGTAAGCATTTAGCAAAACGGTGAAGTGAGCGCCCCAACCTTTCGCTGCCAGGCTCATAATAATATTTAGGCGTTTTATGCAATCAGTTTTTAACTGTTTCAGGTGTGGCGTCCATGAAAGTTTGCTGTCAAACACCAGCCCAAGAATTTTAATAGTTTTAACGTTCTCAAGTTTGTTCTGATTTAAGAACAATTCTAGTTCTGTCATAGGGATCCTTTTTCTGGAGAAAGTAATACATTTTGTTTTAGAGACGGAAAACTTGAAGCCAGTGTCCAACGACCATTGCTGAAGTTGTTGAAGAGCTGTTTGGAGTAATGCTTGTGTAGAGGTTAAATTTTTACCTTTACAAAATATTGTTAGATCATCAGCGTACAGACAAGACTTGATGGGTGCACTTAGATAATTAGTTACATTATTAATGGCAACAAGGAATAAAGCGACACTTAGTGCTGATCCTTGGGGGATTCCATTCTTCACCCTAGTTTTTTTGGACATTACACCATTGACTTTTACTCTAATGCTACGATTCTGTAGACAATTGTATACTAGGTAAATTATATTTCCTCTAATGTTGGAATCAAGAAGCGATTGTATTATGTGACGTTTCGACGCTGTGTCATAAGCTTTTTCAATATCCAGGCTGATTAAAGATAGATGCTGTGATGATGTAAATGCATTTGCTATTTCTGTTTCAAGGGTCACTAATGAATCAAGGGTTGAATGATGATTTCGGAAGCCATTTTGAGCATAAGTAAAAGAATGTTTGCGTCTCTAGGAACCATTTAAGCCTTTTGTTGACAATCTTCTCCAAAATGTTACACATTGTGCAGGTCAGGGAAATTGGGCGAAAGTTTTTGGGGAGTGACTGATCTTTGTTCGGTTTCGGAATTGGGACTACGATGGCTTCACGCCATTGATTAGGGAACACTTTCATAGTCCAAATAAAATTATAGAGCTCAGCGAGGTAAATTAGTCCGTCCTGTGGAAGTTGTTTTATGAACTCATATGGTATATTATCAGGTCCAGGTGCACGTGAGGAACATGTTTTTAACACTTCCAGGATTTCGTTCATTGTAGTATTCTTCGCAGTTGTCGTTAAGTTTTGTGACGTCAGTATTTGGGGTTGACGTTGAAACGTTTCGCCATCAGTAGAGCAGTTTGAAATATCTGCAAAAGTATTTGCAAATGTGGCTGCTATGTCTTCGGTGGTGGTTATGATTGTATTTTCATTCTCTTTTCGTAAGCAGGTTATTTGGTTTGGTCTAAATGAACCACTAATTTTCTTAATTCTGTTCCAGACAGTAGAAACGGGTATTTTGGTTTAGAGAGGAAGCAAAGGAAGACCAACTCTGCCGTTTACTCTCTTTGATGATTTTGCGAGCTTCCGAACTATACTTTTAAAATTTTGTTTTGTTTTCCAGGAATGGATTTCTTTTGTATTGATAAAATGCCCTTTTTTTGATGGCCTCTTTGCATAATTGATTCCACCAGGGTACTGTTCGTTTATTGGGTGGAATAATTACTTTTGGTATTCTTAGGTCTGCTGATGAGATAATAAGATGTGTTATTTCTGTGATCATAATATCTATGTCAATAGGATCTCTATTTCCGAGAGGGGGTAACTTCTGGATGCCTTCTGAAATGAGGTTTTTGTATTGTGTCCAATTGGCATTATCGAATTTCTATTTGGAATGAATTATATAGGAGGCTGTAGGACTATCGAGGTTGACAATAATAGGAAAATGGTCGCTACCTTGGGGAGTAGAATATACTGACCAAGTGAGCTTTGGCCTAATTGAGGGAGATGATATGGTTAAGTCTATACTGCTGAAGGTTGATGTAGCAGTGTTGAAGTGTGTGGGTTGTAACGTATTTAGGATGGTTAAATTATTTTGAAGCATTTTATTTTCTATGGTTGTACCTCTGGTGTTTGTGTTGGTGCAACCCCAGAGAGTACTGTGACTATTAATATCACCTGCTAATAAGAATGGTTGTGGTAGTTGACGTAATAAATCTTGCAGAGCTGTGGGTTCCAAGTCGGTACTGTTGCAGATACACAGAGAAACAGATAGAGTTAGAAATACTGCTACTGCTTCTAGTGTAGTGTTTAAGGGAATGTGTTTATGCGGAACACTATTTTTGATATATGTGGCTACTCCTCCGCTAGCATGATGTGCTTGCGTACGGTTTTTGTTGTAGACAGAATAGTGATTTAATTGAGCTGCCTGTCCATCTCGGAAGTTTGTTTCTTGGATGCAAATTGCTATGGGATTGTGACAGTATCTGTTGATGCGCTGTTGTAAACCATATTTTCATTAATTACGACACGCAACTTTTTTTCCAAACGGGTGGTCTTATTCTTTATGTTCCTATTGGTATAATGCGGATATAGCAGCCTGAATGTATCTATAAGAGACTTATTTCTTCAGTGTATTCAAGGGCTACCGCAACGACATCTGCGTTACCGGTTGTCCTTTCGTAAAGACTCTGAAGTTGGAGGAAATCAATGCAAACTTCTCTGGATTTGTCTCCATTAAGGACTTTACAGGCAGTAGATGTTCCAAGATGGACGATGATTTGATTTTCTTCGTGGCAGGTGTTGCTTGAGTTGACGTGACGTCACGATTATGGTTGTCATTAGAAAACTCTTTAACATTCTCACCTCCTCATATGTGGTTTCACGAGAGCTTTGGCTCGATGATGAAAGATGGCGCTTAGTACCCATTGGTACTTTATCGGCTGTAATGTTGGCAGAGGTTTTAGGTTGGTCTTTCGTTACAGGTTTAGGTGCTGATGGATTTACATTCTCTTCCCCTACTGCACTTTTTGTGGTTTTGGCAGAGCAGACACATCATTGTTTGGCGAGGTTGTGTTTGTTGGACTACCCTGGTTGTTATCAGGATCGGATGAAGTGGCAGTTAGATGTTGATCTTCCTTGCAGTGCTTGGAAATGTGACCTTCCTGTTTACTGGGGTGTCAGAAGAGAAGTAAATCAATAATTAGTCCCTTCGAAACCTATCTGCATACTTGGTCGAGTTCCTGTGGGGCAATGTACACCTGTCGATGGATGTGTTAAACCAGGTTCAGAAATGCCTGCACGAAGATAGGTTATAGGAGAGATAGTTTCACCCCACATTCCCCTAGTTGCTGTTCAATGACATGATTTGGTATTATGGGGCAAACGTTTGATATAACAACTCTCTTATTGGGTGTCAGAAGTGGGAGGACAATATTGTTAACACGTATTGTTTGATGTTTTGAGGTTGCTGTTGCTGTTCAATGACATGATTTGGTATTATGGGGCAAACATTTGATATAACAACTCTCTTCTACTCCATGCTAATTGAGATAAACATTAGCAGAATGTTCTTATTACTTAGTTCTTTAAAAGTAGAAGGGAACTAAAGGAATGCACTCAAATGTTTTAAAAGCTGACGTTATGCGATTGTCATTGCAAATCGCTTCTTTGCTTAGCCAGGAGCAGAACAAAAGAAAAACAGACATTTCTTGTCCGAGAGAAGTATAAGCAATTCACAATTGAAACCAATAACAAGGAATATCTCGGAAACTGTTACCTCTACAACAAAAATTAAAGCGACATAAATGGTTTCTTTTGACGAGATATATATTTTTTGTTTAGTAAGTTTTTATACATCTGTTACGGTGTAGCAATTGAGCAAAAATCGACAAAATTCAACCAGAATAAAGAGGTCTTCAGAGGCTATTCTCAAAAAATTGAAAACATACTTTTTATTTGGGATGTAAATGTCTTTAATACACGGAAATTTAATCAAAATCGTTAAGAGCCATTTTTGAGAAAATCGCTTCGTGTCGCATCCAAGATCTTCGTTTGTTTGAAAGTGCTGCCCTGCTAGCCACGTGTTCAGTTCAGGGAAAAGGTGCAAGTCGCTGGGTGCCAGGTCAGGACTGTACGGCGGATGATTGAAAATGTCCCATTGAAATTGTTCAAGGAGCCGATAGGTTGTGCCAGTAGTGTCATGGATCAACACATTTCCTGAAGTCAGCATTCCTCTTCGTTTGTTCTCCGCAAACGTCGTAAAGTACGAAGATCTTCAAAACAACGTCAATGCTCATTTGAAATCATTGGCGGCAACATTTTTTGAAGCGGGTATTGCAAAGCTTGTGCACAGGTACGATAAATGTCTCAATCTTTTCGGTGATTATGTTGAGAAGTAGCCATAAGTGTACAAAACTTTTAGTAATAAAATAATTGTTTTCTATGAACTTGTCTTTTATTTATAGCCTATGGAAAAAAACGACCCTTGTAGAAAAGTGCGAGATCTCCCATAAGCTATAATGGAAAGGTCTGACGAAAATGTTAAAATAAAGCTGAAGTTTCGTAACGACAAGTAAATTGTGTAAATGCAAGAGTTGTAATTGATAGCTCGTTATATAGAGGACTAGATAGCGTTCATTGTATGATTAAAACTGGCGCCTAACCTGAATATAGGCTGTGTAGTTGTTTGTTTTAGTGAAGAACAAACTGTCAGTGGTTAACCATATAAGAGACTGTAACTAATTAACAGATTGGTGTCTCTGTTGTGGAAATGTTCTTGGGCATTGGCGAATGTGTTTGTTTTTGTGGGTCACTTAAAAGTTGACCTTGTGTAATGTTATTATAAGTCTCTTATAAGTGAGGTTGTAATAATCTGCTAAACAGATAAACCTCGCTTATTCCTTTACACTTTTTATTCGTCGCTACTACTTCCTTAATTAAAAAAAAATTGATGTATTCCATTCACATGCCTTTCTCTACATCTCTACAACAAATTATTGTTAAAAAGCTTATGCTTCTATTTACTTCATGCTAATTGATAAAAAATTAGCAGAAATAGTCTTATTACTTGCTTCCTTGTAAGTAGAAGTGAAATAAGGAAGTACCATAGGTTAAATAGTCAAAAGCTGGTTGCTTTGTGACTGAAGTTCCTTTGTTTGTATGGACAGGAGTTGAAAAATTCCCGTATGAGAAAAGTATCAGTTTTTCAAAACTGAAACAAAAAACAAGGAATACCTCAAAAGCTATCAACTCAATGAAAAAAATGTATATAGCATAAATTGTGTGTTTTAATGTGCTCTACATTTTTTGTGTGCTAAGTTTTTGTCCATCTCTTGCGGTTTACCAGTTATGCACTATTCCGTAAAATTCTTCCAGAATAAAGTAGTCTTCAGAGGCTATTCCCAGAAACTTCAAGATATACATTTTATTTGTCAGGTAAATATCTTGTATATTTTAACCAAAATAGTTAGAACCATTTTTTAGAAAATTTTCGAAAAAGTTCCATGTAATGGGTAGTTTGGGGTAGGGCATTCTTGGAAGATACCAAACTTCAATACCAATGGTCTTTTCGTTTTTGAGTTATGCTGCCTACAGACACACACACACACGCACGGACATTTTTCTAAAACTGCTTTTTTTTTATTCAGGGGGTCTCAAAATATATATTCTCGGTGAAATCTCGGTATCGATTTTTTGGGTGCAATACAATACTTTCTCTGTACACTATGTACATGGTGCGTATAGAAAAAGTAAAAATATTAATCCAGAAAAGGCTAACCTATTTCCTTTCTATTTATGATATTTTTAATTGCAGAATTATTTAAGAACACAGGTAACCAAGGTGATAAGTTGCGTAATAAATCTTTAATAAGAGATGCTATCTTGAAGTGAATTAGTGATATTTGTGTGTATTTCTCATGTGCATTTTCTTGTCTTAAATTTAATGGAACTTCAGGAAAAATTTCCACACTAAACCTAGGCCTGCTTCACTGCTTATACCGTCGTCAGCTGATCGAGATCTGGGATTCAAGCGTGTGACGTCATGCGCTCTATCTATACAGGCTGTTTCAAAAATACGGGGCATAATTTCAGGTATGTATTTCCCACATGTAGACAATCAAATTAGTTCATTATAACATGTGTCCGGAAATGCTTCATTTCCGAGTTATGGCCTTCACAACATTGAAATTCACTGGAACGTTTTTCTTTCCGCAGGTTATTGTCATTACAGAAGATGTTCAAAATGTCCACCTCCTGCTTGAATAGAGACCTCACATCGATGTCTCATTGACCTGCGAACACGATCCCAAACTCCAGGAGTATTGCGTATGTCCTCACAACTTGCCACAATTCGATTCCGAAGGGATTCCAAATCCGGCACCGGAGACGAATAAACCAATGATTTTAAATGGCCCCACAAGTAGGAATCGAGAGGGTTCAGATCAGGTGAGCGTGGAGGCCAAGCAATCGGGCCACCTCTACCTATCCATCGATCAGGAAACCTTCGATCCAAGTACCGGCGAGCCGTAAGACTGAAGTGTGCAGGAGCGCCATCATGCAAGAAGTGAATGTGTTGATGATTGATCAGTGGAGTGTCTTCGAAAACGTCAGGTATGGTGTTTTCCAGGAAGTTTGTGTACGCCTGCCCCCTAAGTCTGTTTACAAGTACATGGGGTCCAACTAATCGATCACCAATGATACCGGCCCACATGTCGAGGGAGAACCGCACCTGGTGATGAGATACAACAGTTGCACGTGGGTTTTCATGCGACCATACATGCTGATTGTGGAAATTTGTTATGCCATCTCTTGTGAACTGTACTTCATCTGTAAATAATACGACGGCAGAAAAGTTCGGATTTACACCACACTGCTGCAAGAACCACTGACAGAACCTAACTCGTGCAGGGTAATCTGCTGGTGACAGGACCGGTACACGTTGCAAATGATAAGGATACAATTGATACTCGTTCAACAGTCTCCAGACAGTCGTATGAGGAACATTGACTTGCAACGCTAACCGTCGTGTGCTGATAGAAGGAGTCCTGTCCACAGCCTCCAGAATCTCCTCCTGCACTTCTGGAGTTGTAGATCTTGGTCGTCCCCTTCCCAAACCAGGAGAGGTGAACGTTCCATACTCGCACAGACGGGAATGGAGACGTACAAATGTCTTCCGATCTGGACATTGTCGCTGTGGGTACCTCTCCTGGTACAAACGACGAGACAGCGCAGCATTGCCGTCCGCCTTACCGTACATGAAGTGTATCTCTGCCAGCTCTTGATTTGAATACATGTCGCACAGTCTTAACGCCTAAAGAACACTGAATGTAACCTTCCTCAGAATGAACTATCAGAGCGCCCTCCTAATGTCTCCTTTGACGGCAAAGACCTGAGGAAAGAAAAACGTCCCAGTGAATTCCAATGTTGTGAAGGCCATAACTCGGAAATGAGGCATTTCCGGACATGAGCTATTTTGATTGTCTACAGGTGGGACTTTCAATGTTGTGAAGGCCATAACTCGGAAATGAAGCATTTCCGGACATGAACTATTTTGATTGTCTACAGGTGGGACTTTCAATGTTGTGAAGGCCATAACTCGGAAATGAAGCATTTCCGGACATGAGCTATTTTGATTGTCTACAGGTGGGACTTTCAATGTTGTAAAGGCCATAACTCGGAACTGAAGCATTTCCGGACACATGTTATAATGTACTATTTTGATTGTCTTCATGTGGGAAATACATACCTGAAATTATGCCCCGTATTTTTGAAACACCCTGTATATGCTCGAAGTATTTTAGTCCAGTGGTGAATGTGATATTTATGAACATGGAGAGATAACTGTTAATTTTTGCCCAACAAAGCAACATTTGTCTGTGTTCGTGAGTCAGTAATTCAAGTATTGTTATCTATTACTAACACAATAGTTAACTTAGTTGAATTTTTACAAATGTGAGGTAAGATTTCCTTTTATTTGATACAGTGTATCAGATGGTAGATATTTTCTGAATCTCGGAACAGCTTCTAGTGTTTCTTCTTTCCTGTAATATTTACTTATTCAGTTTGGAGCGGACTTACAGAAGTAAAAGCTAAGTTGCAGGGAAAAATTTAAATGTATGGAAGCAGAGCGAAAAAACAAATCAACAAAGTTCTAACACTTAGATGAATTGTCATGTTTTTACTTTCTCTGGGTCATATGTACAATGTATGTACATAGCGGATAGGGAAGGTATTGTATTCCACCCAAAAATTGGATACCGAGATTTCACCCGAAATATAGTTTTTAAGTCTCCCGAGTCCAAAAAACATTTTTACTTTCTCTACGCGTACTATGTACATAGCGTATAGAGAATTATTGTATTGCATCCAAAAATTCGATACCGAGATTCACCGGAAATACATCTTTTGGGTTCCCCGAATCCAAAAAGAAAAAGAAAAAATGGAAAAAGTCCGTGTATGTGTGTTGCTATGGACAGCATAGCTCAAAAAAGAAAATGTATTTAAGTTTGGTATCTACCAAGGAGGCGACACGAACATTTTCAAGAAAATCCTCCCACCCCAAACTAGCCTATACATGGAAAACGTTTCCAAAATGTTGATTTTCTCAAATGGCTCTAACGATTTTTATTAAAATGTCGTATATTTAAGACATTTACTTGACAGATAATATGTATATCTTGAATTTTCTGGGAATAGCCTCTGAAGACCTCGTGATTCTGGATGATGTTTATTAATTTTGCATAACTGCTAAACCGTAAGAGATAGACAAAAACTTACAACACCAAAAATATAGACCAGGATAAAACACAGAATTTGTGTCATATACTTTATTCCGTGCAGTTGATCATTTTTTTAGATATTCGTTGTTATTGCTTTCACCTTTAAAAAACTTACAATTTTCTCATGCAGGAATTTGTCAACTCGTGTCCATACAAACAAAGGAACATCAGTCACATAGCAACCAGCTTTTGACTGTCACTTTAACCTCTGATACTCCCTTATTTCGCTTCTACTTACAAGGAAGCAAGTAATAGGACTATTACTACTAATTCTTTCTCAATTAGCTTGAAGTAAATAGAAACATAAGCTTTTTAACAATAATTTGTTGCAGAGATGTAAGAGAAAATCATGTGAATGGAACACATCGATTTTTAAAAAAAAGGCCCGTGTGGGCCTATGGACAGTATAGCTCAAAAACGAAAGGTCGGTTAAATACAAATCTTGGTATTTAAGTCATATTCCTTCAAGAATGCGACAGGAAGATTTTCAAGAAAATCCCGCATCTCCAGCTATCCTTTACGTAGAACATTTTTCACAATTTTTTTTTACTCAAAATCCAACGATTTTTATTAAAATATCGGTTATTAAATATATTCACATCGCTAATAAAATGTATATATTGAATTTTCTGGGAATAGCCTCTGAAAAGCTCTTTATTCTGGATGAGTATTGTATAACAGTTCAACAGTAAAAGATCAACAAAAACTTACTGGCCAAAAAATGTAGATCTTGTTAAAACACACAATTTATGTCATATAGATTTTTCTTCTACAGTTGAGTATTTTCGAGATATTCATTGTAATCATTTTCAATTTTAAATTTTTCTCAAACGGAACCTTGCAAAGCGAAGCGAACTTCAATTTTTTCACATAGCGATCAGCTTTTAAAAGATTTGACTACCGCCTAAGTCTAATGTATTCTTCTACTTACAAGGAAGCAAGTAATAAGACGAATAATTTTTTATCTAGATTAGAAGATAAAAGAATTTTGTAAGAAAAATTTGTTTGTAGAACAACTAGAGAAAGTGATGTGAATGGAACACTTCAGATTTTTACTTTCTCTACACATACTATGTACATAGTATATAGAGAAGATATTGCATTCCACCCACAAATTCGATACCGAGATTTCACCAGAAATACATGTTTTGGGTCCCCCTGAATTAAAAAAAAATAAAAAAGCATTTTCAGAAAAAGGCCCGTGTGTGCCTATGGACAGCATAGCTCAAAAACGTAAAGACCGTTGAATACCAAACCAGGTATTTAAGTTTGGTATCCTCCAAGGTTGCGACACGAAGATTTTCAAGAAAATCTTTCCACCCCCAAGTACCCTTTACATAGAAAAAATTTCAAAAATTTTTATTTTTTCAATAATGGCTGTAACGATTTTGATTAAAATATCATATATTAAAGATATTTACGTGACAAATAAAATTTATATCTTGAATTTTCTGGGAATAACCTCTGAGGACTACTTTATTCTGGATGAATTTTACCGAATGTTGCATCATTGTCAAACCGTAAGAGATGGACAAAAACTTACAACACAAAAATGTAGAGGACGTTAAAACACACAATTTATGTTACATACATTTTTCCGTGGAGTTGATCGTTTTAGAGATATTCCTTGTTTTTGGTTTCACCTTTAAAAAAAAGTATACTTTTCTCATACAGGAATTTGTCAACTCCTACCCATACAACCAAAGGAACTTCAGTCACATAGCAACCATCTTTTGACTAACACTTTAATCTATGATACTCCCTTATTTCGCTTTTATTTACAAGGAAGCAAGTAATAAGACTATTTCTGGTAATGTTTATCTAGATTAGAATGACGAAGATAAGATAATAATCTTTTGTAAAAAATGTGTGGAACAGGCAGAGAAAGTCATGCGAATGGAACGCACAAGATTTATTTAAAATTATCATATTGTTTATTTAATGTGGCCTGATGTAGCGACAACATTGTTACAATATTTGAAACATGTTAACAGGTTTTACAAAGTTGTTAAACTGCGCACTTGACACTGAGGTCCAGGATGTCACATTAACAGATTTTGTAAACCGCGGGAAATGACATTGTAATTTGTTACTAGGCAATGTCCCGCCCTCGCCAGACCGTCGGATTATGGCCGATATCCAGATGGCACTGGGTCTTTGTTTACTTTTTGCCTCCCTTACATCCGTAGGAAAAAGAAGGCAACACTGTCGTTATAATGTTGGGAATGTGTATATTCAGAGTGATTCAAAATACTTTTACAAAGATGGGGGACTGGTTCCTTACATCAAAACAAGAATGGAATATTCACATAAACAGAGCTCCAAAAACCCTTTGTTTTCGATTTATTGAGGTCAAAATGTTGTGAATCAAACAGTTTAAAGTGACACGTGTTTTTAATTTTGAATCCCAAAAAAAAAATATATTTTCAGAAAAAGGTCCGTGCGTGTGCGCGTGTGTGTGTGTGTGTGTGTTTGTGGACAGCATAGGTCAAAAACGAAAAGACCGTTAAAAACCAAACTTGGTATTTAAGTTTGGAATCTTCCAAGGATGCGACACGAAGATTCTCAAGAAAATCCCCCCACACCAAACTACCCTTTACCTGGAACTTTTTTGGAAAATTTTGGTTTTCTTAAAAATGGCTCTATTTTGATTAAAATATCCTATATTAAAGATATTTACCTGACAGAATGTATATCTTGAATTTTACGCAATTTTACATAACTGCTAAACCGTTACAGATGCACAAACACTTACCACACAAAAAATGTAGAGCACACTAAAACGCACAATTTATGTAATATACATTTTTTTCGTGGAGTTGATCCTTTGTTAGATATTCCTTGTTTTTGGTTTCAGCTTTGAAAAAATTATACTTTTCTCATACAGAATTTGTCAACTCCTGTCCAAACAAAGGAACATTAGTCACATAACAACCAGCTTTTGACTATCACTTTAACCTATGGTACTCCCTTATTTCGCTTCTACTAAAGAAAGCAAGTAATAAGACTATTCCTGCTAATTTTTTCTCGATTAGCATGAAGTAAATAGAGTCATAAGCTTTTTAATAACAATTTGTTACAGAGATGTAGATAAAATCATGTGAATGGAACACATCAGATTTTTTACAACCAATTCACCACGCCCTTACTTGCTGAGTAATTGCAAGTACAGGAATACGTTTTGTAAGAGGCACGGTTATTAAATAAACACAGAATATAGTAGGGAAAAGTCTTGGGTGTTTCACTCACACGGCTTTCTCTAGCTGCTCTGATAAACAGAATGGCCTTATTACGAGGGTTGGCTGCTAAGTCCTGGGCCTCTCAACGAAAACAGCATTTTAATTTTTTTTGCTTTATTTCTGAACATAATAGCCAGAAAGGCTAATACATTTGACATATTGGTGTTATAATTTAATTAAACCATCTCTGTAGTGCGATTTATCAAGGTCCTCAAAATAGCTGTTTACCGCATCAATGAACTTCTCGCTGCAGGAAAATCTTCATCCTCAAAGAATTTTTGTTGAGGCTTGGGAACAGGTGGTAGTCACTGGGTGCTAGATCTGGCGAATAGGGTGGATGTTCAAGCAATTCCAACTTTAATTCGCACATTTTTCCCATTGCAATGACTGAACGATGGGCCGGAGCATTGTCATGATGAAACAATTTTTTTTTGCCAAATTATGTGTTTTTCTTTTCATCTCTTCACTCAACTGTTGCAGTAAGCTTGCCTAGTAGTCACCAGTGATGCTTTTACCCTTTTCCAAGTAATCAAAAAATATTTCCCTGTGCATCCCAGAAAACACTCGCCATAACCTTTTTAGCTGATTAAATTGACTTTGCCTATTTTGGAGTTGATTCACCTGGCGCAATCCATTGTTTTGACTGTGATTTACTTTCTGGAGTGTAGTGATGTATCAAAGTTTCATCCATGGTAATAAGCCGTCTCAAAAATTCTCTGGGATTTTTACGGTAGAGCTCCACATTCTTAACAGAAACAGTTTTTCTTTGCAACTTTTGATCAGGTGTCAACAAACACGGCACCCATTTTCACAAACCTTGTGAAAGCCCAAAACATTACTTAAAACATTACCTGCACGTTCTTTTGATATGTTTACAGCCTCTGCTATCTCAAACAACTTTAATCTGCAGTCTTCTAGTACTAAACGATGAATTTTTTCAATGATCTCTGGAGTTGTCACTTCTACAGAGCGTCCAGAGCGAGGCTCATCACTAGTGCTCGTACGTCCCATTTTAAACTGTACAACCCACGTTTTAATCATTGGATATGAAGGGGCAGAGTCTTTCAATGTACTGTCCATTTCCTCCTTGATTTCTTTAGGCGTTAAGTAGTCGTTTTTGCAAATGCTCCATTTTCGTGAAAATTCTAAAGTTGTCTTGTTTAAAATGCTGTCATTGGAAAACTAAACAAGCTATTGACCTGTAACTATGGATACAAGCTAGTCTAGAGTTAAACTACCGTCTAACTGGCCTAGTGGCGCCATATCTGTGTGGGGCCCGGGATTTATTAGCAGAAACGGTCTTATTACTTAGTTCCTTGTAAGAAGAAGGGAATACACTAGGCTAAACCAGCAGTCAAATGTTTTAAAAATCTGTCACTATGATATTGTCATTGAAATTAGTTCCTTTGCATGGCCAGGAATAAAGGAAAAGAAATGCGGATGACTTCCTGTTTGAGAAAAGTTTAAGTATTTTAAGGTTGATAACAATACGAGGAATATTTCGAAAATAGTTGCTTAACAGAAGTGAATAGGACATACGTCTGTGCGTTTGACGGAATCTTACATGTTTTGTGCAGTAAGTGTTTATTACGGTCTACCGGTAATGTAAACAGGTATTCAGATGCTATTCCAAGGAAATTCAAGATATACATTTCATTTTAACTTACGGTATTTTAATCAAAATCGTTAGCAATTTTTTAGAAAATCAAACATTTCTAATTATCTATGTATAAGATAGTTTGGTATTTAAGGAACTTTTCGTTGTGTGTGTATGTATACAAGATAGCTCAATAATTAAAAGACCGTAAAATACCAAACTTGGTATTTGGGGTTGGTGTCTTCCAAGAATACGACACTAAGGTTTTGAAGAAACCCCCCCCCCCATCACAAACTACCCTTTATATGGAAACATTTTCGAAAATTTCGATTTTCAAAAAAATGGTTCTAACGATTTTCTTTAAAATCCTATATATTAGTCATTTACATCCCAAATAAAATGTGTATCTTGATTTTTCTGGGAATAGCCGCTGGATACATTTTACCGAATTTTGCTTAACTGCTAAACCATAAGAGAGATGAAAACTTGCTGCACAAAAAATGTAGAGCTCGTCAAAACACACAATGGTGTCCTTTACGTTTTCCGAGATATTCCTTGTTATTGGTTTCAATTGTACTTATATTTTTCTGAGATAGAAAGTGTACGTTTTTCTTTTGTTCTACTTCTGGCCAAGCAAAGAAGCGATTTGCAATGACAATCGCATAACGACAGCTTTTAAAACATTTGACTATCACTTTAGCATAGCACATTCCTTTAGTTCCCTTCTACTTATAAGGAACTAAGTAATAAGAACATTCTGCTGTTTATCTCGATTAGCATTGTGCAGAAAGAAGAATAATTTTTTGTAAGAAGTTTGTTTGTAGAGCAGGTAGAGAAAGTCATGTGAGTGTAACACTTCAGGTTTTTTTACTGAGGGACGTCAAAACACAATTTCCGGTGAAATTTACATCGAATTTTTGGGTGGAATACAATACCTTCTCTACGTAGAAAATAAAAACAATGCGATACCTATGTTGACTGTGCTCATCACCCTGGAAGCCCTTATTACTTTCTGTACACGATTTACTAAGAGAAGGTATTGTGTTTCACCGGAAATGGATGTTTTGGGGTCCCCTGGCTCCAAAAAGGTATACCTTCTGAAGTTCTGTTCATTTTTGATGACTTTTGCATAAATGCTAAACCATAAGGAGACAAACAAACACAGAATTTATGGACGCTCTTTAACTGCTTTGGTTCTCGGCGTCGCATTCTATACTGGGCGTGAAAGACCACGTAATTTTGTTCAGAGGCCTATCTTTATCGGGCTTGAGTTCTTTTACGTGTCGTAAATCTACGACATGGGACCAACGGCTTTACTTCCTTTCCGAAGGAAGCTATGCTAAGGATTTTTACCCCCGAGAAAATCCATCGTCCTCCGCCGGGTTTGAACCCGCGACCTTGGGTATATTAAGTTAGCATGGTAACGATTACACCACGGAGGACGAGCAATTTTGTTTGTGAGATATTCCTTTTCATTGGTTTCAATTTTAAAATACCTTGTAAACTTTTGTCAACTCCTGGCCGCACAAATAGAACCTTCTACTTCTAAGGAACTAACCAAGAAGGCTATTTCTGCTAATGTTTATCTTGATATGCATGAAGTAGATAGAAGAATAAGCTCTCGTGGAATGGTTTTTTTACAGAATAGGAACGCACAACATTTTTATATTGGATCAATTGGTCCTCAAAACGCGTTTTACAGAATACAGAAGTTATAAGGTTCACACAGACAGCCTCCGTGGTCAGCGAGCTCACCTCTCACTCGGAGGTCCCGGAGAAGTTTTCCTTAACCAGAAATTGCCTATCCCCCAAAGAGTATGAATGTGCGCGTGTGATATAAAATTCTGATATGTTCCATTCACATTACTTTCTCTACATCTCAATTAAAAATTGTTGTTATTACGCTTATTCTTCTATCTCCTTCATGCTAATCAAGATAAACATTAGCAGAAACTGTCTTATTACTTAGTTGCTTATTAGTAGAAGGGAAATAAGGGAATACACTAGACTAAACCGACAGTCAAATGTTTTAAAATGTGGTTGCTATGGCATTGAAATCCGTTTCTTTGCGAGGTCAGGAGTTGACAAGTTCCCGTATGAGAAAATGATTTTAAAACTCAAACCAACAACAAAGAAAATCTCGAAAACGGTCAACTCTAGGGGGGGGGGGAGTGCATAAATTGTGACTAGGAGGAGCTCTACATATTTTGAGTAGTTTTGTCTGTTTCTTGCGCTTTACTAGTTATGCAAAATCCAGGAAATTTCATCCAGAATGAAGAGATTTTTAGAAAGTTCAAGATATGCATTTTATTATGTAAATATCTTAAACATAAGAGATTTTAATCAGGCATAGGTACTTTTTTACTTTCTCTACACGTACTATGTACATAGTGTATAGAGAAGGTATTGCACTCCACCCAAAAATTCGATACCGAGATTTCACCGGAAATACATGTTTTGGGTCCCCATGAATCCAAAAAAAAGCATTTTTACAAAAAGGTCCGTGTGTCTGTGAACACCATAAATTAAAAACGAAAAGTCCGTAAAATGTCAAACTTGGTGTTTAAGTTTAGCATCTTCCAGGGATGCAACAAGAAGATTTTGAGTTAAATTCCCCACCCCAAACTATCCTTTATATGGAACTTTTTTCGAAAATTTTGATTTTCTTAAAAATAGTTCTAACGATTTTGATTAAAATATCATATATTAAAGATATTTACCTGAAAAATATGTATATCTTTAACATTCTGGGAATAGCCTCTGAAGAGTACTTTATTTTGCATGAATTTTACGAAATTTTGCATAACTGCTAAGCCGTAAGAGATGGAAAAAAAAGCTACCACACAAAAAATGTAGAGCCCATTAAAACACACTTTTCTCTGACAGGAAGTGTCCGTTTTTCTTTTGTTCTACTTCTGAAGGTAACCGAAATATTCCTTGTTATTGGTTTCAATTGTGAAGTATTTAAACTTTTCTCTGACAGGAAGTGTCCGTTTTTCTTTTGCTCTACTTCTGGCCAAGCAAAGAAGTGATTTTGCAATGACAATCGCATAACGACAGCTTTTGACTATCACTTTAGCATAGCACATTCCCTTATTCCCCTCTACTTATAAGGAACCAAGTAATAAAGAACATTCTGGTAATGTTTATCTCGTTTAGCATGGTGTAGAACGAAGAAAAATCTTTTGTAGAGCAGCTAGAGAAAGTCATGTGAGTGTAACACATCAGATTTTTAATGTTGGTGTGAGCCGGAAGCTATGACACAAATTGTAGACGTGGTGGCAGTGAACTGCTTCCCGCCCGCCGTCTTCTTCAAGGTAAAAATAGCCATCACAAGTCCGGGGGGGTCTCATCATCTGTGTAACAAATTATTCTTCTACAACATTAGCACAATTTGTAAGTAGAAGGGAAACAATGGAATACTCCAGGCTAAAACGATACTCAAATATTTTAAAAGCTGGTTGCCTTGTGGTTGAAATCCGTTTCTAAGCAAGGCCAGGAGTTTATAACTTTCCGTCTGAGAAAAGTTTAAGTATTTTATTTCTGAAAAGTGCGTGTTTTAATGAGATCTACATTTTTTGTACAGTAAGTTTTTCCCTATTTACCACGATTTACTGTTTACGCAAAATTCATCCACAATAAAGAGGAAACTCAAAATATAAATGTAATTTACCATGTAAATATTTTAATTTATTTATTGTTTCATTTGTATAGCCACCTTTAACTTGAATGCCATATCGGGGGCTTTGTCTTTTGAAGCAACTGTATTACTGTAGGTTTACAACATTAGGTTAATCAATTTTATATTACTAAACACACACGCAGCACACACACACACACACACACACACACACACGCACATTCACTCTCACATACATAGTTCCAGACTCTCTGGTTAAAGAAAAATTCCCCGCCCCAGCCGGGAATCGAACCTGGCACCTCCGGGTGAGATGTCAGCTAGCTGACCATTCCACCACGGAGGCCTTTAATATACTGTATTTTAATCAATATCCTTAAATCCATTTTTACGAAAATCCGAATTTTGGAAAATTGTTCCATGTAAAGAGTAGTGAGGGGTAGAGGGATTTTCTTCAAAATCTTCGTGTCGCATCCTTGAAAGATACTTAACTTATATACTAGGTTTGCTATTTTACCCACTTTTCGTTTTTGAGTAGTCTAGTTCACGGACACACACACACATCCGGACCTTATTCTAAAAATCTGATGTGTTACCTTCACATAAGTTTCTGTACATCTCTGCAACAAATAATTGTTAAAAAGTTCATGCTTTTATTTACTTCATACTAAATGATAAAAATTAGCACAAATAGTCTTATTACTTGCTTCCTTGACAGTAGAAGCGAAATAAGGGAGTACCATAAATTAAAGTGATAATCATAAGCGGTTGCTATGTGACTGAAGTTCCTTTGTTTGTATGGGCAGGAGTTGACAAATTCCTGTATGAGAAAGGTATACATTTTTCATAGCTGAAACCAAAAACAAGGAATATCTCAAAAACAATCAACTCCAGAAAAAAATGTATGTAACATAAATTGTGTGTTTTAAAGTGCTCTATATTTGTTGTGTGGTAACCGTTTGTCCATCTCTTACGGTTTAGCAGTTATTCAAAATTCCGTAAAATTGGCCCAGAATAAAGTAATCTTCAGAGGCTATTCCCAGAAAATTCAAAATATACATTTTATTTTTCAAGTAAATATCTTTAATATACGATATTTTAATCAAAATCGTTGGAGCCATTTTTTAAAAAATAAAAAATTTTGAAAAAAGTTCCATGTAAAAGGTGGTTTTGGGTGGGGGGATTTTTATCAAAATCTTCGTGTCGCATCCCTGAAAGATACTAAACATAAATACTAAGTTTGGTATTTTACCCACTTTTCGTTTTTGAGTTATCGTGTTCACACACACGGACCTTTTTCTGAAAATACTTTTTTTTTTTTGATACGGGGGGGGGGCCTAAAACATATTTTCAGTGAAATATCGGTATCGAATTTTTGGGTGGAGTGTAATACCTTCTATGTACACTATGTACAAAGTATATATAGAGAAAGTAAAAATGTTCGTATCGCGTCATTGGAAGATATTGAACTTCAATACGAAGTTTGGTATTTAACCGCTTTTTCGTACCCTCTCCCACACATACGCAGGTTTTTTTTTTTTTTTTTTTTTTTTTTTTTTGCTTTCTTCACATTCATATAGCTCCCTCTCCCTTTAACATCTAAGGTAGTACAAACAACTCGTTGTCTTTAGGTTCTTTACGTTATACAAACTTCCAGACTCTGTGGGGAATAATTCTGGTTAAAGAAAAATCCCCCGCCCCAGCCGGGAATCTAACCCGGGACCTCCGGATGAGAAGTCAGCTCGCTGACCACTCGACCACGGAGGCAGTCACACGTGCTTTGTACGTAGTGTATAGGAAAGGAATTGTATTCCACCCAAAAATTGGCTACCGAGATTTCACTACAAATACACGTTTTAGGATCCCCTGTAAAAAAAGCATGTTTGGAAGAAGGTCCGTGTGTGTGTGTGTGTTCGTCCGTGTATCTGTGAACACGATAACTCAAAAAGAAAAAGTCGGTAAAATACCAAACTTGGTATATAAATTTGGTATCTTTCAGGGATACGGTACGAAGATTTTGAGAAAAATCCCCCACCCCAAACTACCCTTTACATTGAAAAAAATTCGAAAATTTTTATTTTCTCAAAATGGCTCTAGCTATTTTTATTAAAGACATTTATATGGAAAATAACATGTACATATATTTTGAGTTTTGTGGGAATAACCTTTAAAGACGTCTTTATTCTGAATGAATTTTGCGTAACAGGTAAGCAAGTACAAAAAGTGTAGATCACGTTAAAACACACAATTTATGTCATACACGTGTTTTTCGTGCAATTGACCATTTCTAAGATTTTCCTTGTTTGTGTCGGTTTTAAAATACTTACAACTTTCCGTATGAGAAAAGTTTTAAGTCCTGGCTCTGCATAGAAACGGATTTCAACCACTTGACAAACAGCTATTAAAACATTTGACTATCGTTTTAGTTTAGTGTATTCCCTTACTTTCCTTCTACTTACAACATAGAGAGTATTTAAGCTAAGTACTACTAACGTTTATTTCGATTATTATAAAACAGATAGAAGAATATACTTTGTTACAGCGATGTAGAGAAAGCCATTTATAAGACATGATATTTTTTAAAAATACTTTTTGGATTCATGGGGTCCTCAAAACAAGTATTTGCGGTGAAATCCCATAAAATTTTGGGTGTTATCCTCTTTTTACATACGTGCTAGAGAGAGCAGATGGTAATGGACCGAGTGAATGTAACTCATCAGATTTCTAATGTTTTTGCCCTGCGAGTTTTAGAGGATGTGTGGCCCATCCAAAAAGTGACGGCGGCAGGCAACTGGCCCCAAGCTGAGGCTCGGAAGTGTGCAGTACCTGCCGGTCGTATAACCGCACAATTCCCCGGCGCTTTTTAATTATTTCTGTTTTTGTAAAGCAGCATCCCTCTGTGGGCAGGACGATTGCTGCTTGCATTAGTGAGATTAAAAGGCGTTCTCGGCCGCAGTTCGTGATTCGTCGATATGGAGGAAACAAAAGAACAATTCTTAATGTTTAGAGAAGGTATTGCATTCTACTTAAAATTGTGGACAGCTTACCTCAAAAACTAAAAGATCATTAAAGTCAAACTTGTTATTTTCCAAGGATGAGACACAAAGATTTTCAAGAAAATCCCCCCCAACCCCAACTTCCCTTTACATTAGGGTGATCAGATCCTAATGAGCGAAAAGTAGAGCACTATGTTAACGATCTAACCGTAACCATTACTGTCTTTAAAATCGATTGGTGAAATATTAGAAATATGCAGATTTACTATTTATCAGATCCAATTTGCATTAGCTTTATGGTGTTAGTGCATTTCAAAAAAAAATGAAACTCGTGCTAAAAGATTTATAAGCAAACAATTATATAACTTAAGATAAATAAATAAAGCTTTCCATCTTATTCTAAAGCAAATGGTACAGATAACAAAATACTGAAACACCATTTCTTTTTACTTTCTCTATAGGCGCTATGTACATAGTGTATAGAGAATGTATTGCACTCCACCAAAAAATTCGATACCGAGATTTCACCGGAAATATATGTTTTAAGGTCCCCTTTATCAAAAAAAAGTATTTTCAGAAAAAGGTCCGTGTGTGAGTGTGTGTGTGTCCGTGTGTCTGAACACGATAACTCAAAAACGAAAAGTCGGTAAAATACCAAAATTTGTATTTAAGTTTACTATCTCCCAGGGATGCGACACGAAGATTTTGAGAAAAATCCTCCCACCCTAAACTACCCTTTACATGGAACTTTTTTCGAAAATTTTGACGATTTTGATTAAAATATCGTATATTAAAGTTATTTACCTGACAAATAAAATGTATATTCTGAATTTTCTGGGAATAGCTTCTGAAGACTTCTTTATTCTGGATGAATTTTTCATAGCTACTAAACCGTAAGGGATGGACAAAAACTTAACCCACAAAACATGTATAGCACATTAAAACACACAATATTATATACATTTTTTCGTGGAGTTGATCGTTTTTGAGATATTCCTTTTTCTTGGTTTCAGCTTTGAAAAACTTATACTTTCTCATACAGGAATTTGTCAACTCCTGTCAATACAAAGGAACATCAGTCACATAGCAACCAGCTTTTGGCTTTCACACCTATGATACTTCCTTATTTCGCTTCTACTTACAATAAAGCAAGAAATAAGATTATTTTTGCTAATTTTTCTCGATTAGCATGAAATAAATAAAAGATAAGCTTATTAACAATAATAATTTATAGAGATATAGAGAAAGTCATGTGAATGGAACACATCAGATTTTTTATTTTCTATAGCCCCGTATGTACAATGTACATAGGGATAGAGAAGTATTGCACTCCACCCAAAAATTCGATGTCGAGATTTCACCGGAAATACATGTTTTAGGACCCCCTGAATCCAAAAAAAAAAGCATTTCCAGAAAAAGGTCCGTGTGTGTGTGTGTGTGTGTCCGTGTGTCTGTGAACACGATAACTCAAAAACGAAAAGTAGCTAAAATACCAAACTTGGTATTTAAGATCAGTATCTTCCCCACCCCAAACTACCCTTTACATGCAACTTTTTTCGAAAATTTTGATTTTCTTAAAAATGGCTCTAACGATTTTGATTAAAATATCGTATATTAAAGATATTTACCTGACAAATAAAATGTATATCTTGAATTTTCTGGGGAAAGCTTCCAAAGACCTGTTTATTCTGGATGAATTTTGCTTAATTTGGCATAACTAATAAACCTTAAGAGATAGACAAAAACTTACTCTACAAAAAATGTAGGCCTTGTTAAAATACACAATTTACGTCATATGCATTTTTTTCGTTGAGCTTACCGTTTTCGAGGTATTCATTGTTATTAGTTTCAGTTGTGAAGTACTTATAGTTTTCCCAGACGGGAGAGTGCGTTTATATTTTGTTCTACTCCTGGCCAGGAATAGAAGCGATTTGTAATAACAATCGCATAACGACAGCTTTTAAAACATTTGACTATCGATTTAGCCTAGTGTATTCCCTTATTTTCTTCCTACTTATAAGGAACTAAGTAATGAGAACATTGTGCTGAATACCTCGATTAACAAGGTGCAGAAAGAAGAATAATCCTATGTAAGAAGTATGTAGAACGGCTAGAGAAAGTCATGTGAGTGTAACACATCAGATTTTTAAATACTGTATGCTAATATTTTCCGCTATATTGTAAGTCATTGATCAGTTTAAACCTTAAATACTTTGAGTTCGAATGCACAGCATGCAATAACTTACAGTTTTACAAAATCATAGTGTAGAATTCACTGCAGATGCAGTTAAAATTGCATTTAGTTATTAATCGATGTTTCAGTGTTTATCTGAGATTTTGTAGCAGTCCACAAGTTGTTAATTATCGAAAACACCCTCTCATGGTGTATTCGTGGCTCGAAGACACATACTGCTTTAACAATATCACACACTTGAGAAAAGGAAATGAACTTTTCCTGGAAATGTTTGAATACTTCAACTCTGAAATAAGCAGTGTTCCATTCTATCAACTTTTCAGCTGTTGCATATGTTTTTACGTTTACAATCTCTTCAGAGATTTAGGAATAACCTACTTGCTTTCCCATTAGTTTGTTGATAATTTTTAAGCTATTCTGAACTTGATACCGCTCAATTACTGCATTAAGTCTGGTCCAGTCCAGATCACTAATTTCGGTTATGAAAGAAGACCACTGCTCAATATACTCAATGCAATTTGAATAAAATGAACACACATTTTGCTTAAAATTGGGAACTCAATGGACATACTAATCCTCAAGGTTTTTTAGTTTTGACTGAACTACAAGAGGCAAAAAGGCACATTCCTTTCGCTCATTTAATTTTTGTTTCAGCTCTTTAATTAACACTGAACCTTCTACCATAGAAATATGTTGACCTTGAAGTAAATGAACAACATTGTAAACACAGCTACCTGACTATGCACAAAATAGAGCCATATTTCAGAGAGGGGGTCATCAAAAAGCAATCTAAAGATTCTGAGACACTGTTCCTGTGACTAAGTAAGATTTTAAAGCTGAAGAATAAAGCTTAAGTATACGTCCTACAGCTGGAATCCAAGAAACCCATCTAGTTTACCTGTATGCAAGTAGTCTTGAATACTCTCTTTCCACTGTCACAAAATCCACGTAAAGATGTTTCGCGCATGTAGAGGTACGAATATATTTTCTGCACAACACTTTATATGCAAACTGGTAAACAGTCAAATGCAGTTTGTGTACATACCTCATTGGTGTTCGGTGATGCGCCGGCCAAGCTCATCAATATTTGAACACACGAAATCGACTCTCACTGAGGGGAGGAAGAATGGCCTGGGTATGTGACACTGGGTAGACTCACAAAAATAAGTACTTCATTTAGATTCCTCAGAATTGATGCTGTTTATTAATGAGGCACTAATCCGTCGAGCGACTCCCGACATATAGTTATTGTAGCTTTAGTAATATACGGTGCTATTTCTTCTATATACAAAGTTTGTCATTGCCACGGTCGATAATAGTTGTCGCTTACTTCACTATCACGCGATATAAAACTTGCACATCGACTAATGCGATGACTGCATTTTTTCGCGTAAAATTGTCACAGTACCAAGACAAAACGTACATAGCTTTTCCCGTGTGCCCAAAATATCGAAGCTTCGGGCTCGTTCTGATTTGTTACTAAGTGGTTAGTTTTGGTAGTTCACTGTATTTTACTCACGTGGCCGTTCTCTATAATGAAAGAGTCCCGAGCTACTAACTTTTAGGGGGGAAAAATACCTGTCTCTGAGAAACTCCCTGTTACCTAGACCTTTAATGCACCAAAACCTTGCTCTTACAAAAGCATTTGTATTTCTGGAATGACAAAAGAAATGACCTTGGCCGATACAATAACACATTCTTACCCTCATGTTTTGTTCTGCGATCTGCCAACTGTTGGCTACTGAAGCAAATATCTTTCCTATACTAAACTTGTGCAAATTCATAATGTCCCGCCTCACTCATCTTCCAAGTTTACTCGCACTCCATTGACGGAAGAGAATAGCGTACCGATAATGGAAACAGCTTTGTTGATTTGTGATTGGAGGAGTCTGTGTACACTGTGATGTGATTCACAAGCTCTGAAATGGCACAATTTGCTTCGGACTTCGTTCTTGCACGTGAATATTGAGGTTCAAAACATATGTGAATCAATTTCGAAGTACAGTCTGTTGACCGAAACGAATTATCGTGTGAAATGCGAAACATGCTTGTACTGTTTGTTCTTTGTGTCCGAAATTCTTATTTCTGAAAAAAGTGGAAATGGATGCAGTTGCATTAGTTGACGATTTATGTTTTGCCATTTGTATATGGCGTATTATTTCGCACAAAATTTGAAACATTTTTTGACTATATACGTCACTGTCCGTCTTTCTCCTTTTTATGAAAGTATACAGAGACTAAAGTTCGGAATTTAAAACAATTTTCTTCCCGAAAAAGCGACTGTAACAGAGAACCGTAACCACGACAGGTAACTAGACATGGGACGAGATTCATGAACGACTGTAAGGAATCGTACCAAGCTTGGCATGAATATTCGTTCAAAAAGAATCGCGAGAATCGTGCTGGTCTCAACGTGAATCGTCGTTCAAAAAGAATCGCTAGAATCGTATGAGTCGAAAAGAATAGCACGAATCGTGTCAACCATAGCAGGTATCGTCGTTCAAAAAGAATCGCAGATTTGAAGAATGATGATTAGGTGTTGGGATTTTTCTTTCGAAGTACCAATCCGAGCTTCGACGAAAATTACCGAGTGCGCACTGATGTGTACAAGGATTTATAACCATTTATTTTATTGTGAGAAAATAAATAGTGCAGAGGTCATGAGGATACATATAAATATATATATTTTATGTATGATACACTATATAAGTAAGAAAACGAACACTGCCGGTCATTGCCGAAGCTATCACGAGCGTCTCTTGTTTACGTATTAGTTATAGTACATGTGAAAGCAAGCATTACAATTTACAACTGTTTTATATTTATTTATTGCAACATCTTAAATATAATATATACACAACTACATTAGCAAGATATATAATTTCAAAAGCAATATTTTACGAGAATAAAGCAATTATGTTCCAATATAATAGGTATAGCAACATACTATTCCAATTTATTAAAATTACCTCGAATATTGCTGAAGAAAATGACAATTATTCTGGGCACTAGCGTCATCTTATAATGACGTATTTACATGACTTAGTGGCGCGCAACCGCGACAGTGATGAATAATAATTACTCTGTGTATTAACATTACACAAATACCGCCATGCAGTCCAAGTTTACGTGTCGATTTTAGACTTAGACTTTTCATGTTTTTTTTTTTTTTTTTTTTTTTCGAATAGAAGAAATTTTACCAAATATGTTTGCAATAGATGGAAAAGGGTAGGACGTTTTTATATAAATTTCTATTTTTATGCTAAGGGAGCTACCACATGGCTGTTATTCCTGTGTATAATATAAGTCAAACACAGAGAAGGCACAGCGACGATTAATGAGTCGTGAAGGAATCGTACGAATCGTTTCATATTGCATGAACGAATCTTATGAATAGAATAGTTTCATATTGCATGAACGAATCTTATGAATAGTTTCATATTGCATGAACGAATCGCATGAATCGTTTCATATTGTATGAACGAATCGTGTGAATCGTTTCATATTGCATGAACGAATGTATGAATCGTTTCATATTGCATGAACGAACCGTATGAATCGACTACTGAAAACGAAATCGCTCGACCCAACTCTCTTGGTAACACAACTAATCTGCACTGCCAAAGTGAATAAACAAGCAATAACGAATAAACTGCAGAGCGCAAAGCTATATTGTTGAAGAAACACGAACAGACAACCTGAATACAAACGTGGCCGATGTCGCATTGCCATAAAGAATGTCAGTTAAACTTGATTATTACATGCCATAAATATATTATCTTCCTTACAATAAATAAAAACGATAGAACTAGTGATTTAAAGCTTCATGTCAGAACTTACAATTAAAGGACCATATTTCGAAGGACATGTTTAAAAAAAAAATATTTCCGCGTCTCATCGCAACCGACAGGCCAGTCGTTTAAGAAGAAGAAAAAAAACAAGAATGTCCTGCGAAAATCAGTACGTATGGTCACCCTGCTTTACATGTAAACGTTTTTGAAAATGTTGTTTTTCTCAAAAATAGCTCTAACGGTTTGGTTTAAAGCAGGTACCGTATATTAAAGTTATTCACAACTCAAATAAAATATATATTTTGAATTTTCTGGGAATAGCTTCTGAAGAGCACTTTGTTCTGGTTGATTTATGCATAATTTTGCATAACGGTTAAACCGTAAGATCAAAATATACACAAAAATGTAGATCTTAAAATACAATTTGTCATATGCATTTTTGTTATAGAGTTAACCATTTCCAAGATATTCCTTGTTATTGGTTTCTATTTTAAAATGTTATTGTTCTCTCAAACAGGAAGTGTCCGTTTTTCTTTTGTTCTACTCCTGAGTAAGCAAAGAAGGCAATTTCGATGACAATCGCGTAACGATAAGTTTTTAACATTTGACTACGTGTCGCTTTAGTATAGTGCATTCTGCTGATGCTTGTCTCAATTAGCGTGGTGTAGAAAGAAGAAGAATATTTTTTAGAAGTTTGTTTGTAGAACAGTTAGAGAAAGTCATTGGAGTGTAACACATCAGATTCCTGTTCAATGGCGGATATCTTAAGTCCTTATGTGTGATAAAGGGTATGCCTGTGTAACAATATACATTATTTTGATGTTTAATTCGCATGACTTTGTCTACCCTATGTTGTTTATAAAATTGCTCAAACTAATGTTTTTTTATGTATAATTTTATTTAATGTCACTTAACTACACAGGTCTTATAGCGACATCACGTAACAATAAGTAATGTTATAAAACTCTGAATACAATGTTTACGCATTAAATTAATAATTATATCTAGCTTGTATAATTGGAATTGTAAAAGAGTAGTGTATCATACAACAGTGTATTAAACGTATACAATATTTTACAGTGCATTAGCAAGTTTACAATCTTAATGTAATCAATGGTGATAATGTGTTTGACTGGTAGCCTCTGGTTGCTGTTTGGTGAATACATAGCTAGAAGTTCCTACCGTTCGCAGTTCCGTATATAGGTTGCGACCGACCGCCTCTCCGCTTCAAAACAAACCATTGATAAGAACGCAGGGGAGAGGTTGTCAAGTAAACAGTACTGGTTCCAGAGAACAAAAATGATTGAGACATTCGTAAAAACAGATAATTATGTACAACATACAAACTGTTACATACACAAGGCTGACTCTTGAGTTCCATCTTTACATATGTACATTTGAAAACACCCAAGCAATTATAACACCAATTATAATATGTATTGATAGAATGCAAAATTAATATACAAATAATACAATTAATTTTTACTTTCTCTATACCTACTATGTACATATGTACATAGTGTATAGAGAAGGTATTGCACTCCACCCAAAAATTCGATACCAAGATTTCACCGGAAATATATGATTTAGGATCCCCTGTATAAAAAAAAATTCAGAAAAAGGCCCGTGTCTGTGAACACGATAACTCAAAAACGAAAAGTGGGTAAAATACCAAACTTGATATTTAGGTTCAGTATCTTCCAGGGATACGACACGAAGATTTTGAGAAAAATTTCCCACCCCAAACTACCCTTTACATGGAAAAAATGCCGAACATTTTGATTTTCTTAAAAATGGCTCTTAACGATTTTGATTAAAATATCGTATATTTAAGATATTTACCTGACAAATAAAATGTATATCTTGAATTTTCTGGGAATAGCCTCTGAAGACTACTTTATTCCGAATCAATTTTACGGAATTTTGCATAAGTGCTAAACCGTAAGAAATGGACGAAAACTTAAAACACAAAAAATGTAGAACGCGTTAAAACACTCAGCTTATGTTATATATATTTTTTTTCTTGGAGTTAATTGTTTTTGAGATATTCCTTGTTTTTGGTTTCAGCTTTGAAAAACATACTTTTCTTATACAGGAATTTCTCAACCCCTGTCCATATAAACAAAGGAACTTTAGTCACACAGCAACAAGCTTTTGACTATCACTTTAAACTATAGTACTCCCTTATTTCGCTTCTACTTACAAGGAAGCACGTAATAAGACTATTTCTACTAATTTTTTCTCGAGTAGATGAAGTAAATAGAATAATGTGTTGCAGAGATGTAGAGAAAGTGATGCGAATGGAACACATCAGATTTTTTAAACATCTGCAGACTCTTAACAGATAAAAACGAAAGCAGGAATTAAACTAAATCTTGCCTCATATGCATGATTGAAGGTATATTACTGAAAGCTTTATGTACTGCTGAAGCCTTTCAAAGGAAAACCTCATTCTACGTTCCGACAGACAAGATTTGTAATGCGAAAAAGTTTGTTCCATTTCGCATGATGTATCATATGACCAAGCAAATAACATTTGTTGGGATCTAAAAGTGCAGTTTGTATACGATACACCACACTGAACCCTGCATTCTTTTCATTGTCATCTTTAATTTAGGTAGCGCGCTCCTGGATTGGTAGATCTGTCTTGACAGTTCTTCCACATGCCGCACAGAGTCAGTTCAGCTCTGGACTGTAACAGTGTGGGTAACTTTCTGAACAAATATGTTTCTGTGAAGCTGTTCTGTTACTAGACGTTTGACAGTTTGTTTACTAGAAGTGCCTTCGGTACAAGCATAAGTACACTGTTAGGAAACTTACTGTGGTTGTAAAACAATTTAATTTTGCTCACATTTGAGCACAACAAGATGTTATTTGAACGCTTTCCTTCCTACTGACGTGGTTCTGTGATAGCTGTTTTGCAGTAATGGGTTGCACTCTACGCTGACCTGTATTCGCTCTTACCCTGCATAAGGAAATCGGTGCGAACTTCGTAGCCCTGGTCATGACTCAGTTTAGTCTGGTGAGCATCATCTGCTGAGAGTTTTGTATATTTTAATAAATGATGTGTTACGTTTTACTTCATGCAGTTTACTGTTGCGATTATTTTCAATCCAGTTGTTCCTTCATTTTTGCATCAGCTTCTTCTTAACACACTGTATAGCATCTTCATGTGGAATAGGCAGATAAACTGGTGTTACTGTTATTCTTCTGTAATTTTATGTAGATAAACTGCAGAAGTAGCACATTTCGTTAAACATACAAGGGAAATAGCAGTTGTCAAATATTAACATCTACCCATCTCGAGAAACAGAAAATGGACAGGATTTGATAAGAATGAAGAAAGTATTGAATTATTGATAACGGTTACCTCGGAAATGGCGAATGCTAGAAAAAAATTGATGTGTTCCATTAGCACAACTTTCTCTGTTTGTTCCACAAACAACATTTTATTCCAAAAGATTATTCGTCATGCTAATCAAGATAAACATTAGCAAATTGGTCTTATTGCTTGCTTCCTTGTAAGTAGAAGGGAAATAAGAGAGTACACTAGACTAAAGCGATGGTCAACTCCTTTAAAAACTGGTCTGTATGTGAAACAGTTGTGGTTGAGTTCCCTTTGCATGTTCCCGTTTGAGAAAAGTTAATTAGTTTAAAATTGAAACCAATAACAAAGAATATCTAGAAAACGGCCAGCTCTACAAGAAAAACATATATGACATAAATTGTGTGTTTTAACGAGATATTCATTTTTTGTGTAGTAAGTTTTTGTCTATATCTTACGGTTTAACCGACATGAAAAATTCTAGAAAACTCATACAAAATAAAGAGGTCTTTTGAAGCTATTCCCAGAAAATTCAAAATATACTTTTTATTTGTGATGTAAATATCTTTAATATACGGTATTTTAATCAAAATTGTTACAGCCATTCTTGAAATTTTGAAAACATTTTCCATTTAAAGTGTAGTTTGTGTTAGGGGGGATTTTCTTGAAAATCTTCGTGTTGTATCCTTGGAATATACTAAACGTACATGCAAGTTTGGCATTTAACGGTCTTTTAGTTTTTCAGCTATGCTGTCCATAGAGACACACACGGCCATTTTTCTAAAAGTTTATTTTTACTTTCTCTAGCCCACATTACAATGTACATAGTGGATAGAGAAGGTAATGTATTCCACCCAAAAACTCAATATCGAGATTTCACCGGAAATATGTTTTGGTGTCCCCTGATCCGAAAAAAAATTAGAAAAAGCTCTGTGTGTGCCTGTTGACAGCATAGCTCAAAAACGAAAAGACTGTTAAATACGAAACTTGGTATTTAGGTTTAGTATCTTCCAAGGATCCACAAGCTACCCTTTACATGAAAAAATATTCGAAAATTTTGATTTTCTAAAAATGGCTCTAACGATTTTGATTAAAATACAGTACATTAAAGATATTTACATGCTAAATAAAATGTATATCTTCAATTTTCTGGGAGTAGCCTCTGAAGACACCTTTATTCTGGATGAAGTTTACATAACTGGTAAACCGTAAAAGATAGACAAAAAATGTAGATGTTGTTAAAACACAATTTTTGTTGTGGAGGTAACGTTTCCGAGATATTCCGTGGTATTGGTTTCAGTTGTCAAGTACTTATACTTTGTAATGACAATCGCATAACTACAGCTTTTAAAACATTTGACTATCACTTTAGCATCACACGTTCCTTTAGTTGCCTTCTACTTATAAGGAAGTAAGTAATAAGAACATTCTGCTAATGTTTATCTCGATTAGCATTGTGTAGAAAGAAGAATAATCTTTTGTAAGAAGTTTGTTTGTAGAGCAGCTAGAGAAAGTCATGTGAGTGTAACACATTTTCTCTATACAATATATACATAGTACATGCAGAGAAAGTAAAGTAATTGTAAGGCAAGGATCTTAACCAGAAACTTAAGAATTGCGTTTTTCTTTTGTTTTCAGGTGAGTACATATATACTTGTAACCAGTGATACAAGCAGGGCGAAGTGGTAAGTTAAAACAGGCCAATAATTGTTCAGTGACAGATAAATGATAGAGCAAGCATTGCAATTGTTCATATACGGAATTTAGTCAAAATCATTAGAACCAGTTTTTAAAAAATCGAGCATTTCTAAAAATCTTCTACGTAAAGGGTGCTTTGGGATGGGGAGACTTTTGTGTAAAACTTCGTGTTGCATTCTTGGAACTTACTAAACTTAAATACGAAGTTTGGTATTAAACCGACTTTTGTTTTTTTTTTCTTTTTTTTTTTGAGTTATGCCACACACACACACACACACACGCGCGCGCGCTCTCTCTCCTCCCTCCCTCTCTCTCTCTCTCTCCCTCCCTTCTAAAAATATGATGTGTTCATTCAGGAGTTGACAAGTTTCCGTTTGAGAAAAGTTCAAGTATTTTAAAGCTGAAACCAATGACAAGGAATGTTTCGAAAACGATCAACTCCACGAAAAAAATGTATATGACATAAATTGTGTGTTTTAATGAGATCTACTTTTTAATCCGTTACGTTTTATCTATCTCTTACGGTTTACCAATTGTGCAACATTCAGAAAAATGCATCCAGAATGAAAAGGTCTTCAGACGCTATTCGCAGAAAGTTGAAGTTATACTTATTATCCGTCGTATAAATATTTTGAATATAAGAGGTTTTAATCAAAATCATTAGAGCCGTTTTTGAGAAAATCAAAAATTTCGAAATGTTTTCCAAGCAAAGGGTAGTTGGGGTGGGAGGATTTTGTTGAAATTCTTCGTGCCGCATTCTTGGCAGACTTAATATATATTAATAACTTAAATATCACACACACACCGACCTTTTTCTAAAAGATGCCTTTGTTTTTGTCTTCTGGGGGTCCCAAATCATGTATTTCCGGTGAAATCTCGATATCGAATTGTGGGGTGGAATACAGTACGGCCTCTAGCTACTGTGTGAGAACATACGGGCTAGAGAAAGCAAAAAGGAAAGCTTTTGTGGGAATAGTTTGTTCTAGAATAGGTAGAGAAAGTAATGTGAATGGAGCACACAGAAGATGTTTGGCGCCACAGCTTGCGCCGCCTCCACATATCGACCCGGGGATGTGCCCAGGCATTCTTCTAAATCCGATCATACCTACAGCTTCTGCAGCATACATCTGCTATTGTTAATATTCAAGTAAACATTAATTGTCCTTGTAAGTAGAAGCGGGAAAATCTAATGTGTTCCATTCACATGTGCTCTAGCTATTCGGTAAACAAACCTGTTATTCAAAACATTAGCATGATGTAGATAACAGATTAATCAAGATAAACATAACCAGAATTAAGCTACATTCACAATGAAATGCAAGCGCAAGAGTTTGGACTCATATTATTTAACGTAAGCATTTACATAGAAGCACGCAAGACGCAAGACGCAAGGCAACGCAACGCAACGCAACGCAACGCAACGCAACGCAACGCAACGCAAGAGCTTACAAACTCCAAATATTATCCTTGCGTTGCATGCCAAGAGGAAGAATTCTGCTTCTTTTCTCTATGCATTGCCTATGAATTCAACAACAGACGATCGCACTGCAAGATTTTGCATGGCCTGCTTCTATTTGGCCGTGCCGCGCCATCTCTAATCTCCCTCAAGAGGTTATGACTGTCTCCTTGCGAATCCTTCGTTGATATAACCGTCATCGGCGTCTAGATTTCTTGGTTCTCATAAATCGAGATAATTCTTAGTTCATTAAATGTGTAGCTTTATCACTTTTTGGAAGTCTCCATGCTTGTACTATTTTCAATAATTTTGTAAAAGATTGAGTGAATTTTCTTATGTGGTATTGTTGGTTATGTTATTCAGTTTGTAACGGAAGATGTTCGCATATAACTTGCGGATCTAGTACCCCATGCCAACTTCTTGCGTCTGCGCTTGCATCTCATTGTGAATCTAGTATAAGGCTTATTACTGGCTTCCTTATAAATAGAAGGGAAATAAGAAAATGCACAGGCTAAAGCGATAATCTCGTCCTTTAAAAGCCAGTACCTATGTGAAACAATTGAAATTCCAATATATTAGCTTGGTAGAAGTAAGCAAACGAGAAATACAAAAAAGATGTTTTCAAAACATTAAGTGGCATAAAAATGAAACCAAATAACCCGCAATATCTTGAAAACGCTTAACGGTACAAGAAAAACACATATGGCATAAATTCTTGTATTTTTCGAGATCTGCATGTTTTGTGTGGTAAGTTTTAGTCTACCTCTTGCGGTTTAATCGTTATGCAAAATTGTGCAAAGTCATGGAGAGCAAAGGGGTCTTCAGAGGCCATTCCCAGAAAATTCAAAATATACATTTTATTTGTAATATAAATATGTTTAATGTGTGTTATTTTAACAAAAATTATTAGAACTATTTTTGAGAAAAACTACATTTTCAGAAACTTTTCCAAGTAAAGGATAGCTTGTGGTGGGGCGATTTTGTTGAAAATATTCGTATAGCAGGCTTGCAAGATATTAATTATAAATACCGACTTCAGTATTTGACGATCTTTAGGTTTTTGAGCTATGCTGTGATCCATTCACATGACTTTCTCAACATCTCTGCAACAAATTAATGTTAAAAAGCTTATGCTTATATTTACTTCATGCTAATCGGGAAAAAATTAGCACAAATAGTCTTATTACTTTGTAAACAGAAGCAAAATAAGGGAGTACCATAGGTTAAAGTGATAGTCAAAAGCTGGTTGCTATGTGACTGAAGTTCCTTTGTATAGATAGTTGACAAATTCCTGTATGAGAAAAGTTTTTTAAAGTTGAAACCAATAACAAGGAATATCTCAAAAACGATCAACTCCACGAAAAAAGTGTATATAACATAAAATATGTAATTTTTCTTGGTTCTGATTTAAATTCTTTTATATTTTATTTAAAACTTTTAAATTTTATTTAATGTGCTCTACATTTTTTGTGTGGCAAGTTTTTGTCTATTACGGCTTAGCAGTTAGGCAAAATTCCGTAAAATTCATCTAGAATAAAGTATTCTTCAGAGGCTATTCCCAGAAAATTCAAGATATTTGTCAAATACCTTTAATATACCATATTTTAATCTCGTTAGAGACATTTTTAAGTTAATGAAAATTTTCGAAAAAAGTTCCATGTAAGATGTAGTTGAGGGTGGGGGATTTTTTTGGAAAATCTTCGTGTCGCATCCTTGGAAGATACCAAATATAAATACCAAGTGTGGTAATTAACGGTCTTTTCGTTTTTGAGCTATGCTGTCCACAGGCGCACACACATACGGACCTTTTTCCAAAAGTGTTTTTTTTTTGATTCAGGGGGACCCAAAACATGTATTTCGGGTGAAATCTGGGTATGGAATTTTTGGGTGCATTACAATACCTTCTGTATACACTATGTACATAGTACGTGTAGAGAAAGTAAAAATTGGGCAGTTTAATGATAATTTATATTATTACTCCATGGTGGATGTAGGTGAAGTTCTACACTGACACTAAAATCAGCAAATGTATTGCGCTTCCGCATTATTCGCTGTGTATGCATCTGCCATCTTGAAATATTCATTCCAGCCTGGCGTTGAAGATGAAGCACCTCAAAACAAAAGCGACTTAATATTGGCGGGGGAGGGGATTGTGCAACTCTTAATTAAAGGGGCGGGGGATCACACAGCAATATTCCACTTGAAAATCAATGTACTGTCACCATGAGTCTGCTTTCCGGAGAAGTTCCAATATTGCAACACTGTACCGTCCTCTACTTGCCAACTTTTACGGTTGCCCCTAAAATGTAAGGGTCCTGAGCCTTATTTTACGGCGAAGGAGTCAGTTTTACAGCTTTGTTGGGCAGATTGAAAGTGTTAAGATCTTCACCTGGACGTGACAAAGCAAGGAGGCTCGGCGACCTCGGCACAGGAGGCCACAGTAAAATATAGGTTTAAATATATACGTCTACCTGTCTGATGAAGGAATGCAGTTGTTAGGGGAGATCGCTGGTGTAGCATGGCACGGTTTAGAGCGATCAGAGAAGGCTGGAATATCTGACCATCAAAACATCAGCACAGCGCACATAAACAGGAATAAACTAAAGGATCTACAACAGGTTAAATTTGCTGTTTTCTTTATCACTAATGAACATTAATTTTCTACTTTGTGAGCGTATGACTACGCGCCGCGGTGTTTGAGTCTAAACAGTCCAGTGTAAGAGACTTGACTGCTGCATTCCAGTATTGTCGTGCTGTACAGGGCTTGCACCGGGAGTGATGACGTAATACTACTTATCAATCTGTGTAGTGAAGCTTCCACTCGTGGGCCCCGGCATCCATTGCTCACACAGTAACTGGAACTGATTTATGTGCACTAAGTAAAAGCTAAATACTGCAGTCTGCTTGCCTATAGTGTTCGCAAAACCTAGTTATGTGCAGTGATATCTGCAGCTTCCCCTCCTGTCAGCGCTGCCGCTTCTTACGTGCTGGACTGAGAACATTGTCCTCCGGTCGGATAAGTATTACCAGCGAGTGTTATAATCAGGCAGAATTTTACTTTCTGATCATGTCTCTCTGATACTTCACGGGTTATCGTGTATCAACATTCATTATAACTTAGATAGATCGAATATATAACTGGCGCAACAGATCAGGACATATGAAGATCTTAATGAGAGCTAGGAAGCGAGTTGTACTTTCAGTTCACCAGTCGATTCATAAACATGTCACCTGCACTGATAAACATGTGTTATATTCATATGGCCTACTATATAAACAATGTCAATCGTCTGCCTTCCACACCTGACAGTCCTTCGTCTTCGCTCACGTCATTGTCAGCATCAACGTTATCGCTACTTCCTGCACCATTATCCTGGATTAGAATTCTTTCTTTTTGATTTTCAATGTTCTCAAAATGTCGACATACATTTTCCCATTGTGGCCTGCCAATTTCTGCAATTCGCTGGTGACACAACTGTTCCACATCTTTTAATTCAAAAGTGTTATATTAAGTTTTGTTTTTCTTTCTTTCTTATCTTTAAGAACCCTGGAAACGGAATTCAGTGAAATATCAGTTGCCTTGGCTACTCTTTCATTCACTTTCTACAGGCTTTTGAAGAACTCGAGGAACATACATTTTCTTCCTTCATCTCTGCCTCTTGTTTCATGAAGTCAAGGACATTTACAATTATTTCTCTGCTGTGACTAAGTAATACCTTGCCACTTAAAATTGAAAACGTATGAGCGATGGTTAAAAAAAATAAATAAAATGAACACTATTTACTGCCCACTTGAATATAAACATATGCGGAACAGTTTTGATACAGACTGTACAAAGTTTGCTTGCTGTGACTTTAAGTAAGCAAAGTATCATATTACAAACACCGATAAGCTAGGCTCGGTAGCCGGGTTGACGGTCGGTGTCATGATTCCATTAGTTTTGCGCCAGCAATGACACCAAAACCTGCCTCACAACGCTTACCTCGAATATAGTTATGCAGTGCAGTATGGAACAGGAATCAAGTGAGTTTAAGTTCAGTATTGGTGTGTTATTCTATTATTAAAGTGAAGGGGCGTGTATAGACGTGTTTCAAACTGGAGTTGAAATCTTGTTAATATACATATTATATTTCTCTTTGTGATACGATTGTTGAAGTTGACCTCGAAGCAGGGACTTTCTCTACGTATACTATGTACATGGTGTATAGAAAAGTGATTACATTGCACCCAAAAATTCTATACCAATATTTCACAGCAAATACACGTTTTGAGACCCTCTGAATCAAAAATAGCATTTTATAAGATTATGCGCGCGCGCGCGTGCGTGTGTGTGTGTGTGTGTCAGGCAGCATAGCACAAAAACGAAAAGTCGTTAAATACCAAATTTGTTATTTAAGCCGAGTATGCGACACCCCCAACTATCCTTTACACGGACAAATTTTCAAAATTTTTGATTTTCTCAAAAAATACTTTTGATTAAAATATCGTATATTAAAGATATTTACACGACAAAGAAAAGGTATATGTTGAATTTTCTGGAAATAACCTCTGAAGACATCTTTATTCTGAATGAATTTTGCATAACTGGTAAACCGTAAGAAATAAGACAAAAAATGTAGATTACGTTAAAACATATAAGTTATGTAATTTGTTTCAAAATGTGGTTGCCATGGGATTGTAATCAGTTTTTTGTTTTTGTGTGACTAGGAGTTAAGCTCTCGTATGAGAAGTGTTTTAAAACAAACCAATAACAAAGAATATCTCGAAAACGACCAAATGCACGAAAAAAGTGTATATGACGTAAATTGTACCTATGTTTTAATCAGATCTACATCTTTTGTTAGGCAAGTTTTTGTCTATCTCTTAAGGTTTACTATTTATGCAAAAAGTAAATTCAAGAAACACATTTTATTTATCATGTAAATATCTTCAATATAGTATATTTTAATCAAAAGCCATTTTTGAGAAAGTCAATATTTTCGAAAATTTGTCCTTGTAAAGGGTAGTTTGGGGTGGAGAGGGTTTCCTCCAAATCTTCGTGTCACATCCTTGAAGATACTAAACTTAAATACCTATTTGGGTATTACCAACTTTTCGTTTTTGAGGTATGGTGTTTACGGACTCACGCAGACGCGAGCGCGTGCGAATGTTTATTCATTTTTATTATACAAAGGACCCTAAAACATGTATTTGAGGTAAAATCTCGGTATGGAATTTTTAGGTGCATTACAATACCTATGAACGTAGTACGTATAGAGAAAGAAAAAATAATTTTGTGCGCGTGTGCGATTAATTCGAAAACCAATCAACCTTTTGTAATAGCTCCTCTATTGCAAAAGCCTGCGGATATGGGCTACATTTTCAATTGGATTAAACCAGCTTTTAAGGGGTGTGTTCATATTCATGTTGCTTATGATGATGACGGTATCTCTTGGGGTTTCGACAGCAGATCATTTTACTGTCCAAAACCATAGCTACGTATGCTGCCCATACACATTTCTTTTGCTATGGCATATAAACACTTTTTTCGTAGTTTTACTTTCTCTACACGCACTATGTACACAGAGAGAAGGTATTGCATTCCACCCAAAAATTCGATACCGAGATTTCACCGGAAGTACGTGTTTTGGGTCCCCCTGAATAAAAAAAAACAAAAAAAAAACCTTTTTTACAAAAAGGTCCGTGGGTGCCTGCCTGCCTGTGTGGCTGTGGACAGCATAGCTGAAAAACACTGTTGAATACTAAACTTGGTATTTAAGTTGGTATCTTCAAAGGAGGGGACATGAACATTTTAAGGAAAATTCCCCACCTCAAACTACCCTTTACATGGAAAGATTTTCGAAAATTTTTATATTCTTAAAAATAGCTCAAGATTTTGATTAAAATACCGTATATTTAAGATATTTACATGACCAATAAAATATATATCTTGAATTTTCTGTTAATAGCCTCTGAAGACCTCTTCTTTCCGGATGAATTTTGCTGTATTCTGCATAACTAATAAACCGTAAAAGTTAGACAAAAACTTACTCCACGAAATATGTAGATCTCGTTAAAACACACAATTTATGTCATATACATTTTTTTTTCTCGTGGAGTTGACCATTTTTTAGATATTCCTTGTTATTGGTTTATATAGGTATGGGATTTGTCAACTCCTGGCAAAGCAAAGAAACGGATTTAATCCACTTGACAACCAGCTTTTAAAATATTTGACTTTTTTCTTAGCAAAATATATTCCCTTCTACTTACAAGAAAGCGAGATAATTTGTGCTAATGTTTATCTCTATTAGGCTTTTTTTACCCGCCTGGGTAGTGTGGTGGTAGCGTGTCTGCCCCACATTCAAAAGGTCGTGAGTTCGAATCTCGCTTAGGGTGAGTTACCCAGATAAGGTTTTTTTCGGGGTTTTCCCCTATCCTGAGAAGACGAATGTGAATAACTTTAATGTATGATACCCCGAGATCATTTGAGCATCATTTCACCAATTTCATTCATCGTCCGATATGACCAAACCAGGATAAAAGAGGTTTAAAAAAAAAAGAAAAAAAAAAAGCCTTTTAACATTGTTACAGCGATGTAGAGAAAGTCATGTGAATGTTATATATCAGATTGTGAAATCATAGTAACAATTTTTGGATTGGAATGGATTACCTTCTATATCTGCTATGTACGTGCTAGAGAAAGTAGAGTGTTTAACTGGAAAATCGGAATTTCTGATTTTTCCAACTATCGAAGAAACAATGTTCATTTTGTTGTCGAAAGCGAAGTTCCGACTGAGCCACGGTGGCTGTGATTTAGTGGTTGCAGCGCCCAGTAACAGATGGCAGCACGTTGTCTGTCAACGCACGTGTTTAACTTTCTCGCTTGATTGCGTTTATGGAGCAATAATACAATAAAACTGACCATCTTTGTTTTCAGGTGATCTGTTTGTTGTATAGCCAGACTCGTTTTAATGAATAGCGTTCGGAGCTCGGTTTCTAAGGGCACCAGTAGAAGCCCGATTTACTGATACCACAAAATGACGAATAATCAATTATACATAAAATAAACGCCTAACAGTTATTTAGAAAAATGAAAATAAAGCAGAGTGTTGTCCTCAGGTCATACTTGTGCGGCCTGATTCAGCGGTGAAACAGTTTCAAACAGTTGTTGTGTGAGCGAAATAACTTGTCCATCACTAGAAGTAGAAGCGAAATAGGGGGGGGGGTAGTTTATGCTAAAATGGTAGCGAATCTTTGAAAAGCTGATTATTATGTGAAACAATTGAGATTGGTTCGCTTTACATGGCCCTGTTTGAAAAAGGTAGTTTAAAACAAATTGAAGCCTATAAAAATGAATATCTCGAAAACGGTCAAATCTACATAAGAAACGTAAATGTCATAAATTGTGTGTTTTGACAAGATCTACATTTTTTGTCTTGCGCGTTTTTGTCTATCTCTTGTGGTTCAGCAGTTAAGCAAAATTCCGAAAAATTCATCCAGAATAAAGAGGTCTTCAGAGGCTATTCCCAGAACATTTGAGATACACCTACATTTTATTTGAGATGTGAAAATCTTTAATATACGTAATTTTAATCAAAATCGTTAAAGCCATTTTTTTAGAAAATCAAAATTTAGCACATTTTTCCATATAAAGGATAGTTTGTGATGTGGGGATTTTCTTGAAAATGTTCGTGTCCCATCCTTTTAAGATACCAAATTTGGTATTTAACGATCTTTTCGTTTTGAACTATGCTGTCTACACACACAGACCTTTATTTAAAAAATGCTTTCTTCGGACTCGGGGGGGGGGGGCGCCCTAAAACATATTTCTGTTGAAATTTCGACATCGAGTTTTTGGGTGCAATACAATACCTTCTCTATCACTGTGTGCATAGTACGTGTAGAGAAAGTAGTAACTGATAACATTTCTACCGAGGTTAATGTCAAGTTACTTCCTCTGTAGTTACGAGGCGAGTGTTTGAATAGTTGTCCATGTTTCATTGTACAGCCTCTTTAACTTCTATGGGTAGCGTGGTGGAGCATGTCTGCCTCACGTTCAAAAGGTCGTGAGTTCGAATCTCGCTTAGGGTGAGCTACTCGGGTAAGGTTTTTTTCCGGGATTTTCCCTAAACACCAAGAATCACTTAGTAAGAGCTCATGAAATGTGTCTTGATTTTCATCCTTAAAAAAAGTTTTTAGCTGTTCTTTAGTTCGAGAAACCGGTTCAATACACGACCCCGCGACAACCACCTTACTTCTGTGCGAAGTAACAAAGAGGTATGAGCTGCATCCGTTGCGCGACATAACTGTTCAAAAATTCTGCACTTTAAAGGTCGAGACTTCATATAGTTCACCATTTTCACAACTTGGTTAAACACTTCAGCAAAATCTTCATTACACGCTTTCACGACTAATGCCTCTCTATGCAGAAAACAGTGAGCTATAATAATGGATGGATTTTCATTGAGAGCTCTGGCATTAAAGCCTTTAATTTTCCCAGACATAGATGGTGCACCATCTGTACATATACCACAACAGTCTTTCCATGAAAGATCATGGTCATTGAGATAGGAATTAATAGAAACGAAAATACCATGGCCTTAGGTCGTAGTCTCCAGCGGTCTACAGAACAGAAACTGTTCACTAATATCTTTTTCATCAATATATCTGATAAAACCAAGGAGTTGTGGTTTGTCACCAATATCGAGACTCTCATCTACTTGCAAAGCAAATGTTCTATAAGTTTTTATTTTCTCCGTGACTTGTTCGTTGATATTGCATGACATTTCAGATATCCTGCGGCTGATTGTGTTGTTGGACAGAGGAACTTTCGAAATTTGATTAGCTGCTCCTTCGCCAAGTATTGTTGAAACTATAACTTGACATGCACGGCCAATGATTTCCTGTCCAAGAGTATGAGGTTTCTTTTTTTAGCTATCAGTTCTACTACTTTAAATGAGGCTTCAAGAGCAGTATCACCTATGGTCATTCTCTTTACCATTCGCACAGCTGTTTTCTTCTCCCCTTCTAATATATGTGAAAAATACATTACACTTTTCTGTGACACACTAGGATGCTTTGTTGTAAGATGCCGCTTCAGTTTGCTAGGTACCATGGTCTCGTTGCTAAGTGTTTCGCCACAAACTAAACACACAGGAATAGGGTTTTCCTCGTTGTTATTCCACTTAAATCCATACGCTAAGTAACTGTCCTGGTATGTTCTTTTCTTTCGTTTGTCTTCTTTATGTGGTGAATTCGACGGTCCGGGAGAAACTGTAAGATTTGACTTCTTAAAGCAAGCAGTAGGAGCCGACTGTTCACTTTCACTGTCCTGGCGTTTACGTTTAACAATGAACTTATCCATAGCTAAACACTGTGAATCAACGCGAGGAAGACAACTGAAAGCGCCAAGCGGCGTACACTTTTATATATTCATTTGTCGAAGTCTCGGGAATGTTCGTGAGGAAGCGAGTAGTCTCGGGAATGTTCGGCAGGGTATAGCTGTAATGCCATCTGTGGGATACTAGTATAACTGAATTATTGAAATGAATCGACCACTATCAGCATCTGCCGTGCATAAGAGTAATTGATTTGACTTATTTTATTTCAAGACCTTACAAGACTTTAGGCTTCAGTAGAAGGTGTTTTTTTGTTTTTGTTTATCTCAATATCTCGCGGCACCCCTTAGCCAAGGGTGCCGGGGCACACCGGCTGGGAACCGTTGCTCTAGAGACTTACCCGCTGTTGCGTTGACGAAAATCACATTTTGTGGCTGTGAGTGCAGGAATGGAAAATCAGAACATTTGTAACAGCTCTAATAAGTATTTGTTACACAGATGTACAGAAAGGCATGTGAATGGAACATATCAGATACCTATTTTTCTTCTCTGGCGTTAACCTTTCCGAGATACTCTTTGTTATAGATTTGAATGTTCGAATACTTGATATCAAGTGTTCGTGCTCGTTTGCAAAGAGCCATTGCTTTTTAAGCTATCACATAGCGACACGCTCTTTAAAATCTATTTCTTGACTCTAATGTATTCTTCTTATATCTTCTATGAAGTGGGTAAAGGTGCAATGAAAGTTTATCTTAATTAACAAGACGTAAATAGAAGAATGGTTTTATGAGAAATTATGTAAAAGAGCAAGTAGAGAAACTAATATGACCGCACAGTGATCTCCTTATGACAAACAGATTTTAAACGTATTTTCTTTGTACTTTAAGAAATCTGTAATCAACGTATTTATGTTAGCGCTTATCTTGAAGATAATAGAATTGTGGATATGCCGATGCAAGTTGCTCGTTCCTGTAGGCCAGTTCAGATCGCTTAGCAACGCTGCTTGTTGCCGCAGTAAACAAAGCAATGTCGATATTTCCATCCACAAACTGCACCAAAGTGTTAAACAAAAACTGTGCACATTATATAGAAGGTATTGTATTCCACTCAAAAATTCGATACCGAGATTTCAACAGAAATATTTGTTTTGACACCCCTGAATGCAAAATGTCTGTGTGTGTGTCTGCACAGTATAGTTCAAAAACGAAAAGACCGATATAAACTAAACCTGGTATTCAAGTTTGGTATCTTCCAAGGATGCGACACGAAGATTTTCAAGAAAATCGTCCCATCTGCAAATACTCTTCACATGAAAAACATTTAGAAAATGTTGATTTTTCCCAAAACTGGCTCTAACAATTTTGTCATAATGCACGCCTTTCCGATAGAGGCGCAGATTCTAAATATGAACCCAAAGTAATAATTTGAAAGTATAGGTGGCAGAAGCTTCAGGGTGGGGTCCCCTCCAGGCACGTGATGGCAGAGAAAGTCAAAAGTAAAGTAAGATATTGCAAAGAGATAAATGAAGGTGCACGCACGAAAGAGACGTGAATCGATATGAAAGTAAGTTACTGCTCGACTTGTGACGTTCACCTAGACCAGACCAAGTGCTGGTTTTAATTTATTCATTAAGTCCTGCTCAACTTTCTCAACAAAAGTAGAAATGATTTCACTATCTCTATTAGTACCTAGACAGGTATTACATTTCATCCAAAAATTCGATACCGAGATTTCAATGGAAATACACGTTTTGGGAATTGTTAAAAAGCTAATGTTTCTTTTACTTCATGCAAATCGAGAAAAAAATTAAGAGGAATAGTGTTATTGCATCGAACTAATTAGGAGGGAAATAAACCAGTGATAGTCAAAAGCTGGCTGCTATGTGACTGATGTTCCTTTGTTTGTATGGACAGCAGTTGACAAGCTCCTGTATGAGAAAATTATAAGTTTTTTAAAGCTGAAACCAATAGCAATGAATATCTCAAAAACGATTCACTCCACGAAAAAAGTGAATACAGCATAACTTGTGTATTTTAACGAGCTCTACATTTTCTGCTAAGTAAGTTTTTGTCTGTCCCTTACTTCGCCAGTTATGCAAAATTACGTAAAATTCATCCGGAATAAAGTAATCTATAGAGGCTATTGCCAGAAAATTCAAGATATAATTTTTCTTTGTCAGGTAAGTATCTTTAATATACGATATTTTAATTAAAATCGTTAGAACCTTTTTGAGAAAATCAAAATGTTCGATAAATGTTCCATGTAAAGGGTAATTGGGGGTCGGGGGATTTTCTTGAAAATCTTCTTATCCATGGAAGATACCAAACTTACATACCAAGTTTGGTATTCAACGGTCTTTTTCGTTTTTGAGCTATGCTGTCCACACGCACACGTATGCATACACGGACGTTTTTGTAAAAATGTTTTTTTTTTTATTCAGGAGGACACAAAATATATATTTCTGGTGAAATCTCAGTATCGAATTTTTGGGTGGAATGCAATACCTTCTCTATACACTGTGTATATTACGTTTATCTTCCAAGGATACGACAGGAAAATTTTCAGGGAATCCCCACCCCCACTGCTAACTACCCTTTACAGTGAAAATCTTTCGAAAGTTTTCATTTTCTCAAAAATGGCTATCTATTTTGATCAAAATACAGTCTTATTAAATTTATGTACATGGCAAATAACGTATATATCTTGAATTTTCTGGGAATAGAGGAAAATCCCCCCTCAAACTACCCTTAATGTGGAAACATTTTCGAAAATTTTGGTTTTCTCAAAAATGGCTCTAACGATTTTGTTTAAAATACCCTATATTAAAAATATTTACTCGATAAATAAAATCCATATCTTCAATCTTCTGGGAATAGCTTCTGAAGACCTCTTTATTCTGGATGAATTTTGCATAATTTGTAAACCGTAAGGGATAGACTAAAATTTACTTTAAAAATGTTTATCTCGTTAAAACACACAATTTATGTCATGGGTACTTTATTTTATTCTAGGGCAGACTATTTTTGAAATATTCCTTGTTATTGGTTTTACTTTTAAAATACTTAGAAACTTTTTACATACGGTTATCTGTGAACTCTTGGCAATGCACAGAAACGGATTCATGATGGTTTAGCCTCGTGTATTCCCTTATTTCCTTTCTGTTTACAAGAAAGCATTTCTGCTAATGTATATCTCGATTAGCATGAAGTAGATACAAGCATAAGCTTTTAAACAACAATTTATTAGCCCGTCTGGGTGGTGTGGTGGTAGCGTGTCTGCCTCACATTCAAAAGGTCGTGAGTTCGAATCTCACTTAGGATGAGTTACCCGGGTAAGGTTTTTTTCGGGGCTTTCCCTTATCCTGAGAAGTAACTTTAAGCTCCATGGACCCCGAGATCATTTGAGCATCATTTCATTCATCGTCCGATATGACCAACCAGATTTTTAATTTCTCTAGCGCATATATATATATCTCTACAACGTACATAGTAAATACAGAAAATAATGTATTCCACCAAAAATTGTATACCGAGATTTCGGCGGAAATGTATGTTTTGAGAGCCCCTGAATCCATACAAAAAGTATTTATAAAAAAGGTCAGTGCGTCTCTCCATGAACTCAAAAGCGAAACATGCGTTAAATACCAAACTTTTAGTTTAAGTTGAATATCCCAAGGATACGATACGAAGAATTTCAAGAAAATCCGCCATCCAAACTACTCTTTATATAGAAAACATTTGGACATTTTTTATTTTCTCAAAAATTGCTATTTTGATAAAAATACCGTGTGTTAAAGATATTTACATGAAGTGTGTTATATATGTATATCATCTGCTTGGCGCGTAGTGGTGTACGGGGATGTAACCTAGAAGGCTACTTACTATTCACCATTTACCAATCGACGAGGTATTTTATCTACTGATGTGACCCGATATGACCAAGTAGATAAAGCGACTTAAAATAGAATACATAAATTATAAAAAAATTGATGTGTTCCATTCACATGACTTTCTCTACATCTCTGCAACAAATTATTGTTAAAAAGCTTATGCTTCCATTTACTTCATGCTAATATATAAAAAAAAAAAAAAAAAAAATTAGCAGAAATAGTCTTATTACTTGCTTCCTTGTGAGTAGATGCGAAATAAGGGAGTACCATAGGTTAAAGTGATAGTCAAAAGACTGAAATTCCTTTGTTTGTATAGACAGGAGTTGAGAAATTTCCCTGTGAGAAAACTATAAGTTTTTTAAAGTTGCAACAAAAAACAAGGAATAATAATAATAATAATAATAATAATAATAATAATAATAAAAAAAAACCCAATAACTCCACGAGAAAAAAAAAATATATATATATAAAACATAAATTGTGTGTTTTAACATGCTCTACATTTTTTGAGTGGAAAGTTTTTGTCCATCTCTTTCGGTTTACCAGTTATGTAAAATTCCGTAGAATTCATCCAGAATAAAGTAGTCTTCATAGGCTATTCCCAGAAAATTCAAAATATACACTTTGTCAGGCAAATATCTTTAATATAGGATATTTTAGTCAAAATCGTTAGAGCCATTTTTGAGAAAGTAAACATTTTCAAAAATTGTAATGGGTGTTTTGGTGTTTTTTTTTTTTTTTGTTTCTCAAAATCTTCGTGTCGCATCCCTGGAAGATGCTAAACTTAAATACCAAGTTTGGTATTTTACAGACACACACACACACACACACACACGCGCGCGCGCGCGCGCGCGGACCTTTTTGTGGAAATGCTTTTTCTGGAAAGAGGGGACTTTTTTTGGATTTTTGGTGAAATCGCGGTATCGAATTTTTGGGTGGAGTGCAGTACCTTCTCTATACACTATGTACATATATAGTACGTATACAGAAAGTAAAAATGCTCCACGTGATGAATTATTAATTTTATTGATACTACTATGTATTCAAAAACAAGTGCGCATATAGTGCGTGTGTGTGTGTGTGTGTGTGTGTGTGTGTGTGTGTGTGTGTGTGTGTGTGTGTGTGTGTGTGTGTGACAGTGAACACGATAACTCAAAAAGGAAAACTCGGTAACATACCAAACTTGGTATTAAAGTTTGGTATTTTCCAGGGATACGACACGAAGATTTTGAGAAAAATTCCGCACCCTAAAATACCCTTTACATGGAACTTATTTTCAAAATTTTTTATTTTCTCAAAAAGGGCTAACGATTTTGAAAAAAAAAAATATCGTACATTAAAGATATTTTACATGACAAATAAAATGTAAAACTTGAATTTTCTGGGAATAGCCTCGGAAGAATATTTTGTTCATGAAGAATTTTACGGAATTTGGCACAACCGCTAAATCGTAAGAGATGGACACTAACTTACCACACAAAAAATGTAAATCTCGTTAAAACATAATTTATGTTACATACATTTTTTAGTGGAGTTGATCGTTTTTGAGATATTCCTTGTTATTGGTTTCAGTTTTAAAAAATTTACACTTCTGTCATACGGGAATTTGTCAACACCTGTGCATACAAACAAAGGAACTTCAGTCACATAGCAACCAGCTTTTGACTATCAGTTTAACCTATGGTACTTCCTCAGTTCGTTTCCACTTACAAGGAAGCAAGTAATAAGACTATATCTGCTAATTTGTTCTGATTAGCATGAAGTAAACAGAAGCATAAGCTTTTTAACAATTTGTTGCAGAGATGTTGAGAAAGTCGTGTGAATGGAACACAGCAGATGTTTCAAGAAATGCCAGTCATATGAAGGCTGCTAGTTATACGGTTTTCATTTTCTCCGGCGGGGACATATAGAACTTTTTCTAAATTGTTGTTTCACTTTTTAAGGGTGGGATTGAGACACGGGTTTTGATTTATTTAGAGGGAATGCTGGCGCATGTGGCGTTGCATTGCAGCCATTCCCGGGGACCTGGCTTCGAGTCGCGTTGTGCTGGCACGGTTGCCGGGGACTGCTGAGCCAGCCAGGGTCGGGACTTGCGTATACACGCTGCTGCCTCGAGAAGGGGATCGATGTCGAGGGGACGGCCGTGCTAGGCTGCATGCTCTCTCTCACGTGCAAGCAAATATGGTGATGGGGATCATCATCGGGTCCTGTGTGCCGGAACCCGAGCAGGACAACTCGTACAGGATTCGTCGGGTCCTTTATGGTGAGTCCTTGTTAGCCAGAGTGTTGTGTGTACACGAGGTGACAAACTCCATGAAAAATTGTGTGTTCCAAAGTGCTCTACACTTTTTGTCCATCTCTTACGGTTCGGCAGTTATACACGTTTTCAGAGGCTATTCCCAGACATTTTATTTGTCATGTAACTATATTTAATACACGATATTTTAATAAAAATCATTACAGCAATGTTTTAGAAAATCAAAATTTTAGAAACATTTTCCATGTAAAGGGTAGTTGGGGGTGGAGGGATTTTCTCAAAATCTTCGTGTCGCGTCCTTGGAAGATACTGAACTTTGAATACCAAGTTTAGTGTTTAAAGGTCTTTTCGTTTTTGAGCTATGCTGCCCACAGACACACATGGACGTTTTATTCAGGGGGTCTGAAAATATGTTTTTCCAGTGAAATCTGGGTATCGAATTTTTGGGTGCATTACAATACACTGTGTACATAGTATGTGTAGAGAAAGTAAAAATGGTCAACTCTAAGAAAAAAATGTATATGACATAAATTGTGTTTTTCAACATCTACATTTACATTTTTTATGTAGTACGATTTTGTCTGTCTCTTGCGGTTTACTAGTCATACAAAATCTAGCAAAGTTCGTCCAGAATAAAGAGGTCCTCGGAAGCTATTCCCAGAAAATTCAAGATATACATTATATTTGTCGTGTAAATATCTTTAATATACAATGTTTTAATCAAAATTTTTGGAGCCATTTTTGAAATGTTTTCCACGTAAAAGGTAATTGGGGTGGGGGGATTCTCCTCAAAATCTTCGTGTCGCATCCCTGGAAGATACTAAACTTATATACAAAGTTTGATGTTTTACGTACTTTTCGTTTTTGAGTTATCGTGACACACGGATACGGACCTTTTTCAAAAATGCTACAGGGAACCTTAAAACGTCTATTTCCGGCGAAATCTCGAATTTTTGGTTGGAGTGCAATACTTTCTTTATAACTGAGTACATAGTACGTGTAGAGAAAGTGAAAATGAATTCTCGGTGTGAACAAATGAAAGGCTACATCTAGATTATATGGACAAAGCCTTCTTATACACTCTTTTGTTAAAGCAATAGATTGTTTACTTGAAGTAGCACATGTTACGTCATTTCCTAATTGTACTGTAAGTATTAATGACCTCTCAAACTCTTACAGTGCTCGTTGCCATGGCAATTAATAAATGAATTTATTAATTTACCTTGCATTCAGAATGATTAACTTACGTATCAAGTATTTGAAAAATGATTATTCTTTTATCTACTTCATGCTAATCGATATAAACATTAGCAAGATTGGTCTTATTACTTCTTCCTTGTAAGTAGAGGAGAAACAAGGGAGTACCATAGGTTAAAGTAAGACAAGTTTTAAAAGCTGGTCGCTATGTGAAACAATGTGAGGTTCGGTTTCTATCGCTTTGCATGGTCCTGTTTGAGAAAATGTAGGTCGTTTAAGACTGAAATATATAACAAGCTTCACTCAATAATCTTATAAATTGTGTGTTTTAACGAAATCTACAAGTTTTGTGCATTACATTTTTATTTATCACTTACTGTTTAACCGTTATGCAAAATTCTGCAAAACTCATCCAGAATAAACAGTTTTCAGAAACTATTCCCAGAAAATTCAATATATACATTTTATTTCTCATGTAAATATATTTAATTTACGATATTTTAATCGAAAATCGTTAGAGCCATTTTTAAAAAAATCAAAATTTAAAAAAAAATGGTTTATGTAAAGGGTAGTTGGGGGTGGGGGGAATTTCTTTAACATCTTCGTGTTGCATCCTTGGAATATATTGAACTTAAATACCTAGTTTGGTATTTAATGGACTTTGGGTTTTGAGCTATGCTGCGCCCCACACACACATACAGACTTGTTCTAAAAATGTTTTATTTTTTGAATTCATAGGGTCTCTAGATATATACTTCCGTTGAAATCTCAGTATCGAAATTTTGGGTGCAATACAATCCCTTCTCTACACACTGTGTACATATACGTGTGGAGAAAGTAAAAATGGCGCGAACTGTTTTAATTAAAATGTCTTATCGTTAAGGTAATTAAATAATGGAACTTTGTGGACCTAATCCTGTGAAGGGGACTTCATTATACAGGGTTACTACAAAAGAAATAGACAACTTCAACTGCCTGTAAAACAAAAACTATTGGAGATAGCAACCTAAATATTTTGGAGGTATGTTGAGAAACTCTCAAAGTTTCGTTTGTTACTATTGGTAACGCTGTAGTGTTTCGTTTGTTGTTGCAGAAGCTGAAATGGCAGAAAATCTTGTGGAAAAGGCATATTGCGTGTTGGAGTTTGCTAGAACGCAATCAGCAACTGTTGTCCAACGACATTTTGGAACACGTTACCACAAAACGCCACCGACTAGACAGTCAATCTACGACTGGTATAGAAAATTCGAGACAACGGATGTTTGTGCAAAGGGAAGAGCTCGGGAAGAGCAAGAGTTTCGGAAGAAAACGTTGAACGTGTTCGTTCTGTCTACATAAGAAGCCCACAGAAATCGACATCTAGGGCAAGCATGCAATTACAAATTCCCCAGCAAACTGTATGGAAAATCTTGCGGAAGCGACTGCACATGATGCCTTACAGATTACAGATGTTGCAGTTTCTGAGTGAAGAAGATAAGGTCATACGGCGTGACGTTTTCATCGACATGTTGCGACATGATGAAGACGATGCTGGTTTTTGTGAGCGCATCATTTCATTTTTGTGGTAACGTGTTCTAAAATGTCGTTGGACAACAGTTGCTGATTGCGTTCTAGCAAATTCCAACACGCAATATGCCTTTTCCACAGGATTTTCCGCCATTTCAGCTTCTGCAACAACAAACAAAACACTACAGCGTTACCAATAGTAACAAACGAGACTTTGGGAGTTTCTCAACATACCTCCAAAATAATTAGGTTGCTATCTCTAATAGTTTTTGTTTTACAGGCAGTTGAAGTTGTCTATTTCTTTTGTAGTAACCCTGTATAATATATTGTTATGAAACTTGTTGCCATGCGAAACAACTGAAAGATCGACTGCACTTTAAATGAATGACCAAGTATGGATATATTCTAGAAATGGCTTATGTCAAAAAATATTATTTGTGTGCTGCGTTTCTTTCTATTGCTTGTGTATACCAGTTTTGCAACATTATACAAAATGCTTTGCAAATGAAATGCACTTCAAATGTTATTCGTAGAAAATTCAAGATATACATTTTATTTGTGCTATAAATATAATGCGTGGTAAATTAATCAAAATTATTAGGCTCATTTTGGGAGAAATAAAAAAAAAATAGAAAAATATTACTGTAAATGGTAGTTTGGGGTGGAGGGATTATTTTCGAAGAAATGTTGTCTTTGGAAGCTACTAAACATACGTAACTAATGTGTTATTAAAAAAAATGTATTTGCGGTGAAATCTGTGTAAGAAATTTCTGGTTGGAATACAATGTGTTCTGTACTTACCGTGTAAATGGTAGAGAAAGAAAAGAAAGTAACGTACTCTAGACAAAACCCGTAATTTATATCTTGTGGGTCATATTCAAGAGGTCCCGATATCGGATCCGGTAGGCTCAATTACCTTGTCCCCCCCCCCCCTTCCTTTCTTTCTTTCATATCACGAGTAATTATAGGCTACATGGACCCTGGACTCAGCCATTTCATTCATCGTGTCATATGACCTACGAGGTAAAAAATCTGATGTTACACTCGCATGACTTTCTCTAGCTGCTCTGCAAACCTCCTACTAAAGATTATTCTTCTTTGTACACAATGCTAATGGAGATAAACATTAGCAGAATGTTATTACTTAGTTCCTAATAAGTAGAAGAGAATAAGGGAATGTGCTAAAGTGATTGTCAAATGTTTTAAAAGCTATCGTTATGCGATTGTCATTGCAAATCACTTCTTTGCTTGGCCAGGAGTAGAACAAAAGAAAAACGGACACTTCCTGTCTGAGAAAAGTTTTAAGTACTTCACAATTGAAACCAATAACAAGGAATATCTCGGAAACGGTTACCTCCACAACAAAAACGTAAAGGACAAAAACTGTGTGTTTTGTCATGAGGTATAATTTTTGTGTAGTACGTTTTTTTATATCTCTTACGGTTTAGCAGTTAAGCAAAATTCATCCAGAATAAAGAGGTCTTCAGAAGCTATTCCCAAAAAAATTCGAGATATACATTTTATTTCGGGCATAAATAGCTTTAATATACGGGATTTTAATCAAAATCGTTAGATCCATTTTTAAGAAAATCAAAATTTTCGAAATTTGTTCCATGTAAAGTGTATTTTTTTTTTTTTTTTTTTTTTTTTTTTTTTAAATCTTCATGTCGCATCCTTGGAAGATACTAAACCTAAATACCAATTTTAGTATTTAACGGTCTTTTCGTTTTGGGGCTATGCTGTCCACAGACACACACGTGGACCTTTTTTTTTAAATCTTATATGTTACACTGCATGACTTTCTCTAGCTGTTCTACAAACTTCATACATAAGATTCTTCTTCTTTCTGCACCTTGCTAATCGTGGTACTCATTAGCACAATATTCTTATTATTTAGTTCCGTATAAGTAGGAAGAAAACAAGGGAATACACTAGGCTAAACCAATAGTCAACTGCTTTAAAAGCTGTCGTTACGCAATTGTCATTACAAATCACTTCTTTTCTTGGCCAGGAGTAGAACAAAAGAAAAACTGACACTCCCGTCTGAAAAAAGTATAAGTACTTCACAACTGAAACTAATAACAATGAATACCTCAAAAACGGTAAGCTCCACGAGAAAAATATATATGACGTAACTTGTGTATTTTAACAAGACCTAAATGTTTTATATAGTAAGTTTTTGTCTATCTCTTACGGTTTACTAGTTATGCCAAATTAAGCAAAATTCATCCAGAATAAACAGGTCTTCAGAAGCTATTCCCAGAAAATTCAAGATATACATTTTATTTGTTAGGTAAATATCTGTAATATATGATTTTTTAATCAAAATCGTTAGAGCCATTTATAAGAAAATCAAAATTTTCGAAAAAAGTTACATGTAAAGGGTAGTTTGGGGTGGGGGGATTTTTCTCAAAATCTTCCTGTCGTATCCCTGGAAGATACTAAACTTAAATACCAGGTTTAGTATTTTAGCTACTTTTAGTTTTTGAGTCATCGTGTTCACAGACACACCGATCTTTTTCTGAGAATACTTTTTTTGGATACAGGGGACCCTAAAACATATATTTCCGGTGAAATCTCGGTATCGTTCTTTGGTGGATTGCAATACATTCTCTATACACTATGTAATAGTCCATATAGAGAAAGTAAAAATGCTTTTTTCGGACTCAGGGGACCCCAAAACATATATTTCCGGTGAAATCTCGGTATGGAATTTTTGGTTGCAAAACACAAAATTTCATAGGTATCGCATAACGACCGTCTTTTACTTTCTCTATGCCGTATGTACAAAGTGCATTGTAGATAGAGAAGCTATTATTGCACCCACAATTCGATATCGAGATTTCATCGGAGATACATGTTTTGAGTCTCCCTGAATCAAAAAAAAAAAAAAAAAAAAATCGGAAAACTGTGTGTCTATCTGTCTGTGGGTAGCATAGCTGAAACACGATAAGTCGGTCCAATACCAAGCTTAGTAATAATGTTGAATATCTTCCAAGGATGCGTCTCGAACATTTTTAAGAAAATCCCCACACCTCCAACTACCCTTTACATGGAACTTTTTTCGAAAATGTTTATTTTCTGAAAAATGGCTCTAACGATTTTGATTCAAATGTCGTATGTTAAAGATATTTACCTAACAAATAAAATGTATATCTTGAACTTTCTGGGAATAGCCTCTGAAAACTACTTTATTCGAGATGAATTTGACGGAATTTTACATAACTGGTAAACCATAAGAGATGGACAAAAACTTACCACAGAGAAAATGTTGAGCACATTAAAACACACAATTTATGTTATATACATTTTTTTTCGTGGAGTTTGATCGTTTTTAAGATATTCCTTTTTTTAGCTTCAGTTTTGAAAAACTTATACTTTTCTCATACAGGAATTTGTCAACTCGTGTCCATACAAAGGAACTTCAGTCATATAGCAACCAGCTTTTGACTTCACTTTAACCTATGCTACTACCTTATTTCTCTTCTACTTACAAGGAAGCAAGTAATAAGACTATTTGTGCTAATGTTTTCTCAATTAGCATGAAGTAAATAGAACCCTAAGCTTTTTAACAATACATTTTTGCAGAGATGTAGACAAAGTCATGTGAATGTAACACATTAGATTTTTTTCAAAAATGGCTGAAACGATTTTGATTAAAATACCGCATATTCAAGATATTTGCATGACAAATAAAAATGTATATCTTGAGTTTTCTGAGAATGGCCTCTGAAGACATGTTTATTCCGGATGAATTTAACTGCATTACTTGTAAACCGTAAGAATTAGACAAAAACTTGCTACAAATCTGCTTAAAACACAACTTGTTTTTATTTGATAGAGCTGACCCATTGCTATTTATTGGTCTCAGCTTTAAAATGTTTGACTATCGTTTTAGCGTAGTGTTTTCCTTCTAGATATAAGAATATAAATAATAAGATAATTTCTGCTAGTCTTCATCTCGATTGGCAAGAAGTAGATACAAGAATAAGCTTGTTAACAATTTGTTATTGAGATATAGAGAAAGTCGTGTAAATGGAACATATCAGATTTTTTTTTAAATCCATGTAGTAAATTGACTTCTTTAATTGAGTGCATTGTCTTGTGTACGTTCGGCGAAACCAATAACAAGGAATGTCTCAAAAATGGGTCAACTCCACGAAAAAAATATATGACCTAAATTGTATATTTATCAGTAAATTTGTTTACCAATTTTGCAACATTCAGCAGACTTTATTCAGAGGCTGTTCCCAGAAAATTCAGGATATGCATTTTGTCATGTAGATAGACATCTTTAATTGGTGGTATTTTAATCAAAATTGTTAAAGCCATTTTTGTGAAATTAAAAATTTTCATGTGAAGGGCTTTGAAGGGGGGGGATTTTTCTCAACATCTTTGTGTTGCATTCTTGGAAGATTCTAAAATTAAATAAGTTTATTTTACAGAGTTTTTGTTTTTGGCTTATCGTGTTCACACACACACACACACAAACACACACACACAAACACACACACCTTTTTGTAAAGACGTTTTTATACAGGGGACTCTAAAGCGTGTATTTCCGGTGAAATCTCGGTATCGTATTTGTGGGTGGAGTAAAATACCTTCTCTACCTATGTAGGTACTATGCAGAGAGAGTAAAATAGCATTTTAGAAACGGTTCGCGCGCTTGTATGTTTGTGTGTGTACATGTGTGAGTATTTATATGTACATGTATATGTGTACATGTGTGTATGTGTGTTATGTACATGTGTGTATGTACGTGTGTGTACATTTATGTGTACATGTGTGTACCTGTGTATGTATGTGTGTACCTGTGTGTATGCATGTGTGTATCTGTATATTTATGTGTACATGTATGTGTCTGTACATATGTATTTATATGTATGTGTGTATGTATGTATGTAGGACTGTGTGTCTGTATGTATGTGTGTGTCTGTGTGTATGTTTTTTGTAGTGTTTAACGCCCGCTTTTACTGCTCTGTCACTGCAGGCGATGACACTGATGATACATGAAGATGGATACCCGGTGGAAAGAGATGGCGGGGGAAACCGGAGAACCCTGAGAAACCCTGCCCCTATTCCGCTTTGTCCATCACAAATCTCACATGCGGTCGCTTGGGACCGAATCCGGGCCGTCTAGGTGAGAGGCGAATGGTCTGACCACTCGGCCACGGCGCGGCCGTGTATGTCTGTGTATATGTGTGTATGTCTCTTTGTATATTTGTATGTGTATATGTGTGTGTCTGTGTATATGCTTGTATGTCTATGTGTATGTGTGTATGTCTATGTGTATGTCTTTGTGTTTGTATGTGTGTATATGTCTGTGTGTATGTGTGTCTGTCTGTGTGTATGTATGTTTGTCTGTGTGTGTATGTATGTCTGTCTGTGTGTATGTATGTTTGTCTGTGTGTGTATGTATGTCTGTATGTGTGTGTGTTTGCATGTGTGTATATGTCTGTGTGTATGTCTGTATGTTTGTGTGTGTGTGTGTTTGCATGTGTGTATATGTCTGTGTGTATGTGTGTATGTATGTCTGTCTGTATGTATGTATGTATGTATGTATGTATGTATGTATGTCTGTCTGTCTGTATGTATGTATGTATGTATGTATGTATGTATGTATGTATGTATGTATGTATGTATGTATGTATGTATGTATGTATGTATGTATGTATGTATGTATGTATGTATGTATGTATGTATGTATGTATGTATGTATGTATGTATGTATGTATGTATGTATGTCTGTCTGTCTGTCTGTCTGTCTGTCTGTCTGTCTGTCTGTCTGTCTGTCTGTCTGTCTGTCTGTCTGTCTGTCTGTCTGTCTGTCTGTCTGTCTGTCTGTATGTATGTATGTATGTATGTATGTATGTATGTATGTATGTCTGTCTGTCTGTCTGTCTGTATGTATGTATGTATGTATGTATGTATGTATGTATGTATGTATGTATGTATGTATGTATGTATGTATGTATGTATGTATGTATGTATGTATGTATGTATGTCTGTATGTGTGTGTGTTTGCATGTGTGTAATGTCTGTATGTGTGTATGTCTGTATGTATGTATGTTTGCATGCGTGTATGTATGTGTGTATGTCTGTGTTTGTGTGTGTTTGCATGTGTGTATGTCTGTGTGTGTGTATGTCTGTGTGTATGTATGTTTGCATGTGTGTATGTGTCTGTGTGTATATGTGCGTATGCCTATGTGTGTGTATGTATGTCTATGTGAATATATTTGTATGTGTGTATATTTCTGTGTGTATGCATGTACCTGTGTGTATGTATGTCTGTATGTCTGTATGTATGTGTGTTGATGTATGCATGTGTGTGTATATGTATGCATGTCTGTGTGTATATGTGTGTATGTGTACTTCTGTGTGTATATGTGTTTGTGTATCTGTGTGTACTTCTGTGTGTATATATGTTTGTGTATGTCTGTGTGTGTACTTCTGTGTGTATATGTGTGTGTCTCTGTGTAGGTGTATGTGTGTGGTTCTGTGTTTATATGTGTGTGTATGTGTGTACTTCAGTGTGTGGGTGTCTGTGTGTGTGTGTGTGTATATATATATATATATATATGTGTGTGTGTGTGTGTTTGTGTGTGTCTGTGTGCGTACTTGTGTGTGTGTTTGTGTATGTCTGTGTGCGTACTTGTGTGTGTGTTTTGTATGTCTGTGTGTATAAGTGTTTGCGTATGTCTATGTATGTGTATATGTCTGTGTATGTGTGTGTACTTCTGTGTGTATATATGTTTGTGAATGTGTGTGTACTTCTGTGTGTGTCTCTCTGTGAGTGTATGTGTGTACTTCTGTTGTTTATGTGTGCTTGTGTATGTGTGTGTACTTCTGTGTGTATGTGTTTGTGTATGTGTGTGTACTTCTGTGTGTATATGTGTTTGTGTATGTGTGTGTACTTCTGTGTGTATATGTGTTTGTGTATGTGTGTGTACTTCTGTGTGTATATATGTTTGTGTATGTGTGTGTACTTCTGTGTGTATATGTGTTTGTGTATGTGTGTGTACTTCTGTGTGTATATGTGTTTGTGTATGTGTGTGTACTTCTGTGTGTATATGTGTTTGTGTATGTGTGTGTACTTCTGTGTGTATATGTGTTTGTGTATGTGTGTGTACTTCTGTGTGTATATGTGTTTGTGTATGTGTGTGTACTTCTGTGTGTATATGTGTTTGTGTATGTGTGTGTACTTCTGTGTGTATATGTGTTTGTGTATGTGTGTGTACTTCTGTGTGTATATGTGTTTGTGTATGTGTGTGTGTACTTCTGTGTGTATATGTGTTTGTGTATGTGTGTGTATATGTGTTTATGTATGTCTGTGTGTATGTATGTCTGTGTATATGTGTTTATATATCACTGTGTATATGTCTGTGTGTGTGTGTGTATGTGGGAAGACGATAGTTAAAGAAACAAAATCCGGTTAAATACCAACGTTTAAGTTCACAATGTTCCAAGTGTGCGTGCGACACGCAGATTTGAAACAAACCTCGTTCATTTCAATACTATAAACTATATCTTACATTGAACATTTTCCGAAAATGTTTACTGCAAATGTTGTTAACTCATGTACTGTTTTCGTTATTCTTTTATCATCTTTAATGTTTATTATTAGATGCCACACACACGCACACACTGCCGTGGAGGAGAGGAAATAATCTGTGCTGGAGAAAAATCCTCGTCCCCAGCTGTGAATCGTATCCGCAGTCGCACTACTGACGGTGGTCCTTGCAACATATTTCTTTGACAAAGAGCCTCTGAAGACGTCTTCATTCTCATGACTTTTGTATAACTGTCAAACCGTACGATATATACAAAAACTTACAACACAAAAATTGTAGATCTCATTAAAACACACAATTTATGTTATTTACCTTTTATTTCCTTCTTAGAGTAAATCGTTTTCGAGATTTTCCAAGTTATGGATTTCAGTTTTAAACGGGAGATATCTTTCTTTTCGTCTCTCTTTTGTCTACTCTTAGAAAACAAAGGGTCAATTGTTTCACATAGCGACGGGCTTTAAAAGATTTGACTATCGTTTTATCATAGTGTATTTGCGTTGTACTTACAAGGAAACAGGTAATGAGACAAATTGTGCCATTGTTTATCTTGATTGTGTTATTAAACAGCCTGATGTGGCACACGTGGTGTTCTCTAACCATCCTTCAAAAATATAGCCACAAAAGCCTATTCTTCATGTTAGTGGAAATGGTTGTCTGGCTATAGAGAAATGCACCTGCCTTAAGTGACAGTTAAATGTTTTAAGAGCTGGTTGGCACGTGATGGTGTAAAATTTCGGTCTCTTTGCAAGTCCAATGAGAAAACAAGCAACTGAATATCTCGGAAATTTAAATAAAAAAAAAATCTGATGTGTTCCATTCACAAGACTTTCTCTACATCTCTGCAACAAATTGTTGTTAAAAAGCTTATGCTTCTATTTACTTCATGCTAAGTGAGAAAACATTAGCAGAAATAGTCTTACTACTTGCTTCCTTGTAAATAGAAGCGAAATAAGGGAGTACCACAGGTTAAAGTGATAGTCAAAAGCTGGTTGCTATGTGACAGAAGTTCCTTTGTATGGTCACGAGTTGACAAATTCGTGTATGAGAAAAGTATAAGTGTTTTAAAGCTGAAACCAATAACAAGGAATACCTCAAAAACGATTAACTCCACGAAAAAATATGTACATGACATAAATTGCCTGTTTTATCGTGAATTTTTTGTGTAGTAAGTTTTTCTCTCTCTTACGGTTTACCAGTTATGCAAAATTCAATAAAAATCATCCAGAATAAAGAGGTCTTTGGAGGCTACTCCCAGAAAATTCGAGATAAAAATTTTATTTGTCAATATGTAAATATCTTAAATATATAAGATTTTAATCAAAGTTGTTAGTCATTTTTCAGAAAATCAAAAATTTCGACATTTTTTCCATGTAAAGGGTAATTTGGGATGGGGATATTCTTGAAAATCTTCATGTCGCATTCTTCGAAGGTACGAAACTTAAATCCAGGTTTGGTATTTAACGGTCCCTCTGTTTTTGAGCTATGCTGTCCACTTACACACAGTCGCGCGCACACGAACTTTTGTCCAAAAATGTTTTTTTTTTATTCAGGGGGCCCCAAAATATGTATTTCCGGTGAAAAACAGTATTGCATTTTGGGTGCAATACAATACCTTCTCTATGTACTAGGTACATAGTCCGTGTAGAGAAAGTATAAATTAATTTAAATTAAATATTCATCTTGTGTAAGTTAAGATCTAGACCTCTCAGAAACATTTTAGAATGAAGTTTTGCTGTACAGTAATTTTCATCGCGGGGGTACTGTGTTTGCCGCACATTCAAAAGATCCCGAGTTTGAATCTTGGTTAGGGTGTTTTCCCTTATCCTGAGAATACGAATAGCTTTAAACTCCAGGAACTCCGAGGTTATTTGAGCTATTTCATTCATGCTCGAATATGGTCTACGAGATTAAATGACGTTTAAATAATCACATGATGTAATGTACAACATTTTATTCTTTTATGTACATCGTGATAATCGAGTTAAACGGTGGCCTGCAGTAAAACAAGAGAGAGATCAAGTGAAAAATGAGTTCCGTTTGACAAAAGTAAGTTAGAATTAAAACATTTATCCAAAACTATTTCTGATTTGGTCAAATGTGTAGTCTATCTCTTACGGTTATGCAAAGTTCAAGGTGGTTCCCAAAAAATTCAAGATAAACATTTTATGTAAATATCTTTAATATAAGGTCTTTCAAATAAAATCGTTAGAACTATTTTGTTTCCATGTAAAGGATAGTTTGCGTTAGGGGATTTTCTTGAATTTGTATCACACCCTTGGAAAATACTAAACTTAAATACCAAATTTGAGGTATAGAAAGTCATGTGAATATAACACGGTTGTTTAAGGACCGGCCTACTTAAGTGAACAAGAGGCCTATAGACTTGCAGAAGACTGGGTAGAGAAAGATTTGAATTATGTGTTAGTTCTCACACTTTGTCATGACTATCGGGGAAAATATAAATGAAATTTTACCTTTGGCTGCTGGACTATGTGCCTTGAAGGAAACCGTGTTAGGCAACTTCTCTGCCTCGCCTGCGTCGCATACAGCAGACTCTCAAGGGGCGAAAGTTCGCCTCGACTGAACACCTGGCAAAAATTGGACTGCCAAACGTATTACTTTTAAATGCATATTCAATATCTTATACATTTTAATTGTTATTACTGTATAGACAGTGTTATGTTTTCTAACCTCTTGTTGAATAAAAAAACAAATCTGACATATTCCATTCGCACGACTTTCTCTACATCTCTAACAAACTACTGTTGAAAAGCTTATTCTTGTATCTACTTCATGATAGCCGAGATAAAATTACCAGAAACGGTTTTATTGCTTGCTAAAGCGATAGTCAAAATATTTTAAAAGCCGGTTGCTATGTAATTGACATTTCTTTGTTACCATGGCCAGGAGTTGACAAATTCTCGTATTAGAAAAGTGTGAGTATTTTAAAGCTGAAACGAATAGCAAGGAATATCTCGGAAACGGCCAGCTCTACCTAAAAAAACGTATATGACATAAATTATACGAGAGCTAATTTTTCAGTGTACTACGTTTTTGTGTATCGCCAAAATAAAGAGGTCTTCAGAGGCTATTCTCAGAAAACTCAAGATATACATTTTGTCACTAAATATCTTAAATATACGATATTTTAATCAAAATCATTTGGGCCAATTTTAAGAAATCATAATTTTTGACAATTTTTCCATGTTAAAGGGTAGTTAGGGGTGGGGGATATTCTTCAAAATTTTCGAGTCGTATTCATGGGAGTTACTTAACTTATGTACCAAGTTTGGTATTTAACGGGCTTTTCATTTTCGAGGTGTCGGCGCATACACATACATCACAGACACACACATGGACATTTTTCTAAAAAAAAAATTATCGGCCTCAGGGGACCTCAAAACATATATTTCTGTGAAATCTCGGTATGGAATTTTTGGGTGGAACACACCTTCTCTCTACGTATTGCACATGCGGGTTAGAGAAAGTAAAAACTGACCGGCTTCAGTTGTGCTCTTCACATTTTGCTGATACCAGTATATTTTGTGCAGCAGTTACATTTGATATGTCAATATAGATATTTTATCTGAAGCGTTAGAAAAACAAATTGTTTAAATATTTTTAAAAACAGCCTAAATAATTTCATAAAGCTAATACGGCTATTGACAGTTCCAACCAGTCTGTAACAATATCCCCATTATGCGAGTGGCACATACAAAATGTTTAGATTTTATTGCAGATGAAAGTTTAGAATGGAAAATACTTATTCCGAATATATGTAAAAGAATTTCCCTCATTTTGGGGTTATTTTTGGCTTATGGATTGCTACCAATATCTTACTTAAAATTACAGCGCTATTCTAACGTTCTCGTACCATTTATGTTATATTATATTTGAGGGAATCATAAAAAATACTCCAGAGCAGTATTTCTGGATCTCCTAAGTGGAGCAAAGGGCATCGTTACGATGTTTCCATGATCGGAGTTGAATTTCTAGTTCGCCACTATGCGCCAGGGGTCGGCTCGTCACCCACAGATGGCACTGTAGGACGAAATCACGACTTGCGGATGCGAAATATCGCGAAGTTTTGCCCAGGAACCTTCTTCTTTCTAGGTATGGGGTTACACGGGACCACTGCCTTTAGTTCCCTTCCGAAGGAAGTCATGCTAAGGATTTTACTCTAGAACAGGGTAACTAGAAATGTTTTAGCACTTCACTATGTAAGTCTCACTAAATCTAAAATATAACCTTTGGATTAATACTTTAATTCTGCGGTTTATATATTTAAAGCTACACAAAAACAAATTCATAGGAACTTTTTAGTAATATTTAACAAAGAAATACAATACAACTGACGCCAGACTTTCTGAAAGCGTGACTTATGGAACAAAATACTTATATTATTTCCTAATCAAAATTTGTAATGAATTACTGGAAAAAATGAATATCTCTGTTTTTCAGACATTTCAATTAAAATTTAAAATAAATATAATTCAAATTAAAATTGGTGAAGCACATTATATTTGTGATATTTATATTAGCGTGATTAGTTTATCCATAGTTCTATATTAAATTTGGAAAGTTCTTATTTGTGTTCATGTTTTGTACTTACCTTTACATTCTCTTTAGTTTGTTCACTTGTTACTTAGTGTATAGAGAAGGTATTAATTATATTGCATCCTAAATGCGATACTGACATTTCACCGCAAATACATATTTTGAGACCCCTGAATAAAAAGTATTTTTAAGAAAAGGACCATGTGTGTCTGTACAGCATAGCTCAAAAACTAAAAGACCGTTAAATGCCAAATTGGTATTTAAGTTTTGTATCTTCCAAGGATGCGACACGTTTTTCAAGAAAATCGCACACTCAAAATCACCCTTTACAAGGAAAAAGTTGAAAATGTTGTTTTCTAAAAGCTGTTCTAACGATTATGATTGAAATACCGTATATTAAATCTATTCGCAACGCAAATCAAATGTATATTTTCAAATGCCTGTGAATAGCCTTTGAAGAGCACTTTATTCTGGTTGATTTTTGCAGAATTTTGCACAGCTGTTAAACCGTAAGAGAGAAAGAAAAACGTACTACACAAACATCTAGATCACGTTAAAACACACAATTTATGTCAAATGCATTTTTGTTGTAGAGTGGACTATTTCCAAGATATTCCGTGTTATTGGTCTGTTCTAAAATACTTCTACTTTTCTCAGAGAGGAAGTGCCCGTTTTTCTTTTGTTCAACTCCTGGCCAAGCAAAGAAGCCAATTACATAACGATAGTTTTTAAAACATTTGACTATCGCTTTGCATAGTTGATTCCTTTAGTTCCCTCTTACTTATAAGGAACTAAGTAATAGATAGATGCTGCTAATGTTTATTGTGATTAGCGTGGTGTAGAAAGAAGAATAGTTTTTTTCTAACATGCCTGTTTGTAGAACAGTTAGAGAAAGTCGTGCGGGTGTTGCACATCAGATTTTTATATTCCATTATGTGCTATATAATCATACATGATTTTCATAAATAAATTTGGCTGAATTAGAAATTAATTTAGTGAAATACGAGGGCCACTTTTTCTTTTCAACCTCCGATAGGCTTTAAATAAAAGACGTTCATAGAAAACAATTTTTTATTACTAAAAGTTTTGTACACTTATGATTACTTTTCAACATAATCACCGAAAAGATTGAGACATTTATCGTACCTGTGCACAAGCTTTGTAATACCCGCTTCAAAAAATGTTGCTGCCAATGATTTCAAATGAGCATTGACGTTGTTTTGAAGATCTTCGTTCTTTACGACGTTTGCAGAGAGCCATTCAAAAACGAAGAGGAATGCTGACTTGAGGAATTGTGTTGCTCCATGACAACGCTCGTCCACACACTGCTGGCACAACCCATCGGCTCCTTGAACAATTTCAATGGGACATTTTCGATCATCCGCCGAACAGTCCTGACCTGGCACGCAGCGACTTTCACCTTTTCCCTGAACTGAAGACGTGGCTAGAAGGGCAGCACTTTCAAACCAGCCAAGATCTTCAAAACAACGTCAATGCTCATTTGAAATCATTGGCGGCAAACTTTTTTGAGGCGGGTATTGCAAAGCTTGTGCACAGGTACGATAAATGTCTCAATCTTTTCGGTGATTATTTTGAAAAGTAACCATAAGTGTACAAAACTTTTAGTAATAAAAAATTGTTTTCTATGAACGTCTTTTATTTAAAGCCTATCGGAGGTTGAAAAGAAAAAGTGGCCCTCGTATTTTAGCGATTGTTGAAGGTCTGAATTGCTATTGTATAGCTGTTGAGCCTGACCTTAGTCACCCCCATAAAGCTCGCGTGTGCGCGCGCGTCCTTGATCCACCCAGGTATGTGTGAAATTCCGATTATCAGCTACTTGTGGCATAATCGATATTTGCATACGTTAAACACACACACTCTATGTCCCCTGGGAATTGTGTATAAGATAAACCATACATCTAAAGTTCATACTTGAATAAAATATATATATCTGGCCTCTCATGTGTTTCTGTTCTCGCTCTGTCAATACTAGTACAATACAGCACGTAAAGCCAACTTGAATAACGGGACAAAAACTTACTACACAACGCGTGTAGAGCACGTTAAAACACACAATTTATGTTACATACAGTTATTTTCGAAGATTGATCGTTTTTGAAATATCCCTTGCTTTTGGCTTCAGCCTTAAAAATACTTATACTTTTCTCATACAGGAATTTGTCAGCTCCTGTCCATACAAACAAAGGAACTTCAGTCATATAGCAACCAGCTTTTGGCAAGGAAGCAAGTAATAAGACTATTTCTGCTAGTTTTGTCTCGATTAGCATGAAGTAAATAGAGGCATAAGCTTTCTAGCAATAATTTGTTGCAGAGATGTAGAGAAAGTCATGTGAATGGAACACGTCGCATTTTTTTTTTTACTTTCTCTACGCTTACTATGTACATAGACTATAGGGAAGACATTGTATTGCGCCCAAAAATTTCATACCGAAATGTCACCGGAAGTACATGTTTTGTCTCCCTGAATCCAGAAAGAGCATTTTTGGAAACAGGTCCGCGCGCTCGCGTGTGTGTGTGGGGACAGCATATCCACAAAACGAAAAGACCGTTAAATACCAAACTTGGTAGTATAAATTTGGTATCTTCCAAAGACGCAACACAGATTTTCAAGAAAATCGCACCACCACAAACTACTCCTTATGTGCAACATTTTTTTTTTTTTTTTTTTTTTTTTTTAGAAAATATTGATTTTCTCAAAAATGGCTAACGATTTTGTTTAAAATATCGTATATTAAAGATATTTACCTGACAAATAAAATGTCTGGGCACAGCCTCTGAAGACTACTTTATTCTGGGTGATTTTCATGAATTTTGCGTAACTGGTAAACCGTAAGAGATAGACAAAAGACTTACTACACAAAAAAATGTAGATCACGATAAAACACACTGTTTTGTCTATCTCTTACGGTTTACCAGTTACGCAAAATTCATTCAGAATAAAGAGAACTTTAGACGCTATTCACAGAAAATTCAAGATATACGGTTTATTTGCCATATACATATCTTTAATACACGATATTTTAATCAAAATCGTTAGAGCGATTTTGAGAAAATCAAACATTTTAAAACTTTTTCCATGTAAAGAGTAGTTTGAAGTAGCAGGATTTTTCTCAAAACCTTCGTGTCGCATCCCTGGAAGATACTAGACTTAAATACCAAGTTTGGCACGAGGGTTGGCTGATAAGTCCCGGGCCCCACACCCATATGCGCCACTAGGGCAGTTAGACGGTAGCATCATATAGTTTAACTCTAGACTAGCTTGTATCCATAGCTACAGGTCAATAGCTTGTTTAGTTTTCCAATGACAGCATTTTAAATAAAGCAACTTTAGAGTTTTCACGAAAATGGAGGATTTGGAAAAACGAGCAGTGATTAAATACTTCCATTTCAAGGGCTTAACGCCTAAACAAATCAAGGAGGAAATGGACAGTACATTGAAAGACTCTGCCCCTTCATATTCAATGATTAAGAAGTGGGTTGCAGAGTTAAAAATGGGACGTACGAGCACTAGTGATGAGCCTCGCTCTGGACGCCCTGTAGAAGTGACAACTCCAGAGATCATTGAAAAAAGTCATCGTTTAGTACTGGAAGACCACAGATTAAAGTTGTTTGAGATAGCAGAGACTGTAAGTACATCAAAAGAACGTGCAGGTAATATTTTAAATAATATTTTGGACTTTCACAAGGTCTGTGCAAGATGGATGCCGCGTTTGTTGACACCTGATCAAAAGTTGCAAAGAAAAACTGTTTCTGTAGAGAATGTGGAGCTCTACCGTAAAAATCCCAGTGAATATTTGAGAGGGCTTATTTCCATGGATGAAACTTGGATACATCACTACACTCCAGGAAGTAAATCAGTCAAAACAGTGGATTGCGCCAGGTGAACCAACTCCAAAACAGCCAAAGTAAATTTTGTCATCTAACAAGGTTATGGCGAGTGTTTTGTGGGATGCACAGGGAATTATTTTTATTGATTGGAAAAGGTAGAAGTATCACTGAGACCTCTATGCAAGCTTACTGCAACGTTTGATTGATGAGGTGAAAAGTCTTGTAATGGGAAAAATCTGAAATGTTCCATTCACATGACTTTCTCTACATCTCAATTATACTTCTATTTACTTCATGCTAATCAGAAAAAATTAGAGAAATAGTCTTATTACTTACTCCTTGTAAGTAGCAGCGAAATAAGGGAGTACCATTGGTTAATGTGATAGTCAAAAACTGGTTACTATGTCACTGAAGTTCCTTTGTTTGTATGGACAGCAGTTGACAAATTCCTGTATGAGAAAAGTATGTTTTTCGTAGCAGAAACGAAAAATAAGGAATGTCTCAAAAACGATGAACTCCACGAAAAAAATGCACATAACATAAATTGGGTGTTTTAACGTACTGTACATTTTTTGTGTAGTCAATTTTTATCCATCTCTTACGGTTTAGCAGTTATTTAAAATTCCGTAAAATTCGTCCAGAATAAACTACTCTTCAGAGGTTATTCCCAGAAAATTCAAGATATACATTTTATTTGTCAGGTAAATGTAATATATGATACTTGAATCAAAATCGTTTGAGTCAGTTTTGAGAAATACGAAATTTTCGAAAAAAGTTCCATGTAAAGGTTAGTGTAGGGTGGGGGGATTTTTCTCAATCTTCGTGTCGCACCCCTGGAAGATACTAAACTTAAATACCAAGTTTGGTGTTTTACCGACTTTTCGTTTTTGAGTTATCGTGTTCACAGACACACACACACACACACACACACACACACACACACACACACACACACGGACTTTTTTGTAAAAATGCTTTTTTGGATATATGGGATCCTAAAACATATATTTCCGGTGAAATCTCGGTATCGAACTTTTGGATAGAGTGCAATACCTTCTCTATGCACTATGTACATAGTAAGTGTAGAGAAAGTAAACATGTGCAAATTAAAGTTTGTATTGTTTGAACATCCACTCTATTCGCCAGATCTAGCACACAGTGACTACCACCTGTTCCCAAACCTCAGAAAATGTCTTGGGGGACGAATATTTCACAGCAAGGAGGAGGTCATTGATGCGGTAAACAGCTATTTTGAGGACCTTGATAAATCGCACTACAGAGATTAATTAAATTAAAATACCGATATGACAAATGTATTAGCCTTTCTGGAGATTATGTTGAGAAATAAAACTTGTTTTTTTAATGCTGTTTTCATTGAGAGGCTCGGAAGTTATCAGCCGACCCTAGTATTTTACCGACTTTTCGTTTGAGTCACCGTGTTCACAGACACACTCTGACCTTTTTCTAATTTTTTTCGGGGACCGTGAAAAGTGAATTTCCGGTATTGAATTTCTGGGTGGAATGCAATACTTCTCTATACACTAAGTACATAGCGCGTATAGAGAAATTAAAAATACCTTTTTGCATTCAAGCTACATAAAAAGATGTATTTCTGTGTAAACCTTGGTATCAATTTTTGGGTGGTATACAATACCTTCTTTGCTTAAAATGTAGGTACATAGTTCTCGGTTGAAAAAGTAAAGATTTAATCCGTAATTGAGTTTCGCGCAACTGGGGTAAGCCAAATAGTTCTGAATGATGTTTGGAAAATATAGTTAAAGGAAATGTTATAGGAGGTATGATATGGTACCAGCATCGCTGCTGGTGATTCAGAAGAAGAATTGCATTATATTGTAGCTGATAGAGAATCTTTGCCATAAAATGTGAACTTGTAGAATGGCAATGTTCTGTAAGGACGCGAACGGCAAAGGCAAACGGAGTCTATTTTATCATCTTTTTAAAGAAAAGTGAACATGCAACAATATAAATTTCCCATATGGGACCAAAAAACGGTGGTGGCAGCTGACTCAAGTCCCCACAAATGTTCGTACAGGCTTAGATCAATACAAGCAGGTGATTGATGTCAAATTCTTGGAAAACATCCAACAAGACGCTTTCGGTTTATGTAATGCATTTTACTTTCTGTAACCCGTATGTAAATTGTACCTAATGGATGTAGGTTTCATTTCTATAGCCCCCTTTAGCTTCTAAGGTCATATCGGGGACTTTGTATTAGAAACAACTCGTTGTCTGTAGGTTCTTTTGGTTTAAGTCATTTTGCCCCTGAAACACTCGCATACCTATGTGGGGGATAGGGAATAATTCCGGCTAAAGAAAAATGCTACGCCCCAGCTGGGAATCGAACCCGGGACCTCCGGGTGAGAAGTCAGTCGTTGACCACTCGACCACGGAGGCAGTCAGAGTAGGTATTGTATTCCACCCAAAAATTGAATACCGAGATTTCACCGCAAAAATACTTTGTCCCATAAGTGCGAAAAAAAATTAGAAAAAGCTCGGTGTATGTCTACATGTCTGTGGACACCATAGCTCAAAAATAAAGTCCGTTTAATACCAAAATATTTTCGAAAAAATCCCCCACCCCTATTATTCTTTACGTGGAAAAATGTTCGAAAACTTTGATTTTCTCAAAAATGGCTGTAACGATTTCAATTAAAATATCGTAACTGTAAACATTTTGTGTACTGTTTCATCATTAGAATCTAATACGTTAATGTTACAAGCTAGATATGATTGTTAACTTAATGTGTAAATATTGTATTCAAAGTTTTATAACATTTGTTATTGTTAGGTGATGTTGTCGCTGTCGCTATAAGACCTGTTAGGCGACATTAAATAAATTATAACTAGAACAATACAAATAACGTGTATCTCGAATTTTCAGGGAATATCCTCTGAAGACCTCTTTATTCTGGATGACTGTAAGAGATAAACGTGAACTTACTGCACAAAATCTCGTTAAAACACACAATTTAGTCATATACACTTTTTTGTAGAACTGAGACATTACTTGTTATTGGTTTCAGCATTAAAATATACTTTTCTCAAGCAGCGAACCGAACCTCAGTTGCTCTCGCATACGGATGAACTTTTGAAGGATTTGACTATCGTTTTGTTCTAGTGTATTCCCATATTTCCTTTCTACTTACACGCAGCCAAGTAATAAGACACATTTTTATCTCAATTAGCATGATGTAAATAAAATAATCGTTTGTAATAATTTATATTTGGAACAGCTAGAGAAAGCGTCTCCAGTGTAAAACTTGCTTAGTATTATCTGATATTGACCAAATAATGAACGGCTCGACTCAACATATGGATCCCATTAAAAAGGTCACAGGGTCGGTGTATTTCTCCTTGTTCTCTAGACTTGATCACTGTTCAAAAATGGTCGGTGTTGTACTCCTCGACAGACGTGGGCTCAGTTGTGTTTGTGGGCAACAACAGTTGATGTGTTCCATTCACATGACTTTCTCTACTTCTCTGTAACAAAGGATTGTTGAAAAGCGTATGCTACTTCATGATAATCGAGATAAACATTAGCAGAAACGGTCTTATTACTTAGTTCCTTGTAAGTACAAAGGAAATAAGGCAATGCACTAGGCTAAACGATAGTCACATGCTCTAAAATATGGTTGCTATGGGATTGAAATCCGTTTCTTTGCGGTATGAGAAAAGTTTAATTTCCGCAATAATCTTGAAACGGTTAACTCGACAAAAACAAATGTATATAGCATAAACTGTGTGTTTTAATGAGGTCTACATTTTTTGTGTAGTAACTTTTTGTGTCTTACAGTTTGCTAGATATTCATCCATAATGAAGAAATCTTCACAGGCTATTCCCAGAAAATTCAAGGTATACACTTTATTTGTCATGTAAATATCTTTAATGTGCGGTATTTTAATCAAAATCGTTAGCCATTTTTGAGAAAATTAAAATGTTACAACATTTTTCCATGTAAAGGCTAGTTTTCCTCAAAATCTTCGTGTTGCATCCCGGAAGATACTCATATTTACCAAGTTTGATATTTTACAGACTTTTCGTTTTTGAGAGTTATCGTGTTCACACACATACTCACCTTTTTCTAAAAGTGCCTTTTTTTTTTGGATAAGGGGGATCCCATTTCCCATGAAATCTCTGTAACGAATTCTTTGGTGCAATACAATACCTTCTGTATATGCTGTACATACGAGGGTCGGATGATAAGTCCCGGGCCTCATACAGATATGCGCCACTAGGCCAGTTAGACGGTAGCATCGTATAGCTTTAACTCTAGACTAGCTTGTATCCATAGTTACAGCTTGTTTAGTTTTCGAATCACAACATTTTAAACAAGACAACTTTAGAATTTTCACGAAAATGGAGCATTTGGAAAAACAGCAGTGATTAAATACTTCCATTTGAAAGGTTTAAGGCCTAAAGAAATCAAGGAGGAAATGGACAGTACATTGAAAGACTCTGCCCCTTCATATTCAATGATTAAAAGGTGGGTTGCTGAGTTTAAAATGGGACGTACGAGCACTAGTGATGAGCCTCGCTCTGGACGCCCTGTAGAAGTGACAACTCCAGAGATCATTGAAAAAATTCATCGTTTAGTAACTGGAAGACCGCAGATTAAAGTTGTTTGAGATAGCAGAGGCTGTAAACACATCAAAAGATCGTGCAGGTAATATTTTAAGTATTGTTTTGGGCTTTCACAAGGTCTGTGCAAGATGGGCTGCACCTGGTCAAAAGTTGCCAAGAAAAACTGTTTCTGGTAAGAATGAGGAGCTTTACCGTAAAAATACCAGTACATTTTTGAGACGGCTTATTACCATGGATGAATCTTGGATACATTACTACACTCCAGAAAGTAAATCAGTCAAAACAGTGGATTGCTCTAGGTGAACCAACTCCAAAAAAGGGAAAGTCAATTTTGTCAGCTAACAAGGCTATGGCGAGTGTTTTCTGGGATGTACAGGGAATTATTTTTATTGATTACTTGGAAAACGGTAAAAGTATCACTGGTGACTACTACGCAAGCTTACTGCAATGTTTGAGTGATGCGGTGAAAAGAAAAACATATGGCAAAACAAAAACCTTGTTTGATTACGACAGTGCTGCGGCTCATTGTTCAGTAATAGCAATGGGAAAAACGTGCGAATTAAAGTTGGAGTTGCTTGAACATGCACCCTATTCGCGAGATCTAGCGTTTCTTGGTGGACGAAGATTTCACAGCAACGAGGAGGTCATTGATGCGGTAAACAGCTATTTTGAGAAACTTGATAAATCGCACTACAGAGATGGTTTAATTAAATTAGAACACCGATATGACAAATGTATTAGCTTTCTGGAGATTATGTTGAGAAATAAAGAAAAAAAAAACAAAAAAATGGTGTTTTCATTGAGAGGCCCGGGACAAATTAGCCGACCCTTGTAGTACGTGTAGAGAAAGAAAGTAGCTTAGCTGCCAAACTAGGTTTGTAATTTCGTATTCTATGGATGTAATACAAAGATGTTCAGTTTCTCTGCGGGCTACTATGTATATTGTACATAATAGGTTGAGAAGGTATTGTACTCCATCCAAAAATTGTAACACCGGAAATGCATGTTATTAGGTCTCCTGAACCCCCTCCCCCAAGACATATTTAAAGAACATGGCTGTGAGTGTCTGTGGCAGCACTTCAAACTACCCTTTACGCTGACGAGTTTTGAAATTTTCGATTATCTCAAAAACGCCTGTAATGATTTTGATTAAAATACCGTATATTAAAGACATTAGAAAATGTATAATTTAAATTTCCTGGGAAGTCCCCTACATTCTGGATGATATACAACTTGCTACACAGAAAATGTAGATCTCACTAAAACACACATTTGTCATACAGTTATTGGTGGCATTGTATTATTAGTCTGATTATTAATATTGCTCTACTACTGTTTATTTCGAGTGTGTGTTAATTATAGTTTTACAGTGTACAGTAATATGACAGGCTGCCACGAGGCCATGCCCTGTGTAGTAAAAAAGTATTTATACTTCTTCTCAAACTGGGCGTCATCTTTCGTTTTATGTCTCCTTTGTTTACTCGTGGTCACGCAAAGGGAACTTAATTTCAATTGTTTCACTTAGCAACAGCTTTTAAAAGATTTGACCGTCTTTAGCCTAGTGCATTTTAATTGTGCTTACATATCCGGTACATGTGCCTTGATTATCGTCAGATAAAAGAATCTTTTGTTTGTTGAACAGGTAGAGCAGGTCATATGAATGGAATACATCAGATTTTTAAAGGAAATCTCCCATCCGTAACTTCCCTTTACGAGGAAAAAGTTTCATTGTTTTTATTAATTTCTCTACACGTACTATGTACATAGTGTATAGAGAAGGTGTTGCACTCAACCAAAAAATTCGATCCCGTGATTTCACTGGAAATATATGTTTTAGGGTCCCCTGTATCCAAAAAAAAAAAAGTATTTTCAGAAAAAAGTCCGTGTGTCTGTGAACAAGATAACCCAAAAACGAAAAGGCGGTAAAATACCAAACTTGGTATTTGTTCAGTATCTTCCAGGGATGCGACACGAAGATTTTGAGAAAAATCCCCCCACCCCTAACTACCCTTTACATGGAACTTTTTTCGAAAACTTTCATTTTCTAAAAAATGGCTAACGATTTTGATTAAATTCCCTTATATTTAAGATATTTACTTCCAAATAAAATGTATATGTTGAATTTTCTGGGAATAGCCTCTGAAGACTACTTTACTCTGGATGAATTTTGCGGAATTTTGCATAACTGCTAAAGCGTAAGAAATGGAGAAAAACTTAACACACAAAAATGTAGAGCACATTAAAACACACAATTTATGTTATATATATTTTTTTTTCGTGGACCTGGTCGTTCTTGAGATATTCCTTGTTTTTGTTTTCAACTTTAAAAAACTTAACTTTTCTTGTACAGCAATTTGTCAACTCCTGTCCATACAAATAAAGGAACTTGTCACATAGTAACCAACTTTTGACTATCATGTTAACCTATGGCACTCCCTTATTTCGCTTCTACTTACAAGGAAGCAAGTAATAAGACTATTTCTGCTAATTTTTCTGGATTAGCATGAAGTAAATAGAAGCATAAGCTTGTTAACAATATTTGTTGCAGAGATGTAGAGAAAGTCATGTGAATGGAACACATCAGATTCTTTTCTCGAACATTGCTCAAATGGTTTCCATTAAAACAACATATATGTAAGGGAATATATCATACCGACCAAAATAATAATCAGTTAGCAATAATTAATGAAAAACCATCAGTCAAATTATTATAAATTGCTAATTACTTTCGCTAGCCCCGTATTGTATTCCACCCAAAAATTCCATGTCTAGATTTCACCGGAAATACATGTTTTAAGACCCCCTGAATCCAAAAAAAGCATTTCCAGAAAAAGGTCCGTGTGTCTGTGAACACGATAACTCAAAAACGAAAAGTAGCTAAAATACCAAACTTGGTATTTAAGTTCAGTACCTTCCAGGGATGCGACACGAAGATTTTGAGAAAAATCCCGCCACCCCAAACTACCCTTTACATGGAACTTTTTTCGAAAATTTGATTTTCTTAAAAATGGCTCTAACGATTTTGATTAAAATATCGTATATTAAATATATTTACCTGACAAATAAAATGTATATCTTGAATTTTCTGGTAATAGCTTCTAAAGACCTGTTTATTCTGGATGAATTTTGCCTAATTTGGCATAACTAGTAAACCGTAAGAGATAGACAAAAACTTACTATACAAAAAATGTAGGCCTTGTTAAAATACACAACTTACGTCATATACATTTTTCTCGTGGATCTTACCGTTTTCGAGGTATTCATTGTTATTAGTTTCAGTTTTGAAGTACTTATACTTTTCTCAGACGGAAGTGTCCGTTTTTCTTTTGTTCTACTCCTAGCCAAGAAAAGAAGCGATTTGTGATGACAATCGCATAACGACATCTTTTAAAACATTTGACTATTGATTTAGCCTAGTATATTCCGTTATTTTCTTCCTACTTATAAGGAAATAAGTAATAAGAACATTATGCTGAATATCTGGATTAACAAGGTGGAGAAAGAAGAATAATCTTATGTAAGAAGTTTGTAGAACGGCTAGAGAAAGTCACGTGAGTGTAACACATCATATTTTTTTTGGAATAGAAACAATGTAAAGATGCCATTGGAATGCCAGTACAACACTGAATATCTGTTATAAGTTCGATATATATTGAGGAATAAGTGGCAGCATAATTTAAGATCTGTTTCTCGGTAAAGCTGATAGATAGGCAAAATATAATTTTCTGGGGGGGGGTGTAACTCTTGGACATCTGGATGAGCGACACAACGGCGCCAACTCGCTAAGGTCCGTTGGAAAAGGCGTCCTAACGCTACCTTTGAGCCAATGAAAAAATAGTGTTTAGGTTGAAACATAAATCGTGGTGAAGCATGAGTTTTTCTAACTGAGGAGATGAGCGTGCTTTGTAGTTAATACAGGTCTCGTCCATGTGCGTCTTAACACGCGCAGACTCCAAGTTGCCCCTAGTCATCGAGGAAGTGGAATTAGAAATTGTGACATTCGTGCAAAAGTAAAGTCAGCTCGTGCAAACCAGTCAATTCTGTGTCGTTTAATTTTCACAAGTCCCCATGTACATACATGTAGCTAGAACGACTAATTCTGAATCTCCAATTCGACAAAACGTTGAGAAACAACAAGAGGTCTTCACCATGTTACATTTTCTGGAAATAACCTGCGCAATCTTCATTCGGAGTGGCTTTACTAATAGTAACAGATATTCCCAGTGCACGAGAGAGACACAAATTATATGAAATAAACATTTTAATGTCGTGAACCATTTCCGAAAACAATGCTTGTTAGTAGTTTTTGTTTATTCTTTTTTTTTCCTGCGTTATACTTTTCCCAAATGGTAAGTCGCTATTTTTACTTTCTCGATCACATATGTACAATCTGCACAGTTAGAGAAGGTGTTGGATTCCATCCAAAAATTCGGTACCGCGATTTCATTGGAAACAGGTGGAAAATGCATTTTAGGATCACCTGAATCCAAAAAGAAAATTATTCTAGAAAATCTGGTGTATTCCATTCACAGACTTTCTCTATGCCTCTGCAACAAATTATTGTTAAAAGCTTATTCTTCTATTTACTTAATGCTAATCGAGAAAAAACTGGCGCAAGGAGTCTTATTACCTACTTCCTCGCAAGTAGAAGCGAAATAAGACAATACACTAGGCTAAAGCTGGTTGCTATATGGTTGAAGTTCCTTTGTTTGTATGGACAGGAATTGATACATTTCCGTATGAGATGAGTATAAGTATTTTAATGCTGAAACTAAGATATCCCAAAAAAATGTGTGTGTTTAGCGAGCTCTACAGTTTGTTTGGTGTACTCTTACGGTTTAACAGATAGGCAAACTTCCGTAAAATTCATCCAGAATAAACATGTCTTCAGAGGCTATTCCCAGCAAATTGAAGATATACATTTTATTTGGCATGTAAATATCTTAAATATAAGAGATTTTAATCAAAATCATTACAGCCATTTTTGAGAAAATCAGAATGTTTTAATTTTTTTCCATGTAAAGGGTAGTTTGGTGTGGGGAGATTTTTCTCAAAAGCTTCGGGTCGCATCCCTGAAAGATACTAAACTTAAATACCAAGTTTGGTATTTTAACGACTTTTCGTTTTTGAGAAATCGTGTTTACTGACACACTGACATATGGGCCTCTTTCTGAAAGTGTGGGTGTGTGTGTGGGTGTGGGTGTGTGTGTGTGTATGCGTGCGCGCCCGCCTGTCTGTGGACAGCATAGCTCAGAAACGAAAAGACCGCTAAGTACTAAACTTGGTAGTTAAGTTTGGTGTCTTCCGAGGATACGACAGGAAGATTTTCAACAAAATCCCCCACCCCAAACTACCTTTAACATCGAAAATGTTTATTTTCTCAAAAATTAATTAATTGTTTTGATTAAATTGATGTATATTAAAGATATGTAACTGAGAAATCTGGATGAATTTTCATCGCATTTTGCATAACTGGTAAACCGTAACAGACAAAAGCTTACCACACAAAAAATGTAGAGCACGTTAAAAACACACACAATTTATGATGTATGCATTTTTTTCGTGGAGTTGATCGCTTTTTAGATATTCCTTGTTCTTGGTCTCAGCTTTGAAAAACTTATACTTTTCTCACACAGGAATTTGTCAACTCGTGTCCATACAAACAAAGGAACTTCAGTCACATAACAACCAGCTTTTGACTGTCACTTTAACCTATGTTACTCCCTTATTTCACTTCTACTTACAAGGAAGCAAGTAACAAGACTAGTTCTGCTAATTTTTTCTCGAATTGCATGAAGTAAATAGAAGCATAAGCTTTTTAAGAATAGCATAGATGTAGAGAAAGGCATGTGAATGGAACACAAAAATGGCGCTAACGATTTTGATTAAAGTACTGTATATGACAAAATGTAATGTTAATTCCCTGGGACTAGCATCTGAAGTCCCGTTCTTCTAAATGACTGGTAAAGCGCAAGCAATAATCCTGCTACAAAAAAGATCGCGTTAAAATTTACAATGTATGTAGAATAAGCGCATTTGTTACGAACCATTTCCAATTTTAAAAAAAGCTGATGTGTTACACTCACATGACTTTCTCAAGCTGCTGTACAAACAAACTTCTTACAAAAGATTATTCTTCTTTCTACACAATGCTAATCGAGATAAACATTAGCAGAATGTTCTTATTACTTAGTTCCTTATAAGTAGAAGGCAACTAAAGGAATGTGCTATGTTAAAGTGATAGTCAAATGTTTTAAAAGCTGTCGTTATGCGATTGTCATTGCAAATCGCTTCTTTGCTTGACCAGGAGTAGAACAAAAGAAAAACGCAATCTTCCTGTCTAAGAGAGGTATAAGCACTTTGCAATTGAAACTAATAACAAGGAATATCTGGAAAACAGCAAACTCCACAAAAAAAAAAAAAAAAAAAAAATGTGTATTTTAACGAGATCTACATTTTTTTTTGTGTAGTAAGTTTTTGTCCATCTTTTACAGTTTACTAGTTATGCAAATTTCAGTAAAATTCATCTAAAATAAACAGGTCTTCAGAAGCTATTCCCAGAAAATTCAAGATATACATTTTATATGTGATGGAAATAGTTTTAATATATGGTATTTTAATCAAAATCATTAGTCATTTTTAGAAAAGCATTTTCGAAAAATTTCCCATGTAAAAGGTAGTTAGGGGTGAGGGATTTTCTTGAAAATCTTCGTGTCGTGTTCTTGTAAGAAACCAAACTTAAAATACCAAGTTTGGTATTTAACGGACTTTTCGTTTTTGAGCTATGCTGTCCACAGACACACACAAACACGGGCCTCTTTCTGAAAATGTTTTTTGATTCAGAGGATCCTAAAACATGTATTTCCGTTGCAATCTCGGTACGGAATTTTTGTGTGCAATATAATACCTTCTCTATCCACTACGTACTTGTACATGCGGGACTAGAGAAAGTAAACATTCTTTGTTAAAGACGCTGTCAACTGCGAGGATATCAGTGTTTTAACCGGCGACCTTGAGATCACAAGTCCAGCACCTAACCAACTGAGCTATCCAAACCGAAGTCATTTTTTGTTGTTGGTTTGTTTTTTCAAGCACTTTTAGTTTTCCCAAATGTGTAAGTCGCTGGTTTTTTTTTTCTCTCTCTCTCTCTGAGCGTGCTAAGCCTAAAGATTTTCAAGCCATCTCATAACGACACGCTCTGTAAAACTGCTGACTATCGTTTCAGCCTTGTTGAATTTGTATTATACCTACAACAACAAAAAAAGTGTAAATGTGCAATGAAAACGTACTCCGATTAGCAAGAATACATTTTTGTAAGAAATTTGTAAAAGAGTGGGTAGTGAAAGCCTTGTTATATAGGAATGTAGTATTAATATGCCATGCGGTATTTATTGCCTGTCTGAAGAATGAATGCAGACTGCCACAGATGGAAGCTTGCGTAAACACAAACAGATAAACTGTATTACGTCATCACTCCCGGTGCAAGGCCTGTACAGCACGACAATACTGGAATACAGCAGTTTAGTCTGTTACAGTGGACTGGTTTGACTCTTAACACCGCGGCGCGTAGTCATACGCTCACAAAGTAGAAAATTAACACTCATTGGTGATAAAGAAAACAGCCAGTTTAACCTGTTCTGGATCCTTTAGTTTATTCCTGTTTACGTACGCAGTGCTGATGTTTTGATGGTCAGGCTGTACTGCACTATATTCCAGCCTTCTCTGATCGCTCTAAACCGTGCCATGCTACACCAGCAACCTCCCTAACAACTGCATTCTTTCATCAGACAGGTAGTACTGCACCATATTCCAGCCTTCTCTGACCGCTCTAAACCGTGCCATGCTACACCAGCGACCTGCTCTAACAACTGCATTCTTTCATCAGACAGGTAGTACTGCACTATATTCCAGTCTTCTCTGACCGCTCTAAACCATGCCATGCTACACCAGCGACCTGCTCTAACAACTGCATTCTTTCATCAGACAGATAGTACTGTACTATATTCCAGCCTTCTCTGACCGCTCTAAACCGTGCCATGCTACACCAGCGACCTCCCCTAACAGCTGCGTTCTTTCGTCAGACAGGTAGTACTGCACTATATTCCAGCCTTCTCTGACCGCTCTAAACCGTGCCGTGCTACACCAGCGACCTGCCCTAACAACTGCATTCTTTCATCAGACAGGTAGTACTGCACTATATTCCAGCCTTCTCAGACCGCTCAAAACCGAGCCGTGCTACACCAGCGACCTGCCCTAACAACTGCATTCTTTCGTCAGACATGTAGTACTGCACTATATTCCGGTCTTCTCTGACCGCTCTAAACCGTGCGATGCTACACCAGCAACCTCCCCTAACAACTGCATTCTTTCATCAGACAGATAGTAGTGCACTATATTCCAGCCTTCTCAGACCCCTCTATACCGTGCCATGCTACACCAGCGACCTCCCTAACAACTGCATTCTTTCGTCAGACAGGTAGTACTGCACTATATTCCAGTCTTCTCAGGCCGCTCTAAACCGTGCCATGCTACACCAGCGACCTCCCGTAACAACTGCATTCTTTCATCAGACAGGTAGTACTGCACTATATCCCAACCTTCTCTGACCACTCAAACCGTGCCATGCTACACCAGCGACCTCCCCTAACAACTGCATTCTTTCATCAGACAGGTAGTACTGTTCTATATTCCAGTCTTCTCTGACCGTTCTAACCGTGCCATGCTACACCAGCGACCTCCTCTAACAAATGCATTCTTTCATCAGACAGGTAGTACTGCACTAAATTTCAGACTTCTGACATGCTGACATGATTCACCAGCTACCTCCCCTAACAGCTGCATTCTTTCGTCAGACAGGCAGTACTGCACTATATTCCTGTCTTCTCTGACCGCTCTAAACCATGCCATGCTACACCAGCGACCTGCCCTAACAACTGCATTCTTTCGTCTGACCGGTAGTACTGCACTATATTCCAGCCTTCTCAGACCGCTCTAAACCGTGCCATGCTACACCAGCGACCTCCCCAAACAACTACACTCTTTTCAGACAGGTAGTACTGCACTATATTCCATGCTTCTCTGACTGCTCTAAACCGTGCCATGTTACACCAGCGACCTCCCCTAACAGCTGCATTCTTTCGTCAGACAGATAGTACTGTACTATATTCCATCCTTCTCTGACTGCTCTAAACCGTGCCATGTTACACCAGCGACCTCCCCTAACAGCTGCATTCTTTCGTCAGACAGATAGTACTGTACTATATTCCATCCTTCTCTGACTGCTCTAAACCGTGCCATGTTACACCAGCGACCTCCCCTAACAACTGCATTCTTTCGTCAGACAGGTAGTACTGCACTATATTCCATCCTTCTCTGACTGCTCTAAACCGTGCCATGTTACACCAGCGACCTCCCCTAACAGCTGCATTCTTTCGTCAGACTGATAGTACTGTACTATATTCCAGTCTTCTCTGACCACTCTAAATCGTGCCATGTTACACCAGCGACCTCCCCAAACAACTGCATTCTTTCGTCAGACAGATAGTACTGTACTATATTCCAGTCTTCTCAGACCGCTCTAAACCGTGCCATGCTACACCAGAGACCTCCCCTAACAACTGCATTCTTTCGTCAGACAGGTAGTACTGTACTATATTCCAGTCTTCTCTGACCACTCTAAACCGTGCCATGTTACACCAGCGACCTCCCCAAACAACTGCATTCTTTCGTCAGAGAGGTAGTACTGCACTATATTCCAGTCTTCTCAGGCCGCTCTAAACCGTGCCATGCTACACAAGCGACCTCTCCTAACAGCTGCATTCTTTCGTCAGACAGATAGTACTGTACTATATTCCAGTCTTCTCTGACCACTCTAAACCGTGCCATGTTACACCAGCGACCTCCCCAAACAACTGCATTCTTTCGTCAGACAGGTAGTACTGCACTATATTCCAGTCTTCTCAGGCCGCTCTAAACCGTGCCATGTTACACCAGCGACCTCCCCTAACAGCTGCATTCTTTCGTCAGACAGATAGTACTGTACTATATTCCAGTCTTCTCTGACCACTCTAAACCGTGACATCCTACACAAGTGACCTCCCCAAACAACTGCATTCTTTCGTCAGACAGGTAGTACTGCACTATATTCCAGTCTTCTCAGACCGCTCTAAACCGTGCCATGCTACACCAGAGACCTCCCCTAACAGCTGCATTCTTTCGTCAGACAGATAGTACTGTACTATATTCCAGTCTTCTCTGACCACTCTAAACCGTGCCATGTTACACCAGCGACCTCCCCTAACAACTGCATTCTTTCGTCAGACAGGTAGTACTGCACTATATTCCAGTCTTCTCAGGCCGCTCTAAACCGTGCCATGCTACACCAGCGACCTCCCCTAATAGCTGCATTCTTTCGTCAGACAGATAGTACTGTACTATATTCCAGTCTTCTCTGACCACTCTAAACCGTGCCATGTTACACCAGCGACCTCCCCAAACAACTGTATTCTTTCGTCAGACAGGTAGTACTGCACTATATTCCAATCTTCTCAGGCCGCTCTAAACCGTACCATGCTACACCAGCGACCTCCCCTAACAGCTGCATTCTTTCGTCAGACAGATAGTACTGTACTATATTCCAGTCTTCTCTGACCACTCTAAACCGTGCCATGTTACACCAGCGACCTCCCCAAACAACTGCATTCTTTCGTCAGACAGGTAGTACTGCACTATATTCCTGTCTTCTCAGACCGCTCTAAACCGTGCCATGTTACACCAGCGACCTCCCCAAACAACTGCATTCTTTCGTCAGACAGGTAGTACTGCACTATATTCCTGTCTTCTCAGACCGCTCTAAACCGTGCCATGTTACACCAGCGACCTCCCCTAACAATTGCATTCTTTCGTCAGACAGGTAGTGATGTACTATATTCCTGTCTTCTCTGACCGTTCTAACCGTGCCATGCTACACCAGCGACCTCCCCAAACAACTGCATTCTTTCGTCAGACAGGTAGTACTTACTATATTCCAGTCTTCTCTGACCGCTCTAAACCGTGCCATGTTACACCAGCGACCTCCCCAAACAACTGCATTCTTTCGTCAGACAGGTAGTACTGCACTATATTCCAGTCTTCTCAGGCCGCTCTAAACCGTGCCATGCTACACCAGCGACCTGCTCTAACAACTGCATTCTTTCGTCAGACAGATAGTACTGTACTATATTGCATCCTTCTCTGACTGCTCTAAACCGTGCCATGCTACACCAGAGACCTCCCCTAACAACTGCATTCTTTCATCAGACAGGTAGTACTGCACTATATTCCAGTCTTCTCAGGCCGCTCTAAACCGTGCCATGCTACACCAGCGACCTGCCCTAACCTCTGCATTCTTTCATCAGACAGGTAGTACTGCACTATATTCCAGTCTTCTCAGGCCGCTCTAAACCGTGCCATGCTACACCAGCGACCTGCCCTAACAACTGCATTCTTTCATCAGACAGGTAGTACTGCACTATATTCCAGTCTTCTCAGGCCGCTCTAAACCGTGCCATGCTACACCAGCGACCTGCCCTAACCTCTGCATTCTTTCATCAGACAGGTAGTACTGCACTATATTCCAGTCTTCTCAGGCCGCTCTAAACCGTGCCATGCTACACCAGCGACCTGCTCTAACAACTGCATTCTTTCATCAGACAGGTAGTACTGCACTATATTCCTGTCTTCTCTGACCGCTCTAAACCGTGCCATGCTACACCAGCGACCTGCTCTAACAACTGCATTCTTTCATCAGACAGGTAGTACTGCACTATATTCCTGTCTTCTCTGACCGCTCTAAACCGTGCCATGCTACACCAGCGACCTGCTCTAACAACTGCATTCTTTCATCAGACAGGTAGTACTGCACTATATTCCTGTCTTCTCTGACCGCTCTAAACCGTGCCATGCTACACCAGCAACCTCCCTAACAACTGCATTCTTTCATCAGACAGATAGTACTGTACTATATTGCAGTCTTCTCAGGCCGCTCTAAACCGTGCCATGCTACACCAGCGACCTGCTCTAACAGCTGCATTCTTTCGTCAGGTAGTACTGCACTATATTCCAGTCTTCTGTGACCACTCTAAACCGTGCCATGCTACACCAGTGACCTCCCCTAACAACTACACTCTTTTCAGACAGGTAGTACCTGGGAACTGATGGAAACCACAAAATAAGTTGCAGTCAGCCTGGCCGGCAGGTGGAATGTGAACTACGAGTCACAGAAATGTTAAACAAAACATTGCTATAAGTAGTGGCGTATCTCAGGATATCGAACAGCTCACCAGGTGAACTCGTTTTATTAAACATTGATGTTATTCTGTTAACATCAGATTTACCTTTTGATGTGTATTACTTTCGCTACACGTACTATGTACATAGTGTATAGAGAAAGTATTGCATTGTATCAAGCATTTTGATACCAAGATATCACCGGAAATACATGTTTACGGTTCGCTGAATCATAAAAGAAAGAAAAAAAAAAAAAAAAAAAAGATTTTTAGAAAAAATGGACCGTGTGTGCGTGTGCAGTATAGCTCAGAAACGAAATGTCCGTTAAATACCTAGCTTGATATTTAAGTTAAATATCTTCCAAGGATGCAACACGAAGATTTTCATAAAATTCTCCTCACCCCTAACTACCCTTTATATGGAAAGCATTTTGAAAGTTTTGGTTTTCTCAAATATGGCCCAACGATATTGATTAAAATCTATGATATTTACATGGCAAATAAAATGTATATCTTAAATTTTCTGGGAATAGCAACTGAAGACTACTTTATTCTGGATGAATTTTTCTGATGATTGCTAAACTGTAAGAGATATGCAAAAAAGGGTAGTTTGGGGTGGGGAGATTTCCTCAAAATCTTCCTGTCGCATCCCTGGAAGATGATAAACTTAAATACCAAGTTTGGCATTTTACCGATTTTTCGCTCTTGAGTTATCGTGCTCACACACGAACCTTTTTCTAAAAATACTTTTTTTGGTTACAGGGAGCCCTAAAATGTGCATTTCCGGTGAAATCTCGGTATCGAATTTTGGGTGGAATGCAATACCTTCTATACACCATGTATTAGAGCCGGTCAAGTCAGCTCGTTTCTCGCTGGCACTTAGCGCGCCTCTCGCAGCCAGTATTTGCAGCTGAACGTATAGCTGGTAGGAGAGAGGTTGACCAGCGACCGTACGGGAGTCTCAATTCTCGCGGTGTTAGTAAGTCCTGCAAGTTGTATTGTTTAATATGTTTAAATGATTTAAGATTTAAATAAGCTACCGGGATAAGGATCGTATTTAAATAACCCACAGTAGGGAAAGGATTAAAAACGAAATGTGATGCCACAGAAACTGCAGATGTGTACTTGATTTTCACTTTCATTACAAATAAGTGTGTGTATATTTTATTACTCCTAAGGCGTTTATGCTGCAAGAAGTAATTTTATTTTCGGTTGTAATCTGAACATGTTTATATATAGTAACATAAAGTATAGTATGTCATTAGCGATTAATGATTCAAACCGTTTACTGTGAACGGGTTTGAGGTATATGTACTGTGAATGAGAAGTTCTTGTGTTATTATTAGGGCTCGGATGTTTAGCTTTTTATAAACGCAGTTTTAGCATTATATTAACTCTTTTGGTTTTTAAGTGTTTTCTCAGCTTTCTAATAAAGTTCCTAGCCTCTTTTATTTACTTATTTATTTATTTTGAGTACTAAACAATTTTCCTACCTATTAAGGAAGTTAAATAACAAACGCATTTTATAAAATAATATAGATAAAATATGAAAAATATTTTACATAAGGGAAGCGTTCTTTAATATTTACTGTAATTGGAGGTAATTTGTTACACAGTATACTCGTGCTCGAACATTAACTAAAACTTTAGCATGCATTTTTAATATACAGCACTCATTTAAAACAAACTTCACATTTCAGTAGTTTTGCCACATTTGTAAAACTTCATACACACAATTTGTATACCAAGATAAAAATCCTGTTAATTTTTTTCCCTCGTGTATACTCAAAACAAAACTAAATGAATTGTTAAACAAAAAGTGTAAATCAAATGAATTGAAAAAATTGATACATTTTCTACCGAGGTTAAAAAAATAGAATAAAATAACACAACTTACTTATAAGGGAACAAATAGGTTAAAACATAAAAATACTGACCCTAGTTAGTATGCAACCGGTTTATACTACGTGAACCTACTTGGTCTGTAGTTACGAGAATACTCGAGCACTAGTTCTCGATACACGAGATTCTCGTAGCGAGTGGCACGGGTTTTGCACGCCTCTAATATGTATACAGTACGTGCAGAGAAAGTAAAAATACAATAATTGTTTCTGTTAGGTCAGTATTTAATTTCATAGAGGTTCAGATGATGCAATGAGACTGATGCTGTTATTAATATTTGTCTTTCTTTGCATTGTTGCAGGTATAAAATGCCCCGTGTGTGCAAAATTTGTACTACCAGACGATATAGAATGCCACCTTGTGATGTGCCTCACCAAACCGCGCCTCAGTTACAATGGTAAGATCTTTTGCCACATTTTTGTGTCACAGAATGTGATAAAACCTTTGATCACATTTAAGCTGTTGAGTATATTACACTACGTCTGTGTCACAGATTTAAAAAGAATAACTTAAACCTGCTAGCCCGGGCTGTAGTAAATCTGTTTAGCATGTTAGTTATTTATTCTATTGAATATTTACTTTAAGTTTCTATTGCATTCATCTGCAATATTTTCCTATAACTTAAACTAAAACTTACCCTAAAGAGAACAAATACCATGTTAATAAATACTACAAGCATTACAACAAAGACACCACCAGACAGACTAATTTATGGTTGTCATGACTTTCATTTTGTTCTTCTGAATATCGGCTTCCCAGACAACACATAATAATCCGTCATGTTCTTCACAATGGCTTCTGCTATGTTTTATATATTTGCAGTGTTTACTGCCTTTATAATAATTATATTTTGAACTGTGAAACATTTTATGTGCTTCATAACAGGAAATGAGCAGTTTGACTGTAGCCACTGAACATGTGTAATGTCTGTCATTACATTTTATAATTCAGATGAGATCAAAGATGTGATGGCGAGTATAACTTTTACCACAGAAGTGTGTCACAGTTAGATGTGATGGTAGGTATAACTTTTACCACAGCAGTGTGTCACAGTTAGATGTGATGGTGGGTATAACTTTTATCACAGAAGTATATCACAGTTAGATGTGATGGTGGGTATAACTTTTACCACAGAAGTATATCACAGCTAGATGTTATGGTGGGTATAACTTTTACCACAGAAGTATGTCACAGCTAGATGTTATGGTGGGTATAACTGTTATCACAGAAGTATGTCACAGCTAGATGTTATGGTGGGTATAACTGTTATCACAGAAGTATCTCACAGCTAGATGTGATGGTGGGTATAACTGTTATCACAGAAGTATGTCACAGCTAGATGTGATGGTGGGTATAACTGTTATAACAGAAGTATGTCACAGCTAGATGTGATGGTGGGTATAACTGTTATCACAGAAGTATGTCACAGCTAGATGTTATGGTGGGTATAACTGTTATCACAGAAGTATATCACAGCTAGATGTTATGGTGGGTATAACTTTTACCACAGAAGTATATCACAGCTAGATGTGATGGTGGGTATAACTGTTATCACAGAAGTAACTCACAGCTAGATGTGATGGTGGGTATAACTGTTATCACAGAAGTATGTCACAGCTAGATGTGATGGTGAGTATAACTGTTATCACAGAAGTATGTCACAGCTAGATGTGATGGTGGGTATAACTGTTATCACAGAAGTATGTCACAACTAGATGTGATGGTGGGTATAACTGTTATCTCAGAAGTATGTCACAGCTAGATGTTATGGTGGGTATAACTTTTATCACAGAAGTATGTCACAGCTAGATGTGATGGTGGGTATAACTGTTATCACAGAAGTATGTCACAGCTACATGTGATGGTGGGTATAACTGTTCTCACAGAAGTATGTCACAGCTACATGTGATGGTGGGTATAACTGTTATCACAGAAGTATGTCACAGCTACATGTTATGGTGGGTATAACTGTTATCACAGAAGTATGTCACAGCTACATGTGATGGTGGGTATAACTGTTATCACAGAAGTATGTCACAGCTACATGTGATGGTGGGTATAACTGTTATCACAGAAGTATGTCACAGCTACATGTGATGGTGGGTATAACTGTTATAACAGAAGTATGTCACAGCTACATGTGATGGTGGGTATAACTGTTATCACAGAAGTATGTCACAAGTAGATGTGATGGTGGGTATAACTGTTCTCACAGAAGTATGTCACAGCTACATGTGATGGTGGGTATAACTGTTATCACAGAAGTATGTCACAGCTACATGTTATGGTGGGTATAACTGTTATCACAGAAGTATGTCACAGCTACATGTGATGGTGGGTATAACTGTTATCACAGAAGTATGTCACAGCTACATGTGATGGCGGTATTACTGTTATCACAGAAGTATGTCACAGCTAGATGTGATGTTTGGTATAACTGTTATCACAGAAGTATGTCACAGCTAGATGTGATGGTGGGTATAACTGTTATCACAGAAGTATGTCAAAACTAGATGTGATGTTTGGTATAACTTTTATCACAGAAGTAAGTCACAGCTAGATGTGATGGTGGGTATAACTGTTATCACAGAAGTATGTCACAGCTAGATGTGATGGTGGGTATAACTTTTATCTCAGAAGTATGTCACAGCTAGATGTGATGGTGGGTATAACTGTTATCACAGAAGTATGTCACAGCTAGATGTGATGGCGAGTATAACTGTTATCACAGAAGTATGTCGCAGCTAGATGTGATGGTGAGTATAACTGTTATCACAGAAGTATATCACAGCTAGATGTGATGGCGAGTATAACTTATCACAGAAGTATGTCACAGCTAGATGTGATGTTTGGTATAACTGTTATCACAGAAGTATGTCACAACTAGATGTGATGTTTGGTATAACTGTTATCACAGAAGTATGTCACAACTAGATGTGATGTTTGGTATAACTGTTATCACAGAAGTATATCACAGCTAGATGTGATGTTTGGTATAACTGTTATCACAGAAGTATATCACAGCTAGATGTGATGGTGGGTATAACTGTTATCACAGAAGTATGTCACAGCTACATGTGATGGCGGTATTACTGTTATCACAGAAGTATGTCACAGCTAGATGTGATGGTGGGTATAACTTTTATCACAGAAGTATGTCACAGCTACATGTGATGGTGGGTATAACTTTTATCTCAGAAGTATGTCACAGCTAGATGTGATGGTGGGTATAACTGTTATCACAGAAGTATATCACAGCTAGATGTGATGGTGGGTATAACTGTTATCACAGAAGTATGTCACAGCTAGATGTGATGTTTGGTATAACTGCTATCACAGAAGTATGTCACAGCTAGATGTGATGTTTGGTATAACTGTTATCACAGAAGTATGTCACAGCTAGATGTGATGTTTGGTATAACTGTTATCACAGAAGTATGTCACAGCTAGATGTGATGTTTGGTATAACTGTTATCACAGAAGTATGTCACAGCTAGATGTGATGTTTGGTATAACTGTTATCACAGAAGTATGTCACAGCTAGATGTGATGTTTGGTATAACTGTTATCACAGAAGTATGTCACAGCTAGATGTGATGTTTGGTATAACTGTTATCACAGAAGTATGTCACAGCTAGATGTGATGGTGGGTATAACTGTTATCACAGAAGTATGTCACAGCTAGATGTGATGTTTGGTATAACTGTTATCACAGAAGTATGTCACAGCTAGATGTGATGTTTGGTATAACTGTTATCACAGAAGTATGTCACAGCTAGATGTGATGTTTGGTATAACTGTTATCACAGAAGTATGTCACAGCTAGATGTGATGGTGGGTATAACTGTTATTGCAGAAGTATGTCACAGCTAGATGTGATGTTTGGTATAACTGTTATTACAGAAGTATGTCACAGCTACATGTGATGGTGGATATAACTGTTATCACAGAAGTATGTCACAGCTAGATGTGATGTTTGGTATAACTGTTATTGCAGAAGTATGTCACAGCTAGATGTTATGATGGGTATAACTGTTATCACAGAAGTATATCACAGCTAGATGTTATGATAGGTATAACTGTTATCACAGAATTATGTCACAGCTAGATGTGATGGTGGGTATAACTGTTATTACAGAAGTATGTCACAGCTAGATGTGATGTTTGGTATAACTGTTATCACAGAAGTATGTCACAGCTAGATGTGATGTTGGATATAACTGTTATCACAGAAGTATGTCACAGCTAGATGTGATGTTTGGTATAACTGTTATCACAGAAGTATGTCACAGCTAGATGTGATGTTGGATATAACTGTTATCACAGAAGTATGTCACAGCTAGATGTGATGTTTGGTATAACTGTTATCACAGAAATATGTCACAGCTAGATGTTATGGTGGGTATAACTGTTATCACAGAAGTATATCACAGCTAGATGTTATGGTGGGTATAAGTGTTATCACAGAAGTATATCACAGCTAGATGTTATGGTGGGTATAACTTTTACCACAGAAGTATATCACAGCTAGATGTGATGGTGGGTATAACTGTTATCACAGAAGTATGTCACAGCTAGATGTGATGGTGGGTATAACTGTTATCTCAGAAGTATGACACAGCTAGATGTGATGGTGGGTATAACTGTTATCACAGAAGTATGTCACAGCTAGATGTGATGGTGGGTATAACCTTTATTACAGAAGTATGTCACAGCTAGATGTGATGGTGGGTATAACTGTTATCTCAGAAGTATGTCACAGCTAAATGTGATGGCGGTATTACTGTTATCACAGAAGTATGTCACAGCTAGATGTGATGTTTGGTATAACTGTTATCACAGAAGTATGTCACAGCTAGATGTGATGGTGGGTATAACTGTTATCACAGAAGTATGTCACAACTAGATGTGATGTTTGGTATAACTTTTATCACAGAAGTATATCACAGCTAGATGTGATGGTGGATATAACTGTTATCACAGAAGTATGTCACAGCTAGATGTGATGGTGAGTATAACTGTTATCACAGAAGTATGTCACAACTAGATGAGATGTTTGGTATAACTTTTATCACAGAAGTAAGTCACAGCTAGATGTGATGGTGGGTATAACTGTTATCACAGAAGTATGTCACAGCTAGATGTGATGGTGGGTATAACTGTTATCACAGAAGTATGTCACAGCTAGTTGTGATGGCGGTATTACTGTTATCACAGAAGTATGTCACAGCTAGATGTGATGGTGGGTATAACTGTTATCACAGAAGTATGTCACAGCTAGATGTGATGGCGGTATTACTGTTATCACAGAAGTATGTCACAGCTAGATGTGATGGCGGTATTACTGTTATCACAGAAGTATGTCACAGCTAGATGTGATGGTGGGTATAACTGTTATCACAGAAGTATGTCACAGCTAGATGTGATGGTGGGTATAACTGTTATCACAGAAGTATGTCACAGCTACATGTGATGGCGGTATTACTGTTATCACTGAAGTATGTCACAGCTAGATCTGATGGTGGGTATAACTTTTATCACAGAAGTATGTCACAGCTACATGTGATGGTGGGTATAACTTTTTTCACAGAATTATGTCACAGCTAGATGTGATGGTGGGTATAACTGTTATCACAGAAGTATGTCACAACTAGATGTGATGGTGAGTATAACTTTTATCACAGAAGTATGTCACAACTAGATGTGATAGTGGGTATAACTTTTATCACAGAAGTATGTCACAGCTAGATGTGATGGTGGGTATAACTTTTATCACAGAAGTATGTCACAACTAGATGTGATGGTGGGTATAACTTTTATCACAGAAGTAAGTCACAGCTAGATGTGATGGTGGGTATAACTGTTATTACAGAAGTATGTCACAACTAGATGTGATGTTTGGTATAACTGTTATCACAGAAGTAAGTCACAGCTAGATGTGATGTTTGGTATAACTGTTATCACAGAAGTATGTCACAGCTAGATGTGATGGTGGGTATAACTGTTATCACAGAAGTAAGTCACAATAAGATGTGATGTTTGGTATAACTGTTATCACAGAAGTATGTCACAGCTAGATGTGATGTTTGGTATAACTGTTATCACAGAAGTAAGTCACAACTAGATGTGATGGTGGGTATAACTGTTATCACAGAAGTATGTCACAACTAGATGTGATGTTTGGTATAACTGTTATCACAGAAGTAAGTCACAGCTAGATGTGATGTTTGGTATAACTGTTATCACAGAAGTATGTCACAGCTAGATGTGATGTTTGGTATAACTGTTATCACAGAAGTATGTCACAGCTAGATGTGATGGTGGGTATAACTTTTATCACAGAAGTATGTCACAGCCAGATGTGATGGTGGGTATAACTTCTATCACAGAAGTATATCACAGTTAGATGTGATGGTGGGTATAACTTCTATCACAGAAGTATGTCACAGCTTGATGTGATGGTGAGTATACCTTTTATCACAGAAGTATATCACAGCCAGATGTGATGGTGGGTATAACTTTTATCACAGAAGTATGTCACAGCTAGATGTGATGGCGAGTATAACTGTTATCACAGAAGTATGTCACAGCTAGATGTGATGGTGAGTATACCTTTTATCACAGAAGTATATCACAGCTACATGTAGTCAAAGATGTGATGGTGGGTATAACTTTTATCACAGAAGTATGTCACAGCTAGATGTGATGGTGGGTATAACTGTTATCACAGAAGTATGTCACAGCTAGATGTGATGGTGGGTATAACTGTTATAACAGAAGTATGTCACAGCTAGATGTGTAGGTGGGTATAACTGTTATAACAGAAGTATGTCACAGCTACATGTGATGGTGGGTATATCTTTTATCACAGAAGTATGTCACAGCTAGATGTTATGGTGGGTATAACTGTTATCACAGAAGTATGTCACAGCTAGATGTTATGGTGGGTATAACTTTTATCACAGAAGTATGTCACAGCTAGATGTGATGGTGGGTATAACTGTTATCACAGAAGTATGTCACAGCTAGATGTGATGGTGGGTATAACTGTTATCACAGAAGTATGTCACAGCTAGATGTGATGGTGGGTATAACTGTTATAACAGAAGTATGTCACAGCTACATGTGATGGTGGGTATAACTTTTATCACAGAAGTATGTCACAGCTAGATGTTATGGTGGGTATAACTGTTATCACAGAAGTATGTCACAGCTAGATGTTATGGTGGGTATAACTTTTATCACAGAAGTATGTCACAGCTAGATGTGATGGTGAGTATAACTTTTATCACAGAAGTATGTCACAACTAGATGTGATGGTGGGTATAACTGTTATCACAGAAGTATGTCACAGCTACATGTGATGTTGGGTATAACTGTTATAACAGAAGTATGTCACAGCTACATGTAATGGTGGGTATAACTTTTACACAGAAGTATGTCACAGCTACATGTAATGGTGGGTATAACTTTTATCACAGAAGTATGTCACAACTAGATGTGATGTTTGGTATAACTGGTAACGCAGAAGTATGTCACAGCTAGATGTGATGTTTGGTATAACTGGTAACACAGAAGTATGTCACAGCTAGATGTGATGTTTGGTATAACTGGTAACACAGAAGTATGTCACAGCTAGATGTGATGTTTGGTATAACTTTTATCACAGAAGTATGTCACAGCTAGATGTGATGGTGGGTATAACTTTTATCACAGAAGTATGTCACAGCTACATGTGATGGTGGGTATAACTGTTATAACAGAAGTATGTCACAGCTACATGTGATGGTGGGTATAACTGTTATAACAGAAGTATGTCACAGCTAGATGTGATGTTGGATATAACTTTTATTACAGAAGTATGTCACAGCTACATGTGATGGTGGGTATAACTGTTATAACAGAAGTATGTCACAGCTAGATGTGATGTTGGATATAACTTTTATTACAGAAGTATGTCACAGCTAGATGTGATGTTTGGTATAACTGTTATCACAGAAGTATGTCACAGCTAGATGTGATGTTTGGTATAACTGTTATCACAGAAGTATGTCACAGCTAGATGTGATGGTGGGTATAACTGTTATTACAGAAGTATGTCACAGCTAGATGTGATGTTTGGTATAACTGTTATCACAGAAGTATGTCACAGCTAGATGTGATGTTGGATATAACTGTTATCACAGAAGTAAGTCACAGCTAGATGTGATGTTTGGTATAACTTTTATCACAGAAGTAAGTCACAGCTAGATGTGATGGTGGGTATAACTGTTATCACAGAAGTATGTCACAGCTAGATGTGATGGTGGGTATAACTGTTATCACAGAAGTATGTCACAGCTAGATGTGATGGTGGGTATAACTGTTATCACAGAAGTATGTCACAGCTAGTTGTGATGGCGGTATTACTGTTATCACAGAAGTATGTCACAGCTAGATGTGATGGTGGGTATAACTGTTATCACAGAAGTATGTCACAGCTACATGTGATGGCGGTATTACTGTTATCACTGAAGTATGTCACACCTAGATCTGATGGTGGGTATAACTTTTATCACAGAAGTATGTCACAGCTACATGTGATGGTGGGTATAATTGTTATCACTGAAGTATGTCACAGCTAGATCTGATGGTGGGTATAACTTTTATCACAGAAGTATGTCACAGCTAGATGTGATAGTGGGTATAACTTTTATCACAGAAGTATGTCACAGCTAGATGTGATGGTGGGTATAACTTTTATCACAGAAGTATGTCACAGCTAGATGTGATGTTTGGTATAACTGTTATCACAGAAGTATGTCACAGCTAGATGTGATGGTGGGTATAACTGTTATCACAGAAGTATGTCACAGCTACATGTGATGGCGGTATTACTGTTATCACTGAAGTATGTCACAGCTAGATCTGATGGTGGGTATAACTTTTATCACAGAAGTATGTCACAGCTACATGTGATGGTGGGTATAACTTTTTTCACAGAATTATGTCACAGCTAGATGTGATGGTGGGTATAACTGTTATCACAGAAGTATGTCACAACTAGATGTGATGGTGGATATAACTTTTATCACAGAAGTATGTCACAGCTACATATGATGGTGGGTATAACTTTTATCACAGAAGTATGTCACAGTTAGATGTGATGGTGGGTATAACTTCTATCACAGAAGTATGTCACAGCTTGATGTGATGGTGAGTATACCTTTTATCACAGAAGCATGTCACAGAAGTATGTCACAGCCAGATGTGATGGTGGGTATAACTTTTATCACAGAAGTATGTCACAGCTAGATGTGATGGTGAGTATACCTTTTATCACAGAATTATGTCACAGCTTGATGTGATGGTGAGTATACCTTTTATCACAGAAGCATGTCACAGAAGTTTGTCACAGCCAGATGTGATGGTGGGTATAACTTTTATCACAGAAGTATGTCACAGCCAGATGTGATGGTGAGTATACCTTTTATCACAGAAGTATGTCACAGCCAGATGTGATGGTGGGTATAACTTTTATCACAGAAGTATGTCACAGCTAGATGTGATGGTGAGTATACCTTTTATCACAGAATTATGTCACAGCTAGATGTGATGGTGGGTATAACTTTTATCACAGAAGTATATCACAGCCAGATGTGATGGTGGGTATAACTTTTATCACAGAAGTATATCACAGCCAGATGTGATGGTGGGTATAACTGTTATCACAGAAGTATATCACAGCCAGATGTGATGGTGGGTATAACTTTTATCACAGAAGTATATCACAGCCAGATGTGATGGTGGGTATAACTTTTATCACAGAAGTATGTCACAGCTAGATGTGATGGTGAGTATAACTTTTATCACAGAAGTATATCACAGCCAGATGTGATGGTGGGTATAACTTTTATCACAGAAGTATGTCACAGCTAGATGTGATGGTGAGTATACCTTTTATCACAGAAGTATATCACAGCTACATGTAGTCAAAGATGTGATGGTGGGTATAACTTTTATCACAGAAGTATGTCACACCTAGATGTGATGGTGGGTATAACTGTTATCACAGAAGTATGTCACAGCTAGATGTGATGGTGGGTATAACTGTTATAACAGAAGTATGTCACAGCTACATGTGATGGTGGGTATAACTTTTAAAACAGAAGTATGTCACAGCTAGATGTTATGGTGGGTATAACTGTTATCACAGAAGTATGTCACAGCTAGATGTTATGGTGGGTATAACTTTTATCACAGAAGTATGTCACAGCTAGATGTGATGGTGGGTATAACTTTTATCACAGAAGTATGTCACAGCTAGATGTGATGTTTGGTATAACTGTTATCACAGAAGTATGTCACAGCTAGATGTGATGTTTGGTATAACTGTTATCACAGAAGTATGTCACAGCTAGATGTGATGGTGGGTATAACTGTTATCACAGAAGTATGTCACAGCTAGATTTGATGTTTGGTATAACTGTTATCACAGAAGTATGTCACAGCTAGATGTGATGTTTGGTATAACTGTTATCACAGAAGTATGTCACAGCTAGATGTGATGTTTGGTATAACTGTTATCACAGAAGTATGTCACAGCTAGATGTGATGGTGGGTATAACTGTTATTGCAGAAGTATGTCACAGCTAGATGTGATGTTTGGTATAACTGTTATTACAGAAGTATGTCACAGCTACATGTGATGGTGGATATAACTGTGATCACAGAAGTATGTCACAGCTAGATGTGATGTTTGGTATAACTGTTATTGCAGAAGTATGTCACAGCTAGATGTTATGATGGGTATAACTGTTATCACAGAAGTATATCACAGCTAGATGTTATGATAGGTATAACTGTTATCACAGAATTATGTCACAGCTAGATGTGATGGTGGGTATAACTGTTATTACAGAAGTATGTCACAGCTAGATGTGATGTTTGGTATAACTGTTATCACAGAAGTATGTCACAGCTAGATGTGATGTTGGATATAACTGTTATCACAGAAGTATGTCACAGCTAGATGTGATGTTTGGTATAACTGTTATCACAGAAGTATGTCACAGCTAGATGTGATGTTGGATATAACTGTTATCACAGAAGTATGTCACAGCTAGATGTGATGTTTGGTATAACTGTTATCACAGAAATATGTCACAGCTAGATGTTATGGTGGGTATAACTGTTATCACAGAAGTATATCACAGCTAGATGTTATGGTGGGTATAAGTGTTATCACAGAAGTATATCACAGCTAGATGTTATGGTGGGTATAACTTTTACCACAGAAGTATATCACAGCTAGATGTGATGGTGGGTATAACTGTTATCACAGAAGTATGTCACAGCTAGATGTGATGGTGGGTATAACTGTTATCTCAGAAGTATGACACAGCTAGATGTGATGGTGGGTATAACTGTTATCACAGAAGTATGTCACAGCTAGATGTGATGGTGGGTATAACCTTTATTACAGAAGTATGTCACAGCTAGATGTGATGGTGGGTATAACTGTTATCTCAGAAGTATGTCACAGCTAAATGTGATGGCGGTATTACTGTTATCACAGAAGTATGTCACAGCTAGATGTGATGTTTGGTATAACTGTTATCACAGAAGTATGTCACAGCTAGATGTGATGGTGGGTATAACTGTTATCACAGAAGTATGTCACAACTAGATGTGATGTTTGGTATAACTTTTATCACAGAAGTATATCACAGCTAGATGTGATGGTGGATATAACTGTTATCACAGAAGTATGTCACAGCTAGATGTGATGGTGAGTATAACTGTTATCACAGAAGTATGTCACAACTAGATGAGATGTTTGGTATAACTTTTATCACAGAAGTAAGTCACAGCTAGATGTGATGGTGGGTATAACTGTTATCACAGAAGTATGTCACAGCTAGATGTGATGGTGGGTATAACTGTTATCACAGAAGTATGTCACAGCTAGTTGTGATGGCGGTATTACTGTTATCACAGAAGTATGTCACAGCTAGATGTGATGGTGGGTATAACTGTTATCACAGAAGTATGTCACAGCTAGATGTGATGGCGGTATTACTGTTATCACAGAAGTATGTCACAGCTAGATGTTATGGCGGTATTACTGTTATCACAGAAGTATGTCACAGCTAGATGTGATGGTGGGTATAACTGTTATCACAGAAGTATGTCACAGCTAGATGTGATGGTGGGTATAACTGTTATCACAGAAGTATGTCACAGCTACATGTGATGGCGGTATTACTGTTATCACTGAAGTATGTCACAGCTAGATCTGATGGTGGGTATAACTTTTATCACAGAAGTATGTCACAGCTACATGTGATGGTGGGTATAACTTTTTTCACAGAATTATGTCACAGCTAGATGTGATGGTGGGTATAACTGTTATCACAGAAGTATGTCACAACTAGATGTGATGGTGAGTATAACTTTTATCACAGAAGTATGTCACAACTAGATGTGATAGTGGGTATAACTTTTATCACAGAAGTATGTCACAGCTAGATGTGATGGTGGGTATAACTTTTATCACAGAAGTATGTCACAACTAGATGTGATGGTGGGTATAACTTTTATCACAGAAGTAAGTCACAGCTAGATGTGATGGTGGGTATAACTGTTATTACAGAAGTATGTCACAACTAGATGTGATGTTTGGTATAACTGTTATCACAGAAGTAAGTCACAGCTAGATGTGATGTTTGGTATAACTGTTATCACAGAAGTATGTCACAGCTAGATGTGATGGTGGGTATAACTGTTATCACAGAAGTAAGTCACAATAAGATGTGATGTTTGGTATAACTGTTATCACAGAAGTATGTCACAGCTAGATGTGATGTTTGGTATAACTGTTATCACAGAAGTAAGTCACAACTAGATGTGATGGTGGGTATAACTGTTATCACAGAAGTATGTCACAACTAGATGTGATGTTTGGTATAACTGTTATCACAGAAGTAAGTCACAGCTAGATGTGATGTTTGGTATAACTGTTATCACAGAAGTATGTCACAGCTAGATGTGATGTTTGGTATAACTGTTATCACAGAAGTATGTCACAGCTAGATGTGATGGTGGGTATAACTTTTATCACAGAAGTATGTCACAGCCAGATGTGATGGTGGGTATAACTTCTATCACAGAAGTATATCACAGTTAGATGTGATGGTGGGTATAACTTCTATCACAGAAGTATGTCACAGCTTGATGTGATGGTGAGTATACCTTTTATCACAGAAGTATGTCACAGAAGTATGTCACAGCCAGATGTGATGGTGGGTATAACTTTTATCACAGAAGTATGTCACAGCTAGATGTGATGGTGAGTATACCTTTTATCACAGAATTATGTCACAGCTAGATGTGATGGTGGGTATAACTTTTATCACAGAAGTATATCACAGCCAGATGTGATGGTGGGTATAACTTTTATCACAGAAGTATATCACAGCCAGATGTGATGGTGGGTATAACTGTTATCACAGAAGTATGTCACAGCTAGATGTGATGGCGAGTATAACTGTTATCACAGAAGTATGTCACAGCTAGATGTGATGGTGAGTATACCTTTTATCACAGAAGTATATCACAGCTACATGTAGTCAAAGATGTGATGGTGGGTATAACTTTTATCACAGAAGTATGTCACAGCTAGATGTGATGGTGGGTATAACTGTTATCACAGAAGTATGTCACAGCTAGATGTGATGGTGGGTATAACTGTTATAACAGAAGTATGTCACAGCTAGATGTGATGGTGGGTATAACTGTTATAACAGAAGTATGTCACAGCTACATGTGATGGTGGGTATATCTTTTATCACAGAAGTATGTCACAGCTAGATGTTATGGTGGGTATAACTGTTATCACAGAAGTATGTCACAGCTAGATGTTATGGTGGGTATAACTTTTATCACAGAAGTATGTCACAGCTAGATGTGATGGTGGGTATAACTGTTATCACAGAAGTATGTCACAGCTAGATGTGATGGTGGGTATAACTGTTATCACAGAAGTATGTCACAGCTAGATGTGATGGTGGGTATAACTGTTATAACAGAAGTATGTCACAGCTACATGTGATGGTGGGTATAACTTTTATCACAGAAGTATGTCACAGCTAGATGTTATGGTGGGTATAACTGTTATCACAGAAGTATGTCACAGCTAGATGTTATGGTGGGTATAACTTTTATCACAGAAGTATGTCACAGCTAGATGTGATGGTGAGTATAACTTTTATCACAGAAGTATGTCACAACTAGATGTGATGGTGGGTATAACTGTTATCACAGAAGTATGTCACAGCTACATGTGATGTTGGGTATAACTGTTATAACAGAAGTATGTCACAGCTACATGTAATGGTGGGTATAACTTTTACACAGAAGTATGTAACAGCTACATGTAATGGTGGGTATAACTTTTATCACAGAAGTATGTCACAACTAGATGTGATGTTTGGTATAACTGGTAACGCAGAAGTATGTCACAGCTAGATGTGATGTTTGGTATAACTGGTAACACAGAAGTATGTCACAGCTAGATGTGATGTTTGGTATAACTGGTAACACAGAAGTATGTCACAGCTAGATGTGATGTTTGGTATAACTTTTATCACAGAAGTATGTCACAGCTAGATGTGATGGTGGGTATAACTTTTATCACAGAAGTATGTCACAGCTACATGTGATGGTGGGTATAACTGTTATAACAGAAGTATGTCACAGCTACATGTGATGGTGGGTATAACTGTTATAACAGAAGTATGTCACAGCTAGATGTGATGTTGGATATAACTTTTATTACAGAAGTATGTCACAGCTACATGTGATGGTGGGTATAACTGTTATAACAGAAGTATGTCACAGCTAGATGTGATGTTGGATATAACTTTTATTACAGAAGTATGTGACAGCTAGATGTGATGTTTGGTATAACTGTTATCACAGAAGTATGTCACAGCTAGATGTGATGTTTGGTATAACTGTTATCACAGAAGTATGTCACAGCTAGATGTGATGGTGGGTATAACTGTTATTACAGAAGTATGTCACAGCTAGATGTGATGTTTGGTATAACTGTTATCACAGAAGTATGTCACAGCTAGATGTGATGTTGGATATAACTGTTATCACAGAAGTAAGTCACAGCTAGATGTGATGTTTGGTATAACTTTTATCACAGAAGTAAGTCACAGCTAGATGTGATGGTGGGTATAACTGTTATCACAGAAGTATGTCACAGCTAGATGTGATGGTGGGTATAACTGTTATCACAGAAGTATGTCACAGCTAGATGTGATGGTGGGTATAACTGTTATCACAGAAGTATGTCACAGCTAGTTGTGATGGTGAGTATACCTTTTATCACAGAAGTATGTCACAGCCAGATGTGATGGTGGGTATAACTTTTATCACAGAAGTATGTCACAGCTAGATGTGATGGTGAGTATACCTTTTATCACAGAATTATGTCACAGCTAGATGTGATGGTGGGTATAACTTTTATCACAGAAGTATATCACAGCCAGATGTGATGGTGGGTATAACTTTTATCACAGAAGTATATCACAGCCAGATGTGATGGTGGGTATAACTGTTATCACAGAAGTATATCACAGCCAGATGTGATGGTGGGTATAACTTTTATCACAGAAGTATATCACAGCCAGATGTGATGGTGGGTATAACTTTTATCACAGAAGTATGTCACAGCTAGATGTGATGGTGAGTATAACTTTTATCACAGAAGTATATCACAGCCAGATGTGATGGTGGGTATAACTTTTATCACAGAAGTATGTCACAGCTAGATGTGATGGTGAGTATACCTTTTATCACAGAAGTATATCACAGCTACATGTAGTCAAAGATGTGATGGTGGGTATAACTTTTATCACAGAAGTATGTCACACCTAGATGTGATGGTGGGTATAACTGTTATCACAGAAGTATGTCACAGCTAGATGTGATGGTGGGTATAACTGTTATAACAGAAGTATGTCACAGCTACATGTGATGGTGGGTATAACTTTTAAAACAGAAGTATGTCACAGCTAGATGTTATGGTGGGTATAACTGTTATCACAGAAGTATGTCACAGCTAGATGTTATGGTGGGTATAACTTTTATCACAGAAGTATGTCACAGCTAGATGTGATGGTGGGTATAACTTTTATCACAGAAGTATGTCACAGCTAGATGTGATGTTTGGTATAACTGTTATCACAGAAGTATGTCACAGCTAGATGTGATGTTTGGTATAACTGTTATCACAGAAGTATGTCACAGCTAGATGTGATGGTGGGTATAACTGTTATCACAGAAGTATGTCACAGCTAGATGTGATGTTTGGTATAACTGTTATCACAGAAGTATGTCACAGCTAGATGTGATGTTTGGTATAACTGTTATCACAGAAGTATGTCACAGCTAGATGTGATGTTTGGTATAACTGTTATCACAGAAGTATGTCACAGCTAGATGTGATGGTGGGTATAACTGTTATTGCAGAAGTATGTCACAGCTAGATGTGATGTTTGGTATAACTGTTATTACAGAAGTATGTCACAGCTACATGTGATGGTGGATATAACTGTGATCACAGAAGTATGTCACAGCTAGATGTGATGTTTGGTATAACTGTTATTGCAGAAGTATGTCACAGCTAGATGTTATGATGGGTATAACTGTTATCACAGAAGTATATCACAGCTAGATGTTATGATAGGTATAACTGTTATCACAGAATTATGTCACAGCTAGATGTGATGGTGGGTATAACTGTTATTACAGAAGTATGTCACAGCTAGATGTGATGTTTGGTATAACTGTTATCACAGAAGTATGTCACAGCTAGATGTGATGTTGGATATAACTGTTATCACAGAAGTATGTCACAGCTAGATGTGATGTTTGGTATAACTGTTATCACAGAAGTATGTCACAGCTAGATGTGATGTTGGATATAACTGTTATCACAGAAGTATGTCACAGCTAGATGTGATGTTTGGTATAACTGTTATCACAGAAATATGTCACAGCTAGATGTTATGGTGGGTATAACTGTTATCACAGAAGTATATCACAGCTAGATGTTATGGTGGGTATAAGTGTTATCACAGAAGTATATCACAGCTAGATGTTATGGTGGGTATAACTTTTACCACAGAAGTATATCACAGCTAGATGTGATGGTGGGTATAACTGTTATCACAGAAGTATGTCACAGCTAGATGTGATGGTGGGTATAACTGTTATCTCAGAAGTATGACACAGCTAGATGTGATGGTGGGTATAACTGTTATCACAGAAGTATGTCACAGCTAGATGTGATGGTGGGTATAACCTTTATTACAGAAGTATGTCACAGCTAGATGTGATGGTGGGTATAACTGTTATCTCAGAAGTATGTCACAGCTAAATGTGATGGCGGTATTACTGTTATCACAGAAGTATGTCACAGCTAGATGTGATGTTTGGTATAACTGTTATCACAGAAGTATGTCACAGCTAGATGTGATGGTGGGTATAACTGTTATCACAGAAGTATGTCACAACTAGATGTGATGTTTGGTATAACTTTTATCACAGAAGTATATCACAGCTAGATGTGATGGTGGATATAACTGTTATCACAGAAGTATGTCACAGCTAGATGTGATGGTGAGTATAACTGTTATCACAGAAGTATGTCACAACTAGATGAGATGTTTGGTATAACTTTTATCACAGAAGTAAGTCACAGCTAGATGTGATGGTGGGTATAACTGTTATCACAGAAGTATGTCACAGCTAGATGTGATGGTGGGTATAACTGTTATCACAGAAGTATGTCACAGCTAGTTGTGATGGCGGTATTACTGTTATCACAGAAGTATGTCACAGCTAGATGTGATGGTGGGTATAACTGTTATCACAGAAGTATGTCACAGCTAGATGTGATGGCGGTATTACTGTTATCACAGAAGTATGTCACAGCTAGATGTTATGGCGGTATTACTGTTATCACAGAAGTATGTCACAGCTAGATGTGATGGTGGGTATAACTGTTATCACAGAAGTATGTCACAGCTAGATGTGATGGTGGGTATAACTGTTATCACAGAAGTATGTCACAGCTACATGTGATGGCGGTATTACTGTTATCACTGAAGTATGTCACAGCTAGATCTGATGGTGGGTATAACTTTTATCACAGAAGTATGTCACAGCTACATGTGATGGTGGGTATAACTTTTTTCACAGAATTATGTCACAGCTAGATGTGATGGTGGGTATAACTGTTATCACAGAAGTATGTCACAACTAGATGTGATGGTGAGTATAACTTTTATCACAGAAGTATGTCACAACTAGATGTGATAGTGGGTATAACTTTTATCACAGAAGTATGTCACAGCTAGATGTGATGGTGGGTATAACTTTTATCACAGAAGTATGTCACAACTAGATGTGATGGTGGGTATAACTTTTATCACAGAAGTAAGTCACAGCTAGATGTGATGGTGGGTATAACTGTTATTACAGAAGTATGTCACAACTAGATGTGATGTTTGGTATAACTGTTATCACAGAAGTAAGTCACAGCTAGATGTGATGTTTGGTATAACTGTTATCACAGAAGTATGTCACAGCTAGATGTGATGGTGGGTATAACTGTTATCACAGAAGTAAGTCACAATAAGATGTGATGTTTGGTATAACTGTTATCACAGAAGTATGTCACAGCTAGATGTGATGTTTGGTATAACTGTTATCACAGAAGTAAGTCACAACTAGATGTGATGGTGGGTATAACTGTTATCACAGAAGTATGTCACAACTAGATGTGATGTTTGGTATAACTGTTATCACAGAAGTAAGTCACAGCTAGATGTGATGTTTGGTATAACTGTTATCACAGAAGTATGTCACAGCTAGATGTGATGTTTGGTATAACTGTTATCACAGAAGTATGTCACAGCTAGATGTGATGGTGGGTATAACTTTTATCACAGAAGTATGTCACAGCCAGATGTGATGGTGGGTATAACTTCTATCACAGAAGTATATCACAGTTAGATGTGATGGTGGGTATAACTTCTATCACAGAAGTGTGTCACAGCTTGATGTGATGGTGAGTATACCTTTTATCACAGAAGTATGTCACAGAAGTATGTCACAGCCAGATGTGATGGTGGGTATAACTTTTATCACAGAAGTATGTCACAGCTAGATGTGATGGTGAGTATACCTTTTATCACAGAATTATGTCACAGCTAGATGTGATGGTGGGTATAACTTTTATCACAGAAGTATATCACAGCCAGATGTGATGGTGGGTATAACTTTTATCACAGAAGTATATCACAGCCAGATGTGATGGTGGGTATAACTGTTATCACAGAAGTATGTCACAGCTAGATGTGATGGCGAGTATAACTGTTATCACAGAAGTATGTCACAGCTAGATGTGATGGTGAGTATACCTTTTATCACAGAAGTATATCACAGCTACATGTAGTCAAAGATGTGATGGTGGGTATAACTTTTATCACAGAAGTATGTCACAGCTAGATGTGATGGTGGGTATAACTGTTATCACAGAAGTATGTCACAGCTAGATGTGATGGTGGGTATAACTGTTATAACAGAAGTATGTCACAGCTAGATGTGATGGTGGGTATAACTGTTATAACAGAAGTATGTCACAGCTACATGTGATGGTGGGTATATCTTTTATCACAGAAGTATGTCACAGCTAGATGTTATGGTGGGTATAACTGTTATCACAGAAGTATGTCACAGCTAGATGTTATGGTGGGTATAACTTTTATCACAGAAGTATGTCACAGCTAGATGTGATGGTGGGTATAACTGTTATCACAGAAGTATGTCACAGCTAGATGTGATGGTGGGTATAACTGTTATCACAGAAGTATGTCACAGCTAGATGTGATGGTGGGTATAACTGTTATAACAGAAGTATGTCACAGCTACATGTGATGGTGGGTATAACTTTTATCACAGAAGTATGTCACAGCTAGATGTTATGGTGGGTATAACTGTTATCACAGAAGTTAGTCACAGCTAGATGTTATGGTGGGTATAACTTTTATCACAGAAGTATGTCACAGCTAGATGTGATGGTGAGTATAACTTTTATCACAGAAGTATGTCACAACTAGATGTGATGGTGGGTATAACTGTTATCACAGAAGTATGTCACAGCTACATGTGATGTTGGGTATAACTGTTATAACAGAAGTATGTCACAGCTACATGTAATGGTGGGTATAACTTTTACACAGAAGTATGTAACAGCTACATGTAATGGTGGGTATAACTTTTATCACAGAAGTATGTCACAACTAGATGTGATGTTTGGTATAACTGGTAACGCAGAAGTATGTCACAGCTAGATGTGATGTTTGGTATAACTGGTAACACAGAAGTATGTCACAGCTAGATGTGATGTTTGGTATAACTGGTAACACAGAAGTATGTCACAGCTAGATGTGATGTTTGGTATAACTTTTATCACAGAAGTATGTCACAGCTAGATGTGATGGTGGGTATAACTTTTATCACAGAAGTATGTCACAGCTACATGTGATGGTGGGTATAACTGTTATAACAGAAGTATGTCACAGCTACATGTGATGGTGGGTATAACTGTTATAACAGAAGTATGTCACAGCTAGATGTGATGTTGGATATAACTTTTATTACAGAAGTATGTCACAGCTACATGTGATGGTGGGTATAACTGTTATAACAGAAGTATGTCACAGCTAGATGTGATGTTGGATATAACTTTTATTACAGAAGTATGTCACAGCTAGATGTGATGTTTGGTATAACTGTTATCACAGAAGTATGTCACAGCTAGATGTGATGTTTGGTATAACTGTTATCACAGAAGTATGTCACAGCTAGATGTTATGGTGGGTATAACTGTTATTACAGAAGTATGTCACAGCTAGATGTGATGTTTGGTATAACTGTTATCACAGAAGTATGTCACAGCTAGATGTGATGTTGGATATAACTGTTATCACAGAAGTAAGTCACAGCTAGATGTGATGTTTGGTATAACTTTTATCACAGAAGTAAGTCACAGCTAGATGTGATGGTGGGTATAACTGTTATCACAGAAGTATGTCACAGCTAGATGTGATGGTGGGTATAACTGTTATCACAGAAGTATGTCACAGCTAGATGTGATGGTGGGTATAACTGTTATCACAGAAGTATGTCACAGCTAGTTGTGATGGCGGTATTACTGTTATCACAGAAGTATGTCACAGCTAGATGTGATGGTGGGTATAACTGTTATCACAGAAGTATGTCACAGCTACATGTGATGGCGGTATTACTGTTATCACTGAAGTATGTCACACCTAGATCTGATGGTGGGTATAACTTTTATCACAGAAGTATGTCACAGCTACATGTGATGGTGGGTATAATTGTTATCACTGAAGTATGTCACAGCTAGATCTGATGGTGGGTATAACTTTTATCACAGAAGTATGTCACAGCTAGATGTGATAGTGGGTATAACTTTTATCACAGAAGTATGTCACAGCTAGATGTGATGGTGGGTATAACTTTTATCACAGAAGTATGTCACAGCTAGATGTAATGTTTGGTATAACTGTTATCACAGAAGTATGTCACAGCTAGATGTGATGGTGGGTATAACTGTTATCACAGAAGTATGTCACAGCTACATGTGATGGCGGTATTACTGTTATCACTGAAGTATGTCACAGCTAGATCTGATGGTGGGTATAACTTTTATCACAGAAGTATGTCACAGCTACATGTGATGGTGGGTATAACTTTTTTCACAGAATTATGTCACAGCTAGATGTGATGGTGGGTATAACTGTTATCACAGAAGTATGTCACAACTAGATGTGATGGTGGATATAACTTTTATCACAGAAGTATGTCACAGCTACATATGATGGTGGGTATAACTTTTATCACAGAAGTATGTCACAGTTAGATGTGATGGTGGGTATAACTTCTATCACAGAAGTATGTCACAGCTTGATGTGATGGTGAGTATACCTTTTATCACAGAAGCATGTCACAGAAGTATGTCACAGCCAGATGTGATGGTGGGTATAACTTTTATCACAGAAGTATGTCACAGCTAGATGTGATGGTGAGTATACCTTTTATCACAGAATTATGTCACAGCTTGATGTGATGGTGAGTATACCTTTTATCACAGAAGCATGTCACAGAAGTTTGTCACAGCCAGATGTGATGGTGGGTATAACTTTTATCACAGAAGTATGTCACAGCCAGATGTGATGGTGAGTATACCTTTTATCACAGAAGTATGTCACAGCCAGATGTGATGGTGGGTATAACTTTTATCACAGAAGTATGTCACAGCTAGATGTGATGGTGAGTATACCTTTTATCACAGAATTATGTCACAGCTAGATGTGATGGTGGGTATAACTTTTATCACAGAAGTATATCACAGCCAGATGTGATGGTGGGTATAACTTTTATCACAGAAGTATATCACAGCCAGATGTGATGGTGGGTATAACTGTTATCACAGAAGTATATCACAGCCAGATGTGATGGTGGGTATAACTTTTATCACAGAAGTATATCACAGCCAGATGTGATGGTGGGTATAACTTTTATCACAGAAGTATGTCACAGCTAGATGTGATGGTGAGTATAACTTTTATCACAGAAGTATATCACAGCCAGATGTGATGGTGGGTATAACTTTTATCACAGAAGTATGTCACAGCTAGATGTGATGGTGAGTATACCTTTTATCACAGAAGTATATCACAGCTACATGTAGTCAAAGATGTGATGGTGGGTATAACTTTTATCACAGAAGTATGTCACACCTAGATGTGATGGTGGGTATAACTGTTATCACAGAAGTATGTCACAGCTAGATGTGATGGTGGGTATAACTGTTATAACAGAAGTATGTCACAGCTACATGTGATGGTGGGTATAACTTTTATCACAGAAGTATGTCACAGCTAGATGTTATGGTGGGTATAACTGTTATCACAGAAGTATGTCACAGCTAGATGTTATGGTGGGTATAACTTTTATCACAGAAGTATGTCACAGCTAGATGTGATGGTGGGTATAACTTTTATCACAGAAGTATGTCACAACTAGATGTGATGGTGGGTATAACTGTTATCACAGAAGTATGTTACAGCCAGATGTGATGTTTGGTATAACTGTTATCACAGAAGTATGTCACAGCTAGATGTGATGTTTGGTATAACTGTTATCACAGAAGTATGTCACAGCTAGATGTGATGTTTGGTATAACTGTTATCACAGAAGTATGTCACAGCCAGATGTGATGTTTGGTATAACTGTTATCACAGAAGTATGTCACAGCTAGATGTGATGGTGGGTATAACTTTTATCATAGAAGTATGTCACAGCTAGATGTGATGGTGGGTATAACTGTTATCACAGAAGTATGTCACAGCTAGATGTGATGGTGGGTATAACTGTTATCACAGAAGTATGTCACAGCTAGATGTGATGGTGGGTATAACTTTTATCGCAGAAGTATGTGACAGCTAGATGTGATGGTGGGTATAACTTTTATCATAGAAGTATGTCACAGCTACATGTGATGTTGGGTATAACTGTTATAACAGAAGTATGTCACAGCTACATGTAATGGTGGGTATAACTTTTACACAGAAGTATGTCACAGCTACATGTAATGGTGGGTATAACTTTTATCACAGAAGTATGTCACAACTAGATGTGATGTTTGGTATAACTGGTAACGCAGAAGTATGTCACAGCTAGATGTGATGTTTGGTATAACTGGTAACACAGAAGTATGTCACAGCTAGATGTGATGTTTGGTATAACTGGTAACACAGAAGTATGTCACAGCTAGATGTGATGTTTGGTATAACTTTTATCACAGAAGTATGTCACAGCTACATGTGATGGTGGGTATAACTGTTATAACAGAAGTATGTCACAGCTACATATGATGGTGGGTATAACTTTTATCACAGAAGTATGTCACAGCTAGATGTGATGGTGGGTATAACTTTTATCACAGAAGTATGTCACAGCTACATGTGATGGTGGGTATAACTGTTATAACAGAAGTATGTCACAGCTACATGTGATGGTGGGTATAACTTTTATGACAGAAGTATGTCACAGCTAGATGTGATGTTGGATATTACTTTTATTACATAAGTATGTCACAGCTAGATGTGATGGTGGGTATAACTGTTATAACAGAAGTATGTCACAGCTACATGTGATGGTGGGTATAACTGTTATAACAGAAGTATGTCACAGCTAGATGTGATGTTGGATATAACTTTTATTACAGAAGTATGTCACAGCTACATGTGATGGTGGGTATAACTGTTATAACAGAAGTATGTCACAGCTAGATGTGATGTTGGATATAACTTTTATTACAGAAGTATGTCACAGCTAGATGTGATGTTTGGTATAACTGTTATCACAGAAGTATGTCACAGCTAGATGTGATGTTTGGTATAACTGTTATCACAGAAGTATGTCACAGCTAGATGTGATGGTGGGTATAACTGTTATTACAGAAGTATGTCACAGCTAGATGTGATGTTTGGTATAACTGTTATCACAGAAGTATGTCACAGCTAGATGTGATGTTGGATATAACTGTTATCACAGAAGTATGTCACAGCTAGATGTGATGTTTGGTATAACTGTTATTACAGAAGTATGTCACAGCTAGATGTGGTGTTGGGTATAGCTGTTATCACAGAAGTATGTCACAGCTAGATGTGATGTTTGGTATAACTGTTATCACAGAAGTATGTCACAGCTAGATGTGATGTTTGGTATAACTGTTATTACAGAAGTATGTCACAGCTAGATGTGGTGTTGGGTATAGCTGTTATCACAGAAGTATGTCACAGCTAGATGTGATGGTGGGTATAACTTTTATCACAGAAGTATGTCACAGCTAGATGTGATGGTGGGTATAACTGTTATAACAGAAGTATGTCACAGCTACATGTGATGGTGGGTATAACTGTTATAACAGAAGTATGTCACAGCTAGATGTGATGTTGGATATAACTTTTATTACAGAAGTATGTCACAGCTACATGTGATGGTTGGTATAACTGTTATAACAGAAGTATGTCACAGCTACATGTGATGGTGGGTATAACTGTTATAACAGATGTATGTCACAGCTAGATGTGATGTTGGATATAACTTTTATTACAGAAGTATGTCACAGCTAGATGTGAGGTTTGGTATAACTGTTATCACAGAAGTATGTCACAGCTAGATGTGATGGTGGGTATAACTGTTATTACAGAAGTATGTCACAGCTAGATGTGATGTTTGGTGTAACTGTTATCACAGAAGTATGTCACAGCTAGATGTGATGTTGGATATAACTGTTATCACAGAAGTATGTCACAGCTAGATGTGATGGTGGGTATAACTGTTATCGCAGAAGTATGTCACAGCTAGATGTGATGTTTGGTATAACTGTTATTACAGAAGTATGTCACAGCTAGATGTGGTGTTGGGTATAGCTGTTATCACAGAAGTATGTCACAGCTAGATGTGATGTTTGGTATAACTGTTATCACAGAAGTATGTCACAGCTAGATGTGATGTTTGGTATAACTGTTATTACAGAAGTATGTAACAGCTAGATGTGGTGTTGGGTATAACTTTTATCACAGAAGTATGTCACAGCTAGATGTGATGGTGGATATAACTTTTATTACAGAAGTATGTCACAGCTACATGTGATGGTTGGTATAACTGTTATAACAGAAGTATGTCACAGCTACATGTGATGGTGGGTATAACTGTTATAACAGATGTATGTCACAGCTAGATGTGATGTTGGATATAACTTTTATTACAGAAGTATGTCACAGCTAGATGTGAGGTTTGGTATAACTGTTATCACAGAAGTATGTCACAGCTAGATGTGATGGTGGGTATAACTGTTATTACAGAAGTATGTCACAGCTAGATGTGATGTTTGGTGTAACTGTTATCACAGAAGTATGTCACAGCTAGATGTGATGTTGGATATAACTGTTATCACAGAAGTATGTCACAGCTAGATGTGATGGTGGGTATAACTGTTATCACAGAAGTATGTCACAGCTAGATGTGATGTTTGGTATAACTGTTATCACAGAAGTATGTCACAGCTAGATGTGATGTTTGGTATAACTGTTATTACAGAAGTATGTAACAGCTAGATGTGATGGTGGGTATAACTTTTATCACAGAAGTATGTCACAGCTAGATGTGATGGTGGGTATAACTTTTATCACAGAAGTATGTCACAGCTAGATGTGATGGTGGGTATAACTTTTATCACAGAAGTATGTCACAGCTAGATGTGATGGTGGGTATAACTTTTATCACAGAAGTATGTCACAGCTAGATGTGATGGTGGGTATAACTTTTATCACAGAAGTATGTCACAACTAGATGTGCTGGTGGGTATAACTTTTATCGCAGAAGTATGTGACAGCTAGATGTGATGGTGAGTATTACTGTTATCACAGAAGTATGTCACAGCTAGATGTGATGGTGGGTATAACTTTTATCACAGAAGTGTGTCACAGCTAGATGTGATGGTGGGTATAACTGTTATTACAGAAGTATGTCACAGCTAGATGTGATGTTTGGTATAACTGTTATCACAGAAGTATGTCACAGCTAGATGTGATGTTGGATATAACTGTTATCACAGAAGTATGTCACAGCTAGATGTGATGTTGGATATAACTGTTATCACAGAAGTATGTCACAGCTAGATGTGATGTTTGGTATAACTGTTATCACAGAAGTATGTCACAGCTAGATGTGATGTTGGATATAACTGTTATCACAGAAGTATGTCACAGCTAGATGTGATGTTTGGTATAACTGTTATCACAGAAGTATGTCACAGCTAGATGTGATGTTGGATATAACTGTTATCACAGAAGTATGTCACAGCTAGATGTGGTGTTGGGTATAACTGTTATTACAGAAGTATGTCACAGCTAGATGTAATGTTGGATATAACTGTTATCACAGAAGTATGTCACAACTAGATGTGATGTTGGATATAACTGTTATCACAGAAGTATGTCACAACTAGTTGTGATGTTGGATATAACTGTTATCACAGAAGTATGTCACAACTAGATGTGATGTTTGGTATAACTGTTATCACAGAAGTATGTCACAACTAGATGTGATGCTGGATATAACTGTTATCACAGAAGTATGTCACAACTAGATGTGATGGTGGGTATAACTGTTATCACAGAAGTATGTCACAGCTAGATGTGATCAAAGATGCTGTATTACGCTGTAAAATGCTTTAGCGCACCCATTTCATCACATTTTTGTGACACAGAAATGTGATAGTGTAATATAGGTCTATTTTTGTTTCTAGCAATAGGGCACTTGCTGTCAGAGTGATGGGAGGTAGGAGTCTGGTTTTCCGTATAGAATGTTCCCATTCCTAAAACTATATATTGATGCAATTACTACAAAAATAGCATTAAGACATTTGCAGATCCCGCTTTTGCCTTTAGTGGCACTGAGGAAATGTTCTGTCTCTCTCTCTCTCCCTCCCTCTCTATGTCTGCAATGTGTGTATAGAGTAATGTTTCGGAAAGCGTAGGAATTAGAGATGAGACAGTTATAACGGTTACCAGTAACGGGCAAGTTATTGGATTCAATGTCAGTTATATGACGCGTAACTGTAAGCAGCAATGATTGATTTTCTCGTAATGATAATCACGTTCGCAGATTCCTACATTGCAATAATGGTTGTGCGCACGCGCACATGCCAATATGTATTACCTGCTACTCAAAAAGGTAACATGCCGGCTTCAAAGTCAGTGATAAGTGATATCTATTGGCGCACTGCAAAACGCCGCTGACTTCCCAGAATAATCTGTGTGTTATATGAGAGGTTTGTATTAACACAGATAAAGCGCATGTTAACCTTTTTTCTCCTTAATGACAGATGTTCCTCTTTTGCAAGAGCTCAAAAATCACATTATGTATTCCATACATGTGACTTTCTCTACATCTCCGTAACAAATTATTATTAACAAGCTTATTCTTCTATTTCATGCTAATCGAGATAAACATTACCAGAAATGTTTTCTTTTAAATAGAAGGGAAAAAAAGGGAATACAGAAGGTAAAGTGATAGTCAACTGTTTAAAATCTGGTTGCCTTGTGGTGCAATCCGTTTTTATGTATTGCCAGGGGTTGACAAGTTCCTGTATACGAAAACTATAACTATTTTAAAACTGAAACCAATAACAAGGAATGTCTAAAAAATGGTCAATTCCACGAAAAAATGTATTTCACATAAATTGTGTTTTTAACGAAATCTATATATTTAGAATAGTAAGTGTTTCTCTATCTTTTTCGGTTTATATAGGTACGCAAAATCCAGCAAAATTCATCCAGAAAAAAAGGTAGCCTTCAGAGGCTGTTCCCAGAAAATTCAACATATACATTTTATTTGTGAGTCAAATATTTTAATATACGATATTTTAATCAAAATCATTTGAGCCATTTTTGAGATAATCAAAAATTTTGAAAAATGTTCCATGTAAAGAGTAGTTGGGGGTGGGGGAATTTTCTTGAAGATCTTCGTGTCGCATATTTGGTAGATGCTGAACTTAAGTACCAAGTTTGATATTTAACGGTCTTTTCTTTTTTAACTATATTGGACACAAACACACGCGCGCGCGAGCACGCACACACACACACATACACATGGACCTTTTTCCAAAAATGCTTTTTTGAATTCAGGAGGACCGAAAACATGTATTTGCGGTGAAATCTCGGTATCGAATTTTTGTGTGGAATACAATACCTTCTCTATACGTTATGTAAATAATACGTGTAGAGAAAGTAAAAAGATGAAGGGAGTCTGAGTTCATTGCTCTATAACAAAGTTGATAGTAGGCCTTTTTTACTTTCTCTACACGGTATTTCAGTTCAGTACCTCCCAAGAATGTGACACGAATATTTTCAAGGAAATCCCCCTTCCCAACTACCCTCTACATGGAAAAAATTCAAAATTTTTGATTTTCTCAAAAATGGCTCTAACGACTTTGAATTAAATTTCTGATATTTAGGATATTTTAATGGGAAATAAAATGTATATTTTGAATATTGTGGGAAAGTCTTTAAAGACTTCTTTATTGTGGATGATTTTGTTTGAAATTTGTGTAACTAGTAAACCGTAAGAGATAGATAAAAACGTAGTACACAAAAAATTCCCAGCTCCTTAAAACACACAATTTGTTATATTCATTTTTTTTTTCCCCCCTGAGTTGGCGTTTTCCAGATATTCTTCGTTATTGGTTTCAGATTTAAAATACTTGAAGCTTTTCTCATAGGGGAACTTGTCAACTCCTGACCACACAAAGAAACGGATTTCAATGCCATAGCAACCACATTTTAAAACATTTGACTGTCAGTTTAGCCTAGTGTGTTCACTTATTTCCCTTCTACTTATAAGGAACCAAGTAATAAGACAACTTATGCTAATGTTTATCTTGATTATCATGAAATAGATTGAAGAATGAGCTTAATTAAAATCATTAGTTAGAGACATGTAGCGAAAGTCATGTGAATGGAGCACATCAGATATTTTTTCTCGCCAGATGGACAGTATTACTCACGACCGTTACTGCGTAAGCGTATATAGTTCCACGTAAATGATACTGATACCCATATGTGAGTGTCGCCCAGACTTGATAGCAGTTACGGGGGTAACTAGTTTCTGTCGCCGTTGCTTCTGCCCATAATTTTAAGTCTCCCCAAAACGGAGGGGGAAATACATTTGAACTGTGCCTCGGTCGGTAGAGCACCTGCCTGCTGTGCAAGGGATCCGTGTTCGATTCCCGGCTGAGGGTGCAACATTTTCTCTAGCCAAGTGGGCAGGTGCAATATCTAATGTATCAAACCCACATAAAAATCAGAAATCCACATATTTACGAGTTTTAAATTGATGAAAAAGTGCAAAAAATGGTTGCCTAGTTAAATAATGTAATGCTTGTAGTTCAATTTCGTGTTGTTTTTATTGCCATGCGGCGCTTTAAACCGTGTCACGTGACCATTTAACTGTATCACTGTAAGTGGGTGTGGTGCTTTAACCTTGTCACTATGGTGACAAATTGGTAAAAATCCGAAATTTGGTTTTGACCAATAACATCTGGCCTTAAATGTGTGTATTTCAAATTGGAAATGCAATATTATGCATTAATAACTAAAAAAGTGAGTATAGTAATATGTTTCAAAACAGGTCTCACACTGGGTGCTTCTACCTGCCCCGCCATCATCCAGATATGCCGTTCCACCGATTGTTTAACCTGGGCCCTCCCCATCCTAAACTACAGGCGAGATAGAGCACCCGGCGGGCCTCCCCACACCCCACCAACAGCCGTGAAATAGAGACAGCTTGACTCGGACCAAATGACTTTCACTTTTCATATATTCCTCAGAATTCGTGTAAACAGTCCGTGACAGTTGACATATTATTGGTTTAAAAATTCCTGCACGAGAGTATGAAATTCAAAGAAACAGTGTTAAACCTATTTTCTCGTGATTTTATTTCTCAGCGTTTTCGTAACTTCAAATTGTTCCACACGATGCAGTTTTCGAAACAGAAGCTTGAAAATGTTTATGCTTGAATAGAAATAGTACAACAGAAATTGATGAGATGATCTTTTTCTAATATCACCAGTGCTTGTGTAATTATATAATAAATTTCGTATTTCAATAGCAAAAATAAAAAAATGACAATTAAATAATTTGTTTCTTCTAAACCAATAGTCAGATAAAAAATTCATTTCATCAATTTACTAATACTGTATCTATATATCAGTGTAACTGAAGTTCCATTGTGTGGAGTGATTTAATTAAATGACAATAAAACACTATAAATATGTTAATATCACAGCAACTATTTTGAACAAAAGTCTGAAAATTAGCATGTAGACTTTTCTTAATACTGCAATTGCTGTGTTGAAGTTTCAAATCAATCCAAGCAAAATTGTAGATTTTAGGTTTCTCACAGATCCCTAAGCGATTGCCAAGAGGTAAAATGCCGTCGATATTAGTTAAAAGCGATGTTTATAGGGAACAAAAGTAAAAGTTGAACTGTCACTGGCGCACAGGCACTCAACGTCGTGGGCAATTAACCACCCCTCGTGCAGACAGCTTTCCGACGAGTTTTTACGTGACACTTGGTCTCTGAACTTCTGAAAATGGTTTGAGTGTAGATTAACTTGAAGTCAGCTACTTCTTGTACTAACGGTACTTGCCAACGTTATGCAAGCAGACTTGACGAAAAAGCATTTACATATACAGGATTTCCAAACAAAACAAAAAAACTCCGGGGTGTTGAGGTTAAATATTATAATTAAATCACAATTCAAGTTTAGTGAGTTATACATGAATTTAAAAGTAATATGCTCAAGAGTTTATTTCAATATGTGCGGACTTGTGCATGAACACAGTTACCTATATGTCCCTTCATTTTTATTGAAAAGTCAATAACTGGTGACGTGTTAGAAGAGTATATTTTTCCTCACTTGGATGACTTTGAGGCAAAATGGCGCACCGCCTCTTTTTAGTTTGCGTGTGTGAGATGCGCTCAATACTCGACAACAGGTGGATTGGAAGGAAAGGGCCTATTCCTTGGCCTCCAAGAAGCCCAAATTTAACTCCCTGTGACTTCTTCTTCTGGGAACATGTGAAGAACCTCGTGTATTCAGAGAAAATTTGAGTTCTAGCCCTTCTCAGACAGTGGAGAATAGTTTGCGTGGCAACCGTCACCCCAGACTTGCTGACCGGGGCTTGGCAAGAGGTAGAATTTCATTTGGACGTGTGCCGTGCCACTAATGGGGTCCACATTGACATGTACTAAATTTTAATAAACTCTTGAGAGTATTGCCTTTAAATTCGTGTTTAACACATTAAACTCCGATTGTGATTTAATAAAAACATTTAACCTCAAAACCCCGGGGTTCTTTTGTGGAAACCCTGCATAGGTAATATGTATTATATATTTATTTGTAGTTGAATTCCTTTAATATAGTAGGTTGTATCGGACAATGCATAAAATGAACCCGGGTTCTTGGAGGTTAGAATTACTCGACATTCGCCTTCTCAGGATAAGGGAAACTCCGAGAGAGAGAGAGAGAGAGAGAGAGAGAGAGAGAGAGAGAAAACCCTTATCTGGGTTAACTCGCCCTAACCGAGATTCGAATCGAAACCTCTTGAATGTGAGGCAGAATATGCTACCATGTGTTACGAGGACTGTTTTTTTTTCTAACCTCCGATAGGCTATAAATAAAAAATAAGTTCATAGAAAATAATTATTTTATTACTAAAAGTAATTAATTTACGTTTACGGAGAGCCATTCAAAACAAACGAAGAGGAATGCTGACTTCAAGAATTGTGTTGATCCATGACAACGCTCGTCCACACACTGCTGGCACAACCCATTGGCAGATCTCTCGATTTCCTCATTGTCAAAACAATTTTGTGGGCAGGTGCATTGTCCTGGTGGAAAACATTTTTTTTCCCCTTTTTTAACCCAGGTTTGTTTTCACGAATGCTTGCATTCAGTTTGGTTAGAAGTTGAAAGTAGTATTCTCCAGTAATGGTTTTACCTTCTTCAAGATAGTCAATCAACAAAACTCCTTTGGCATTCCAAAACATTGACGCCGTGATCTTTCCCGCCGATGGTATCATCCTCGCCTCCTTTGGAGCTGAAGAACCAGCTTCTGTCCACTGCCTCGACTGCTGCTTGGATTCGGGTGTGTAGTAGTGAATCCATGTTTCATCTATTGTGACGTATCGGCGCAAAAAGTCACTTCTGTTCTTCTGGTAATGCACCAAGCACTTTTCAGAAAGTGTCGTGCGAACGCGTTTGTTATCCACAGTGAGGATACGCGGCACCCATCTTGCGCGAAGCTTCATGTTTAATTCCTGATGCAAGATGTGACCAATACGTTCCTTTGAAATTCCAAGATCATTAGCAGTTTCACGCACCTTTGTACGCCGATCTTCAAAAATTATAACATACATTTTTTCAATGATTTCCGATGTGGTTACAGTTTTGGACGTCCTTCTCCTGGATCGTCTTGGACGCTTTCACGGCCACGTTGAAAATCGGCCGCCTATTTCTTCACAGTGGAAACGGAAGGTGAAGAGTCACCATACACATTTAGAATCCGCAGATGAATTTCTGTAGGACGAAGAATTTTATTATAGTACGATACACGAGTTTCTCTATTTTCAAAGCAATGCGCCCTTCCACTGTTTCAAACAACTGCCTGGAATGACTTGTAATTTCACATAGGGTTTATTAACATGCGTACAAAAGTAACGGAAAAAATCGTGCAAGTAGTGCCGCGATCTCTGGGTGAGGCCGAGAACTTTTCAGATCACCCTCGTATGAGAGAAAGTAAAAATCTGATGCGTTCCATTCACATGACTTTCTCTACATCTCTGCAAAAATTATTGTTAAAACGCTTATGCTTCTATTTACCTCTTGTTAAACGAGAAAAAAATAGCAGAAATAGCCTTATTACTTGCTTCCTTGTAAACAGAAGCGAAATAATAGAGTACCATAGGTTAAAGTGATAGTCAAAACCTGGTTTCTATGTGACTGAAGTTCCTTTGTTTGTATGGACAGGATTTGACGAATTCCTGTATGAGAAAAGTATAAGTTTTTCAAAGCTGAAACCAAAAAACATGGAATATCTCAAAAAAAAAAAAAAAAAAAAAAAAAAAAAAAAAAAAAAAAAAAACGATGAAATCCAAGAAAAAATGTATACAGCATAAATTGTGTGTATTAAGGTGTTCTGCATTTTTTGTGTGGCAAGATTTTGTCCATCTCTTATGGTTTAGCAGTTATGATGGTGGGTATAACTTTTATCACAGAAGTATGTCACAGCTAGATGTGATGGTGGGTATAACTTTTACCATAGAAGTATGTCACAACTAGATGTGATGCTGGGTATAACTTTTATCACAGAAGTATGTCACAGCTAAATGTGATCAAAGATGTGAAGGTGGGAATAATTTTTATCACAGAAGTATGTCACAGCTAGATGTGATGGTGAGTATAACTTTTATCACAGAAGTATGTCACAGCTAGATGTGATGGTGGGTATAACTGTTATCACAGAAGTATGTCACAGCTAGATGTGATGGTGGGTATAACTTTTATCACAGAAGTATGTCACAGCTAGATGTGATGGTGGGTATAACTTTTATCACAGAAGTATGTCACAGCTAGATGTGATGGTGGGTATAACTTTTATCACAGAAGTATGTCACAGTTAGATGTGATGGTGGGTATAACTGTTATCACAGAAGTATGTCACAGCTAGATGTGATGGTGGGTATAACTTTTATCACAGAAGTATGTCACAGCTAGATGTGATGGTGGCTATAACTTTTATCACAGAAGTATATCACAGCTAGATGTGATGGTGGGTATAACTGTTATCACAGAAGTATGTCACAGCTAGATGTGATGGTGAGTATAACTTTTATCACAGAAGTATGTCACAGCTACATGTGATGGTGGGTATAACTTTTATCACAGAAGTATGTCACAGCTAGATGTGATGGTGGGTATAACTTTTATCACAGAAGTATGTCACAGCTAGATGTGATGGTGGGTATAACTTTTATCACAGAAGTATGTCACAGCTAGATGTGATGGTGGGTATAACTTTTATCACAGAAGTATGTCACAGCTAGATGTGATGGTGGGTATAACTTTTATCACAGAAGTATGTCACAGCTAGATGTTATGATGGGTATAACTGTTATCACAGAAGTATGTCACAGCTAGATGTGATGGTGGGTATAACTGTTATCACAGAAGTATGTCACAGCTAGATGTGATGGTGAGTATAACTTTTATCACAGAAGTATGTCACAGCTAGATGTGGTGGTGGGTATAACTGTTATCACAGAAGTATGTCACAGCTAGATGTGATGTTTGGTATAACTTTTATCACAGAAGTATGTCACAGCTAGATGTTATGTTGGGTATAACTGTTATCACAGAAGTATGTCACAGCTAGATGTGATGTTGGGTATAACTGTTATCACAGAAGTATGTCACAGCTAGATGTGATGGTGGGTATAACTTTTATCACAGAAGTATGTCACAGCTAGATGTGATGGTGGGTATAACTTTTATCACAGAAGTATGTCACAGCTAGATGTGATGGTGGGTATAACTTTTATCACAGAAGTATGTCACAGTTAGATGTGATGGTGGGTATAACTGTTATCACAGAAGTATGTCACAGCTAGATGTGATGGTGGGTATAACTTTTATCACAGAAGTATGTCACAGCTAGATGTGATGGTGGGTATAACTTTTATCACAGAAGTATGTCACAGCTAGATGTTATGATGGGTATAACTGTTATCACAGAAGTATGTCACAGCTAGATGTGATGGTGAGTATAACTGTTATCACAGAATTATGTCACAGCTAGATGTTATGATGGGTATAACTGTTATCACAGAAGTATATCACAGCTAGATGTTATGATGGGTATAACTGTTATCACAGAAGTATATCACAGCTAGATGTTATGATGGGTATAACTGTTATCACAGAAGTATGTCACAGCTAGATGTGATGGTGAGTATAACTTTTATCACAGAAGTATGTCACAGCTAGATGTGATGGTGGGTATAACTGTTATCACAGAAGTATGTCACAGCTAGATGTGATGGTGGGTATAACTTTTATCACAGAAGTATGTCACAGCTAGATGTGATGGTGGGTATAACTTTTATCACAGAAGTATGTCACAGCTAGATGTGATGGTGGGTATAACTGTTATCACAGAAGTATGTCACAGCTAGATGTTATGGTGGGTATAACTGTTATCACAGAAGTATGTCACAGCTAGATGTGATGGTGGGTATAACTTTTATCACAGAAGTATGTCACAGCTAGATGTGATGTTGGGTATAACTTTTATCACAGAAGTATGTCACAGCCAGATGTGATGGTGGATATAACTTTTATCAATGAAGTATATCACATCTAGATGTGATGGTGGGTATAACTGTTATAACAGAAGTATATCACTGCTACATGTGGTGGTGAGTATAACTTTTATCACAGAAGTATGTCACAGCTAGATGTGATGTTGGGTATAACTTTTATCACAGAAGTATGTCACAGCCAGATGTGATGGTGGATATAACTTTTATCAATGAAGTATATCACAGCTAGATGTGATGGTGGGTATAACTGTTATAACAGAAGTATATCACTGCTACATGTGGTGGTGAGTATAACTTTTATCACAGAAGTATGTCACAGCTAGATGTGATGGTGGGTATAACTTTTATCACAGAAGTATGTCACAGCTAGATGTGATGGTGGGTATAACTTTTATCACTGAAGTATATCACTGCTACATGTGGTGGTGAGTATAACTTTTATCACAGAAGTATGTCACAGCTAGATGTGATGGTGGGTATAACTGTTATCACAGAAGTATGTCACAGCTAGATGTGATGTTTGGTATAACTTTTATCACAGAAGTATCTCACAGCTAGATATGATGGTGGGTATAACTTTTATCACAGAAGTATGTCACAGCTAGATGTGATGGTGGGTATAACTGTTATCACAGAAGTATGTCACAGCTAGATGTGATGTTTGGTATAACTTTTATCACAGAAGTATCTCACAGCTAGATATGATGGTGGGTATAACTTTTATCACAGAAGTATGTCACAGCTACATGTGATGGTGGGTATAACTTTTATCACAGAAGTATATACAGCTACACGTGATCAAAGATGCTGTATTACACTATAAAATGTTTTATGATATCTGTATGATCAATTTCTATGACACAGAAAGTATGGTGTCATAGAGGCCTTAGAGATATTGCAGGTCAACATATTGAGTATTCTTTTGATAACGTGTTGTATTTTTTATTTCGGATATTGTATTCTGTGTCATAGTCTCTCATTATTTGCCGTTCATGCAAAGATGGAAAGGTTGACTCCACTTTCCTTTCTAGCACATATATTTATTAGTTTGCTAAGGAGATTGCTGTTCATTTTGTATTCTATTTGAAGATCAGTTGACACAATGACATTGTTTCGTAAATTGTGAACTGTGGGTACATTTGTAATGTGTATGTACATAGCAAGTCAATGTGTGATATCCTGTATTTTAGGAACTCCTTCCAGATGTTCGGAGAGCTGTATCCTTTTAGGTGTTTAATGTCAGTGTTATTGAAATGTTTTATGTTGCACCTAGATGCATTACAGTAATTTTATTTGTCAGAACAAATAAATCATGTTGAGTAACGCCGTAAAATATGGACGGCTCATTATAAAATTCAAACAAATGGGACCCAGACGCAACCTTTGCGCTAAATAATGCCTCTATCTACGCTCTCCGAAATTCAAGTGTTCAGTTTTCGGCCCATGGCGGTTTCATCAGCTGCACACTTATCCTTAATGCATTTTATATTGTAGCATTTAGAACCAATAGTCCAAGGTTCCCTATCTAAACTATTTATCTTGGAGCTCTTTATAATTGTGAGTTTGTGCGGTTGAATTCTGTATATACACCCTTACCATTGTGCAGCTGTAGGGGGTAGCAGGATCAGAGGTTAAGCTGGTGCTCACACATGCGAGAGGGAAGCAGGTGACCTTTGGGTTTAAGGTACAGGAGGGATTGGGAGTTAGAAATAAATACACTAGGAACAAGGAGACACTGTGCTTTAAGTAGATGCATTTTAACAGTGCATAGTTCGGGAGCAAAAAGGTAGAAATCCAAAAGGATATACCATTTATTTATATAGCCTCATTCCATTCAGCTCACCTGGTACGTATTGATGTGAAGTTCCAGATGTTAGGGTTCCATGACCTGGTTAACTGAGACTGTATAGTTGAGACCATGCTAATGCCAGCACTGCTTTATGAGGACACGGCTGTGTCAGCAATTAAGATGTTGGGGTTCCATGACCTGGTTAACTGAGACTGTATAGTTGAGACCATGCTAATGCCAGCACTGCTTTATGAGGACACGGCTGTGTCAGCAATTAAGATGTTGGGGTTCCATGACCTGGTTAATTGAGACTGTATAGTTGAGACCATGCTAATGCCAGCACTGCTTTATGAGGACACGGCTGTGTCAGCAATTAAGATGTTGGGGTTCCATGACCTGGTTAATTGAGACTGTATAGTTGAGACCATGCTAATGCCAGCACTGCTTTATGAGGACACGGCTGTGTCAGCAATTAAGATGTTGGGGTTCCATGACCTGGTTAATTGAGACTGTATAGTTGAGACCATGCTTATGTCAGCACTGCTTTATGAGGACACGGCTGTGTCAGCAATTAAGATGTTGGGGTTCCATGACCTGGTTAATTGAGACTGTATAGTTGAGACCATGCTAATGCCAGCACTGCTTTATGAGGACACGGCTGTGTCAGCAATTAAGATGTTGGGGTTCCATGACTTGGTTAATTGAGACTGTATAGTTGAGACCATGCTAATGCCAGCACTGCTTTATGAGGACACGGCTGTGTCAGCAATTAAGATGTTGGGGTTCCATGACCTGGTTAATTGAGACTGTATAGTTGAGACCATGCTTATGTCAGCACTGCTTTATGAGGACACGGCTGTGTCAGCAATTAAGATGTTGGGGTTCCATGACCTGGTTAATTGAGACTGTATAGTTGAGACCATGCTAATGCCAGCACTGCTTTATGAGGACACGGCTGTGTCAGCAATTAAGAAATCTTGCTACCTGTATCTGCTGAAACTGGTGCAACATCTCTTACTAAATGAGCTACAATTTCTTCAAAATGGTCATCTGTTACTCTACTTTCTTTTCAATATAGATAACTTTTAGGACTCGTGCAATAAGACTTCAAATAACACGATACATTCTATAAACATTCATTCGCCTATAATGTTGTACAAATTTTAAATAAGTTGCTACTTTAATTAAAAGAACTAGACACATGACTGAGAGAAAAAGTTTCACACAATTTTACCGAAAAATGTTTTTAATGTATGCAAAAGAGTTATTAATAAGTTTCATTACCATAATTATAAGTTATATTTTAAATGTATTTCTGCAATTACCATGCTACTTTTTCTTCTGTAAATGTTGTGTTATCGCACACAGTATCTTGTAAATAGGCTTTCCAGCCAAAGTAGCGTGCGACTCACGACTCACAGGAAACTGCCTGAACGTGCTGAATATGAAGTGGCAGGACGAAGTATTGTGGTACGACCTTTGCCCAGCGACGTATTGGCTACCATGCTCCCCCTTCAACTCTGCTCCGAGTTTTGTGGTTGAGTATGTGAGTGTACTCTTGCTCAGATGAGTCGAGTTGGAACAGCCTGCTGCTTAAGATAGAAAGGATGGATAATTGTATCTTGTATAATTGTAATGCAAAACTTAGGGACTAGCAAAAACGATTTGATATATCTGCAGGTTTCCGCGGCCATAGTCCATTTAGGTTATGGTTTCCGGTTGAGCTTCTTCCTTGGGCCGCTGGCACTGCATGCAGATATTTATATTCGTGTGCTGGATGACACCTCCTCTCTACTCCTATTGGCTGTTGATTCGCCAATCCCCTCTCGCTGTGTCAGTAAGGTTTTCCAAATTGAATTCAGAAGCTTTCCTCCTCTGTTGAGTTTGTCGTTTTGTTTAAAGGTTTCTATGTTCAGTCTTATTATTCTCTATGTGTAACGATATCAGACAACAATCAATCGCTAGCAGAAAAATCCGCCCTCAGAGATCACAGGGGGGAAACCGGACATCATATGGATTTTGACGATATAAAGATTTTTGGCAGTATGTCACAGAATGTATTTACACAGAATAATAACAGAGAGCATCTAAATCTAAACAAAACAAACTCAACAGAGGAAAACTCTTTATTCAATTCGGAAAGGCTCACTGACAGCGAAAGGGGATTGGCAGACCAACAGCCAATAGGAAAAGAGAGACCCGCTAGCATACGAGTACAAATATCAGCTCGCTAGGGCTTGCAGTGCCACCACGATGGAAGTAAAGGATGAGACTGCAGCCCTGACACCTCGGAGGAGGACATCGAGGCAGACCTCATCCGCCAGGGTATCACCCCAAGATTGGTGAAGCAGCTCACCAGGTCCGCTCCAGATGGGCAAAACCCCACTCCCTCTCTTCCTAGTAATAGTGGTGCGGGCCAACGACCCGGAGGTCAAGATAGATGGAGTCGCTGCCATCTGTTACCTTCGGGTCAAAATCGAACCGTCCAAGGGCTCTGGTGGGCCCCCACAATGTCACCGGTGCCTGGGGTTTAACCACTCCAGTCACTTCTGTTTCCGCAACCTGCGCTGCCCGATAGCTTCTACCGTGAAGCCGGTATGCGTGAACTGTGGTGGCGAGCATATCGCAAGCTATGGTGGCTGTCCCAAGAGGTTAGCTGTCATAGCGGCTAGGCGACCGCCACTAGTAGCACAGCAGGAGACAAGAGCAGCACCTGCTACCAACCAGCGCCAAGCACAGCCAACACCTGCACCAGCTCCTGCACCAGCTCCTGCTCCAAGACCTAGACAGCCGGCGCAGGACAGGATCGCCACCAACACCACTTCGGCGCAAAGGGCTGCGCGTGGCCCTGCGATGTCACGGGTTGGTACAAACACACGCCAACCCCCACGCAAAACACAAACTCCAGCCAACCCCAGACAAAACCCACGTACTCAAGCGAAGGCACGCTGGCCTGCTAGGCTGGCTAACTTCTCCCCCAGGGCTTCGCAAGGGAACGGTACTACCGCACCCGAGCGTCAGCAGGGGCAGGAGGCGGCTGGCGGCGAGCCAGTACCCCGACGCACTCCTCCCACACCCACTCCTAGAACCATCACCCCACCACTCCTGTCCTGCAGCTATCGGATGTGATGGCGTGAATACAGCAGCTTCTGCTGAACCACGGCCAGCGCATCTGTGATCTGCTGGTCAGATTCCTCTCTGCCACCGACCCAGCCGCAAAGATGTCGCCATAGAGGGACTTGCCCTCCTGACCGTGATCGTCCAGACCACCCAGAATGGCGAATCGAACTAGGTCTCGTACCTCTTTTCGATTCGCATTCTGGAACGCGTGTGGCCTGAATGGTCGAGGTAGTGAGCTCCAACATTTTGCCGGCTCATTTGCTTTAGACCTCGTGCTGGTCAGCGAGACACCTCTCCGTCCAGACACCCCTTTCCTATTTCCGGGCTACAACTGCCTCATAGTGGATCGTGTGGGCCGCCGAGGAGGCGGCACAGCGATCTTCGTGAGGAACAGAGTAGTCCATAGACCCATCCAGCTCCCGCCTCTTCAACCTATGGAAGCCACGGCTGCCTGTGTTAACCTTGGTGGTACGGAAGTTTTACTGGTGTCTGTTTACCACCCACCCTGAAGGCAGTTCGTACTAAACGATTACCTTTCCATCCTAGCCCTTCATCCTAATGTCATTCTGGCTGGGGACTTCAATGCCAAACATCCGCGTTGGCATTGCGGCCCCCGGGCGGACGCCCGAGGCAATAATATACGCATGGTAGATACGGTCCCTGGTAACCCACACACCATCCACGAGGTCAAGGACGGGCATCCGTTATTGACTTCGCGATCATCAAACAGTTCCCTTTTCATACATCTCTCACTTCGATCAACGCACTTCATTCCGATCATAACCCCGTGTTAGCTGAGGTTAACACACGGGTTGCCAGTCATGACGTCTCGGCTTAAAACCGCGACGTCGACTGGGAATGCGTCAGGGTTTGCCTCAATGACTCCATCCCGCCGAACCCTAGGATCACAGACATCCCATCCCTGGAGGTTACGGTCCATTCCTTTACCTCCATCGTGGTGCGAACTGCTCATAACCTAACCGTTCACACCCCTGCACCTCTACACCCGAACGTCCTTCCCCTTGAACTCCATCTGCTCGTCCGCCGTTCCTGGGCTGCCCGCAAACTTTACCAGCGTCACCGCACGCCACATAACCGAGCACTCCTGAGGCGTTTACGCCGTGAGGTCCGGACCCGACTACGCGAGCACAGGGTGCGAGCGTGGGAGGAGACGATGACCCGCTTGAGGCTCGAGGATGGCGACGTGTGAATTGCCAAAGCTCTCCGACACCGCGGAGGTCAAATCACCTCCCCAATCCAAGGCACCCAAGGCCTGGCTTATGAATCCCAAGCCAAAGCCGATGTGTTCGCTGACTACCTCGAAAGGACTATGAGGCCACGAGACGACCCCCAGGACGAAGACTTCTCGGACCGTGCTCGACAGGAGGTGCGTCGATACCTTCGACGGCCCCTCGACGAGGCGGACCGACTTCCTGTCATCCGACCCAGTGAACTCCAGGGCGCACTCCGGCGTCTCAACCCTAAAAAGGCAGCGGGACCTGACGGTCTAACCCCCGCCTTGCTCCGCTGCCTTCACAACAAGGCGGTGCTCTTTCTAACCAAGGTTTTCAACATGTGTCTCACCTTGTGCCACTTTCCACGAGAGTGGAGGGAGGTCCGGGTGATATGCATTTTGAAGCCGGGGAAAGACCCACTACATCCTTCCAACTACCGATCCATCAGTCTCCTATCAGTTCTCTCGAAAGTCTTCGAGAGGCTAGTGCTTAACCGCTTGTCCCCTATGTTGGGCGACATTCGAGCCATCCCTGACCATCAGTTTGGTTTTCGTCCTGGGCATTCTACACCCCAGCAACTACTGCGAGTGGTGGAGGCCGCTGCCCTGGGTTTCCAGGACAGAGCCTACACTGCGGCGGTGTCGCTGGACGTGGAGAAGGCCTTCTCTACGACCTGGCACGCGGGTCTGCTCCTTAAACTCATCCGACTGGAGCTCCCGACACATAATCATACACCTGCTACACTCATATCTCAAACACAGATCTTTTGTTGTTTCAGTTACGGGACACAAATCAACACATAAGCCAATAAGAGGCGGAGTCCCCGAAGGCTCTGTACTATCCCCCACGCTCTTCAGCGTCTACATGACCGACCTACCAACAGTGCAGCAAGTCAACAGAGCCCAGTATGCTGATGACGTGCTGTTATTCTGTACAAACACCTACGCAGAGCCTTCAACCCCATTCAGAGACACCTCCGCCTCATCCAAGAGTGGTGCGAGCGTTGGTGGTTGTCCATCAATCCGGAGAAAAGCCACGCTATTCTCTTCACCAAGCGCCGCTTTCCCGCAAACTTCCCTACATTCACGTACCTCAACCGAAGGATACAATGGACGAACACAATTACCTACTTGGGGGTGAAGCTTGACAGGGGCGTCACTTTTGGGGAGCACATCAGGGAAATGAGGTGTCGGGATCACGGGGCTACGGCCTCCTTGTACCCGATGCTGAAATCCACGATGCCGGTTCCCCTTAAATAGCGTCTTTTGAGGGCTCTCATAGTCCCCATGCTAATCTACGCCTGTGAGATCTGGGGCATGGCGGCAGACTCCAGTCTGCTGTTGCTTCAGCGGGTACAGAATAGTTGTCTTCGGGCTATCTATTCTGTGCCTCGTGGCTTTCCAACGAGACTCCTGCACGAAGCCTCTGGTCTACCATACCTGGAGGACGAGATTAGGCGTCGGGAACAAAATTCAACGAAGGGCTACCATTCCATCGGAGCGCCCTCGTTAGGTCTCTTGGGGATTACAATCCCACAAACCGTCGCTTCAGGCGATACCGGCTTCCCCGCATGGCTTGCGGGCATCCCCGGTAACGAAGGAGCACCTCCAACAGCTGCTATGGCTAAGCTCCTTACAATCCTTCAAGAGTTGCTTGGATTCAAAATTAAAACCTCAAAACAAACATTTTGAATAAACTCAACCCAGCGGTGCACAATGATAGGCAACCGTCGAGGTGCAACACTTGCCTCCTCCCGTCACTCCACAACCCCAACACTCACTCGCCATCCTGCAAAAACCCACAATCCCGTCAGAACGTGGTTAAGTTCTCTCCGTGAAGAGGGAACGTCTATCACACCTCGGGCTGCCAACTGCTCTGGTCTGCTCTGAAGGCTTTCCAAATTGAATTTTGAGATTTTTCTCCGTCTCTGTTTGAGTTTGCTGTTTTGTTTAATCAAGAGTTGCTTAGACTTCAAAATTTCAACCCCAAAATAAATTGTTGCACCATGATTGGCAACCGTTGACGAACACACTTGCTATCTCCCGTCACTCCCTAGCCTCGTTTTCACCCGCCATCCTGCAAACCCCACGTTCCCGTCAGTAGGTGGTGAAATTCTTGCAGAATAGGAGCACGGGCTGCCCTCAGCTGTCAACTGCTCGTTGCCGTGCCAGGGACCCAAGGAAGAAGCTCAACATAAGTTGCAGCGAGCTCCGGAAACCATAACCCAAAGACAAATTAGCTTGTGACAAAAACAGATTTTTAAGTTTTATGCTAAACTCTTCTGCTATTAAAATTAGTAATGTAATGTGTTGTAGTAATGAAGTTATTTTTGGTATTGCAGAGGATGTGCTAACGGATGACAAGGGAGAATGTGTCATATGCCTCGAAGATTTACAGCAGGGCGACACAATTGCTAGGCTACCTTGCCTCTGCATCTACCACAAAAGGTATGTCACATAGCACTTAGCTACTTTAGCAAAATTGCTAAAATACTTCTATATTACTACCTACTAATTCAAAATCTTCTCGGGCTTCTAGCCAGGTAAAACCTACCTGGCTAGAAGCCCGAGAAGATTTTGAATTAACACGTCGCCAGGAAAGCTTCAGTTCTTATTTTACTACCTACTAGTTTAAAAAATAAGTGAGGGCCATCCTATTTTTTTTTTCTCTGCAAACCACATGTTTTAAAATTAAGTTGGTACTGTAGGAACTTTCATTGGGGTATGGTGCTTGACCTCCAACAACATGTACTTGCTCCACGTTCGTCAGCTGGCATGGAGCTACCACTTGAAGGCGTGTCCGCTTGTGAACTAGTTCTGTTCTTCGCAGCGAAAAATGAAACATATTCGACTTGTTTATGGTTCTCTCATGAATGTTGACGTGTTGATCTTCGTCCACCACATTCCGAACTGCAACTGTAGCGGTAACGGGCCTGCCTCTGCACATTTTGCCGTCCTTCCACAAACCATGAACGCCATGACCTTCACTACAACACACACTAAATGGCGATGAATATTAGTAGCCGTTTCATTTTTCGCTGTGAAAAAGCGAATAATTAACAGAACAGAGTTCACACGCGGACACGCCTTCAAGTGGCAGCTGACGCTGTGACAAAAATAGCATATCTATTTGAAACAGTTTCACCACTAAAACTGTTTCATAAAACACTTCTGGAAATTGTGTTGTTCTTTCATGCAACAATAACAGCAACGCCTGAGTAGCTGTTTCACTTACTGCAACAAATACTGCGGTTGTTGTTTTCCATAACAAAATATTTTGTCATTGCTTCCAAAGTTTACCGCAAAGTGCGCTTTTGCAACTTGTAGCGCGCGGCCTGATATTATCGCGAAACTCGAATGTACTAAACAAACTCATTCCCTCTCGTTAACGCGCAATAATGCTTAATTTCGTAATTTGACAATTTCCTCTTTAGTGCACTTAGGGAGTGGTTCTTTTTGCTGCATTGTGATTTTATCGATGTCCTGTATTTATCCCAATAGTTTTTGGTGGTACACAACATGTCTGCAACAGTTTTGGGAATTTCTGTTGCAGGAAACTCTTATTTCGTAACTGTTTAGTGGTTGCAACAGAAACAGATAAACTGTTTCGCAAAAAGTACAGCTTTTCCAGCCACTAGGTACTAGCGAACACGGAGCATAGCAATCACGTGGTCTTGAAGGTCAGGCGTAGCCACCATACCCCAATGAAAGTTCCTACAGTACCAACTTAATTTTAAAACGTGGATTGCAGAGAAAAAATAGGGAAACATCTGTAATTGATGTCCATCGTCAAACATTCAGAACTTTGACTATATACCTAGATTATTTACAAGGGTGTTATTTACAATTGGATAAATGAATTTATACGTGGCCATACATCCACAAATGATGAACATCGTTTCGGAGGTCCAATATAACTGACTTCCTCTGAATTTATTGACAAAATCCAGGAAATGTTTTTGATTGATCGACGAATCAAAGTTCGTGAAATAGTAGAGGCCACAAGCATATCACAAGGTACAGTGTTCTCAATTTTGCACCAAAAATTAGGTCTGGCAAAGGTCTCGGCAAGATGGGTGCCGCGTTTGCTCTCAATGAAGAAAAACAGCAATCGTGTGATGAATTCGGAAACTGGTTTGGCACTTTTTCGTCGCAATCCTGAAGAGTTTCTGCGTCAATAACTGTGGATCAAACATAGATACACTATTACACTCCAGAGACAAAAGTAGAGTCGAAATAGTGGGTTTTAAACCTGCTCCGAGGAAGGCAAAGATGATGGAATCTGCAGATGGCCTCGGTTTTTTTAGACGTATGCGGAATCATATACATTGATTACTTGTAGAAAGGAAGAACGATAAATAGAGAGTATTATGCATCGTTATTGCACCGGTTGAACGGACAAATCAAGAAAAACTGCCTCATCTGGCAAAGAAAAAGATTTCCATTAAGACAATACAAGGGTGCATACTTGTGCAGTTTCGATGGCGAAAATTGTAGAAATAAGGTTCGAATTAGTTCAACATCCACCATATTCACCAGATTTGGCCCCCATGACTTTTTGTTTGTTTCCAAACTTAAAAAGTGGCTCGAAGGAAAACGATTGATGTTTAAGAAAGAGGCCTTCTCCCAGTAGCTGCCTGTTTGAGGACCTCCCGGAAGACTTAAAAACAGTTGGAGAAATGCTGGCAAAAGTGTATCCAATGAGATTATGTTGAAAAATTAAAAAATCTGCCAAAAATAATTTGTTTTTCTATCTTTTTCTAAGGTCTTATTGAGTGTACCTTAAGAAGTAAATTTTGTGTCAGATGTGATAAGTTTTTGTTTGGAAAGGTAAAATAACTGTATTGCTGGTGGGGGGTGCAGTGATACCCCATTCAGAGGGTTTTAGTGCTCCAAAAAATGAATTAGAACAATGTTTAAAATGGGAAGATGTGAATCTTATAAGGAAGTCTTTAAAAGAGAAGGAATCTGCACTATATAGAGTTATTTGGCTGACAGAAATACATAAACCAAAAACAAAAAAAGGGGGGGGGATACACTAGGTGTAAATTGTATCTGCACCAAAATAGTCGTAATATAAAATCTATAAACAAAGACCCTTTGATAATTGGGTTGTATGTGCACAATAGACTGCCAGTTGAAGTAAATATTGAATACAACACCTTTAGATTTAAACAAAGTGTAAAAAAATCTTCTAAACAATCCTTATATAATATTAATGATCCAAACTAATTGTAATTTTTACTTTCTCTACATGTACTATGTACATAGTGTATAGAGAAGATATTCCACTACACCAAAAATTTCGATACTGAGATTTCACCGGAAATATATGTTTTAGGGTCCCCTGTATCCAAAAAAAGTATTTTCAGAAAAAGGTTGTGTGTCAGTGTCTCCGTGTGTCTGTGAACACGATAACTCAAAAATGAAAAATCGTAGAATACCAAACTTGGTATTTAAGTTTAGTATCTTTCAGGGATGCAACACGGAAGATTTTGAGAAAAATCTCCCCACCCCAAACTACCCTTTACTTGTAACTTTTTTCGAAACTTGTGATTTTCTAAAAAATGCTGAGTGAATTTTACGAAATTTTGCATAACTGCTTCCCTTATTTCCCTTCTACTTAAAAGGAAGCAAGTAATAAGACTATTTCTGCTAATTTTTTGTTGATTAGTATGAAGCAAATAAAAGCATGAGCTTTTTAACACTAATTCATTGCAGAGATGTAGAGAAAGTTATGTGAATGGAACACATCAGATTTTTAACCTTCTATTTTTACTTTCTCTACATACTATGTACAAAGTGTATAGAGAAGGTACTGCATGCCACCCAAAAATTTGATACTTTGATTTCACCGGAAATATACTTTTAGGAGCCCCTTTATACAAAAAAGCATTTTTGGAAAAAGGTCCATGTGTGTGTGTCTGTGAAGATGAACTCAACAACGAAAAGTCACTAAAATTCAAAACTTGGTATTTAAGTTTAGTATCTTCCAGTGATGTGACCCGAAGCTTTAAGAAAAATCCTTCCATGTCCAACTCCCCTTTACCTAGAAAAAATGTTGAAAATTTGGATTTTCTCAAAAATGGCTCTAATGATTTTGATTAAAATAATGTATATTAAAGATGTTTACATGATAAATAAAATGTATATCTTGAATTTTCTGGAAATGCCTCTAAATACCTTTTTATTCTGATTGAATATTGTTGAAAATTCTGGATTCATTTTGTATAATTGGTAAACCATAATAGACAAAAACTTACCATCAAAATAATGTAGATCTGGTTAAAACATGCAATTTATGTGATATACATTTTTTTGATGGAGTTGACCATTTCTGAAATATTACAATTTTTTTGTTTCAGATTTAAAATAAACTTTTGTCACACTTTTCTCCTGGCCATGCATAGAAAAGGTTTTCAACCACATGCTGTAAAAGATTTGACTATCTTGAGCCTAGTGTATTCCCCTTCTACTTGCATGGAAGCAATTAAGACAATTTCTGCTAATGTTAATCTGTATTATCATATAGTATATAGAAGAATATGCTTTTTGATAATAATAATTTATTGTCAATAGATTGACTACAATTTCTGACATGGTCAAATGATAAATAGATTAATTAAATAATGCATAAAATATCAAAATTTAAATTAAAATTAATTATATGTTTGAATATATACAAATATAAAATGAATAGTTTATGTCATTCATTGTTCATTTCTGACATTGTCAACTATTTTCAATAGAAAAAACATTGCTTATTCACAATATAAGAACAATTTCTTCTTAATTTACACTTCATCTATACTATACAATGCTCTCGTCAACAAGTACTTCTGCAGAGTAGCGTAAAATATTTTGCCCTTATAACATTTAATGTGTGTGGGTAATTTTGAATGGAATAATAAACCGCTAAGATTTGGGTCTTGTTGATTGCTTGCCTAATATATCTAGCGTTCTGGCTATTCTTAGGGTTTTCTTTTTGTACTGCGTGGGTTACTACTTTATAAACATACAAGGAAATAATGTTTGTATCTGTTTGTGTTTGAATAGCTCCTTACAGGATACATGAGAATTCAAGTAGTACTAGGGTCGGCTGATCAGTCCTGAGCCTCTCAATGAAAACAGCATTTTAAAAAAATGTTTGTTTTGTTTTGCTATATTTCTTAACATAATCTTCAGAAAAGGTAATACATTTGTAATATCAGTGCTCTAATTTAATAAACCATCTCTGAAGTGTGATTTATCAAGGTCCTCAAAATAGCTGTTTACCGTATCAATGACCTCCCTGTTGCTGTGAAATCTTCGCCCTCCAAGACATTTTTTTGAAGTTTGGGAGCAGGTGGTAGTCACTGGATGCTAGATCTGGTGAATAGGGTGGATGTTCAAGCAATTCCAACTTTAACTCCCACATTTTTCCCATTGCAATGACTGAATGATGGGCTGGAGCATTGTCGTAAGCTTGTGTAGTAGTCACCCATTATACTTTTACCATTTTCCAAGTAATCTATAAAAATAATTCCCTGTGCATCCCAGAAAACACTCGCCATAGCCTTGTTAGCTGACAGAATTGACTTTGCCTTTTTTGGAGTTGGTTCACCTGATGCAATCCACTGTTTTGTCTGTGATTTACTTTCTGGAGTGTAGTGATGTATCAAAGTTTCGTTCATGGTAATAAGCCGACTCAAAAATTCACTGGAATTTTTACGGTAGAGCTCCACATTCTTAACAGAAACAGTTTTTCTTTGTAACTTTTAATCAGGTGTCAACAAACGCGGCACCCATCTTGCACAGACCTTGTGAAAGCCTATTACTTAAAATATTTCCTGCACATTCTTTTGATATGTTTACAGCCTCTGCTATCTCAAACAACTTTAATCTGCAGTCTTCCAGTACTAAGCGATGAATTTTTTCTAATGATCTCTGGAGTTGTCACTTCTACAGGGCGTCCAGAGCGAGGCTCATCACTAGTGCTCGTATGTCCCATTTTAAACTGTGCAACCCACCTTTTAATCATTGAATATGAAGGGGCAGAGTCTTTCAATGTACTGTCCATTTCCTCCTTGATTTCTTTATGCATTAAGCCTTTCAAATGGAAGTATTTAATCGCTGCTCGTTTTTCCAAATGCTCCATTTTCGTGAAAACTCTAAAAGTTGTTTTGTTTAAAATGCTGTCATTGGAAAACTAAACAAGCTATTGACCTGTAGCTATGGATACAAGCTAGTCTAGAGTTAAACTATATGACGCTACCGTCTAACTGGCCTAGTGGAGCGTCTGTGTGAGGCTCGGGAGTTGTCAACCAACCCTTGTAAACCAATCTGATTACTTTTTTGCAACCTAAATACTCTTCCCATATGTGTTGTCGCAGCACATCTGCAAATTTCTATCCCATAAAATAGATGTGGGTATATAAATCCATAGCAAACCATTTGGAGCCCCGTTTCATCTAAAATATTCTTGAAATGTTGTAGCAAATATATAGATTTACTAATTTTATCACAAATATGGTTAATATATTCAGACCTCACTAATTTTCTGCCAAACTATTCCCAAAAATTTATGCTTGTTTACATCAGTGATAATATTAGGTTGTCTCATAAGTAATGTCTGTTTTTTGATTTTGGTGTTTTGAAAATTTATTGGGTTTCTTTTATTTGGCAATGCTATTTACAGGATGCCATGGCTAGTGTTGCGTACATTGCGAGGGTGTATCAGTCTTCAGTTGTTAGTAAATAATTACAAAATGGAGATAACAAAATTTGAGCTTAGAACACTACATGAAACAAGATTATACAGCTGCTCCTGCAACTTGAAAAATATGTGAAGTGCAAGGAGAAGGTGTCGTTAGTGAGCACATGTGACACAACAATGGTTCCAAAGTTTCAACAATGGAGACGAACACACTAAAGATTTACCATGTTCTGGGAGACCTAAAGTATGGAATATTGAGGATACATGCTAAGTTTTGCAAGAAAATCTGCAAAAAAGTACCCTAAGCTTTTAGCACAACTTGGTGCATCAAAAATACCATACATCGCCTCATTAAGACACTTGGAAAGTCATACAGAAGCTGTAGATCTGTACCTCATGAACTGACACCTCACCAGGCTCAATGTAGAGTGGATATCTGTCGTCAGCTTATCCGTAATCCCATGGATGATAGATTTGTCACTTGTGATGAAAAGTGGGTATATTACCGAAACCCTGATGCCTCGAAACAGTGTCTTGATCCCTGCCACCATGCCAGAGTCATTGTTAAAAAAATTTGGTTTGGTCCCAAAGTAATGTTGTGTGTCTGGTGGAATTTTGAAGGTGTCATTCACTAAGAGTTTGTACCAAGCGGGTGGGCGATTGATGCGGATCTTTATTCTCAACAACTGGAATGAGTTCATGAAATTTTGAGACGAAATAGAGTTCTATTGCAACAGGACAATGCAAGACCCCATACTGCACGAACAACCATGGAAAAAACTCAGGAATTGGGAGGAATCGAACTGCTACTTCACCCAGCATACAGCCCTGATCTCGCACCATCAGATTATCATATTTTTCCTACGTGGAAGAAATTTTGACATTGAAACAGTGCAAGTGGGTCTCACCGAATTCTCGCATCAGAAACCGGAGACTGGTAATAAACCTCACTGAAAGATGACTCAAGACAATAGAATCTAATGGTCTGTACTTTGAGGATCAGCTAATTGCTTGTCAGAACACATTTCAAATAATTGTTTTTCTTAAACAACGACATTACTTATGAGACGATATATATATACAATTATTTACAGGTAGAGAGAAGCAAAAGTTGTTTACATTACTTTATGAAAAATCTGATGTGTTCCATTTACATTACTTTCCATACATCTCTACAATAAAATATTGTTAAAAAGCTTATTTTTCTATTTACTTCATGCTATTTGAGAAATAATTAGCAAAAATGGCCTGATTACTTGCTTCCCTGTAAGCGAAATAAGGGAGTACCATAGGTTAAAGTGATAGTCAAAAGCTGGTTGCTATGTGACTGAAGTTCTTTGTTTGTATGGACAGGAGTTGACAAATTCCTGTATGAGAAAAGTATGTTTTTTAAAGCTAAAACTAATAACAAGGAATATCTCAAAAGTGGTTAACTTCATGAAAAAAATGTTTATAACATAAATTTTGCGTTTTAACAAGATTACATTTGTTGTTGTTATGTAATTTTTGGAGCAGAAAATTGAAGATGTACAATTTATTTGTCATGTAAATATCTTAAATATAAGAGATCTTAATCAAAATCGTTATACATTTTTCAGATAATAAAAATTTTCGACATTCTTGGAAGATGCCGAACTTAAATACCAAGTTTGCTATTTAATGATCTTTTCGTTTTTGAGCTATGCATCCCACAGACAGACATTTTTCTACAAATACTTGTTTTGGATTCAGGGTCTCATAATATGTATTTCCGGTGAAATCTCAGTATCAAATTTTTGGGTGCAATACAATACCTTCTCTATACACTGTGTACATAGTACATGTAGAGAAAGTAAAAATGAATTTGTTGTTTTTGTCATTTTGCATGTGAAGTGATTTTGATTAAAATAGCTTGACTGAATCAATGGTTTGCACCAAGTTACCCTTTAAAAAATCTAGATTTTGCCGTTCACATATGGCAGTAGTATTATCTGAATAAGCCATTACTTCAGAGTTTGTTGATAATGGTATGTCATTAACCTATAAAGTGGTCCTAATACCAACCCTTGTGGTTCACCATAAAATATCAAAATTTAAATTAAAATACCTTCTGTACATTATAATTTAGTTCAATTTTATTGCATTTAATAGACTATTGCAAATTGTATTTGGCATTGTCAGCTTATATTTGAATCATATAATAAATAGAGGTTGTATATATACAAATTACTTACAAATAATGACTAATAAAAAAAATTTATACTTAATCTTTACAATAAAAATATATTTTTAAAAATATTCATCTATATCATAAAAGGCACAATTAATTAAATAGCTTTTCAGCTGCTTAGTGAATAAAGTACCTTTTTCTTGCTTAATTACAGCTGGCAATTTATTACAAAATGTTTTTCCAATTACTAATGGATTTTTATCAAAAAACTTCTTTATTTTTCCATCCCTATACATATTATCTTTAGTTCTCATGTCATGTCCAAGTATGAGGCCCCTTTTTTTCAAGCTCCGATAGTCTATAGATAAAAGACAAAGTTCGTAGAAAACAATTATTTTATTACTAAAAGTATTGTACACTTATGGTTACTTTTCAACATAATCACCGAAAAGATTGAGACATTTATTGTACCTGTGCACAAGCTTTCAATAACCGCCAATGATGCAGACTAAAACCACTATCAATGCAGCTGTTTATTGTGAAACTTTATGACATTTGCGGAGAGCCACTCAAAACAATCGAAGTGGAATGCTGACTTCAGAAATTGTGTTGATCCATGACAACGCTCGTCCACACACTGCTGGCACAATCCATTGGCTCCTAAACAATTTCAATGGGATATTTTCCATCATCTGCCATACAGTCTTGACCTGGCACCCAGCAACTTTCACCTATTCCCTGAACTGAAGATGTGGCTAGGAGGGCAGCACTTTCAAACCAATGAAGATCTTCAAAACAACATCAATGCTCATTTGAAATCATTGGCGGCAACACTTTTTGAAGCAGGTATTGCCCTCATATATAATGAGACCATGGTTAAAATTCTTTCAGTTTTAAAAACTTCCCTACAGGAATCCCTGAATTGCAATGAACACATAATTCTTATACATCTCTTTTGTAATATTAATAATGGTTTTTACTTTGTCTTTACACGTTGTACTCCATAATTCAATTGAGAATGTGTAATTCCTTAGTATATCAATATTTCAAGACTGTGTTTATCCAAATAACGTGCCATATATTCCAACAAATAGATACCCTTACTAATTTTACTACATACACGAGTTACATGTTTTTATTAATATACAGACTGAGAAAGACGTGATCATCAGTCATGCCCACTTCCTCATTTCCAATATTAATTCTCTTATAATTTGTTACAGATATGTAGAGAAAGTGATGTGAATGGAACACATCAAATTTTTGTACTTGAAAATGCAGGAAACTTGTATTTGAGCTTATGGGCAATAAATAAATTATTATTATTATTAATTATTTAACAGTTAGCTAATATATTTGTATATGTTTGCAGTTGCATTGACAGGTGGTTTGAAGTGAACCGATCTTGTCCCGAGCATCCTGGAGACTAGCCTAGGCGCAAGTCCTTTCACTTCTGTTGGATTGGCGATTGTTACCATCCAAGACTGAGTGATGTAGATGATGATGACGATGAACCGGCCTTCACCCATCAAGAGATGCTTCACACCTGTGTAATAGCTGTACAGCGCCAGGAGCTGCTGCTTCCCATTTGGAAATAAACGCTTCTTTAATCTGTCAGGACGAAGTCTTTCTCTTCTGCTCTGGTTAAAAAAAAACAAAACAAAAGTTACTTTTTTTTTAAAATCCTGAAACTGTGGTTGGTGCATAACACAGAACCAACTGCTTGAGATAATTACGCTTCAATGAAAATAATACGTAGAGAGCTGCATTATTTGTCCAGTAAGATGCTCGAAGGGGACATCTAATGATGGATACAGTTGCAGTGTAACAACATCTGTGGTGATTTGTTTAAACAATATACACTATATAAATATATATGCAAATAACTTTAGCAACAAAATATGTACAGCCAAGTAACTGAATCATCCTACCAGATAAATTAGGAAGAAATGAAGTAAACCTTTGTTTTTGTTTTTTTCTTTTTTTAATTATATTTGTTTCCCTTGTATCTTGATGTCAATAAGCAACGACTAATATGCGTCATGTTTTTGTTTTTCTTTTACTGAAGCCAGTAACAATGGCTCAGAGCTCTTTTATTTCCCCTGGAGAAATAAGTAGAAAGAATATTAACAATAATTATATAATAATGATGATAATATAATAATGGGCACATACAGCTTTGCTTTGAAAGAGATATATTAAGTTGATCTCTTCCACAGCAAGTTAGACTGTAATATTTTTGATACTTTCATAAGATATCTCCTAAGAGACCATGAATTGAGTTGAATAGACTCAGCAGTTTTATTGTGTGAAATTCATTCATTGTTGTCGGACACCAAAGATGTTGTGCGTAATTAAACTCCTCTTGGAAGTTACGAAAAAGCCATATGAGGGACTAGTTTTATATATATTGGTAGTGAAGAACCTGAAAGTTGAGTGTGCTTAGTAGCATTTGGAATAAGAAAAGACAATGTATATTTTAATCTGAAATTCCATGCTAGTACACCCACCCGTTTAAAAGTGCAGAGACAACCTTTAAGAAGAGAGATGCTGATTTTAAGCAAAATAGATACGTTTTTTGAAATAGGTTGTAAAGATGTTATTAACATTGTTTGTATGGAAATGTGGAATGTGGAATCAAATAATGAGTTAAGAGAAAAAGACTAATTTGGTATGAGCATAGATAAGAAGTTAAATTTTACAATATGGCAGCTATGAATTTTTATTTGTAATTGTTCCTTTTGTGTTTACTGCAAGAAAAGATTAAAATAAATAAAAAAAAAGGAAGCTCAGAGAGTATGTTAATTTCCTACCAAATTTGTCTTTCATATATAGTGAAATGTTAAATTTGAAAGTATTTTAAGATGTGTTGGATTAATTTGAACTCAAAATTCTAAGAATGTTTATCAAGTTTTGTATGTAGCATTATGAAAACATCATTTAAAATTTGACACACTTAATTTTAACTGTACTTTTTATGAATTAGAAAGGAAAACTTGTTGAAAATTAATTTAAGATGAAATTTGTTTGGAGAAAAGTTTGTTGCATTGTGTGAGAAGTGAGTGAATAACGGTGTGTAGTTGTTGGATCAAGAATTTGTAAGTGAAACAAGAAGTTAAAGGTCATCTCCGTAGGTTGTGCCTTTTGTTAAAAGTAGCAGAGACAACAACTTGATAAAAGTGCAAAGACTTCTTTTCTCTGTTCCTAGTTTTAATCTGTCCAAGAATATTTATGCTTAGATTTTTGGGTGCTTTTTATTCCCCCCTATATTTTGTTTGCTCCATGTTTCTTTCTAACGTTACTTTAAGTATTGCCAAGTGTTTCAGACATTGTGTAAGTGAAGTGTTTTATGGGACACCAGAAACATAGCAGGTCCTGTGAAGAACATTTTATATAAAACCTATTACTATTTGTCCACCACTCTACAATGTTCCACTATTACTACTATACATTACTACTTCTACTACTATACTTCTATTGTCATGTGATTGCAAAGAATATGAACTAAATAACTAAGCCCAGTTATAAAGATGTGTTTTATTATAATTGCCAAGTTCATACCCACCCTAAAGTCATTCCTTTTTGCAGAATGCCAAGGCTTAAAGCATTCCCATGGAAATGGAAACCACCTTGATTAATGTTACAGGCACTGCATTTCAACAAAGTTGGTTTTTTGTTTTTTTTTTTTACTTTCTCTACAGACAAGCTATTGTATTGCACCCAAACATTCAATACCGAGATTTCACTGTTGTGCCTCCAAGACCAAAAAGGCATTTTTAGAAAAAGGTCCATATGTGTGTGTGTGTGTGTCTGTAGATAGCATAGTTCACAAACGAAAAGACTATTAAATTCCAAAAGTGGTATTTTAGTTTATCTTCCAAGGATGCGACATGAAGATTTTCAAGAAAATCCCCCCACACCAAACTACCTTTAAATGGACCATTTTTCAAAAATTTTCTCAAAAATGGCTCCAATGATTTTGATTAAAATACCTTTTTTATGGCAGACAAAATGTATATCTTGAATTTTCAGGGAATAACCTCTGAAGACCTCTTTATTCTGGATGACTTTTATATACCTGGCAAACGGTAAGAGATATACAAAAACTTAATACACAAAAAATGTAAATCTCATTAAAAGACACAATTTATGTCATATACATTTTTTTTATAGAGTTAACCATTTTCAAGATATTCCAGAATTATTGGTTTAAATTTTAAGTCACTTAAATTTTTATTAAACAGGAAGATATCTTTTATCTCTTTTCTCGTTTATTTACTCTTGGCAAGCAAAGATTGGAATTTCAATTGTTTCACATAGCGACCAGCTTTTAAAGGACAAGACTATCACTTTAGCCTGTGCATTTTCTTATTTCCTTTCTACTTGTCCAATTCTTGATTAGCAAGATGTAGATAACAGATTAATGTTTTGAATAAAAGGTTTGTTTGTCGAACAGCTAGCGGACATCATGTGAATGGAACACATTAGATTTTTATTTTCTCTACACGTACATAGTGTATAGAGAAGGTATTGTAATGCACCCAAAAATTCGATACCGAGATTTCACTAGAAGTACATGTTTTGGGTCCCCCTGAATTAAAAAAAACAAATATTTTTACAAAAAGGTGTGTGTGTGCGTGTGCATGTGTCTGTGTTCAAAATCGAAAACGTTAAATACCAAACGTGGTGTTTAAGTTTGCTTTGCATCCTTGGAAGCTACCAAAGATTTTCAAGAAAATTCCCAAACTACCGTTTACATGGAACATTTTTAGAAAATTTTGATTTTCTCAAAAATGGCTCTTAACTATTCTAATTGAAATACCGTATATTAAAGATACATCCCAAATAAACTGTATATTTTGAATTCTCTGGGAATAGCTTTTGAAGACTTCTTTTTCTGGACAAATTTTGCGAAAATTTGCTTATCTGCAAAACCGTAAGAGATAGACAAAAACTTACTTCACAAAAAATGTAGATCTCTTCAAAACACACAATTTATGACCTCTACACTTTTGTTGTGGAGGTAACTGTTTCCGAGATCTTCCTTGTAATTGGTTAAATTATAAGATACTCATTTTCTGCAACCTCAGTAGTCATTCGACATCATGAAACAACAGAACTCGTGGACTTCAAATGCAGTCAGGTGATTGGGTGTCATTTGTGTCAGAAGTCTGTACATGAGATTCCCAGTCCACTGTTTCTGATGTGATAGTGAAGTGCCGCCGTAAAGGCAGACCATCACAAACTGCATCAGGATCCACTCCAAGTACTATGGCAGTTAGTGTTTTTTTTCATGTATATCTTCTCCCATACGTGAAGTTCTACTGTGTGTTGCACATTTTGCAAACGATGGATGTCTTCTTTAATTTCATGTCGGCTGTTACAAAAATGAGCATGGGAGAAAATATACATGAAGAAACATGAAACGCACCACATGAATTTTGATCATCTCTTTGAAGAGAACCTGCTAATGAAGTTCTTCGATCCAACACCAGAGGGAAGACAATGCATGCGAAACTAGTTCTGCATAAGTAAGTTTTTGTGAAGCTCATGTGTGTGTACTCGACTCCAATTAAAATTAAAACTAATTTCATGCTTTTGTTTATACAGGGTAAGTAAAAAGTATGGAACAATGCTTGTAATTTTGTTCTTATAGTGTTGTGAAGTGATATTTTTTAGAAAAGCTGTAAGATACCAACATGTTTTCATATTACTATGATTGTGAATAGGGCGTGACTTTTTTTTTTAATTGCATTTTTTTTTATTTTCTTGGTCCTCAGGTCTCAGAACATACAGGTAAATTCTTTTCTGAACTGTAATTTAAATTTATTAGGATGTATTACATCACATGAAATTTAAACCAAGAAAACACATTTGACAACAAAATGGCCTCCATTTACTGCCAAAGTCTGTCTTTGAAATTAGTTATTGTGTTTGCCTGGTCAGCTGAATTTGTTGTCCAATTTAACTCTTCAAGATCTCTTTGTAAACCCTCCACTTCAAATATCCCTCTAAGGGGTTCAGGTCTTGGCTTTATCACCATCTGTAATTAGTTTTGGCCTTCCGCACTTCCAGTTTCATTGAATTTTTTCAAAATGTTGCCTACCATAGAATGAGTAATCCTTCTATCTGAATGCATTTCATTAAACAAGACCCAAACCTTTTCTTGGGTCCTCCTCCCATCCTTAGTATTTCAGTCTGTTGTCTTTCTGTAAGTTGAGCCATGACTTTCACAAAGATTTTGCAATGAATTGTTGTCCTTATTAGCTTAGCTTTTGTCTGTATTTGTTCAATCCAAACCAACATATTGATGTATTGTTTAATTCAAAACCTACTCAATTTGAAGTAATATAAATAATCTGACTTTTTCTACATCTCTGTAACAAATTACTGTTAAAAAGCTTATTCTTCTATTTATTTCATACTAATTAAGAAAACATTAGCAGAAATAGTCTTATTACTTGCTTCCTTGTAAGTAGAAGCGAAATAAGGGAGTACCATAGGTTAAACTGATAGTGAAAAGCTGGTTGCTCCGTGACTGAAGTTGACAAATTCCGGTATGAGAATAGTATAAGTTTTTTAAAGCTGAAACCAACAACAAGGAATATCTCAAAAACGATAAATTCCACAAAAAAAAATTATACAACATAAATTGTGTGTTTTAATGTGCTCTATATTTATTGTATGGTAAGTTTCTGTCTATCTCTTACAGTTTAACAGTTAAGCAAAAATTCCGTAAAATTTATCCAGAAAAAAGTGGTCTTCAGAGGCTATTCCTAGAAAATTCAAGCTACACATTTTATTTGTAAGATAAATATCTTTAATATGCAATATTTTAATCAAAATCTTTAGAGCCATTTTTGAGGAAATCAAAATTTTAGAAAATAGTTCCATGTAAAGGGTCGTTTTTGGTGAGGGAATTTTGTTGGAAATCTTAGTGTTGCATCCTTTTAAAATAGCAAATCTAAATACCAAGTTTGGTTTTTAATGGACTTTTCATTTTTGAGCTATGCTGCCCCCCACATACACACTCTCTCTCTTACTTTTCTGAAAATGCTTTTTTTGGATTCAGTGAGTGTCAAAACATGTATTTCAGGTGAAATATTTGGGTGCATTACAATGTCTTCTCTATACACTATGTACATAGTACATGTAGAGAAAGTAAAATATTCTTGTGTGTGTGTGTGTGTCTGTGGGCAGCAAAGCTCAAAACCAAAAAGTCGTTAAATACCAATTTTGGTATTTAATTTGAGTATCTTCCAAGAATGCAACATGAAGATGTTTAAGAACATCATCCTTTCCTCAAATACCCTTTACATGGAATATTTTTGAAAATTTCAATTTTCGCAAAAATAGCTGTAATGATTTTGATTACGCTACTGTATGTTTAAGGCATTTACATGACAAACGAAATGTATATCTTGAATTTTTTGGGAAGACCTCTTGATTCTGGCCAAGTTTTATATAACTGGCAAACCATAAGAGAACAGACAGAAACTTACTACAGATAAAGCAGATCTCATTAACACACACAATTAATCTTGAATACATTTTTTTTGTAGATCTAACCATTTTTGAGATATTCCAGATTATTGGTTTAAATTTTAAGCCACTTAAATTATTCTCAAACGGGAAGAGAAAATGGCAAGCAAAGAGAATGAAATTTCAATTGTTTCACATAGCGACCGACTTTTAAAGGACTTGACTGTCACTTTAGCCTGTGCAACCCCTTATTTCTCTTCTACTTACAAGGAAGCAAATAATAAGACTAATTTTGCTTATGTTTATCTTGAATAAGATAAGATTAATGTTTTGAATAAAAGGTTTGTTTGCAGAACAGGTAAAGAAAGTGATGTGAATGGATGACATTATTTTTACATTGTATGCACTGTGAACTATTAATAATGGCACTTTCAAAACCAGCAGTGCAGGCACTCTCTATTCCTAAGCCAGAAGTATTGTTTTTAAAATGTATGCCTTCTTTTAGGAATGTCAGCTGAGGTAGTAGGTATTAGGCAAATTTATGACAAAGCCAGGAACTTAACAGTCACCATGAAACATGAGCGTGCATAGTGTCGCAAATTGTTGGTTGGTCGGTATCTAATGTTGGCAGTGAAGCCATTCACTCTCTCGCATTCCAGTATTTTGATGTCATATTATCATTTTGACTAAAGGTTGGGCAGCACACATCCATATCTTCTTTAAGTGTACAGAAAGGACACAGAGGAGATCTCACTATACCAATCCTGAATAAATGTTTATTGAGACAGTCATGGCCTGTTAGGAGTCTAGAAGTTGCTACAGAGGATTTTCTTGGTAATGTAGTGATTCTGCTCCTGTTATCACATAAATTTTCCCATAGTTTTCCTTTTGTTTGCAATACATTATCTTCTTTAATTGGGTTATTATATGTTGATATAATGATTCTTTTGATAGAGTGGTAACTTATTGCATCAGATGAATTTTATGTAATTTTACTACCTTTCTTGGCTAGAAAGTCAGCTGTTTCATTACCCTGTATTCCGCAATGTGCTGGTATCCATTGAAGTATTAATCTTTTATTTAAATTCATTAGTTGTTTTATTATTTTGTGGCATTCTGCAATATTTAAGTTATTAGGTGTTACATCAGATGCTATGGATATAATAGCTGCTTTAGAGTCAGAACTTTTTCAAATTTATTTATATGATATAGTAGGTTTTGTAAGCTCTGAAGTATTGCCGAAATCTCTCCATCAAAATTTGTGGTATTTAAACTTAATCTTTTGTAGAAAGAGGAGAGAGGGCATATTACAATGCGCCAGTACCACTGTTATTTGTAAGCTGGAACTGTCAGTATAAACATGTAGCCATTCATTGGTAGGGTATCTTAAATTTATTATTTCTGGTGTCATTTGTCTCAAAACACACGAAGAGGTTTCAGATTTTGTAAATTCTTCAGCTAAGTATAGATAGTGTTCAATATCAAATAGTTTTAACAGGTTAACATTTGTTTGTATGTTTTCTTTTAGGTAAGGAAGTTTTAATCCATGTTTGATTTCTGTAGACTTTAGTGAGGAAACTTTGTTGAGTTTTTAGGTTTACTTGGTGTTACAAATTGTGAAATTAGGGCAAAACTTCTAGCAAAGAAATTGGTTAACCTTTATTTAAATCTCCAAGAAAACGAAAAAGGTGTTTAAATTTAGATGATATTGTAAAATATATCCTTCACTGCACAATATACACTATGTGATCAAAAGTATCCGGACCCCTGGCTGAAAATGACGTGGCACCCTCCATCGGTAATGCTGGTGTTGGCCCACCCCTAGTCTTGATGACAGCGTTCACTTTCAATCAGGTGCAGCCCAGTGTGGACTGAGGAGAGGTCGCATTGTTGCCAGATTGGGCTACTAAAAATCTGCTTTTTATGACCAAATTTTAATGAAGGCAATTTGCAAATTTTTGGACTACTAAAATATTTCTGCAAAATATAAATTTTATTAATGTCTGTTTTTAACTTTATGCGCCGTTTAGTAGGGAAGAGAGCTCTAAATCTAAATTGACAAAAGACAAATACTAAATCCTCTGTGGCGTGAGTAAATCTTATTTATACAACATTATTTTAAGCCTGCCAATAATTAATTTTTTTGTATAGTTAATTTGCGGTACTTATTAATATTGTTGCTATGGATGGATCATAAGTTGGCATTCTCACTTGCAATGTGGTTTCAATGAAAGCAAAAGAAATTTCCGTGCTGGTAGTTAATGTTTCATTATACTTCTTATATATTAGAATTGTTGGTTTAGTTATATCAATATTTTAACAATTAAATTTAATCATAAAACCATACGAATAAAAAGCATGTCCCCATAGCAACACATCAGAGAATCGGCTCCTGAACAGTAACATTTATCGTTCTGTTAATAAGATTGTATGGTTATAAGTCTATAAGGCAACCCTCAACTTCAGGTAATATTTCAATATAATTATCGGCGCAAACACCTCGTATTTTCATACTCTTTCCTGAATCTGTATCAGTGCAGTTCACACTAGTTAGTGTTCCAATATTATGCCATTTATATGATTGTGCTATACTTAAAGAGTTATGGTTATAAGAATCTTTTGAAAATATTCCAAGAGAGTGTGTTTGTGTATATAAAATAGTAAAATAAATTGCATATTTTAATAGGAATATTGGGCGACTTCAACTGAAAGTTTGCAAATTTTTTTTAATGATTCAGGCGAAGTTTTGAGAAATGCTTCTGGCAACACTGTTAGGTTGGTGAGGCTTGGCACGGAGTTGGTGATCCAAAACATCTTGACACTCCTTATATCGATCGAGGCGTCGTTTGGCATTTTCCTGCGAGATGTGTGGCTTATGAGCAGCCGCTCGCCCATGGAATCCTCACGCCCAACTGTCATAGTACTTGGAGTGGATCCTGATGCAGTTTGTGATGGTCTGCCTTTATGACGGCACATGTCCACTTCACTATCACATCAGAAACAGTGGATTGGGAATCTCGTGTACAGACTTCTGACACAAATGACACATCAATCACTTGACTACATTTGAAGTCCATGAGTTCTGTTGTTTCATGATGTCGAATGACTACTGAGGTTGCGGATAATGAGTACCAGGCAGCACAATGCACCTAAGATGAAAAATGTATGTTTGTGGGGGTATCCAGGTATGAAATTGGTGAAATAATGCTCAAATGATCTCGGGGTCCTTGGAGCTTAAAGTTACTCGACATTCGTCTTCTCAGGTTAAGGGAAAACCCCGAAAAAAAGCTTATCCAGGTAAATCACCCTAAGCGAGATTCGAACTCTGAATGTGAGGCAGACACGCTACCACCACCACACTACCCAGGCGGGCTCCAGGTACTTTTGATGTCGTAGTGTATGTATGACAATGGCGAAGACCCACCATTAAAATGTTGGTTCATATTTTCTTTCTCTTTTGTACCCTCCCCAAAAAATGTAAATGGCATGTTATTTATGAATGCTCTTCAACTATTGTAGTTCTAAATTGGGCGTGAAAGACAGCTTAATTGCTCAGAGGCCTCTCTATCAGGCTTGAGGTTCTTTTATGTGCCATAAATCTATGACACGGGACCAACACCTTTACTTCCCTTCCGAAGGAAGCCATGCTAAGGATTTTTACACCCGAAAACATCCATCATCCTCCTCCTCTGGTTTTGAACCCATGACCTTGGGTATAAGCATGGTAACCATTACACCACGGAGGGCAACTTTATGTCCCCAGGACTTACAAGCCAGCACCTGGGATAAGATGCCTGTTGAGGAGACGACGCCAGGTTGGGTGATCAGCCTGGTGCCTGGTATGAGAATGAGGAAGTTGGTGATATGAAATGACTGAAACGGATGACAGGAAAGATGATTATGGAGCAACTGGTGGAATCTGGTAGGCCCAGAGTGAACTCGCCCAAATGCCACATGCAGTCTCATGTAATTGAACCCAGGCTGCCACTCTGCTTCATATTGCGCAACAAAAAACAAAACTATATGGGTTCCTCTACTTCAGTAGGATTATTTTTAAAAAATGTTGAGGTTGAGATAAAAAAAAAAAAGAAAACTAATGTTGGGTATACAATCTTGCTGGAAAGGGTGAAACAGTTGCTGCAAAAATACAGTTATTAAGAGCTCTGCTCATGCTTAGGAATATGGAGTAATGTGCCCCATTTTCTTTATCTACACGTACTATACATTTAGTCGGTGGAAGGTGTTGTATTCCACCTGAAAATTTGATGTCAAGATTTCACTGCATATAAAACTTTTGAGACCTGAATAAAAAAAAAAATAAAATCTGATGTGTTCCATTCACATGACTTTCTCTACATCTCTGCAGCAAATTATTGTTAAAAAGCCTATGCTTCTATTTATTTCATGCTAACTGCCAAAAACTTAGCAGAAATAGTCTTATTACTAGCTTCCTTGTAAGTAGAGGTAAAATAAGGGAGTACCATAGGTTAAAGTGATAGTCAAAAGCTGGTTGCTATGTGACTGAAGTTCCTTTGTTTGTATGGACAGGAGTTGATAAATTCCTGTATGAGAAAAGTTAAGTTTTTCAAAGGTGAAACCAAAAACAAGGAATATCTCAAAAACGATCAACTCCACGAAAAAAATGTATGTCATCCTTCCTGCTTCACTAACACAAGTTATAACATTCTGGCGCTAGAGGGCTCTGATTTGTGTATAACGTAACTATGTTGGTACAGCGTGCTGTAATCAGTTTCTAACTGCAGAAAACATGCCTCCAATTGAAATACATAGAAGAATGAAAGCATCGACATCAGTAATGAGCGTCACTGCAACATGTGCAAGAATCAAACAGCTTGGATTCATCCTCCGTACAGTCCCGTCTTGGCCCCATCCGATTTTCATCTGTTTCCTAAACTTAAAGAACACCTGATACTGATGAAGCGGTTGCTCCGTCAAACTGGTGTCTCGTTGGGAGAAATGTGTTCGTCGCCAGGGTGAGTGTGTTGACAAATAAACATGTAGACATGAAGAATAAAGATGTAGAATGGTAATACACTTTGTTTTATTCCAAACGTTTTAAGGGTGTTACCGGAAAAACATCGGAGGCATTTACCACGTCCTCGTATTTTCAAACCTGGAATTAAAACATGCCACAAAGAAATACTGAGGTCCATTGAGAAGAAGAAAGATGTAAAAATCTCTTGCAATTTTTTTTAAATTGCAAAAGAAGCAAAAGGATTTTATGAAGATGTTCTCTGAGACTGTTAAGATTTCAAAATAAGTGTACTCATTATTACTCACTAGTTTAATCACTTTGTATTCATTCATTTAATAATGTTATAGTTTCTTATAAATGTCTATTAAAGTAATGTAACAATGTTGATTTAACCATTTATTTAATTTGTATACTGTACAAAAAAAAAAAAAAAAAAAAAAAATGATTATAAAATCAAAACGACAATAAAAACAATAAAACTAGTAGCAAATTCAGGTTTAGTCAAATTGTTTCATAGTCCATGTGCTCTGTTGAGTTTTGAAAAAACAAGCATTTTGTAACTGGCTAATACCATAAAAAATATTTTATCCTCTGTTGTCTAAAATTGTCTCATGATGTCTAGTATTGCCAAAAATAAAGTTTGTGTGATTAAAGGCTATGTACTAGAATAAAAAAATGTAATTTCTGTAAAAATAAAAACTCTGTAACTCTGTCAAGTTTTTAAGAAATGCTCCTCGTATGTATAGAGAAGGTATTGTAATGCATCAAAAAATTTGATGCCGAGATTTCAACAGAAATACATTTTAGGTCCCCCTGAATCAAAAAAAAAAAAAAAAAAAAGCATTTTTAGAAACAGGTGTGTGTGCGTGTGCATGCGTGTGTGCACAGCATAGCTCAAAAACGAAAAGACAGTTAAATACCAAACTTAGTATTTAAGTTTGGTATCTTCCTAGGATGCAACACAATTATTTTCAAGAAAATCGCTCCCACCCTAACTAACCTTATATGGAAAAATTTTTGAAAATTTTGTTTTTCTTAAAAATTACTAACGATTTTGATTAAAATACCATATATTAAAGTCATATCTGTCACAAATAAATGTATATCTTGAATTTTCTGGGAATAGCTTCTAAAGACATGTTTATTCTGGATGAATTTTCCCTAATTTAATATAACTGTTAAACTGTAAGAGATAGACAAAAGCTTACTTTACAAAAAAATATAGATATATTTTTTTCGTGGAGCTTACCGTTTTGGAGGTATTCCTTGTTATTAGTTTCAATTGTAAGATACTTATACTTTTGTCAGACGGAAGTGTCCATTTTTCTTTTGTTCTACTTCTGGCCAAACAAAGAAGCAATTTGCAATGCATAACGACAGCTTTTAAAACATTTGAATATCAATTTAGTCTAGTGCATTCCCTTAGTTCCATTCTATATATAAGGAACTTATGTAATAAAATTCTGCTAATGTTTATCTCGATTAGCATGGTGTTGAAAGAAGAATTATCTTTTGTAAGAAGTTTTTAGAGTAGCTAGAGAAAGTCATGTGTGTGTAACATATCAGATTTTGAAGTGATGTATATATGGCATCAATTTCACCATCAAAATGAGGGTGTTGAAAGGCACATGCTGCATGAGACGAAGTAACAAAACACGACTGGGCTAGTTGTGTTGCACACTGTGAAAAAGTACGGGAAGAAGTGGCTTAAGATATAAGTACAACAATTACTTGTAAATCTGCAGGAAACGGATTGTAAATTATGTGAAAATGACAAGCTAGCAACTCCTCTATAATAATCACTTTCAGGTAGGTCTTTTCAGCAAATATTGACATTGTCCTTTGGTGCGCAAGTTGTCATTCTGTGCTTCTCTCTCTTCATCTTCCTCACTCTATCAGCAGTGCAGCCACTACATGCATGCAACATATCACTTTTAAAACTGTACACTTAATAGCACCCGGTGATAAAATTGTTTTAAACCAGGCTTCATGCCTGCTAAATAAGACCCCAAGTTTAGAAAGTACATGGCATAAAGTGCTGCACACTTGTTCACCTCCATAAAAACTTGGCAATGCCATAACTACTAAACATTCCCACAAAATACGTGGGTGATTCAAATATAAACAGTATTTGTTGCATATCACAGAGTTAGGGAGGGGTAACTAGCTTTGTTAGCCGCTTCGCTAGTTTCTGGTGTCAGCACAGCTATGAGTGAGCAAGAAGTCCCTTCGTCTGTTGTGCAACACATTATTATCAAGTTTTTAACCAAGGAAGAGGGTTAAACCTTTGGAGATTTTAACTCGTTTAAGGGCACAGTTTGGGGACACTACACTGTCACAGAATCAAGTATTTACTTGAGCCAGACAATTTGAGGGCGGCATCTCCAGTATATGCCCTCACCCAGTCTAATATATCACATCTGTTCTTTATGTTACTTTTAAAAGGCGCTAATGAATATTTCATTACAATATGCAATTCACTGTAATTGGTAAATAAAAAGCAATCAACGTTCTAAAGCTCTAGGCAGGTAAATACATGGAGGTCTGTATTTCTAATGCCAGAATGAAGCTGAACTCCACAACTGGCAAAGAAGCAACTTGTGTTTAATGTGCCTGGTAAAAAACTAATTATAGCAATTATATAAACCTAATATTTTTACTTTCTCTACATGCACTATATACATAGTGTATTGAGAAGGTATTGCATTCCACCCAATTTCACTGGAAATACATGTTTTGGGTCTCCCTGAATCCAAAAAAAAGCACTTTTGGAAAAAGGCCCATGTGTGTGTCTGTGGACAACCTAGCTCAAAAACGAAGAGACCGTTGAATACCAAACTTGGTACTTAAGTTTGGTCTGTTCCAAGGATGTGACACTAAGATTTTCAAGAAAATCCTCCCCCACCCCCAACTATGCTTCACATGGAACTTTTTTCGAAAATGTTGATTTTTTTCAAAAAAGCTCTAACAATTTTGATTAAAAAATTGTATATTAAATATATTTACATGACAAATGAAATGTATATCTTGAATTTTCTGGGAATAGCCTCTGAAGACTATTTATTCTGGATGAATTTTGCGGAATTTTGCATAACTGCTAAACCATAAGGGATAGACAAAAATTTACCACACAAAAAATGTAAAGCTCATTAAAACACACAATTTATATTATATACATTTTTTGTGGAGTTGAATGTTTTTGAGATATTCCTTGTTTTTTTTTTTTTTTTTTCAGCCTTGGAAAACTTTGCTTTTCTCATATGGAATTTGTCAGCTGCTGTCCATACAAACAAAGGAACTTCAGTCACATAGCAACCAATTTTTGACTATCACTTTAACCTATGGTACTCGCTTATTTCACTTCTACTTTCAAGGAAGCAAGTAATAAGACTATTTCAGCTAATTTTTTCTTGATTAGCATGAAGTAAATAGAAGTGTAAGCTTTTTAATAATTTGTTAGAGATGTAGAGAAAGTCATGTGAATGGAACACAGCAGATTTTTTAATTTTAGCACAGACCTGGTAGAAAACTTTGTATAACACAATTTAAGTATGTCCTGGTGTAGAAAGACTGAAATTTTTAGAAGATGACAAGACTGAAAACTGTATGTTTAGGCATTTTATTATCAGTGCGCATGCTAAACTTAGTTAAGGGCTGAATCATAGTTAAGATTATTTATCATCATCTTTGCAAACAAAGGAGAGCAGGCTAGTTGCTCAGTGCAAGGAGTGGGGGGAAAGAGGCGGAGACTTGAAGTGATAGCCTTGCAGTACACACAAGAGAACTGGGATGACCAAACAAACACATCCATATTGTTTATTATTATTAGCTTTGCAAATAGACGAGAGCACTCTTAAGTTAGGCAGTACAAGGAGTGGGTGAAAGAGGTGGAGATTTGGAAGTGATAGCCATGCAGTACACACAAGAGAACTGGGATGACACAACACACACATCCATATTATTAATTAATAGGCATCATTTTGTGTGCATTTATATTGTCAAAATCTGTATAGTATGCTCCATAATTATTTTCTCTAGTTCTTATGTAGATAGTGAAGGTTGTGTTCCACCAAAAATTTGATACTGAGATTTCACCAGAAATACAGTTTTTGGGAATCCCTGAATCAAAAATTCAAGATTTTTTTTTTTTTTTAAATCTGTCCATGTGTATGGTGTGTGTATTTGTGGGGAGGCAGAATAGCTCAAAAACGAAAAGTGTTTTAAATAGTAAAGTTGATATTTAAGTTCAGTATCTTCCAAGGATTTTCAAGAAAATCCCTAACCCTTAACTACCCTTTGTATGTAAAATTTCTCGAAAATTTTGATTATTTTCAAAAATGGGTCTTAACAATTTTGATTAAAATACCATATGTTTAAGATATTTTCGTGACAAACAAAATATATGTGCTGAATTTTCTAGGAATAGCCCCTGGACACCTCTTCATTCTGGGTGATTTTTGTATGACTGGTAAACCCTAGAGATACACAAAACTACCCACACAAAAAAGATAGATCTTAATTTAAAATCTTCTCGGGCTTCTAGCCAGGTAAAAACTTGGCGTCAAGCCAAGTTTTTACCTGGCTAGAAGCCCGAGAAGATTTTGAATTAACACGTCGCCAGGAAAGCTTTAGTTCTTATTTTAAGATAGATCTTGTTAAAACATACAGTTTATGTCTACATTTTTTTGCAGAGTTAACCATTTCCACAATATTTCTTGTTATTGATTTCAATTTTATACTGCTTAAAATTTTCTCAAATGGGAAGCTATCTTTTGTTTCCTTCTTTATACACTATGTGCAGTACGTATAAAGAAAGTGATATTGGAAGGTTCTGTGAATTTTCAAAAGTTAATTACGGGGAAAAGTTTATGTCATTTTAAATTTAATGTTTACTGTTGATAAGTTTATAGTAATATACTTTACAAAAATTGTCACCATGAAAAAGAAAGGAAAAAAAAAAAAAAACAGAAGGGGCCATTGTCACATTGAAGGAGTTGGGATTTTTTTTAGTAAAATTAGATTGAAACAAAAAAAAATCTGATTTATTCCATTCACATGACTTTCTCTACTTCTCTCTATTGTTAGTAAGCTTATTTTTCTATCTACTAGCTGTTCGGTAAACAAACCTTTTATTGAAAACATTAATCTGTTATCTACATCATGCTAATCAAGATAAACATAACCAGAATTAGTCTTATTACTAGCTTCTTTGTAAGTGGAAGGCTGATAAAATGCACAGGATAAAGTGACAGGCTCATTTTTAAAAGCTGATTGCTATATGAAACAGTTGAAATTCCATTTGTTTTGCTTGCCAGTAATAAACAAACGGGAAACAAGAAGAAAGACGTCTTCCCGTTTAAGTAGCCTAAAATTGAAAGCAATAATCCAGAATATCTCGAAAAAAAAAGTAAATGACATAAATTGTGTGCTTTAATGAGATCTACATTTTTTGTGTATCTCTTACGGTTTGCCAGCTATACAAAAGTCATCCAGAATGAAGAGGTCTTCAGAGGCTATTCCCAGAAAATTCAAGATATTAATTTTATTGGTTATAAAAATATCTTATACATAAGATATTTTAATCAAAATCATTGGGCCATTTTTGAAAAAATCAAAAATTTCGAAAAACGTTCCATGTAAAGGTACTTTGGGGTGGGGGGATTTTCTTGAAAATCTTTGTGTCACATCCTTGGAAGCTACTCAACTTAAATACCAAATTTGGTATTTAACTGACTTTTCATTTTTGAGCTATGCACACACACACATGTAGGACCTTTTTCTAAAAATGCTTTTTTGGATTCAGGGGGATCCAAAACATATATTTCTGGTGAAATCGCGGTATCAAATTTTTGGGTGCATTACAATACCTTTTTTATACACTATGCACATAGAACGTGTAGAGAAAATAATATAGCAATTCCAAATATCTGCTGCAACTCAGAGAGAAATCTGCTGCCCCTTTGAGGGTCACAATCCTCAGCTTGTACACTGTTGGTTTAGACATATAAAAAGTTACTTGATGCAAATACAACTAAAACCATGAGATAAACATGTAACTGTCATCATTTTATTGAAAGAAACTTGAGACAGTGCAAATTAGAGTTATCAATGCAGTGACACAGGTTACATCACTCACTTGTTTTAAAATATGGGAGAAATGTCATCCTCAGCATTGCTTTGACTGCCATTGTTGACATCCTGGTTGTTCAGCTAGTAGATGCTGTGATGAATCTTGCATAGTGGAATTTAAAATTCATGACTCAATGTTTGTTCTGCTAATAAAAATCATTCACATAACTTTTTTTTTAAATTTTTACTTTCTCTACACGTACTATGTACCTAGCATATAGAGAAAGTATTGTATTGCACCAAAAAATTCCATACTGAGATTTCACCGGAGTTTTATGTTTTAGAGTAGCCTGTATCCAAAAACAAAAAAAGCTTTTTTAGAAAAAACATCTGTATGAGTGCATGTCCATGAACACGATAGTTAAAAAATGGAAAGTTGGTAAAATATCAAACTTGGTATTTGAGTTTAGAATTCCAAGGATGCGACATATAGATTTTCAGAAAAATCTTCCCACCCCAAATTTTCATATAGAAAAAGATTTCAAAAATTGTGATTGTCTCAAACATGGCTTTAATGATTTTCTTTAGAATACTGTGTATTAAAGATATTTACCTGACAAATAACATGTATATCTTGAATTTTCTGGGAATAGCTTCCGAAGACCTCTTCATTCTGGATGTATTTTTCATTAGTGGTAAACCATAAGAGATAGACATTTTTTGTGTAGTAAGTTTTTGTCTATCTCATTGAAACATCTAATTTATGGCATATACAGGGTGTTTCTAAACAACACCAAACGAAGATGTGCACCTTACCTGAATATAATTTTCTAAATTCAGCACATACAAAAACTGCCATAAAATCAGCTTGGCTTAGGCAGTCGTACGTAATCTAATGGCACGTGCCTGGCCCACTCCAAGCGAGGTGCTGGTTGGTAGCGAAGGTCCCAGTTGCCGGCACAGCACAGGTCACCTTAGTAATGGAAAATGTGTCATGTGGGTGTGACATATGACAACTGTAGTTCCTTTGCTGCCTAATCCTTGATGTGTGGGATTTTTAAACACATATAAAACTTTAAATAGAAGAGTTTGAAAGTTGCAACATCAAGTTTTGAACAAGTCAAAGTGTAAGCTAATTGACTGCTATCTTCGTTTGGAAACGGCCTGTATATTTTCTCGTAGAGTTCACCATTTCCAAGATATTTCTTGATGTTGATTACAGTTTTAAAATACTTGAAAAAAATTTCCTATGGAATTTAACTCCTAACAGTACAAAGAAATTAATTTTAATCACATTTTAAAATATTTGACTACTGTTTTAGTCTAGTGTATTCCTTTAGTTCCCTTCTACTTATAAGGAACTAAGTAATAAGAACATTCTGCCAATGTTTATCTCAATGAGTATGAAATAGAATAAATATTCTTTTCAAGAGTAATTTGTTACAGAGATGCAAGAAAGTCATATGAATGGAACACAGGTTTTTTTATATCTCTCTGCATACTATTTGTGAGTTAGTTGGTTATGTTGATCTGAAAGGGAAGCTGATTAAACAATGAAAATGCCATGTTGGTATGCTTTCTGTTTGCATCCATTATTCTTGATGTACTTTTTCTTTTTATCTTAATGTTCAAGAATGGACATGGACTGTCTCCATTGGTCGAGTGGTCAGTGAGCTGTCTTCTCACCTGGCTGGGGGGATGTTTCTTTCTTTCCCACAGAGTCTACAAGTATGAATGTGAGAGTGAATCTGCAAGCGTATAATGATATAACCTTATGTCAATAACCTACAGTTAGTATTTAATTGTTTCACAAGTTAAATGACAATAGCAGTAAAAGGGGGCTATACACATAAATAATAAAAAAAAATCTGATGTGTTCCATTCACATGACTTTCTCTACATCTCTGCAACAAATTATTGTTGAAAAGCTTATGAGCTTATGCTTCTATTTACTTCATGCTAATTCAGAAAAAATTGCAGAAATATTCTTATTACTTGCTTCCTTATAAATAGAAACGAAATAAGGGAGTACCATAGGTTAAAGTGACAGTCAAAAGCTGGTTGCTATGTGACTGATGTTCCTTTGTTTGTATGGACATGAGTTGACAAATTCCTGTATGAGAAAAGTATAAGTTTTTCAAAGCTGAAACCAAAAACAAGGAATATCTTAAAAACAATCAACTCCACGAAAAAAATGTATATACCATAAATTGTGTTTTAACGTGCTCTACAGTTTTTGTCCATCTCTTACAGTTTAGCAGTTATGCAAAATTCCGTAAAATTCATCCAGAATAGTCTTCAGAGGCTATTCCCAGAAAATTTATTTGGCAAATGAATATCTTAAATATAACAGATTTTAATCAAAATCGTTAGTCATTTTTAAGAAAATCAAAATTTTCAAAACTTTTTACATGTAAAGGGTAGTTTGCGGTGGGGAGATTTTCTTAAAAATCTTTGTGTCGCATCCTTGGCAACCAAGTTTGGTTTTTATCGGTCTTTTTGTTTTTGAGCTATGCTGCCCACAGACACACACACATTTTTCTAAAAATGCTTTTTTTGGATTCAGGGGGTCTCAAAACATATATTTCCAGTGAAATCTCGGTATCAAATTTTTGGATGCAATACAATACCTTCTCTATGCACTATGTACATGTAGAGAAAGTAACAATGGACCTTCTGTCTGCAGAGTGAAGGTGAACGTCTGGTCTTGCACATTAAGAAGCTAAACCTGGTTCTGTTCCTTGTACAAATACTTTTGAGACATGAATGATGAAATTTGATATTCATTTAAAGATTTGGGTTGGTTTTAGCAACAACTACAGCATCCACAAACAGCTGTACAAAAAATTAAAAGATCCTATCCCAGCAAACAAAATACCTGGAATTTATGAAATTATATGCTCAGACTGTATTCTAGCACACATAGGAAGAACAAAAATAAGTTTGGAAACCAGATTAAACAAACATATGAGAAACCTAAAGTTCAAACAAAGAGAAAAATCAGCAGTTGCCCATCATTTCTGGTTATCAGGACATGAAAATAGAACTATTAAAACCAGCTGATAAAATGCAGAATTAGATGTCTGGGAAAAGATCTACGAGGGCTGTCATAGAAGTACCTGACCTAACAAAGAAAGCACAAACATTTTGGGGAAAAACAACTTTATCTCGCCCGCCTGGGTAGTGTGTCTGCCTCTCTGAGTTCGAATCTCACTTAGGATGAGTTACCCAGATAAGGTTTTTTTCAGGGTTTTCCCTTAAGCTGAGAAGACGAATGTCAGATAACTGCTAAATCTGGTGCATAGAGTGCATGAGGAAGCAATTCAAACTTTAACTCATTGATTGTGGCCATGGCAATAATGGTCGTGTGATCTGGTGCATTGTCTTGATGAAACAAAACTTTCTTTCTCACTAAATGTAGCCGTTTTTGCTCGATTTCATCACTCAAATGCTATAACAAGTTTGCATAATATTCGCCATTGATTACTTTTCCTTTTTTGAGATAATCAGGAAAATTACCCTATGTGCATCCCAGAAACTGACGCAATAACCTTGCCTGCAGATGGAACTGTCTTTGCCTTCTTTGGAGCAGATTCTCCCCTTCCAATCCACTGTTTTGATTGTTCCTGCCTCTCAGGTGTGAAGTGATGGACCCAGGTTTCATCCATCGGTATGAGTCAACGAAAAAACTCAATTTTATTGCAGCGAAACATTGTCAAACACTCGACTGAAACATTCTCACGACGCTGTTTTTGTTTTATTGTGAGCAAGCGCACACCCACCATGCACACAACTTTCTCATATCCATATATTCAGTGAGTATGCGATGTACAGAAATGCCTGCAATGTCTGCCAGCTCACGCACTTTCACTCAACCAATACCATTTTGTGGATTTTCTTTATAATTTCTGGACTGGTAACCTCATTTGGTCGACCACTGTGATGTTCATCTCGGCAGCTCGTACGGCCACGCTTAAACTCTGCCACCCAATATTTCACTGTTGTAAACGAAGGAGCAGACTCCCCCAAAGTAGAATCTAGCTCAGCTTTGATATTAGTTGGACTAAGACCTTTCAAATGAAAGTATTGTATCACATAACGATGACCAGTTTTATCCATGTTTACAAATTTGCTGAGAACATTCTCTAATGATGGCTGCCAAACAAATGCTAAACAATATAAAATCGCCAAACTTCACACTTAAGTTTTCTAAGGATGGCACTTTTTAGCACTGTTATTGTTTGAAACAACAAGCGCTATCTATACATCAGGTCGGGTATTTCTGGGACTGCTGCTGTATATCATGAATTTTGACTTACTGCCATACAGCAATTCTGGAAGTTCATAGATACAGCACCAGATGCCTTAACAAGTGAGGCACCACCCTCACTGTTGATGTCAAGGATGTAAGATTTAGTCGGAACTGAGGGTTGAAAATGGGAACAAATGTTCCCGAAACCAGTCCCAGTAAGTAATTACTGAGTAATGTTTGTGTTACAAAAACTGACTCAAATTCTTTAAATTAATATTAATCACATAACTATTACAAGCTTCTTTGCAAAATTTCAAATGAAATTTGAGTTTTATTTATGGAGCTCTCAGTGTCCCATTCTACACTGGGCATGAAAGACTGCTTGATTTTGCTCAATGGCTCCTTATCACACTTCAGATTCTTTGACATGCTGTAAATCAATGAATGGGACCACCGGCTACACTTCCCCTCCAAAAGAAACCAGGAATCTATCACATCAACTGCAACAAAGTATCATTGGAAAAACAAAAAAAAATATTAGAATCAAAAGAGCATATACAACACAAAAAATAAAGACAGACAAGTCAGCATTTGCACCACATTTTTGGAGTTCCAACCATAAAATAAACAAAAACATGGAGTTAATAATGCATGTGAATCATGCCATAGACCTATATGTTTGGGAAAAAATTGATCAAAAAGAACTTGTACCGGGTCGCAAATTTTGAAATACTGCCATCACACATATTCGACAAGTGCATTAAGTCATAGATATGGAGAAGTCAACACCATCCACGCCAGTAGAGAAAAAACGGTTGAAGATAAAAGCAACAGCTTTTGAACCATGTCCTGTTTAAAAAATCTGATGTGTACCATTCACATGACCTTCTCTACATCTCTGCAACAAATCTTATTGTTAAAAAGCTTTTGCTTCTATTTATTTCATTCTAATCGAGAAAAATTAGCAGAAATAGTCTTATTACTTGCTTCCTTGTAAGTTGAAGCAAAATAAGAGAGTAGCACAGGTTAAAGTGATAGTCAAAAGCTGGTTGCTATGTGACTGAAGTTCCTTTGTTTGTATGGACAGGAGTTGACAAATTCCTGTTTGAGAAAAGTATAAGTATTTTCAAGCTGAAACCAAAAACAAGGAATATCTCAAAAACGATCATTACATATAAATTGTGTATTTTAACATGCTCTACATTTTTTGTGTAACAAGTTTTTGTCCATCTCTTACAGTTTAGCAGTTATGTAAAATTCATCCAGAATAAAGTAGTCTTCAGAAGTTATTCCCAGAAAATTCAAGATATACACTTCATTTGCCAGATAAATATATATACCATATTTTAATCAAAACCATTAGAGCCATTTTTGAGGAATTAAAAATGTTTGAGAGAAGTTCCATGAAAAGGGTAGTTTGCAGTGGGTGAATTTTTCTCAAAATCTTTGAGTCACATCCCTGGAAGATACTAAATTAAATACCAAGTTTGGTATTTTACCGACTTTTTGTTTTTGAGTTATCGTGTTCACAGACGCACATGGACCTTTTGCTGTTAATGTTTTTTTTTTAGATACAGGGGACCCTAAAAGATATATTTCCAGTGAAATCTTAGTATCAAATTTTCGAGTGGAGTGCAATATCTTCTCTATACACTATGTACATAGTTCGTGTAGAGAAAGTAAAAAACAGTAAGTGAAGCAATAAGTATCTATACCTCGATTCATAAATTTAATTAAATGGTACTTGACTGTCTTTAAGCTTCTACAATATTACTTTAAATAACAAAAGCTTTATAAAATCTATACTGATGTTATCGAAAGAAAATTTGTTTGTGTTCTTAGAGGAATCTTATAAACTACTAACCTGATTTTGATATATCTTTACCTTTCAAAAGCCCCATTCACTCTGATGGGCATGAGGCTGTAAACATATTCAAATTTCATTTTATACATTACCAAAAGATTATTTACTCAATGCTAATCAAAATAAACATTAGAAGAAAGTGTCTTATTATTTGCTTCCTTGTAAGTAAGAGAGAAATAAGGGAGTACCATAGGATAATTCGAAAGTCATATGTTTTAAAAGCTAGTTGCCATGTGACTAAAGTTCCTTTGTTTGTATGGACAGGAGTTGACAAATTCCTGTATGAGAAAAGTATAAGTTTTTTAAAGCTTAAACCAATAACAAGGAATATCTCAAAAACAGTCAACTCCACGAAAAAAATGTATGTAAACATAAGTTGTGTGTTTTAATGAGATTTACATATTTTGTGTAGTAAGTTTTTGTCTATCTCTTATGGTTTACCAATTAGTCAAAATTCATCCAGAATAAAGAGGTTTTCATTTTCTCAAAAATGGCTCTAACAATTTTGATTAAAATAACTTACGTTTAAGATGTTTTTATGACAAATGAAATGTATATCTTGAATTTTCTGGGAATAGCCTCTGAAGACCTCTTCATTTTGGATGACTTTTATATAACTGGCAAACCATATAGACAAAAAATGTAGATCTCGTTAAAACATATAATTTATGTCATATACATTTTTTTTGTAGAGTTAGCCATTTTCGAGATATTCTGGATTATTGGTTTCAATTTTAGCCACTTAAAGTTTTCTCAAATGGGAAGATATCTTTCTTCTTGTTTCTCATTTATTTATTCCTGACAAGTAAAGAAATTGGAATTTCAATTGTTTTACTTAGCGATCGGCTATTGCTTTAGCCTGTACATTTTCTTATTTCCCTTCTACTTACAAGGAAGCTAGTAATAAGACTAATTCTGCTTATGTTTAACTTGATTATCATGATGTAGATAACATATTCAAACAGCTGCAGAGATGTACAGAAAGTCCTGTGAATGGAACACATCAGATTTTTATCGTTTATCACAAAACATATTTGTTACATTTCATTTTCTTTTTCATTGGATACATTTAGCTGAGTTGAGAGTGCTTGTTCCTTTGACCTTATACACACTAACATTGTGACTATTGGTTTAATTCTCTTGTTCCTCCTTGCACTGCTTCGCACACTATAATACATTCTTCTCCTTCAAGGTCCATTCTGTCCCATCAAACTGCCCTTGCCAATACTGATCTTCCTATGGCTTCTCTTGTTCATTCTCCTGCCACCTGCGAGGTTCGGTCAGTGATAAAGTTGTTTACTGCACAAAACATAGCACCCATCGAAATTCATTGCCAGGTTTACGGGCAGAACATCATGAGCAAACAGATGATGCATTGCTGGTGTAGACTTTCTTCTGAAGGTCATCAAAGTGTCCATAATGAATAACGCAGTGGGCAGTAATCACCTGGTGCAGCAGCGCATCTTGGAGAACCATCACTTCATGATTATATGGCGCTCAGCAGCTATTTTCTGCAGATATTGCAATCCTTGTTGCATGAAATTGTCACATCTCTGTTCAAGAATTGTGTGCCAAAAAACCTGATACCTGAGCACAAAACGAAACGGAAAACCGCTGACATTTCTGCAGCAGAATCATGAAGATGGCGAGGAGTTTCTTGACAGGATCAACATGGATTTCTCACTTTACCCTGGCAACCAAACAGCAGTTAATGCATTGGCATCATAGTGTATCAGTCAAAGTGGCGAAACAGTGAACCTGATTGTTACTGTGAAACACTGTGGAAATTGTGTCGTGCCATTCAGAACAGGAGGCATGTAATGTTTACTGCAGGTGTTGTGCTGCTCCACATACGGCTCAGCACACAGCAATTGTTTTGCAGAAGTTCAGCAAAAACTCCTGATCTTCCTCCCAGCAATTCCATCTTTTCTTGCACCTTAAGAAATTCCTGTATTTTCACAAGACGAAGAGCTGAAGGCGACTGTTACATGGTTTCCCTGGGCTAAGTCTCTGGCCCGGCTACAGTTCTACCATTGACACCTTGTGGATTGTCACTGAGCATCAGGTGCTGTTGTATCTCAGCACCCTATCAACGGAGTAGGCAGCTTCCAAGGTTCACCAGAGCAAACTCCTGCATCTGTTCCAGTCTTGCTTTAGGTTCACTATGATACACTGCAGCCAAGCAATGTTTCCAAAAGCAGTTCTTGAGGACCTCCCAGTTCTCCCTGGACTTTGTCAACATTGGGATTGCACTGAGTACTTCTGTCACCCATCCCTGGAGGTCTTCTATCATTATGCAGCTTCTTCATCTGCTTACATTGGTTATGCGTAGCGACGATGGCAAACTATCAATGGGAAACTTTGAGGGTTGATGTACTTGGGTGATTTGATATATGTGGATGTTGTGTTGCATCCTGGCATCTCTAGTCTATTAGTTGAACATTTTTTGTGTTTAGTTCTTTGGTGCCACGTTGAGTCTTCCCTCCAGGGCCTAAGGTCAGGTCCCTAGGGCATCAAAGCAATGGTCAAGGTTCTTCATCCTTCTTGTTGCCTCAAAGTTCCATTTTCAGGTTCTCCAGCATGCAATTCATAGCCATTTCATTTCTCATCTACATTCTTGATTTTGTTTCAATCTTCATTTCCTTAATTTTGGCCAACAAACTTTTCATCATTTCCTCCATCTTGACAAAAAATCCCACTTCTGTCACCAGAGTATGGAATATCGTTATTGACTAAAAAATTGCTACAAATAAACTGCTGCAAACAGCTCAGCTGTCACTTCAACATGTAGGCGTTTGCACATCACTCTGCGCTATCATTCCAATCAAAGCCTGACGCATCATGGATTACTATTCTTCCTTCCTTTTATAGCTACAAATAATGTCAGAACTTTCTGGAAGCTACTGGATGATTCTAGCAAGTGCCGACTGATGGTTTGCATTCCAAGGCTCCCAGTTACTGGCGTGCTGCTTCCTGTGTTTCCATATACCAAGGCAAACGTGAGAGAGGCCACATGGCCTAGGCCTATCCAGTATAAGTTGTTTCCAGGCTTCATGTACAAACACAACAACCATCAAGAAGTTATCATCCTCTGAGGATACTCAACGGAATGGCAGGTGAAACATCAGCTGTGTCTACATCAATTGGACCACAGCCAAGAAGCATGGAAACAACATTTTACTTCATAAATGTTGGTTGGTATCTAATATTATATGCTTGATAATGAAATCATTGTTTTCTTGCACTCCAATATTTAGCTGGGAGGTTGTAATCTTCTGTAAAAGTCGGACAATATAGAAAAGACTTTTGTTAATAACAGGGAAGAGACCCTTTGATTCCTTCTAATAATTAATTGAACATTATTATTAATATTTAAAGAAACTGACCTGGACAAAAGCCTAATGTCTGATCGCTCACCTTCACATGGTGCAGCTTTAGTAGTCACATGATAATTTTGTTATTAACCCTTTAATCCCTTCTAAATATGAAGACTTTTGGTATTTCTTCCTCTTCTTATACCAATTCCCTCTTTAAACTTTTCTATCCAGTCTCTCTTGACTCAACTCTTTGTTTTCTTCAAGCCTGAGGGTGTTAGAGAATTCGAGGCCTACGGGATGATTTCAATTATTTCCTATAAATTCTTCCTAACACTCACGTGATGTAACTGCCATTACATGGTGCCTACTGCTCAACAGTTACAATTTGTTTAATGCACTCCAATATAAATCCTGGGAATAAGAAATACTTCATAAATGTTATGTTTATTTAATTGCCATTTATCAAATACTAATACACTGTTTATTTGACGAGTCAATTAATTACACTAAACAACACTTACTTGGGATTTTTACTGGAACATGTTTCGAAGGACTTCATTTTCAACCAGACATCAACTAATTCCCTGTGGTGAAGCTGGCGTTGTTGTAAGTGCTGTCTCCTCTGGTGGTTGCTAAACACATTCCTCTGCAGAATATCGAAATTGAAAACCCTATTTCTATTTATTTAAGATAAAGGTAGGTTCTCATGTGGCCAACCCAATAACAAAAGATATCTCAGAAATGGTGAACTCCACGAAAAAAATGTATATGACATAACTTGTGTCTTTTAACAAGATCTACATTTTTTGTGCATCAAGTTTTTGTTTATCTCTTATGGTTTACCAGTTATACAAAATTCATCCAGATTAAAGAGGTCTTCAGAGGCTATTCTCAAAAATTCAAAATATATATTTTATTTGTCACGTTAATATCTTTAATGTACAGTATTTTAATCAAAATCATTAGTCATTTTTGAGAAAATCAATTTTTTTTTTTTTCCATGTAAAGGGAGGTTTGGAATTTTTCTAAAACTCTTTGTGTCACATCTCTGGAATACACTTAAATATCAAATTTGGTATTTTACTAACTTCTTGTTTACGAATTATCATGTTCGCAGATATACAAACCTTTTTCTAAAAATACTTTTTTACTTTCTCTAGCACACATGTACAATGTACATAGTGGATAAAGAAGGTATTGCATTCCACCCAAAAATTCAATATAGAGATTTTGCCAGAAATATATGTTTTGATGTTCCCTGAGTCCCAAAATAACATTTTTAGAAAAAGGTCCTCTGTGTGTGTGTGTGTGGGGGGGGGGGGGAGACAGCATAGCTCAAAAACAAAGAGATTGTTAAATACCAAACTTGGTATTTAGGTTTGGTATGTTCCAAGGATACGATACCACAAACTACCCTTTAGATGGAAACATTTTTGAAAATTTAATTTGCTCAAAAATGGCTTTAAGATTTTGATTAAAATCCTTATATTAAAGATATTTACATTCCAAATAAAATGTGTATGTTGAATTTTCTGGGAATAACTTCTGTAAGAGATAGACAAAAAATGTAGAGCTTGTCAAAACATACAATTTATGTCCTTTATGTTTTTGTTGTGCAAGTAACTGTTTCCGAGATATTCCTTGTTATTGGTTTTAATTGTAAAGTACTTATACTTTTCTCAGACAGCAAGTGTCTGTTTTTCTTTTGTTCTACTCCTGGCCATGCAAAGAAGCGATTTGCAATGACAATCGCATAACGATAGGTTTTAAAACATTTGACTTTCCTTTAGTTCCCTTCTACTTATAAGGAAGTAAGCAATAAGAACATCCTGCTAATGATTATCTTGATTAGCATGGTATAGAAAGAAGAATCTTTTATAAGAAGTTTGTTTGTAGAGCAGTAGAGAAAGCCTGTAACACATCAGGTTTTTGTGGATACAAGGGACCCCAAACATATATTTCTGGTGTTATCTTGGTATAACACTTCCTTTTCTATCTATGTACCATGGATTATGTAGAGAAAGAAAACATCACTTGACCATTTCACCTGATGATTTTTCCACTATCAAAGTGTACTTATTGCCTATGCAGCATTCTAAACTCCTTAGCATGGCTTCCTTTGGAAGAGAAGCTGTTGTAGATTTCTGGCATGTAAAAGAACCTCTGACGAAGAGGTCTCTCAGAAAAATTTAGTAGTTTCTCACTTCCATGGCTGCGAAAGGGTATTTGTTGAACACACAGGACAGAGCCATTAGTTTCTTCTCGATGAAGACATAGAGGAAGCAACCTGGACAAATACCTAATGTCCCATCCCTACCTTCCCCATGGTGCAACTGTTGGTAAGTATAATTTCATATACACCTCCTGTGTAACCAAGAGTCCCCTAGAGTCGGGAATTCTGGTGGCAGCACTGGCTGGTTTCACTGGTTAAGAAAACTGCTAGGTTCACTATATTCATGCATGAAAGATAATGTAGAACAATAATATGCAACTAACCTGTTTAAAGAAGATGTTGAAAATGTTTACCTTTTCTTGAAGATATAAGCTTCATCAGTAAAAAAATGTCCCGTCTAACACGTCAACTCCATGGTGCAAAATAAACCTCTGAAAACATTCACAATACTGAACTCTTTTCCCGTGATCTGTGGGTTTTAATTCGTGGACGACTGATGCCTTATATGGATACAAACCTAGTTCTTTTTTGACTGCTTTGTATGCAGAACCTTAAGAAATATCACATTGTTGGGCCAATTTGTTTATTGATTTCTGTGGACTTTTAAGCATTCTATCCAATAGTTTTTCTTCTGTTAGCACACTGGGTATTCCACTTCTAACAGCATCATGCACGGAACCTGACTCCCGAAATTTATTAATTAAATCACGCACAGTATTTCAGTACGGTAGTTTTGATTTAGGAAACCTGACAATGAAATTTTGTTTCACTTTCTCAGTATAATTTCCATGTTCATTAATAACGTTTTCCACTAGAAACACATGTTCCTCTGTAGAATACATTGATTTCGCTTCAGGTACACGTCAGAACTTACAGCATAGTAGACCATACTAATCAGTACAATAAACAACTCATTAGCTCGCAGCCGCTGATAACACCGATAATCATAACATCCTGTCAGAATCGAGTGCGATAAACCTAGGGATACCAACCTTTTATTGAGCAATGGCCAGCAGCAAGGTGCGGAGGAAGTTCTTGATGACCCTTTTTAACAGTTGAAAATGAGTCACAATAGTGACACTCACCTCACTTTAGTATAATTTTCAAGGCATATGTTTCCAGGGCGTTTGCCCTCTTCTTCAGTTGAGGTCCGACTAATGGTTGGGAGTTGTGCTCTGCGGTCTGGTGGAGACATCTGGTGTTCTCAGCATATTTTTGACATCATGTGGCAATATTTGAAAATTCATGAGCTGGTCTTTGTGTTGTGTATTGAGAATATTCTCCCAAACTGTAAGTGCTGCCGGGCTGTTTACAGGTTTTACCAACTTTATGTCATTTTCTATATTGTGATGTGATGTCCAAAAATGGTGTGCTACTGCTGATTTATCTGTCTGTTTTTGTTTGATGTGTCTGAAATGTTTTTTTAGCCTTATTTCCAGTCTTCTTCATGTTTGACCAATGTAATATAATTTGCAGTCAATTCTGTAGATGCCCTGTAGGTATAGGCTCTTTGATGTCTGTTTTCAGTGCATTTTTTATGTTTATACTGTATTTCTTAAAAATTGTTTTGAATTTTTTATCTGCTGTTGAGTGATAAGTGAATTTTATAAATGACATAGAGTTGGTAAACCCGGCAGCCCTTACAGTTTGGGAGAATATTCTCATTACACAACACAAGACCAGCTCATGAATTTTGAAATACTACCACATGATTACGAACTTCTGCTGAGAACACCAGATGTCTCCACCATAACAGAGCACAACTCCCAGCCATCAACTGAAGAAGAGGGCAAACACCCTTGAAACATATGTCTTGAAAATGGCATTTTAAGTGAGGTGAGTGTCAGTCACTATTCAGACTCATTTTCAACTATTATACTTGAACTACCTCACTTGTCTCAAACTTCTGAGTTATTTCATTTTTAATAATTTCATACTCTGAACATCAATTAGCTCTGGTCAGCTTGATGAATTAATGACCAAATTTGGTATAACTTTCCTCTATCCAATACCAAATTCCCTTTTTACTCTTTCTATCCAGTCTTCTGTCAGAATTCTTACTCCCTTCGACCACGATGGTATTAGCTTCCTCCCTAACATCTCTACTTTCTGTTTCTACTGCTGACCTGCTGCAGCACTAAAATCGACCTCCAATGACTTAAGGAGGGAAAGCTGGTGATCACAAACTCCCAACTAGGTCCAATAGACCCGTCGACCAACAGCAGACACTCGAGGGGTTGTGTATGAATGAAGTCACCAAAACATTAAAACAGGTGTTCACTTAAATGGACTACGACTTGCTATTTTCACTCCAAAACCCTCTTTGAATTCTTGATTTACTGCAATCGTTTGTAGCTGCATTTAGATTGGCAACAAGCCATGACTGTTTGGCCAAACATCTGTACAGGATTGATCCAAACTGTCCACTGTGTAACTCAGATCAAGACATGGATTTGGAGCATCTCAAAATCTGTGCTTCAGTGGCTGACCATGAAAATATCTTTGAAAAATATTGAAGTGCAAGAAGACTTTATTGTCAAACGTCTAGCATTTGAGAACAACAGCACCCAAAATAGAATGGGATGCTGAAAACCACAGAAGTTAAAGAAATTAAATTGAGTGTTATTTACGGATGCTCTTTAACTGCTGTGGTCCTCAGCATCCCATTCTGTATTGGGCATGACAGATTACTTAATTTTGCTCAAAGGCCTTTTTATCAAGCTTCAGGTTTTTTTACATGCTGTAAATCTATGAAATGGGACCTATGGCTTTACTTCGTTCCGAAGGAACTCTATACGCACTATACACTATGTATATAGTGCGTATAGAGAAAGTAAAAATCTGATGTGTTCCATTCACATGACTTTCTCATCATCTCTGCAACAAACTATTGTTAAAAAGCTTATGCTTCTATTTACTTCATGCTAACCAAGAAAAAAGGAGCAGAAATAGTCTTACTACTTGCTTCATTGTAAGTAGAAGTGAAATTAGGGAGTGCCATAGGTTAAAGTGATAGTCAAAAGCTGGTTGCTATGTGATTGAAGTTCCTCTGTCTCTATGGACAGGAGTTGACAAATTCCTATATGAGAAAAGTAGATTTTCTTTAAAGCTGAAACCAAAAACAAGGAATGTCTAAAAAATGATCAACTCCATGAAAAAATGTATATAACATAAATTGTGTGTTTTAACGTGCTCTACATTTTTTGTGTGGTAAGTCTTTGTCCATCTCTTAAGGTTTAGCAGTTATGCAAAATTCTGTAAAATTGATCCAGAATAAAGTAGATTTCAGAGGCTATTGCCAGAAAATTGAAGATATACATTTTATTTGAGAGGTAAGTATTTTTAATATACAATATTTTAATCAAAATCGTTAGAGCCATTTTTAAGAAAATCAAAAATTTCAAGAAAAAAAATTCCATGTAAAGGGTAGTTCGGGGTGGGCAGATTTTCTTTAAAAACTTTGTGTCTCATCCTTGGAAGATACCAAACTTAAATACCAAGTTTGGTATTCAACGGTATTTTCATTTTTGAGCTATGCCTGTCCACAGACACACACACACACACAGACCTTTTTCTTAAAATGCTCTTTTTGGATTCAGGTGGTCTCAAACATGTATTTCCAGTGATATCTCGGTATCTAATTTTTGGGTGCAATGCAATACCTTCTCTATACACTATGTACACAGTCCATATAGAGAAAGTAAAAAGATTGTCCTCTTAGACTACAATAGAATTACAGGACTTCTTTGTCATCGATGGTAGCATGTAATGTTGTATTGGAAGTCAACGGTCAAGCAAAACAGAGAGGTTAGCTGCGCAATTCCCTTCCTTGGGCCGCACATATACTGCAGTGTGAATTAACGTGCAAATTCTAACTAGACAAAATGTTTTACGATATATTACATTACGTATGTTGTCTTAACAGAAAATAGCAACCATAAATAGTTGTTGTTACAGCTACGCTGTCATTGTCATGTTTGCCATATATTTTGTTCTCCCTTCTCCATATCTCCTGCTGCAATGTGAATTTTTAAGTACGTTCAAACTAGGTAAAAACATTTACAATGTATTATATTAAGTATGTTGTCTAAATCCAAAATCATATCCATCATTGTCATATAGTTATGTCACCGATGTGGCACATTCCCCTCTCCGGCAATTGCTCAAATCCAAATTAAGTACAAAAAAATAAATACATTAGGGACTTAATCAGCTTAAGTGTTCAAAATATGAGGGTCGATTAAGAAGTCATGGCAACTATTTTTTATTTCCCAAACAGGCGCCGACATGAAACATTTAGTATATACAGTTGAAGGTATGTTGAACGACCTTCTGAATGTTGTCAGCGGATGAGGTATCTCTGGAAAACTATTAGGCCAAAGATAACATTTTGACATCATTGTTTTATTATCGTACAACCTGTTTAGCATTCTTCAAAGTGGTCTCCTCTGTTGTCCACAGTTCGTTGCCAGCAACAGGCACTGGTCGATAACATCCACCGATACAGCCTTGTGGGCTGACACTGCGAGGCAGGTCGGCAGTTGACTCTCTTCCTGCTTTGAAGGCCCCTACCCCCCTTGCCACCGTACGGCAGGGTAAAGCCTGATTACCCAAGTGCTTGCTGCAGCTCTGCGTGGTATTTGCATGTATTGCAGCTATCTTATGTATGAACATTGTTCAGCTTTGGTTACCTCCATTACGCACTGCTATGAGCAAACGACTAATGCTTTAGCGCATGCCCAAGCCATTGCATGCATACCCCATCTGGTGCCAACATTCAGAAGTTCATGTAACATACTTTTGGACATATATACTAAATATTCTACATCGACGCCTGTTTGGGAAATAAATAATAGTTGCCATGACTTCTTAATCGACGCTCGAATATGGCAAACCTTTAAATTTCATTTAAAAATTCTTCTTTTTATATACCTATGTATTTTAAATATGTCTTGTAGATGATATGCTAAATTCCAAAATTAAGTTGTGAAAAATGGGGGTCATCTTGCATTCAAGGATGTAGTTACAACTGACAAAGTTTGATCACATGTTTAATGTTGAAAGTAGGAGCTGCATTTTGTTCCACCTTAACAGTTTAAAGAAGACAGGAAAAGGAAATGTGATTGTAGTGTGGATGGATCACTGGTTAGTCAGTTAGTTACCTTTAGACTATGGATAACAACATAATGGCTCATGTGGAGAGAAATACTGTAGTCATACTATATCAGTACAAAATCACACATTATAGATCTAATGTTCACATAGATTTGACAAATGCTGACAGTTAACAAACAAGAATTCCTTTGGTTTGTCTACAATCAAATTTATTTCAGATGTAATGTAGTGAAAATTAGGGATCTGTGATTTTTTTTCCCCTACAGTAAGTTTTTTTTGTTGTTTTTTGTTTGTTTATGGATCAACATGTGAGCAAAGAAATTGACATCGTTAAGTTTCTTCCCAGTTTCTTCTTCAGAAAAATAAAATAGTCACACAGCATAAATTTAAAACTCGGCCATATCAATCAGTCATTACATGTTCATTCAATACCAAATAAAATGTTCATTGGAAATAAAGAGAAATGGAATGGCGCATAGTTGGGGCAGAGCTCAAAATAGCTTATCTTGCTAAGGTTTCTGTTCAGCAACAGGGCAGTCCAACTCTGCATTTAAAATATTATCCTACATTTGAAATTATCGTAGTTCTTTCAGGCTTAAACATGCAAATCAGTTTTTCCAAAAGTCGCTTTCTGCAAAAATGATGAAATAACTTATACATACTAGACCAAGTCCTCCTCCATCCTAGGCAACAAGCTTTTTCATAACTGACTTCATATCACTGTGATTAACTAGAACAGTTCCGTTGTGTTTGCAAAACTTGCTTCTATTTCAGGTTAACACCTCACAATCATCTAGTATTTTGACAAGAATATTTAAACTCTTGGAATAATGTTATTGGTATTAAAGAAAACTAAGAACTGTTAAACTGTTTAAATTTTAAAATGATTATATAATTTTGTTCATAAGTGACATCAAACTAAAACTCTAACATTTAAACAATTAGTTTGTTACAATGCAAAATTTGATGCTTGTTAATTGGTTATAAATATGCAAACTGCAAGATAATTACACGTTTAAAGAAAAGCATCAATAAAGTTGAATAAAGTGTCACTGTGAGTATTTCATTTATAAAATATTTACTACAACAAATACACAAACAGGTAGCAAAAATGTGTTTTTATTTTAAATACTAACATTTTGCCACTTTAATAAATCAGAAATACAAGAATATTCTTTTGTTTTCTTTGATAGTATACATTTAGAGGATAAAAAAACATTTTTTGAATATTTAAAATTCCATTTACCTGACATCATTAGCCCTTTCCTAGGATTTATAACATATTTAAGATTTCAGAAAGCAAGTTTTGCAAAAACAATCATATTTGAAACCTTACTTCTGGTTTATTTGTGTCTAAAATGTGAGTTAACACCCAAATAACAACAAATGTAACTCTTTATGCTTTCTCAATAATTAGTTTTTTGTCCCTCTGCAAAGCGAGTTTTTGAAAAACGGTCCTCAGTTATAACAAAAGAATTTGCTTATCAACATCCTTTGTGGTCCAACTGCCCCATATTTGATGTGTGCAGACATCCCTTCATGAGTTAAAAGAGTTACAGAACTCAACCCTTTCAAAGTAAAAATGTAGGGAAGCTTCATGTTACCCCTCTTGCTTAACAGTGAAGATGGCGAGAGGGGTAAAACAAAGGTCATCCTTGCCAATTTGAACTTGAAATTGCCCAGTAGGGCAGTTGGACTAGCTATCACAACTAACCATCCTTTGATACTATTCCATCCATTTGACTTATCTGGACTATATCTTGAGATATAAAAGCAATGAACTGGTAAGCTGCTGTGATAGCTTTTTGAATAAATTCCTTTGTTCATTTGACTTATAACTAGAGATAGCATCTTGGGGACGGATAGAGGGACACAAGCAAATACCAGATGTATACCTACCAAGTAGAGACAGCAAGTAAACAACCTGTAGTAAGGTGTTGGGGAACGGGGCTCGATGCAGCAGTATACTATGTTGTATACCCCTGCCGCTGAATCCTTGCACTTGACAGTTAGGAGTTAAGTTGGTACATCTACAGAAAACAGCTGAAAAGCTTTACCCGTTTCACTTTCTGAACCAATCACAAAGCAGCATTTTGATCAGTCAGTTGGTCAGACAACAGAAGCACATCTAGATGCTGCACCGTTGCAATATCTGGCTATTTCCAAGTGCGTGTTCAGTTTGTGAACTGCTAACACTGCGCCAAGCTCTTCTATACATTGTTATTTATATTTATTGTTGATAGTGTTATTGATGTTTGTACGTGAAGGAACATAACAAGACTTTCACAATTGTAGACTTGGACAGACTTTTGCGGAGGTGTAGCAAGAGTGGATGCGGCTTCATGGAAGAAGAAAGTGAATCGTTTGCACAAAATAGCACGAAGAGCACAGGAATTAGACGGAATCATCAGTGAATGTGAACCACTAATGATGTGTCTTGTTGATGACAACGATACTTCCTAGAATGATGACAATGGTGACTTGGATGGAACTGAGCTATTAAAATTTTAAACCAGTGAAAATCATTTTGTTTTATGTTTCCCTCATTGTAGTAAACTATTTTGTGTTTTTGTTCAATATTGTCTTATGCTACACATGTTATTGTATCACCATTATTTTAAATCAACATGAACAATACCGAATTAGTTTAATTATTCATTGGCATTCTTTTACTATATACACTGTTTATGTTCGTCTTTACACACGATAGAGACATTTGTAATCAGCTGTTGTTTACTAGTTACTCTGGCAACGCCGCAAAGGCAGCATAGCCAACCTTAAGCAAAACCACCTGAACTGTCAATTGCAAGAATTCAGCAGTGGAGATATATTACAATACTGTTTTACAGCTAATTAATGCCTTTGATGCTCTTCAATCAAGATTGTAAAATCCCTTGCTTCAAATGGATTTGCAATTCATACAGAAGAACTTTGTAGATATATCTACAACAATATTGAACTTGTGCAAGCAATTAATCAGAGACCCGTGACAACTGTTTTAGTCCTTCTGAAAAAGAAATGTCAGATTTTCAATAATGCGTGAAATACAAAATAGTGTACAAGGTGTTGCTGATGGAGTATCTTACCCAATAGTCGATGATGTGTCCTATTTCAGGTTTGCTACAATAATATTTTGTGACGTGGAGTGAATATTTTTTACAATATAAAGCCTGTTTATCTTCCGATTGGAGATGATTCAAATTTGAGATGTTGCTGTACATTGTAATCTATGTATCTTGAGAGGAAATGAAACAGATAATGATGCTGATGACACAACAGCAATTGTAAATATTAAAATTGTTAGTTGGCGTAAATCAGTGATATTTATGTTTACATCAATCGCCTTCCACTACTAGTGAAAACATCACAGTCTACCACTGCCACTTCTATTAGTGCACACAACATTGTCAACACATCACAACTATATACCATGCTGCGCTAACTCCCGCTATCACTCCCCAACATGCTATCCCTAGTAATAACAAATGAGGATTGGTTAGTCTCGCGGTCTAGTGCAATAAACAATGTAACATTATTATCAACTGGAACCACTTAAAAATCTGTAAAATATCACAGAAACACTGGTCTGCAATCCCTCTCCAGCTCTGACATGCTCTGTTATATGGAATTCCAGAATCTTGTGGATTTGTTCCACACAGCCCTCATGGAACACAAATAAACATAAGGGCAGTTCAATTAGTACACAAATAGATGGTGTGGCTATCAACAAAACAAATTTTATAGCAATTCAGTTAGTTTGGACTTGACAGGCATTTCAACATGTTTTTGCTAAAATGGAAGTAATTAAAGAACCCCATTCCAAAATAACAAAAATCTGTCATTTACAAAATAGAATGTTCAGAGTGCTCTACATAGGAAAAATGAAGAGAATAGAAACAAGACTGAAATAACGTATCAGAACAATAAAATACAGACAGACAAATCCATTGTTGCCACCACTTCATTAACACTTTGAAGCCCAAGCCAAAAGAAACATTTTGATAAAAACACACCAGCGGTGCACAAGGGCCGTTGCACCATCAAGGCAACCGTCGAGGAGCAATATTCGCCTCCTCCTGTCACTCCACAACCCCAAAACACACCCGCCATCCTACAAAACCCACAATCCCGTCAGAACGTGGTTAAGTTCTCTCTGAGAACAGGGACACGTCTAACATACCTCGGGCTGCCCTCAGCCTGCCAATCACACTGGACTGAAGTATAGCTCGGACATTGCAAAATGTTATGCTAGGGCAGGTATTTCTAATGCTTTTAATGTAATTCCATGAACTTGGCTCGGTCTTGGGCTAAGCGGCAACAAACATACTTCAGTTATTGTTTAGTTGTCTGATTTGTGCTGCCATCTGACCTCGCTTTAGTCAAACTATTAGGAAATTTAGGAGAGTTAGTATTATTGGCTGCTCTCAGGTAGTCTGCCATTTTCCTTGAAGGTGGTGATCTGTTTGTTACGTTTTGTGTTCTTAAATGTTAAAATGCTGCATTTTCCTCAATTTCTGTGAACTGGAGCAGAAATTCAATAGAAATGAAGGTCTGGAAAATTCCGATTCCAAGGGAGAGTTTTTCGAACTTTCAATAAATATAGCGTAAGCAGATTTTTTCAAACTCATATTTGATACTTATTGTAAATTTAAAATAAAATATTAATATGGAAGTTATGACTATTTTCTTGCTTGATGAGAAATCCTTGAATTACTTTTAGATTGTCCGAATACTTTTTGGCAGATCTGATTGATGTACTGTAAATAACAACTGAAAAATCCTGGGTTTCTTGGCGCTCCCACTAAAGAAATGCCCGGGCTTCAATGTGTTAAACCATGAAGTAAACCAAAACATTACACTTATGAAACCAGCATGATTTGCAGCAGAGTTGGATGTTTGGGAGAAGATCCACATCATCACGAACCAAAATAAGTAAATGACTTTTGATTTACCACCACACAGCACTCAGCGGAAATATGTAACAAGAACACCAATAAGATCAAAGCTGAACACTTAAAAAACCACTGGAGGAAATACAGCATCAGTTGTAGACTGCTGAAATAAAGTGCACACAAACTTTGAAACAAAAATTATCTATTAGTGATGTTATTATTTACTATGATCCAATTCAATTAAACTTCTAAATGCAGTATTGTTCAGTGATTTTCTTTTTACTTTTGGATGACAATTCTTGCGAGCAGATAAAAGCGAACTTGGATGCTATTTGTGGGGAATATGGGGATGCTATTTATCAACTGCTAGATATTGCTTCTAGGACTTTAAATGTGGTTGAACATCCATTTTTTATGATATTGCCCAGGATGCCTGGCAGATGTAGTTACCTAGGAAATCATTGAAAAAGTCCAGAATATGATTCTTGCTGATCGTCAAACAAAAGTTTGCAAAATGGCAGAGTGTGTTGACAGGTGGTAATTCATATTTTGCATAAATTAGAGATAAAAAAGTGTGTCACAATTGCTCATAGTGGGTTAAGCAGATGTAGCATTCAACTTGGAAGCAATGTTTGGAGCTATTCAAGAAAATCTGAAGGACTTTTTGCATCAAGACAATGGGACCTGGAAACCAAGCAACGATCAAAACAACAAATCTACTCCAAAGAAAGTGAAGATAGTCTCATTGACTGGAAAAGTGATTATGATGATTTTTTCAAATGTCAATACTCATTAAGTTCTAAGGAAAAGGAAGGATGTTCACTGGACAATACTACAGTGATCTATTGGCCCAATTGCACAAGGAGTTGTCACCAAACTGCCTGATGGCCGTTGCTACCACAGCCAACCTGGCTCCCACGCTTGCAGCAACAACATTCAGCTCACGTGTCATTATTAAGACAGCTGTATTTTGCAGAGTTTGACAACTCCATGTTGAGAAATAAATAATTTGTGTTTGAAAAGTTTTAAAAAAAATTATTTGTTTGTTAACAATGCTGTCAATTGTCAGGATCATAACAGCACTGCCGGTATAGTTTTACATGATAAGTGAACTTTCTTGCTTCAGGAAGTTCACTCATCATCCAAAACTATACCACAAGTTTAAAAAAAATATTCAAAAAACATAGACTCAAACTTGTCCCCCCAAAATAAGTTCAGCCTACAAAAAATGCTCTGCAACAACTTAAAAGACCAAATCCCAGAACACAAAAAATCAGGAATCTCCAGAATAAATTGCGCAAATTGCAATAAATTTTCATTGGAAACAAAAAGATATCTTGAGAGCAGTAAAATATAAACAAAGTGACTTCTTGGTTTACTAACCATGAAATAGCACCAAACATATTGCTTATAAAACCTGCCAGAGAGAGAACATCCACATTGTTAAAAACCAACACCACACCTCAACATCCTGTGGAAATTCAATTGGGCACTATCGACAATGAACCCCACATGGCTTTGAAACTGGTCTGGTAACATTTTACAAATCCAACTCATACGTATCACTGTTACAAAGCACCCTTCATTAAACACTGTCAGTCACATTTTATCTATCAAGCATATATAGCATTTTAATCAAAATCATTAGAACAATTTTTGAAGAACTCAAAATGTATAAAAAACAGTTGTTATGCATGACATTGAGTTTACTGGCATGGGGCTGTAAGCACACTTAAAAGCCATTGGTCTGGGCCAGCTGTGAACCCATTACCTCAAGATCAGAAAGTCAGCACCTAATTGTTTGAAAAGTATCATCTTCATTCCTAACATGGATAACTATTCAACCGTCCTCTTTTTGTTATTTGTATTGAATTGGGAGTATGGCAAAAGTGCAAGCATTTAGAAATCATTTTTGAGTAAATTTTTGACATGCAACTTTAATTACACTGAACTTGAACTTGTTTCGAGATGTATCACTCTCATCCTCGTCTGAAGCCTGATGAGTGATGGTAGCACCAATAGGACTGGATACGGAAGCAGATGGTGTCTGAAGGAGGCATCATCAATCTCTGAATCTATCCAAGGCTGCATTTCAAAATTCATGACTCGGCATCCATATTTGGTGATGAAGATTTTCTCCCAAGTGGCCAGTTCTAAAGGACAGCTGCGGTGTCTTACTAGAATTGTATTTTCATCTATTTCAATGAATGAAGTCCCAAAAATATCCGTCTGTTTTTGTTTGATGTGCGTGAAATGTTTTTTTTATCCTTGTTCCAGTCTTCTGTTTGTTTGACCAATGTAACATAGTTGCAGTCCTGATCTCTGTTTTGTAGGTATGGGGTCCTTGATGTCTGTTTTCAGTGTTTTTTTTTTATGTTGAATTGTTTACTTGAAGCTAAACTTATGTTGTATTTCTTGGCATTTTTTTTAAATTTTTTATATGCTGTTGGATGATAACTGAATTAAAACCAAAAGTTTCAAATAAAAAACTCACAAAGTTAAAAGAACATTTCAGACACATCAAACAAAAACAGATGGATAAATCGGCAGTAGCACATCATTTTTGGACATCACACTATGAAATAGAACATGACATAACTGCCTAAACCTTTAAACAACCTGGCTGCACTCACAGCTTGGGAGAATATTTTCATCACACAACACAAAGACTGGCTAATGAATTTTGAAATACCGCTACATGAATATCACTTCTGCTGAGAACACCAGATGTCTCCAGCATAATGGACCACAGAGCGCAATTCCAGGCATCAGTCGGACTTCAACTGGTGAAGAGAGTGAACACCCTTGATACACATGTTTTGTAAAGTCCATTTTAAGTGAGGTGAGAGTCACTACCCCGACTCATGTTATTATACTTCAACTACTTTGCTTGTCTCAAACTTCTAAGTTATTTCAATTTAATGTCAGTTTCAAACTCATGCTTCTTTTCATAACATAATTATTTCTTGACCTTTGGTCTCGTAGCCAACATAAAAAAGAAGCCTCATTAACCTAAAATAAATTGTCACGAACTATAAGCGAGCACGCACATGTGCTGACAGTAGCAATGCTGAAGTTGGACAGCCCTGATGATACACGGCCTCCAAAAAGACAGCAACTTTACAAGTTCAAGCTTTTTGCTATGTTTCCTTTAACATGAAGGCAGTCTTGATTAGCTATACTTCAATTTAGGACATGTCTTTTTTATTCTGTATTTTAAAAGCACAAAAATAAATGAGAAATGATTGGAATATGTGCTTAAGAATGCTGCACAAACAGTTGTATAACAGAAACATTAAATTCACCAGTTCTGCTTCACTGAAACATGTTCCTACAAACCTTTTGTCAAAAGAGAAATTCACAGACATTCATCTACAACGATGAACTAAGATGAGATGAATGAAGTGGAAGTCAGGTGGCTGGCTGCATGTGGTGTTCTTTGGTACCCTTACAATGGGGTGGGTCGCCTCGTCACAGGCACCCTCATCTGAAGTACTTCAGACCTGTGACAACAAGGAACTTCTCGATGAAGAGTTCCGAGTCCAGGACGGCTATGTGCGCTGCCCTTCCAATCAGAGAGTTGGCTGTGTTAGGTAGAGCGTGATGGACATCATAGCGCACAAATGTCACCTCTGGCTTGTTGATGATGGGATACAGGATGTTGTGTACCATCTCACGATATGCTGCCCCTGAAACAATCAACATATTATTAACAGTTTATCATTAGAAGCAATGAGTTGACCTTGCTAACACTACATCACTTAACTGCATTTCTTACTTCAACATGTTTCGGAAATGGTTTGTTTCCATCATCAGCCACCCAACTAGCTTGGGTAATGATGCAGACTAATGGTCTGTTGGCCAAGTAATGTCATGCAGCCAATCTTTGCATCTGTAAAGCACAATGATCTGTGTAATGGAGTACATATAGTTGGTATTGCGAAAAAGAGGGAAGACAGCGTACCCATAGGTTAGTCTAGAAAGGATGAAACGTGCAATTAACAGTGTGGGAAAGCAAGGATGCTGTTGGCATAATAGCAGTAATGGCAGTGATTCCATAGTGTGATGGGTAAACACTGAATATGCAAAGAAAACTTTCTTATTTTCCTCCAAAATTGAACCTGAAGCCTTCTTTCCTCAAAAAGAAACATTCATGCTTCTTCTGAATCTGTTTCTTTGCTTTACTCATACTTTTTTCACCTCTTTCTTTATTTTCTTCTATGTCAAAACAGCCTTTTTTAAGGCTAACAATGATACAGCTAAAGAGTAAGTAGATCCGGTTGGACTGACAGATATTCTTAAAAGTAATAATAATAATTTTTATTTACAACTAATGCTGCTATGTTATCATTACAAGGAAACAAAGCAATTGATAAGTTTTTATTTGATAATAGCTTTGAGTATTAAACTTCTCAATTTATCTTTATGTTGTGATGAAATCACCTTTAGCTAGCACATGCACCACATAACCTCAAATAACCAACCTGCAATAGGTAAGTTAACCTAAAACCGTATACTATCCAGGTCCTGTCATTTCTCTGCCATTTTCAGATTCCAAGAGGGATTATTGGTTAATGTGCCTAGTTTATAACTTATTAATTTTAAAGAATTATGACAACAAAAATATGCTTTATACGTGAAACACTTTAAATGCTGTGATCAAGGGAATGATAGTTAATACATAAAAGTACTGATTGATGTTTGGAGGAATTTAGTAACAGTGACGGTCAAATTATATGTTTTATTAATTTGTTGAGTTGGTTTTTTAACACTACGTCACTTACATTGTTATTATGAGGGACTAGTTTCGAAAGCCTATGCTTTCATTTTCAACTGCAGTCAGCCAGCAATAGCAGTTGGACCTGTGAGATTGAAGATGAAAGCATAGGCTTTCGAAACTAGTCCCTCATAATAACAATGTAAGTGACGTAGTGTTAAAAAACCAACTCAACAAATTAATAAAACATACATAAAAGTATATTTGTTTGTCACTGTTAACTTGCATCATTGATTCCATAACTCCCTTAGCACTGAATGGGAAAGATAATTGGGCAATAGTACTGCCATTAGCAACAAATAACCATGCTGCGAATGCTATCTAGCAGTTATTAACTGGTGGCACTGTTTGCTCATTTTTACAGCACTTTTTCAATTTCTAAAGGTGGTATGGATTTGCGACGCGCAGTAAACAGTCCCTTAGTTGGCAACATTACCTTAGCTTGATCTGTGGTTTGTTGAGGTAGGAGACTGTCTGTGGTTAAACAAAAAGAAGTATACAAACCAGACTACAAGAACACATGAGATGTGTAAAATACAAACAAACAGAAAAATCTGCAATAACCCATCATTTCTCTTCAACCAATCATGAAATCACACCATATATAAAACTGATAAAACCAGTTCAGATATGCAACCGAACTCGACACATGGGAAAAGATACTCAAAATAAAAAACAAATCACATATGTTAAACTTTGATTTGCTGCCATCTCACAACCACAAGATGCAACCACAGACAATCTACCTACCTCAACAAAGCACAGATCAAGCCAGTTGGCTAGCTGCTGATGATGGAAACAAGCCGTTTCCGAAACATGTTCAAGTAAGAAATACAGTTAAGTGATGCAGCGTTAACAATTAGGGTCAACTTCTAATACATAATATATAGTACTGGCCGAGAATCAAGCAGCTAATCAAACTGAAGGTCTCTGTGCAAGATGGCGGCAGGAGGAATAGTAACACAGAGCAAGCAACTCAAAATGTGTAATAAAGGTAGAACATACGCCGAATCAGTATCTGAAGATGATGTAAATGTGAACAATAATAGTGCGGTAAGTTGTGCAAATGGAGAGAATTCCGGGGAGAAATGCTATCCCGAGAAACAGGCCAAAAATCGAGTGGCCGAAACGGTGGTCAAAAACCCACGCGAAAAGGAAATGGCGGTATCGCTCCATATAATAATTGATCTCCTAAACAAAGACCTAAGAGAAGCCCAAAAGGAAAACACAAGTCTACATAGGGAAATCGACGTGCTAAAAAGAGAATGCTCAACCAGCAGAGATAAGGAAGTAACAGTTAACGCCTTAAGAAGTGAAATAAAAAATCTAAAAACGGAAAATGCTGAATTGAAGCAGACAATCATGGATCTTCAAACACAGATGGCAAACGTGAATAACGGCTATACTGAGGTAAGATATCAGAATAGACGATTCTCGAAATCAAATCCAAATAGCCGTGTATTGGATTTGAAAAATAGTCCGGAGGTGCGTATGAAAAATCGGTTTGAAGTACTGAGTAACGACGAAATGAATGAAGGAAACTGCAAAACTCGGGATGTTAAGCGCGACAAAGTTAGCAATTCACTCAAGGTTTTAGTAGTAGGGGACTCCATGCTAAAATTTTCAGGGCAGCAATGTAAAAACCGTGGATGTGACGTGAGATGTTTTCCTGGCATCAAGCTACGAGAATTGCAACACCAAATTGAGAGGACTAAAATGGTGGTGCATGCGGGGACCAACAATATAAAACCTGGTATGTGTGCAGAAGAAATTATGGGGGACGCTATGGATCTCATAAACTATGTAAAGGCAGAAGTTCCGGATGTTAAGATTGTCATTAGTGGCGTGATAAGAAGACGTAATGTGACACAAAGAAAAGTGGCGAAAATAAACCAAGAACTAAACTGGCTGTGCTCCACTAAACAGGTACTTTCGTGGACGGAAATTTCTGGTTGGGAGAAAATGATATTGGAAGGGATGGGGTGCATTTTAACCGTGTAGGCGCATATACATTTGGAAATCTTCTGTGTGCTGTTATTTCATCAGTGCTAAAGGGAAACTGACGAACTTTGTGGTGGATGACAACTCTACGAGAAGAAATACTAACCATGTCAACAAGAATGAAAATGCAGTAGCAGTAAACAAAGAAGTGAACCCAGATGAACGATGCCCTGACCTCAACACCAGGCTGGATGATGGGATGCTGGACGACAAGCTGGATACTATCTCTCTTAATGCAGGTAATGTTTTCAACCACAATTATATATTTAGCCTTATGCATTTAAATGTGCAATGTGTTAGGAACAAACTGCATGAGCTTGAAGTCATTTTATCATCCACTTACAAACATGTGAATGTGATTTGTCTCACAGAACATTGACTTAATGAAGACGAATATCCCCATTCCAGGTTATACTTTTGCAAATATATATTGTCGTTCTAATAAAAAAAATGGAGGTGGTGGTATTCTTGTTAAAAATAATACACATTCTAAAAATAAAACACACAGCACATCTAAATGATGAAACAAATTTTGAGCATGTTGTCACAGAACTAAATGTGAGAAATATAAAAATTCTCCTTGTCTGCTTATATAGGTCACCCAGTGGATTATTCACCAGTTTTGTCCAGAAACTGGACATGCTTCTGTCCATACTCTCACGTGAGAAAAAATATATTGCTATATGCGGAGATCTAAATGTTGATTTTCTTGTTGACTCGGCAGAAAAACATAGTTTAATTACTTTGCTTCAAAATTATAATCTAATGCCTATTATAAATACGGCAACAAGAATCACAAGTTCTAGTAGAACATGTCTAGATCAGATAATTATTAACACTAATGCTCTACCTTTTACAACCAGTAATATTGGGATTGGTATATCTGATCATTTTCTTCAACTGCTGCCACCACCAAGCAAAATAAATGGTCAGACATATCAAAATGAAGCTTTTCTGAAGCGGTGTCTCTCAACTCGGAATGTAGATTACTTCAACTTTTTATTGAGTAAAGAATCCTGGGAGGATGTGTCGAATGAGCAGGACACTAATAAAAAGGCAGATATCTTCATAGGCTGTATAACATACTATTACAACATTACTTTTCCTTATAAAAAATATAATTCACCACCAAAGCACTCGCAGTCTAGAAATTGGATAACAAAAGGAATTATTAAATCTTGCAACAGGAAAAGATTCCTTCATGAACTGCATAAAACTAAAATAAGAACTATAGCTTTCCTGGCGACGTGTTAATTCAAAATCTTCTCGGGCTTCTAGCCAGGTAATAACTTGGCTTGACACCAACGTTTCGAAGAAGAATCGCGATTCTGGCCTACAATTAAGTTCAGCATGGACACCGATGATATAGAGCCTTAACACCTAATCCTGTACCTGCAGTCTTCCAAGACTTATTTTCTAGCAGGTGCGTGCTCAAACACAAAACATTAGCCGAATAACTGCTATAAATAGTTTTCTACGAAGTCCGTGCCCATGTCTCAGTCATCTTAAATACCAGGCCATAATATCTCGCGAACCAATCAGATGCTAGCTTCATCCCAGCTCTTATAAATACCAGTCTCCGCAAGCTCAAACCATCAGTTCACCCTGAAGACGAGGAAGATGCACTTCTTCGAAACGTTGGTGTCAAGCCAAGTTATTACCTGGCTAGAAGCCCGAGAAGATTTTGAATGCATAAAACTAGTACAGACCCTGCCTTCAAAGCTTATTTTAAACAGTATTGTAGTATTCTCAACAAAGTGGTTATAGAAGCAACGAAAAGGAGTAACAAAGAATTTATTTTAAATAGTGATAATAAGGGCAAGGCTCTTTGGAATGTTGTAAGAAGGGAGGTAAACACATCTAACTATTCAAGTAAAATCATGTTATCTCATGGTGGAGAACTAATCTCAAACTCTCAAAAAGTCTCAAATATATTCAATGAACACTTCACTAATACAGCTAAAATCTTATCAAGCTCAATAGGTAGTGCTTCCTTAAATCCAACCAGCAATATTGCTGTAAATAGCAACACTATGTTTCTCTATCCGGTCACAGAGGATGAAATTCTGAAAATAACAAGGAACCTGAAAAACAAAAGCTCTTGTGGCATCAATGAAATTCCAGATTCTCTGGTTAAGCAATCTGTACACCACCTCTCAAAGCCACTAATGGATATTTGTAATGCCTCACTTGAAACAGGATGCTTTCCAAATGTATTTAAGACAGCTAAAGTAAAACCTTTATTCAAGAAAGGGGAAAAAAACAATGTAGAAAAATATAGACCCATTTCCTTATTATCTGTCTTTTCAAAAATCCTTGAGAAAATTATGTATAGTAGAATTGTTCCATTCTTAGAAAAGCATAAGATTATATCAGAAACTCAGTTTGGCTTCAGGAAAGGAAAATCAATAAATATTGCATTTTTTTCTTTCATAGAAAATATCCTTAATGCTAAGGACAAAAAAGAGCAAGTGGCAGGTCTATTCTTAGATTTAACTAAAGCATTTGATACATAGATCATAAAATTCTGATACAGAAGCTTGATGCCTGTGGTGTCCGAGGACTAGCCAACAAATGGTTTGTCTCCTATCTTGAAAACAGATACCAAATTGTTGAAATAGAAGGTGTACGTTCAAATTTTGCTGCTATAGAAAGCGGCGTTCCTCAAGGATCCATACTAGGACCAGTTCTATTTTTAATCTACATCAACGATCTTCCTTCTCACTTATCACCCATTAGTAGTGTTCTCTTTGCAGATGATACAAACCTTATTTTCAGAAGTAGTGAAGAAAGACTTATGCAGGCAGAAATCAATTATACTACCACTGAATTGCAGAAATGGATGACAAGTAATAAACTTCATATAAATATAAGTAAAGCTGTATCTCTTAGTTTCAATCAACAATTGGGAGTTCATAATCCTGTTCAAATTTCAATTTTTAATACATTGATTAATGAGAGTCATTCTACCAAGTTCTTAGGGATTGTTATTGATTCTCAGCTCAGTTGGACAGAGCATGTCAATTTTCTTACTAATAAATTAAGTCGTATATGCTATGGTATAAGGCTACTAGCTAAAGCGTGCAGCTTAGATGTCCTAAAAACAGTGTATTTTGGTTATATATACTCATTACTGACACATGGAATCCCCTTCTGGGGATCCGCCAACAATTGTATTAAGGTGTTTAAACTGCAGAAAAGAACAATAAGAATAATCAACCAAGTGAACCAATGTACCCCAAGTAAACCACTTTTCTTGGATTTAAGAATTTTACCATTACCATGTATTTATATCTTAGAGACAGTTTCCTTATACATGACAATAAGAGAATTTTTAAGCTCAACAATGAATACCATTCTTACAACACGAGAACATCAACAGCAATCCATCTCCAACAACACAGATTAACTAAAAGCTTAAATTCAGTTTCCCACAAAGGTGTTAACTTATATAATAAACTCCCTGATGTGATCAAAGTTCCACAGAGCAAAGCATTTAAGAAGAAGGTTAAAAATCTACTCCTAAACTATATGTTTTATTCCGTTGATGAATTCATGAATACATCTTTTTGATTATGTGCTAAAAATACTTGTTTATTTGGAAAACTTTGCCACATGAGCCATCCAGCTATGTGTGTGTAAATAGGTTGATTTCTCTAACACTGAAACATTGTTTGTTGCATGGGTCCTGTTCATCTGAGGATGTACTTCGGCACAAGAGAAACCTTAACGACTGCCTCAAGACAAGATTAGCTTAGCAACAATTGTACTCGTTTTGATCAATACTGTAAAATATAATGTATATAGAAGTGTAAGAGATTTGTTAAATTATGTATTATTTGTTTTTGACGAAGCCATGAATTCATTGTATTTCTAAAGGTGAATAAATTCTATTCTATTATTGTTATTTTCACTTTTCTTTTTGTGGAAGTTTGTAAACAGTGTTGTTATATTTATTTATTTGACAAGTCGATTAATTACACTAAACAACACTTACTTGGATTTTTAATAGAATGGATGAAGTTTTGTTTGCTCCTGTCAACCGGTCTAGTTTTGATCCTTTCTAAAACATTTTCACATCGATTTCTCACTGTGTTTTTTTCTGATTCTGGAGGAAATGCTGATTTCTGCGATGTAGTCTTCAATTTTGTTCGAGAAATGGACGCAAATTTTTAAGCCATGGTTTAGGAGCTCCATTTCTCTTAGTGAGAAATTTTGATTGGAAAGGTTTACAACATTTTCGAAAGTTTTTGTACCCATTTCCGTGTTTTCGAAACTTTTCTTAGCTGTGACAGTTAATTGACCATCAGCTCTGTGATTCCCATGTGTTTCTTGTTCTTTATCTCCTGGTGGGGAGATTTTGGTGAGAAATTGCTGCTTAGTTTGTGTTTTACGGTTTTTACTTTCATTTTTTTACTAATTTTCTCGAAATAGTTATTTTCCAAGTTTACCCAGATCCCATTTGCTAATGTTTCCAAGTAAGTGTTGTTTAGTGTAATTAATCGACTCATCAAATAAATGTTGTTTTCTTTGAAAACACAATATTGGCGATGAAAGTTTTTAAAACGTGCAATCTTCACAGATGAAGCTACATTCCCTGTCGATGGTTGTGTCAACCAGAATAATTGTAGAATTTGGGGATCTAAACCACCCAATAAAATTTTTGAGCATGGCAGAAGTTCTCCAAAAGTAAACATGTGGTGCAGAACAAGTCATTGGCCTTTGCTTCTTATTGAGCAGACTATCACAGGACATGCTAGAACAGTATGTTTGCCTGCAAGTAGACCAAATTAACTTAACTTTATTATTTCAACAAGATGGTGCACCGCCACACTTTCCCCCATAAGTTTGAGATGCTCTGCATGCAAGATTTCCTGACTGGTGGATTAATAGGTCCAGTTCTATTCAATGGCCCCCTAGAAGCCCCAACTTGACACTTCTAGACTTCTATTTATGAGAATACGTAAAAAAACATTCTATACACTGAACCAATCAGAGATGTGCAACATTTAAACCAAAGGATCACAATCAGCCTGAGATGATTCACCTGTTGGGCGGAAATCGACCATCAGCTGGATATTTGCAGAGCAACCAACAGAGCACCCATAGAAACACTATAAGACTAGAAAGAAAAAACACTGTTTGTGTTGGCGAATTTAACAAAAAAAATCTGATATGTTCCATTCACATGACTTTCTCTACATCTCTCCAACAAATTATTGTTCAAAACCTTATTCTTCTATTTACTTCATTCTAATTGAGTAAAATTAGCATAAATAGTCTCATTACTTACTTCCTTGTAAGTAGAAGCGAAATAAGGGACTACCATAGGTTAAAGTGATAGTCAAAAGCTGGTTGCTATGTGACTGAAGTTCCTTTGTTTGTATGGACAGGAGTTGACAAATTCCTGTATGAGAAAAGTAAGTTCTTTAAAGCTGAAATCAATAACAAGGAATATCTCAAAAATGACAAATTCCATGAAAGGACATAAATTGTGTGTTTTATCGTGATCTACATTTTCTGTGTAGTAAGTTTTTGTCTATCTCTTATGGTTTACCAGTTACGCAAACTTCAATAAAAGTCATCTAGAATAAAGAGGTATTTTGAGGCTATTCCCAGAAAATTCAAGATATACATTTTATTTGGCATAATAATATCTTAAATATAAGGGATTTTAATCAAAATCATTACAGCCATTTTTAAGAAAATAAAAAATTTCAAAAAAAGTGCCATGTAAAGGGAAGTTGGGGGTAGGGGAATTTTCTTGAAAATCTTCATGTCGCATCCTTGGAAGACACCAAACTTAAATACCAAGTTTGGTTTTTAATGGTCTTTTCATTTTTGAGTTATCATGTTCACAGACACATGGACACACACAAGGACCTTTTTCTGAAAATGCTTTTTTTTTTTTTTTTTTTTTTTTTTTTGGTTACAGGGGACCCTAAAATGTATATTTCCGGTGAAATCTTGGTATCAAATTTTTGGGTGGCATGCAATACCTTCTCTATGCACTATGTACATAGTACGTATAGAGAAACTCTTTTCAATATCTCATCCTAAGCTATGATTTTTTGAAATTGCTGACACCTTTTTCGTTGAGCCTGTAGTTAGACGTTAATATCAGATTAATGATAAATAAAGCCTAGGTTTCTGTATTCTGTATACTTGCCTTGTACTGAGGTGTCTTTGACTGCAGCCTTGCACAGCTCTATGCGAGCAGAATGCAAGGGAACGTAGCGATCCTGGGACGAGCCACACAGCAGCAAGTTGCGGAAATGGTGCAGATTGGAACGTTGGCTCAGTCGATAGAGGAATGTTTGCCGAACATCTGCTGCATCACGTAATGCTAGCTGCAATAATGATCCAGACTTTTTCCATTTCTGCATGAACCACATTCCTGCAAACAAAAATTGCCTTCTTTACATCCCTGATAGAAAATTATATGCAGAGCATCAAATTATCTTTTCATGATGAAATGTGTAGCTGCAAATGGAAACTTCTGAAACTTAAGAGGAGATAGGTGCTTGCAATCAATTTTAATAAAAACCAATTTCGCTTAAGCTATTGTAGATAAACACACCAAATTTCATATGCGTGTACATTAGTTTCTGCTACATATATACAAAATTCACATTTTGTTTAAACCTGATAAGTAATTTTCATGAATCAGCTGTTTTTATCCTGAGGTTTATACAATATACAAGGGCTGTCCTGAAACTAACAAACAAATTGACATAATTATTAATAACGGAAAATATGAACACAAAGCTTTATTTACAAAGTTACAGTATCTTACTCTATTTCTCAACATAATTCTTATTGCTGTCAAGGTGTTTACTGTCACATGGTACTGATTTTTCAAAATAGATGTTAAACTTTTCCACTGCTAAAGATCTGAGCCAAGATGCCACTGGCACTTTTGAGGTTTTCATCGGTTAGGAAATATTTTCTGACCAAAAAATCATGTACGGTGTCCAAAGTGAAAAACTGTTTTTTCTGTATTCTTTTGTAACATTTGCTTTCAACTCTTCCATAATGATTAAAGCACTTCCACTCCGGTCTTTGTCATGCACACTGGTTCTTCCTTGATTATTTGTAAATTATACATCATTTCCTCACTGAAGACTTGTTCATTGCATTATGATCATAGACTTGCGTTATTTGCCTATAAAATTTTATTGGCCGAATATTTTGTGTACTAAAAAACAACGAATAAGTTCTTTGGCAGTATAAAAGTATAACATCGGCATTGAAAAACCAGTACCACGTAACAATTGTCTTGACAGAATGAAGATTACGTTGAGAAATAGAGTAAGTATTGTATCTTTGTAAATAAAGCATTGTGTTGATAACTTTCATTATTGAAGCTTAACTTTAAGTACTGAAGCTTTCCTGGCGACGTGTTAATTCAAAATCTTCTCGGGCTTCTAGCCAGGTAAAAACTTGGCTTGACACCCAAGTTTTTACCTGGCTAGAAGCCCGAGAAGATTTTGAATTAGAACTTTTATGTTCCTTTTTTGTAGAAATACTCAACTTTGAAATTTAGTACAGAGACTCTCAATATGTTCTTTAGTGGGTATAAATTTTAAAAAAAATTGGTCAGTTATCTGCCCTTAGGAATTGCTGGCATGAAAATACCCACCCATGTTAACAAGGCCACTGTTGTTATACAACGTGCCCAGGTGCGGTCCAGACAGCGAGAGGAAAGTGTGTAAACGGGGCAGCAGGTGTTTCATCTGCGGACGCGTGATTGCTGAGCGGATGATTATGTTGCCCAGGGAGTGGCCAATGAAACTGATCTTGGACGGGTTCAAGCCACATGCTTCAACATGATACAGAATCTCTGCCACCAGTTTGTCTGTCATGGTGTCAAAGTCTGAGAACGTATCTCCCTGTTGGCACAAATAACCACATTAGTTGTCTTTTAACAAATATTTACACAACTACTCTAAACTTGCTGAAATCAGAACATACACACAGAATTTCATTAGAAAACTTACTTGATATATACGAGGGTCGGCTGATAAGTCCTGGACATCATACAGATGTGGCGCCGCTAGGTCAGTTAGACGGTAGTTTAACTCTAGACTTGCTTGTATCCATAGTTACAGGTCAATAGCTTGTTTAGTTTTCCAATGACAGCATTTTAAACAAGACAATTTTAGAGTTTTCATGAAAATGGGGGATTTGGAAAAATCAGCAGTGATTAAATACTTCCATTTGAAAGGCTTAATGCCTAAAGAAATCAAGGAGAAAATGAGCACTAGTGATGAGCCTCGCTCTGGACGCCCTGTAGAAGTGATAACTCCACAGATCATTGAAAAACTTCATTGTTTAGTACTGGAAGACCGCAGATTAAAGTTGTTTGAGATAGCAGACGTTGTAAACATATCCAAAGAACGTGCAGGTAATATTTTAAGTAATGTTTTGGGCTTTCACAAGGTCTGTGCAAGATGGGTGCCGCGTTTGTTGACACCTGACCAAAAGTTGCAAAGAAAAACTGTTTCTGTTAAGAATATGGAACTCGACCGTAAAAATCCCAGTGAATTTTGGAGTCGGCTTATTACCATAGATGAACTAGATACGTCACTACACTCCAGGAAGTAAATCACAGTCAACTGCGCCAGGTGAACCAACTCCAAAAAAGGCAAAGTCAATTTTATTAGATAATGAGGTTATGGTGAGTGTTTTCTGGGATGCACAGGGAATTATTTTTATTGATTTCTTGGAAAAGGTTAAAAGTATCACTGGTGACTACTACGCAAGCTTACTGTAACATTTGAATGATGAGGTGAAAAGAAAAAGACATCATTTGGCAACAAAAAAACAAAACAAAAAACTTGTTTCATCACAATGCTCCGGCCCATCATTCAGTCATTGCAATGGGAAAAATGTGCGAATTAAAGTTGGAATTGCTTGAACATCCATCCTATTTGCCAGATCTAGTACCCAGTGACTACCACCTGTTCCCAAACCCCAAAAATTTCTTGGAGGACGAAGATTTCACAGCAACAAGGTCATTGATGCAGTAACACTATTTTGAGGACCTTGATAAATCGCACTACAGAGATGGTTTAATTAAATTAGAACACTGATAGAGATTATGTTGAGAAATAAAAAGTGTTTAATGCTGTTTTCACTGAAAGGCCTGGGACTTATCAGTCGACCCCAGTAAGTAAGTAAGTAGACTACAAAACTTGGCTTCAGGCGCACGGTCCGTCTCCTGCTCACACACTGCACACTTGGCTGACAGTCGCACAGCGCATCACTCAGTCACACATGCCTGGATACCAAATAAAATCTCAAATCACATTAACAATTATCATAATAAACACAAAACATACCTTAACACAGGAGGTGTTGGAAATTCCTGAACAACATAACCTGTATGGTGTGCATTTTAGAAGTTTTGTTGCTTTCCATGCTGAAGTTTACAAAACATCAGATACTTGTGCAAGGTGGCTAAGAGGTATTTGATTTTGTCTAATTTCTGCCTGTTTATTTTTCTTTTCCTAACAAAAATTGATCGCAATCTCTGTGAATTTATTTACAAGCAAATGAATGGCCTCTCTACTCGGAACACGCATGCCAGAAAATTTAGTTTCAAATTGTCTTACGTCCTCCTTACAAGATGGTGTAAGCACATATGTATCGTACATAAACATTTTTTGTGGTACTGTATACTGCATTTTGAAAGCACTTCAAGCAAGCACTTCTAAACATTCCTATTGTTGTTCACTTGTGAACTGGGCTAGAACAGAAGTAAGACTGACCACTAGTGACGACAGAATGTATATGCAGGGAAATGTGGTGAAGGTCACAGGTCGTGTACCTGGCACCCAAGTTTTGTAATAAACATATTGTATAAAATAGGTTGCTCAAATTGCAACAAAACATACATTGGAAAACCAATAGAAACAGAAGATTAAAAGAACACTTCAGAAATATCAGATGCAAACAGATACATTGGTTGTAGCCAATTCATTCTGGGGAGGAAAAAACACACACACAGTATAGAACAAAAAATAAATGTGATAATATCAGTTTTTTTTAATGCCCGCTTTTACTACATTGGCACGGCAGGCGATGACACTTATAGTACATGGAATGAAGATGGAGACCAGTGGAATTGATGGCAAGGGAAACAGGAGAACCCGAAGAAAAACGCCACTGTGCCATTTTATCCTCCACAAATCTCACATGTGGTTGCTTGGGTGAACCTGGGCCGTCTAGGTGAGAGATGAGCGGTCTTTCCACTTGGCCCCAGTCTGAGTTGCTGGTTCAAACCTGACCCAACCCGATGGTTTTTAACGGAAATTAATCGTGTCTTTCACACCAACTGTTTAGGACAGTCATTAGAGAGGTAGAGTCAGACTGAACCAGGATTTGAACCACATATCTCCTGGCTTCTGTCCAGTTGCTCTGAACACTGAGCAACTTCTGTTTGAGCTAACACTGGACTTAATGCAAGATACATGAAAACTAATACATTGTACTAAATGTTTAGAGTTTTCTTAGTCCACTGAGGAAAAGGTATCCTGTTGTGAACCTTCATGTGGAAGAATCAGACACAGGGTTAGAGCACCTGTGTCAAGAAGGCCACACCAGGAAGTGGTGGAGGGACTACACCACGACCACTTTCTATCAAGGACCCCAAGATCCGGTTCTTGCAAGCTGAAGCTACCTTCTCCAGCAACAGAGTTCATCACAGACTAATCAATTCTGGTGAGTGCTAGCTGACCTCCCACGCTATATTCAAACCACACTGTAAAATTGCTTCCATTCCCCTGAGGTCTTAGTTCTGACAAGAAAACCATTCCTATGGTTACTTTGGGTTTGACACCTACCACCAGCAATACATGCCTGGACCCTGCACTGCTAGGAGACTGACTAACCACACTAGTGCCCATTACACAGCAGCAGACAGAAGCACTCTGCTGCTATCTCAGGGGTGTGACAGCTTTTCCCCTCTTCGTGACTATAAAGCACAGCGACAGATCCAGTTGCATGTTGACATAGCATGTATTGGTGTAGTTCTCAAAACAAGCAGTGATGGCTTCGCCTTCATGTTCAACAAATACTCTTAGGCTACTCCGTGGCTGAGTGGTTAAACTACTCATCTCTCACCTAGACAGCCCGGGTTCGATCCCAAGCGACCGCATGTGAGATTTGTGGTGGACAAAGTGGTGCAGGAGCGGGTTTACTCTGGGTTCTCCGGTTTGCCCTGCCATTGCATTCCACCAGTGCTCCATCTTCATTCATGTATCATCAGTGTCATCGCCTGTGGTGCCACAAGTTGTTAAAGTGGGCGTTAAACACTACAAAAAAAAAAAAAAAAAAAAAAAAAACACACACACACACACACAATACTCCAAAATGAATCAATAGCAAATGGAAAAATAGGTACTTTTTCATTCTACAAGACAATAAGGCTCTCTGCCTGATATGTTCACAACAATTGCAGCTTAATATCAGAAGACACTTGGTGTCCAAGCATAAATATTCATATGGAGATGATAAATTATCGGGGAGAGATAGACAAAAGCTGTTGATGAACTGAAGTCCAAAGTAAACTGTCGCCAAGATGATGCAAGGTCCTCTGTTGTAAATATCACCAGGGCTGTGCGCTAGCTACAAAATTGCTAGGGACATTGCTGGGTCAATGAAACCTTTTGCAGAAGGTGAATTTGTGAAGAAATGCCTACTAACAGCTGCGGAAAAACTATTCCCTTCAATGGTAAGTTCTTTCATAGCTATTAGTGTATCTCAACAAACTGTGAAGAACTGCCAAGTAACACATTAATTTATATTACACTTTCATTATATGTTATGTAATTATAATGCTTATAAACCATTTGTTGGGCAAAATGTAATACGTTCTATTTGATGTAAAATAAATGTCAATAGAACGAATATAGCAATAAAATTCTAATAAAAACACATGGGAAAGAGAATTATATGTGGATAAATTAAATAAAGAACAAAAGGAGAGTATTGTTTGGGTATGAGCAGGTGTGTGGAGAGTAAAGGGTATGAGAAAAGGACTCCAACAGAATCAATTACCAATATGTGGCAAAAAGGAAAATATGGAACATATAGCTTTTTACTGCATGGGGACAGAGCTTTGGGGGACACAGTGTATAAATGGTAAATAGCTGAAAACAGACAGAAAAATAGCCTTAAGTAAGGATAGCAAAAAGAGAAGTAGATGAAACATACGTTTATAGGTTATTTTAAGAAATGTTGAGTGTGACTTGTACACTTTATTATTATCATATTACGATTAAAATGAATGTGCTAGATTATAAGGGAAACTTGGCTAGGAATATGGCAAGATAACAGCCTGGGCTGATGTATAGACATGTTCCTTGTATGGGTGCTTAGTACAAATAAATAAATACAATGTTTGATATGTGATTTCACCTCAAGAAAGTGTATTCAAACCTGAAACTATATACAGCCGCCACTGCTAGAGGGAACCGGTGTATGTATGTGCACTAGTAGCAACTACAGGTAAGGAGGGGTGGGTCTAATATGTTCACATCTTGCTAGTACTGTTCGCTATGCCTGTGCTAACTGAAGCAACTACAGCACCAACAAGCAACAAAGAATATGGCTGAGATCCTACATCCTACCAACAAACAGAATTTGCAGGTACCATCAAAGGTGTGGACGACATGCCTGTCACAGGACACTTGCGAACCAAAACCAGGGACCTACTAGTCATGGCAAAGAAGGTGAGCACAATATTTTCAACTGCAAGGACCAGTTAATACAGGCATCTGTACACATATCACACCCAAATCACACTTCTGTTTAAAATGTTAGCCGTGCTTCTTTTTGTTTTCCCTAAAAGAACACATGAGATATTTAAAGCATAAACAGACATATAAATCAGCTGTAGCACATCATTTTTTAACTCAAAACCATAATTTTCACATTGAACCCAAGTTATTAAAATTAGTGCAGAATCTAATTAGATTAACAGTTTGGGAAAATCTATTAACACTAAAAAACAAAACCAAAATTACAAATTTTGACATACCACAAACAGGCACATCTCAAAATTCATCTATCCAGAAGAGAGACCTCTACAGGCTGCTACCACGAGTTCATCAGTAAATGTCGTTGAAGATGGTGGCAACAGCGCCAAAACAAGTCTGAAGTAAGTTACTTTATTTCAAGAGTGAAGTTTGAGTGTAATGTTGTGTTTTTACTCTTAATTGAAGAATTCAAATATTTTTGTCCACCTTTTGTTTAGATTTTCTCTTAAGAAATCTATTAAATAATTTTTTTTAAATATTTGATATGTAAATTAATCATTCTGAACATATATTTGGTAATGTAAGCTACATTTACAACTCATTTATTAATTGCCATGGCAACAAGCACTGTAAGATACAGTACAATTAGGAAATGACGTAACATGTGCTACTTCAAGTAAACAATCTATTGCAAAATTCATTAACAAAAGAGTGTATAAGAAGGCTTTCTACATATAATTTAGATGCAGTCTTTCATTGGTTCACATTGAGAATTCATTTTTTCTTAATGTTCAATAAAATATTGAAAAGCAATTTTGATTTATTATTGCTTTTTTTTTTTTAAGTTTTTTCAAGCATTTCAAAAAGTAATTGGCTACTCACAACCCTGCAGGCCTCATATTCCCAATATACATTCTCGACCTGATAAGTATAACTTACAGCTCTTAGTACCAAAACAATAGAGGCATGTAAAAGTAGCTTTAAAAAACTAAAAATCCTCACACTACCTGTTTACATATATTTGAATGTCTTAAACATGTAATAAGAAACCACATTGAAGAAAAAATAGAAATATTCATCAACAAAACAGAACTATTTTAGAAATAGGTTAAGGGGATCATTAACTTCCAAATGTATTGAAAATGTTGCAGCAGACCTACATATATAATCATTTACCTCACTCAACCAAGGAATTACCATAAGAAGTGAAAAAAATTAATGCAATAAAGAATTACCTGATAAAACATGCTTTTTACTCAATTGAAGAAAAAAAAACAGAAACCAAGATGAGTGATTTATAATTTTATTTTCAAACATTTGTTTACTGTAATTTGTTAACTATTTTATGTAGACACTTATATCCTTTCAGACCTGTACATAGTTCTACTTGTTAAATTGGTAATTTAAATATGTTTTCTGGCTCTTGTCAAATTGATAATGCTTAATTTACCATTAGCTTTCCAAAATTGTTTAATAGCTATTTTATGTATATCTACCAGAACTGTTTTTATATCAACTTGTTTTAATTTTTTTATATAACTATGTATTTTATCCGTTGTAAAATTGACGATGCTTTGTAAAAATGTTACAAATCACAGAATAAAATCAACCCAAAAATATGCTACATTCTTGTCAGATCAGTGCATGATGTTGAAAACTACTACTGGGTAAATATAAGCATTTTTAATTTGAAATTAGAGTAAAAGGTGGGAGTAGGGGCGGCTACCTGGTTGCGCTCCGACATGAGAAACTCCAGGTTGGCTCCAGGCAGTCCAAGTTCCAGATAGGTTTTCACCAGACGAAGATCAGCAGAATTGCCGTCCAAACCGTGAACACAAACAATGAGATGCAATCCTTCTGGTGAGAAAATGCGATACTCATCACTTATATGAAAGTAAGGTAATGTAGATGCCAATGTTGGAAAATCACTGCAACATAACAATCTGAATCACTACATTGTTGCATATCTGTTCAGCCATGCAGTATACAGGATGCACAAAACATGGGTAGAGTAGAAAAGCAGTACCAAACTAAATATTTCGAGGTTATGGCCAAGAATCGCAGTACATAACAGGAATATAATTTGGTAATGTTGCATTCTTTATGAGGTATGAAGTTGGCAACAGATTCATAATAAATAAATAATAATAATAATATTTATTACATCCAGTCTATCAATTCATTGATTTTTGAACATTTATACAGACTCATAATTCATTCTTATCTAAATTGTATAAACGTCTATTTAATAGAAATACCTTTAAGTTTAAGTTAGATTGTCGTTTTGACACCTCTGTGACTGCTTTAATTCCTAGAGGTAATTTGTTCAATTCCTTGATATTGTACATCTTTCACATCATACTTGTCTATTACAAACATTATTGCTCAATAGGCATACAGAGAGTAAAAAGTTAGTATCCTATTATTAATAAATGTCTCCTTGGATGATTCTCTGGATTTTAAATTAAACATGATTCTAACACTTTTCTTTTGATATAAGTAACCTGCTCATACATGCTTTTGCAGCCCCCCCACCATATTTCAATTCCATATATTAAATATGGGTAAATACATCCATAATAGATGAGTTTTAAAATGCTAGGATTTTTATAACTGCTAAAATATCTTATTAAATATATTGACTTGCTAATTTTATTGCATACGCTCTCAATATGTTGTGTCAACATTAACCAAATATTTACAATAATACCTAAAAATGTTTGTATTCTCACTTGTTTGTATTCAGTAAAGGATGAATAAGCTGGGAAATTAATGATTTATAACAATATACATTGCTGGCTAAGTGTATGGCACTACAGAATATTTAAGTGGTCCCCTTCATATAGTGATGAAATATGATTAATTCATTGGCCACATAACCTGAAATAACTATTAAATCATAGCCTCCAGCAATATGAAAGTAATTTTAAAATCTGGATAAGTTTTGTAATGTATGTTTATTTAACAAAAACAGAGTTGTGACTCAGAACTGTAGTGGCAGTTAACCACAAAACCCGAAATAACCTATGCTTTAACCTTACACATTTTGCAATATTAAATTAACCTTAAAATCTGAATGTTTTATAATACATTTATTAACAAATAATACAAATTTCTATCACAGAGATATATGTTTGACAAGTTGGATAGTTTCTAAATCCAATATTAATGAAATTACATTCAAATTAGAATGTGATTTTAAATGCAGATGAATAGTAATTAACAACTAAAACCATGAGTAAAATCTGATGTATTCCATTCACATGAATTTCTCTTCATCTCTGTAACAAAATTTATTCTTCTATGTATATTAATCAAGATAAACATTAGCAGAAATGCTGTTATTAAGTGCTGCTTCCTTGTAAGTACAAGAAAAATAAGGGAATACATTAGGCTAAAGCAATAGTCAAATCTTTTAAATGAAATTTGATTCTTTGCATGCCAGCAGTTAACAAATCCCATATGAGAAAGGTTTAAGTATTTTAAAATTGAAACCAATAACAAGCAATATCTTGGAAATGTTTAACTCTATAAAATATGTATATGATATAAATTGTGTATTTAGTGTAATAAGATTTTGTGTTTATCTTACAGTTACCAGTTACATAAAAGTCATCCAGAAGGAAGAGGTCTTCAGAGGCTATTCTCAGAAAATAAAAGATCTACATTTTGTTTGTCATGAAAATATTTTAAACAATTGGTATTTTAATCAAAATCATTAGAGTCATTATTGAGAAAATCAAAACTTTTGAAAGATGTTCCATGTGATGGGAGAGTAGTTGGGGATAGGACAATTTTCTTGAAAATCTTTATGTCACACCCTTGGAAGTTTTGTTTTGTTTCGTAATTGGCTTACCCTCCCCGTGTTTATAACACTGACACCCCCTAGGGGTCAGAAGCTGTCAGGGAGCCAACGGCACGAAACCACAGAATGGAGAACTTGTTGCAAGGGTCAGCCCATAGCCAGGCGTGAACATGAGGAAGTGGATGATATGAAATGGAAGTGATGATGCGCAATTGGTGGCGTGAGTGGCGCAGGAAACCAGAGGACCTGGAGAAAACCAACCCAGACACCACTTGCAGGTGCTTGGGATCAAACCCAGATGGGAGGCAAGTGATATAACCACTCACCCATAGTGCTGCCCCCCTTGGAGGTTATTGAACTTAAATACCAAGTTTAGTATTTAACACACTTTTCATTTTTAAGCTATACTGCCTATAAATATACTCACATTTTTCTAAAAATTATTTTTTTTATTCAAGGGGTTTCTAAACATGTATTTCTGGTTAAATCATGTAAGTCTGGTATTGCTTCTCTATCTACTTTGTACATTTTACATATGTGCTATAGAAAGTAAAAAAGGAAATATTTGATCCAACATTGTTTATTACTCATTGATTAACTCTATTCAAGTTTGAAATTAAACTTGCAGATTATGTCACTTCTGTTCCCTTTTGCCATTTGCCAACCTAATCATGATCATAGTGATTTCTTCCTTATTAAGGTTGGACTGCAACTTTATAGAAATCTGACTTAATGAAACATGATATCCTCACATATGCATGCATGATCATTACTTTCACAAAGGTACTTTATTGAACCAGATGTATTGCTGTACCATCAAGTAGCACTCACATCAGCACCCTCTAGTGACAGTGACTAGCACTGCATGGTTTGATTACACCGGATATGTTTCACTCTCATTTAATGTTCACTCATGTGGCGCTGTAAAAAAGCTTGGGTTCCTAACCTCAAAATGCTTATTTTAGTGCTGCCTTTCTACTCAACAATTTTCTGTGCAATGTTTTTCTGCACCCAGTATATGCAGAATTAAGGCATGTCAGGATAAATAAGACACACATATACACAAGCATACAAAGTGAATAACATAACAGACTAAGAAAAAAAATTCATCAGAATTGCAACTATTTGAGAGATTATAAAACAGAATATGAATACTCTATGTTTTAGCTATAAAGTTTATGTAAGGAGAGGGATTTAAGTATTAATATTTTGGCATACACTAATTAAGAGTGGATACAAAGTAATATTTTACTTTTGCTTCTAATTTATTTTCCTAATTCATTTTAGAACCCAATGTATTGTGAACTGCTGCAGCAGAAATATAATTACTGCATGTCTGGTTTCTATTAGTAGTATTATGTGAATCAACATTTTGGAATATGAAAATGAACACTATGATATAGTAATAAATAAATAATAATGGAGATGATGGTAATGATGATAATGATAATAATAGTAATAATAATAACAATAATAGTAATAATAATAGTAATAATAATAACAATAATAACAATAGTAATAATAATAGTAATAATAATGATGATGATGATGATGATGATGATAATAATAATAATAATAATAATAATAATAATAATAATAATAATAATTCTTTTAAATCTATGACACAGGACCCATGGCTTTACTTCCCTTCCCTTCCAAAGGATGCCATGCCACGCCCGAAAAAATCCATCGTCCTCCACCGGGTTTGAACCCACGAGAATCAGACTGAAAAATTCAATGTCATAGTCAGGATTTAAACCATGGATCTCCTGGTTTCTAGCCAGTCATTCTAACCACTGAGCTACCATGGTAACATGCCACTAAATTCCTCAACTGACTCGCATGTTTCCTGGTAAACCACAAGGTGATCTCATATTAATTTGAGATGAAACACCCCATAGGTGACTTACAAATGTCGTAAGCACTTTAAGTCCTGGTCTTCATAGTTGAGCCAACTATTATGATGAATTAGTGTTTTTTCACTCAAGCTGTGTGTAGGACAGGGGATGGATAGGTAGAGTCAGACTGAAAAATTCAATGCCATAGCCGGGATATGAACCATATTAATATTATTTACTATACATGTCAATTGATTGCACCTTCAGCATCCTCTTCCTTTTTTATTAGTTTATTTTTGTAAGTATGGTTACTATTGCTAGGTAATGGATTGTTTGCAATGTACTGGAGGTAAAACAAATTTTTTGGCAGAATCTATTGGTGGCATCTCAAAATTCATTTTGCAAACTGTCCTCTTCAAAATAAATGCTTTCTAACAAACAGTTAAATCTAGGGTCCATTTAAATATTATAAACTTTATTTCCACTTACAATTACAAATCTTGGTACAGATCTACTTTTGTGCAATGCAATACCTTTTATAGCCAAGACAGCAGCTGTGCCCACCTCGAGGACCAGAGTATTGGCTATGACGGAGAGAGATACAACCCAGAGACGGCATTTCTTGGCAGTCTAGCAGGTGTACCATTTTGCCCAGCTAAATGCAAAAGCCTCTACTTAAGCTTCATGGAGGGCTGCACTCTGCTGGTACCACTTTGAAGCAACATGCTTTGGAGAGGACCTTTTAGTCTTGGACACTGACTTGCACCATAGAGATCGCCTGGGAAGGGTTTCGCTCTATCTGAAGGAACCTATTTTGGCTGAACACCCTTTAGGCCAATCATGCTTTTGGTAAGTCTATTCTTTTCAAAATTCATTACTGTTGTGCTAGGGGTATTTTAACGTAACATATTTTTGGTGTGGCAAAGATGAAAGGTCGCTTGCAGTGTTGTGTAAAGAAAAGAAAGGAAAGTGTATGTTAATGTGTACAGAAAAACTCTTTGTGTAAAAGAGTGACAATGACTTTGGCCAAAAGGCAAGAAAAAGACAAAATTGAGGACTTCTAACAAAACTCAACAAACACCATTTTTTTCAAAATTCGTTTTTTAATGGATTTTGGTAGTTTAATATGAGCCTCATATAATGTTCAGCCGAAAATATGACATACTGAATATTTACTGCTGTAAGAGGCATCTGAATATACCAAACTTTCATAAAACTCAACATCTGCATTTTGCAAAATTTCATAAAACTCAGCTAATACTTGCTTAATTCTGCATGGTTGAAACTAAAAACAAATTATTTAAAGGTTAAATGAAAATAAAATCAACATGGTGACAGTTTGCTTTTCTTTTTTTTTTTTAAAGTATATAATTCCTGCTTTTATTACAAATGCCACTGCAGATGATGACATGGACTGAAGACGCAAAGCCTTACTGACAGAGCGAGAGAGGATTGGCAGACCAACAGCCAATAAGAGTATAAATGTCAGCTCGCTAGAGCTTGCGGTGCCAGTGGCCCGAGGAAGAAGCTCAACATAGGTTGCAATGAAACGTCAGCAGAGAGCAGTGTAAGAAATGACATGGCTTACATTGGACTACAGCCTTGTAAGCCTGCAGATATGAAGGCTGTCCCAGAAGTACCCCACCTGACCTATAGATAGCGCTTGTTGTTTCAAACAACAATGGTAAAAAGTACAATCTTAGAAAGCTTAACTTTGAAGTTTGACCATTTTACATTGTTTAGCATTTGTTTGACAGCCATCATTAGTGAATGCTCTCAGCGAATATGTAAACATGGATAAAACTGGTAGGTTCTACTTTGGGGGAATCTGCTGCTTTGTTTACAACAGTGAAATATTGGGCAGCAGAGTTTAAGCACGGCTGTACGAGCTGTCAAGACGAACATCGCTTGTGGTCGACCAAATGAAGTTACCAGTCCAGAAATTGCAAAGAAAATCTACAAAATGGTATTAGATGACTGTCGACTGAAAGTGCACAAGCTAGCAGACATTGCAGGCATTTCAAAAAAGTTCTGTACATTGCATATTGACTGAAAATTTGGATATGAGAAAGTTGTGTGCAAGGTGGGTGCCGCATTTGCTCACAATAGAACAAAAACGCTTCATGAGGAGGTTTCAGTCAAGTGTTTGGCAATGTTTCGCTGAGTTTTTGCATCAATGGATGAAACCTGGGTCCATCGCTTCACACCTGAGATGAAGGAACAATCAAAACAGCAGATTGGAAGGGGAGAATCTGCTCCAAAGAAGGCAAAGACAGTTCCATGGCGTCAGTTTTCTGGGATGCACATGGGATAATTTTCATTCATTATCTCAAAAAAGGAAAACTAATCAATGGCGAATATTATGCAAACATGTTACAACGTTAGACTGATGAAATCGAGCAAAAACGGCCACATTTAGCGAAAAAAATAATTTTGTTTTCATCAAGACAATGCACCAATTCACATGTCAATTATCGCCATAGCCAAAATCAATGAGTTAAAGTTCAAATTACTTCCTCATGCACCCTATTCGGCAGATTTAGCCCCCTCTGATTATGCAATGAAGAATCAATAAATACCTGTAGATCATGCCAGAAAAATTCATCTGCCTCTTGAATTCCTCCTTTGACTTGATGAAGCTCAAAGTGTCGTCTCCAATGGCAGCCACAAGCTTCTGACGTATGTGCTCTTCACCGTCCTTGTTGTTGTAACAGTCACAAGAAAGCTCTCGTTCTGATGCAGAGGCGGTTACTGTGGTCGCTGTGGTGGCTGCTGTGCCACCCGGATAAGTAATATGTTGGCCATCTACAACCCTGCACACATTCAGTCACAGTTAACTATGTAAAACTTTTTGCAAAGAAATACTTGGGTTACCAAATGCATCCATTGGGCAGGTAGCACACATATAGCTGGGTAGAGTGGCAAGCAAGGGAAAGATTATGGAAAGGGCATTGAAATTTTGGTTTAGAATATTGAATTTGGAAGAAAGGCATTTGTTAAAATGGTGTTTAGTAAATCAAGAGAAAAGTTTAAAGAACAAGGGATGGATAGACTATCAGAAATAACTTGGAAAGTAGTGGGTTAAGAGGAATGTGGAGAAGAAGAGAAAATAATGTGAATAATTTCTGGAAGTTGGCAAGGAAAAAATTTGAGGATATAGAAATACAAAAAATATTTAGTGAGATAACTGAAAAGAGATTTTTAGTTTTCTATACACCAATGAAAGAATCATGGGGAAGGGAAAAGTATATAGATGTGACAAATAAAGAGGAGCGAGAAGGAATTGCACGGCTGAAAGCAGGAGTATGGAGATTAAAAGGTTTAAGGAAAGATATTCCACAAAACCAATGTCCTATATGTGGTGGAAATGAAGATGTGGAACATTTTATTTAAATGTAAAGGGACTGAAGTTTGGAAAAAGAGTATATTAATAAGAAATGGTTTAAAATAGATAGAAATGCAGTGGTAGTTGAAATGTTTCAAAAAGACAGTAAGAAGATTGGACAATTCTTATACAAAGTGAAAAAAAAATGAGTATGGACAGTAAATAGAGACAAAATGGCTTAATAAACTATTGTAAAATATGAGTATGACTGGTAAAGAGCCAGGGCTGAACACTGGTCAATAATAATAATAATAATAATAATAATAATAATAATAATAATAATAATAATAATAATAATAACAACAATAACAACAATAATAATAACAATAATAATAACAACAATAACAACAACAATAATAATAATAATAGATTTTGTCATTAAGCTTGGTATAGGAATAGACAACCACTAGTCATGGAAAATATTGACATGGTATATACAATGAAAAATACAAATGGATACCATACTGATGAGTATTACAATTATAAATTATAGAATGATTAAAAGCATAAATACACATGATCATTCAGTTCTGTAAATGAAAACTGAATATAAGTAATACAACTAAAAACATTTGTAACATCTAACAATAAAATATAATAACACATAGTATTACAAATCTTAGTATGAAATGATGGGTATAATGATTAGAATATGTTTTCCAAATATTCCTGTGCAGAGCAATAGGGGTCGGTATGTAGTTTACTATGCAGCCTAGATTTAAAGCTTGTATATGGTCAGTGAGTTAAATGATTTGGTAGTGCATTGTACAATCTTATACCTAACACTTCAAAGCTATTGTGTGACTTGGTCTGTCTATGATAAGGTGCATCTATTTGGTTATTATTCCTCGTATTATACTTATGAATATCCTGTCTATATTGATAGTCAGACAAATTACTCTTTATATATATATAAGAATGGTATAAATGTACAAATTTACAGCAGTCATCTTTAATTTAATAAAAAGTAGTTTACAGTGTGTGAGTTTGTCCAAATCTTATACAGGCTGTTTCAAAATGACACCAAACGAAGACAGCAGTCAATTAGCTTACACTTTAAGTTGTCTGAAACTTGATGTCACAACTTTTAAACTCTTCTATTTAAAGTTTTATGTGTTTAAAAATTGCACACATTTGGGATTAGACAATGGTTGTCACGCCACGTAAACAACCTCGGAACATGTACGAAACACATAACAAAACTCACATGCTACATTTCCCATTACTAAGGTGACCGTCCCGCACTGGCGTGTCTATCAAACCACGCCTATACCACATGACTGGGACCTTTGCTACCAACCGGCATCCCTCTTGGAGTGGGCCAGGCATGTGCCATTTGGTTATGTACGACATGGTGATTTTATGGCAGTTTTTGTATGTGCAAAATTTAGAGCTGAAAATTATATTCACATATCACATACAGTATGATCAACAAGGTCCACATCTTCGTTTGGTGTCATTTTGAAACTCTCCGTATAACACGAATAACCTTTTTTTTTGTAAAATGAGGATATCATTAATGTAACAGCTGTTACCCCAGAGTAGAATACCAAATGCAATAATACTATGAAAGAAAGCGAAATATGCTGATGTAACATATGTGTCAGGTACAGAGTTCTTTAAGTTACTTAAAAGAAATATAACCCTTGACAGCTTAGCAATAATGTAGTTGATATGTGGCTTCCATGAGAGTTTGTTATCCAGCAATACACCCAGAAATTTAGCTTGCTTGGTAGTATTAAATACTGGCACCTCTCTCAAACTAAATATTACAAGTTGCGTTTTGTTTTCATCCAGCAACAGACCATTAGCTCTAAACCACCAAATACACATAACCAAAGTAAACAGTTCTAAGAAAAACCATGGTACAAGCTTTAGCATCACTCGTGCTGCATAACTTATACAGATTAATTTGTCAGACATATTGATATTTATTTTAGGCAGAGGTTCAACAAAAGTATTTCAAAAAAAGATCCAAATGTCATGATTTATTGCTTCATGCAAAAATTCTGCCTGCATATTTAAAATGTTGTAAAGGCAAGCAATTTGAGAGTGCTCTAAAGAAGTATTTGGTAATAGCATCAATGAATTATAATAATGTTTACATAAATTGAAATTGCAGTACCTACCTGTGTATATACAACTGATATGTATATAATAATCTATTTTGTAATATGTATATCCATATAGGCTGTTAGTCATTGTAAGTTTTGCTATTTAATTTTTGTTTTATACTTCTATTCTATTTGTAAATATGTAATTGACAATGTCAGAAACTGTGAAGTCTATTGACAATAAACAATATTATCATTATTATTATTATTATTATTGTTCTTAACAGGAATTGAAATGGAATTTTCTAATTTTTTTTTTTCCATTTTTATATTTTAATTGCATATAAATATTTTGAATCTCCCACTCATTTTGGTATAACTTTCATAGAGGTATGACTATTCTAAATGGTTTAAAAATATTGTTGGAAATAATCCTGCATAGTAGCTTTAAAGAACATTTTGGTACATTCACTTGGTGAAACATCAATAACTTTGTAAATATTAGCGTCAGAGATGGGATCTTTTTCTTATTTTGATTGGAAAGATTCACTTTAGCTATTGGCAGCATTAACCTCTCCCTCATATTTCCATCATGTAAGGGTTTTGCAAAGTTTTGTTTGGAAAGTTAGGTTACGCTTATTAAAAAAATTGTGTGAAAGCAATTTTTGGTAACATTTTCTATACAAATACCCTATTATATCAGAAACTAATAGACCTATAGGCCGAAATTTTTACCATACATTTGCATCTAAATAGACTTTACTTTAACAAAAAAGTTTTTATGTATATGGATTGTTTTTTTTTTAAATTTAAAAATCATTATTTTCAATAAAATTTTAAAGAGCTTTGATTAAAGAAAATATCATATCTTTCCTTCTAATGAACAGAAGTATTGTACTGTAAAGGTATTCTTGAATATACCTTGAAAAATCTGATGTGTTCCATTCACATGATTCTCTCTACATCTGTGCAAAAAATTATTGTTAAAAAGCTTATTCTTCTATTTACTTAATGCTAATCAAAAAATCTGATGTGTTACACTTACTTGACTTTCTCTAGCTGTTCTACAAACTTCATACATAAGATTCTTCTTCTTTCTGCACCTTGCTAATCGTGGTACTCATTACCACTATGCTCTTATTATTTAGTTCTGTATAAGCAGAAAGAAAATAAGGGAATACACTAGGCTAAACCAATAGTCAAATGTTTTAAAAGCTGTCGTTATGCGATTATCATTACAAATCACTTCTTTTCTTGGCCAGGAGTAGAACAAAAGAAAAACGGACACTCCCGTCTGAGAAAAGTGTAAGTACTTCACAACTGAAACTAATAACAATGAATACCTCGAAAACGGTAAGCTCCACGAGAAAAATGTATATGACATAACTTGTGTATTTTAACAACACCTAAATTTTTTGTATAGTAAGTTTTTGTCTATCTCTTACGGTTTACTAGTTATGCCAAATTAAGCAAAGTTTATCCAGAATAAACAGGTCTTCAGAAGCTATTCCCAGAAAATTCAAGATATACATTTTATTTCTTAGGTAAATATCTTTAATATATGATATTTTATTCAAAATCGTCAGAGCCATTTTTAAGAAAATCAAAATTTTCGAAAAAAGTTCCATGTAAAGGGTAGTTTGGGGTGGGGGGTTTTTCTCAAAATCTTCGTGTCGCATCCCTGGAAGATACTAAACTTAAATACCAAGTTTGGTATTTTAGCTACTTTTCGTTTTTGAGTTATCGTGTTCACAGACACATGGACACACACACACACACACACACACACAGACCTTTTTCTCAAAATGCTTTTTTTGGATACAGGGGGTCCTAAAACATGTATTTCCGGTGAAATCTCGGTATCGAATTTTGGGTGGAATGCAATACTTCTCTATCCCTATGTACATTGTACATATGGGGCTAGAGAAAGTAAAAAATTAGAAGAAATAGTCTTATTACTTGTTTCCTTGTAAGTAGAAGCGAAATAAGGGAGTACCATAGGTTAGAGTGATAGTCAAAAGCTGGTTGCTATTTGACTGAAGTTCCTTTGTTTGTATGGACAGGAGTTGACAAAGTCCTGTGTGAGAAAAGTGTAGTTTTTAAAGCTGAACCTAAGGTCACGGGTTCAAACCTGGCGGAGGACGATGGACTTTTTCGGGTGTAAAAATCCTTAGCATGGCTTCCTTCGGAAGGGAAGTAAAGCTGTTGGTCCCGTGTCATAGATTTACAGCACGTAAAAGAACCTCAAGCCTGACAGAGAGGCCTCTGAGCAAAATTAAGCGGTCTTTCACACCCAGTATAGAATGGGACGCTGAGAACCACAGCAGTTAAATAGCGTTCATAAATAACATGCCATTTCCATTTTTTAAAGCTGAAACCAAAAACAAGGAATATCTCTAAAATGATCAACTCCATGAAAAAAATGCATTATGTTAGTAAATTGTGTGTTTTAAAGTGCTCTACATTTTTTTGTGTGGTAAGTTTTTCTCCATCTAGCAGATAAGCAAAATTCCGTTAAATTCATCCAGAATAAAGTAGTCTTCAGAGGCTATTCCCAGAAAATTCAAGATATACATTTTATTTGTCAGGCAATTAACTTAAATATATGATATTTTAATCAAAATCGTTACATCAATTTTTGAGAAAATCAAAATTTTTTAAAAAGGTTCCATGTAAAGGGTACTTTAGAGTGTAGGAATTTTTCTCAAAATCTTTGTTTCGCATCCGTGGAAAATACTAAACTTAAATACCAAGTTTGGTATTTTACCGATTTTTCGTTTTTGAGTTATTGTGTTCACTCACACACACAGACCTTTTTGTGAAAATTTTTTTTTGGATACAGGGACCCTAAAACATATATTTCCGGTGAAATCTCAGTATTGAATTTTTGGGTGCATTAAATACCTTCTCTATGCACTATGTACACAGTACGTGTAGAGAAAGCAAAACTGTAGCTCATTATATTAAATAGTTGCTGAGATAATGGGTCAAACTTTAACACTGGCAAGATAGGACATTTCAACTCCCCTTAAGAATAAGTTGAAACTTAGGCACTGCAAATGATGTAGTTGCATGTAGCATAAATCAATATTCATTTGACTACTTCTATGATTGAGTGTTCAGCATTCTGGCTTCTCACCCAGAGGTCCTGGGTTTGATTCCTGGCTGGGGTGGGGAAAGCTTTGTTTAATTAGAACCATTCACTATCCCCTACAGAATATGGAGATATGTATGTGAGAGTGAATGTGTATATGCTTAATAATATAATAGTAAAAGAACTAATGTAAATAAACTCTACAGTTCAATGAGAAAATCCAACAGTTGTTTCTAGAGCAAAACCCCCGATATACCACAGAAGTTATAGGGGCTATGTAAATGAAACAAGGAAAAACAAAAAAATCTGATGTGTTCCATTCACATGACTTTCTCTACATCTCTGCAACAAATTATTGTTAAAAAGCTTATGCTTCTATTTACTTCACGCTAATCAATAAAATATTAGCAGAAATAGTCTTATTACTTGCTTCTTTGCAAGTAGAAGCAAAATAAGGGAGTAGCATAGGTTAAAGTGATAGTCAAAAGCTGGTTGCTATGTGACTGAAGTTCCTTTGTTTGTATGTACAGGAATCGACAAACTCCTGTATGAGAAAAGTATAAATTTTTGAAAGCTGAAACCAAAAACAAGGAACATCTCAAAAATGATGAACTCCACGAAAAAAAAAAAAAATATGTATATAATAAATTGTATGTTTTAATGTGCTCTACATTTGTTGTGTGGTAAGTTTTTGTCTGTCTTTTACAGTTTAGCAGTTATGCAAAATTCCGTGAAATTCATCCAGCATAAAGTAGTCTTCAGAGGCTATTCACAGAAAATTCAAGATATGCACTTTATTTGTCAGGTAAATACATTAATATGTGATATTTTAATCAAAATTGTTAGAGCCATTTTTGAGAAAATCAAAATTTTCGAAAAAAGTTCCATGTAGAGGGTAGTTGGGGGTGCGGGGATTTTCTGGAAAATCTTCATGTCGCATCCTTGGGAGATACTAAACCTAAATACAAAGTTTGGTGTTTAACAGTCTTTTTGATTTTGAGCTATGCTGTCCACAGACACACAGACAGACACATGGACATTTTTCTAAAAATGCTTTTTTTGGATTCAGGGGTCTCAAAATATGTATTTTTGGTGAAATCTCGGTATTAAATTTTTGGGTTCAATACAATACCTTCTCTATACACTATGTACATAGTACATGTAGAGAAAGTAAAATCTGATGTGTTGCATTCATATAACTTTATCTGTTCTGGAAAAAAATATTATTAGAATAGATTATTCATCTACATCATGATAATCAAGATAAACATTAGCAAAAACTGCCTTATTAATTGCTTCCTTGTAAGTAGTAGGGGAATAAGGAAATGCACTATGCTAAAGTGCTGGTCAAACCTTTTAAAAGCTGGTCGCTATGTCAAACAATTGAAATTTGGTTGTCTTTGGATGGTCAGGAGTAAAAAACGAAAAAAGAGAGAAAATTGTTTAAAAATTCAGTTTAAAATTGAAGTCATTGAAATATATCGGAAAAGGTTAGCTCTACAAAAAACGTGTATGACATAAATTGTGTGTCTTAATGAGATCTACTTTTTTTGTGTAGTAAGTTTTTGTCTCCCTCCTATGTTGCAGTTATGCAAAAGTCATCCAGAATGGCTTCAGAGGCTATTCCCTTAAAATACAAGATGTGCATTTCATTTGTCATAAACATATGGTATTGTAATCAAAATTGTTAGCCATTTTTGAGAAAATCAAAAGTTTTGAAAATTTGTCCATGTATGCAATTAACTTTTATTAATCCTCTAAAATCAATTCTGTACATTGTACTGTGATACAGGATATGTCAATGATTAGATTTATATTACAACAGTTACAGCAAGTTAGATATATACATATTTATTACATTGTAAGTATTCCTTTACAGTGTAGAGACTGCTCCTGCAAGGAAGCCTTTGCCCTGGTTTTAAATGCGTGCTACATATTTTCCAGTATTTTTGGTATCACTGGCACGAGAATTATATAATGCTATACTGGAGTGCATCACTCCATTTTTACACATCATGCTTCTTGCAGAGGTTAAGTGAATATCCTTTTGATCCCAGTATAATGTGCATGTAAGTTTTAATTATTTTGGAAAGTAAATCTATTTTTTCTTTTTACAAATAATATTGCCTCTAATATATAAGTAGATGCCAAAGTAAGTATCCCAAGTTTTTTGAGTAGTGGTTTACATGAACATAACTTCTTTTCACCACATATAATGCAAACGCCTTGTTTTTGTTTAATAAATACATCTTTAGCTTCTGGTGAGTTTCCCCAAAATATCATTCCATACCTCATTCTAGAATATATGTGAGCATAATACACCATTAAAAGTATACGAAGGCTGACATGTTGGCTTAAAATTCTTAAAGTATATATATTCCTGTTTAATTTGTTTACAAGGTGTTTAATATGAGATTTCCATTTGGGGAGGGCAGGGGGATTTTCTTGAAAATCTTTGTGTCGCATCCCTGATAGAGTCTGAAATTAAACATCAAGTTTGATATTTAACCAAATTTTTGTTTTTGACTTATTATGTTTAAATATGAAAATGGGCAAACACAGACACCTTTTTCTAAAAATGCCTCTTTTGGGTTCAGGGGACCATGAAACATGTATTTCCAGTTGAATTGTGTCCGATTTTTGGATACAGAGCATTTCCTTTCCTACCTATGTACACAGAGTAAAAATCAATTATTATATTTAATCTGGCCATAGAAATGATAATTCCTATACTTAGCTTTTCTTTTACACATGTATGAGGAACATCGTTTCAAAAAATAATAATTCTGCAAGTAGCAATTTTACTGAAAGCCAAAAATGTAATAACTCCTAAAGTAAGCAATGCTTTTGAAATGTAATTATGTCATTGTGCTTTAGAAAATGAACAAATAATATGATGGATGTTAAATTCAGTAAACTGTTTTATTGCAGATTTTTACTTTCTCTAAACGTACAATGTACATAGTGTATATAGAAGGTAATGTATTGCAACCAAAAATTTGATATGAGATTTCAACAGAAATGTGTTTCGAGGTCCCCTGAGCCCAAGAAAAGCAGTTTTAGAAATGTCTGTGGACAGCTTAACTCAAAAACAATAAGCCGTTAAATATCAATGGTATTTAAGTTCAGTACCTTCCAAGGATGTGACCCAAAGATTTTCAACAAAATTCCCCCACCCCCAACTACCCTTTACATGGAACATTTTTTTAAAATTTTTATTTTCTCAAAAATGACTCTAATGATTTTGGTTAAAAATACCTTATGTTTATGATATTTTTATGACAAATGAAATGATAATCTCGAATTTTCTGGAAACAGCTTCTGAAGACCTCTTCTTCTGGATGACTTTTATATTACTAGCAAACTGTAAGAGATACACAAAAACTTACTATACAAAAAAATGTAGATTTCATTAAAAAGACATGCAATTCATATCATACACTTTTTTTGTAGAGTTAACTGTTTTCAAAATATTCTGGATTATTGGTTTCAATTTTAAGTCACTTAAACATTTCTCAAATGGGAAGACATCTTTCTCCTCGTTTCTTGTTTCATAAGCAAAGAGATTAGAATCTCAATTGTTTTACATAGCAAAAGGATGAGAATTGCTTTAGCCTGTGCATTTTCTTACTTCCCTTCTACTTACAAGGAAGCTGGTAGTAAGACTATTTCTGCTAATGTTTATCTTGATTATCACGATGTAGATAACAGATTAATGTTTTGAATAAAAGGTTTGTTTACCGAACAGCTAGAGGACATCATGTGAATGTAACACATTAGAATTTTGCCCTTTTACTTACATGGAGCCAAGTAATAAGAACTATTTCTGCTAATGTTTATCTAAATTACCATGACATAGAAAAATAAGCTTTTTAACAATAATTTGTTACAGAGATGAGAGAAAGTCATGTGAATGGAACACTCTTATGTTCCATTGCAATTTATAATTATACATTTTACTGTTCTTATAGTGTTGTCTAGATCAATGTAAATCTTTTTCAACTGTCTGAAATTTGAAACAAAGTTAATATGATAATTACACATAGACATGTGGAAGAACCTTACTTATGGTAATGTTTATACGACTGTTATATTTGAGTGAACCTAAGGGAAAAAGTTAAAGAGTGCTTACAACTTGTAACAATTATGAACTTTGACACAACTCTCAAATAGAATTAAAAGCACGTTCTTCTTCCAAACAATCAGTCTTCATTCTCACTTCCCTCCTCCATTTGCTGTGCACCATCTTTGTCCTGAATTAACTTGCATAAGAATTTAGCTCATTTTTACTTTCTCTATATGCACTATGTACTATGAAGGTATTGCACTCTACCCAAAAATTTGATACCGAGATTTCAACGGAAATATATGTTTTAGGGTCCCCTGTATCCAAAAAAAAGTATTTTCGTGTGTGTGTGTGTGTGTGTGTGTGTGTGTGTGTGTGTGTGTGTGTGTGTGTGTGTGTGTGTCAGTGAATACGATAACTCAAAAACGAAAAGTCAGTAAAATACCAAACTTGGTATTTAAGTTTAGTATCTTCCAGGGATGCGACATGAAGATTTTGAAAAAAAAAACCCACCCCAAACTACACTTTACATGGAACGTTTTTCGAAAATTTTGATTTTCTCGAAAATGGCTCTAACGATTTTGTTTAAAATTTTGTATATTAAAGATATTTACACAACAAATAAAATGTATATTTTGAATTTTCTGGGTATAGCCTCTGAAGACTACTTTATTTTGGGTCAATTTTACGGATTTTTGCATAACTGCTAAACTGTAAGAGATGGAGGAAAACTTACAACACAAACAATGTAAAGCACCTTAAAACGCACAATTTATCTTATATATTTTTTTTTCGTGGAGTTGATCGTTTTTGACATATTCCTTGCTTTTTTTTTTTTCTTTTTTTTTCAGCTATGAAAAACTTATACTTTTCTCATACAGGAATTTGTCAACTCTTATCCATACAAACAAAGAAATTTCAGTCACATAGCAACCAGCTTTTGATTATTAGTTTAGCCTATAGTACTCCCTTATTTCCCTTCTGCTTACAAGGAAGCAAGTAATAAGACTATTTGTGCTAATTTTTTTCTCGATTAGCATGAAGTAAATAGAAGCATAAACTTTTTAACAATAATTTGTTGCAGAGAGGTAGAGAAAGTCATGTGAATGGAACACATCAGATTTTTACCATAGCAATCTTCACCAAAACATTGTTATAAAAGTTTCTTCAAATCAGTATTTTTTTCCAATTTGATGGGCTGTTCCAAAAGATAGAATGGGGATCTGCTAATTGTTCCACTGCCATTCCTTGTTTAAGCATGGAAATAAATTTCTTGGATTCATCATTTAGGGCCAGTTGTACGAACTTGGAATAAACCTCTGTTAGTTGTTATTCCATGGTTATGTGCAAAATTGTGTTGTACGACAACGGAATAGAGACTATCAAGGGAATAAACATGGAATAACTTATTCCGTGATTCCTTGCGGGGATAAGCCGATATTCCGAGAATAGAGTATAAAAAGGAAAATGGCTGCTTGGGTACTCAGCACAATTTTGACCCATATAAAAGATTCATTTCTTTATAATATGTTTTAAGGACATATTATACCTAAATACAATATTTTGTAGAGATAGTCTGATAAATGAACACGGCTATAATTAAATTAAAGTTGAAATATGATATCACACAGACAACTTGATGGTTATAAGATAAATATGACAAGAAGATAGTTAAAATAAAGTTTCATTTATAAAAAAGTATAATCTACCTACAATATTATCATCAAAATACCTCTATTTTATGGAAACAATTAAATTTAATCCAACCCAAGATAAATATAAAATAGTGTAGTGCAGCAATTCACCAGCACAATGCATAGCGTTGTAAAGAGTGAGGTTACGTTTTATTGACGAAATGCAAAGGATAGGTTACTTCTACGGCAATATGCTTCAAAACGTAAGATAACCACAAGTATTAATTTTCAAATGTTAAAAAAGCCATTACATACAGTGAAGCTGTCAATTTTATTAAAATCTGGACATCTATTTCCAACACGTGCTTCACTTGGTCATGGTGTAGATGGAGTACCCTGCTGTACTCCATCTATACCATGACCAAGTGAAGCACGTGTCAGTAAGAGATGTCCAGATTTTAATAAAAGCAAGTATTAATGTTAGCGACATTCTGTACTATAATCAGATTTTGGAAGTTATGTGCAAGTTTAAAAACTATAACACTACAAGCTTTGTGATGTAGGAGGAGATGCCCAGATTAAAAGACGCCATCAGAGCCTCGTAAATCTAAATATATTATTTTACAATAAATTCATAATTTTTCGTATTATATGCTGTAGGTTTAACACATTAGAGACAATTTTGATTGAATAGAGAATACTTTCCCTAAAATATAATGTTCTCGGTTTTATTGGTTCTAGCTGTTGTATTAAATACTGCCATCAGCAAAGTGCGAACTGTAATGGTAACAGTTTAATGTACTATTCAACATAACTACTAATATTTCTGTTGGTTAATAACACTTATATAGCAAATTGATTTCTATTTATCTTGGTGCAACGATTCAATTATACATATCTTAAGTTGATAGTGGCATTGGCGACACTAAAATGTAATTTTCAAAATTCACTTACTAAATATTTTAATAAATAAAATACAGAAATGAGGCTAAGTATGCTTTGATCACCGACACGGAAAGATGTCATATATCAGCACAGGATACAACTTTGCACATACGTAAGGTTATATTCCCATACTCCTAACCTATCGCAAGAAGTCACAGTATACATGTGTTTATGTTTTGTAAAATGTATAGCAATTCTACATCCGAACACGCTTATGAACATTCATAATGATTTCATAGTACCGTAAGTAGTTAAAATAAGAAATAATACATAGTTTAGGAAGAGCTGATTGTGAAAACAATGAAGTTTTCAACAAAACAAAGCAGTGATTACGTTTCAAGTTGGCCACAAATGACTCGCAGCATAGCCAACATTAGTTTTAAATCTACAAACAGTCGAATAGATATCTAAGGAATAAAATTGCATCATACAACTCGTCACCACATTTATACCATGAATAGTGTATTCCAAGAATAACTATTCCAGGATTTATTCCGAGTTCGTACAACCGGCCCTTAGTCTGTAATTCATTTCAATTTTCAGGCAAACATAAAATTTATTCTCCTTCAGCTTCTTAACATGACCTTTTCATTTCCCTTATACTATCTGTTTTTTTTTTTAAGTAATTGTAGAGTGTCTTGAAGTCGTACACATACCCAGTTGGTGAACAGCACCAATCTTAGAAATGTTTCAAAATATACTTCTCTGGATATAATATCTCAACTTTCAGATCCCAGACACTGACTTGTAAGTCCTAGGGAGAGATATGAGGGAAAACAGGGACAGAAAGAAAGATAACCAAACACTAAATGGTCTGCATTAGTTTGCTATATATGCAGCTTTTCCTCTAATTTATAAACTGAATTTCATAGCCCTGATGAAGGCATCATCAGCCAAGTGGTTTGAACGGCTGTGATGTTGCCACAATAGGTGATGACTAGCCATTCATTCAAAGCCAAACGTCGCAAGTTTAAATCCCAGCAATTGCAATCAAATGTGCCTGTGGTAAATGTTGGGGAGGGCATAAGTAAAACAACTGGTGTAATGGCGTGCTTGGAAGCTGGTTGGGTTACATTTGAATGCAGTTCTGTGGATTTTACTCTTTTCTTAAAAAAGAAAATCACTACACTTTCATTGCAAATATTTAATATTTTTACAAATTAAAGTCTTAATTACTTGCATTTTATGGTTAAAGGTTAAATTAACCCTCAAGTACAAATCTTATTTATATAATGACATGTAAAATAAGTACAAACAGGCAACAAAGGGTTAAAAATGTGAAAATATTTTGTAATATATTTTGTGTATCAATTGTAAGGAATGTATTTGTCTTATGGTTTTCATTCAATTGTAGCATTTTACCTATGCTTTACTTTATTCCTATGTTTAACCCAAATGTATGACTGTGAATAATCTTAAACACTAAGTTTGATTATAGAGTTACATGTAATAGTGTGATTGACAAAAAGTATATTTTAACAATCAGATACTACTGTTATTAATTTTCACTAATTACTAGGGATTGCAATGTGATTATAAACTTCATCCCACACGCCTTTCTGAATACTGAGTGCCCTATTTCATGCCAGTATTTTCTTTTGTTCCTTAATCGTGTTAATTATATTCCTCTATAGATTTGTTTGGTTTAACCTCCTTCCCTTATGTAAATAACACTTCAGTTCCCTTAACTTGGGCAGACTGTAATTGCTGTTTGCCAACCTCCCATAATCAACATGGACTTTTATGCCAAAGTTGGCATGGTTAAGCAAAGGGACCATTAAACATTATTACTGCTTTCAAAATAAGCACATCCTTTTTAAAAAATCTGATGTGTTCCATCCACAGACTTTCTCTACGTCTCTGTAACAAGTTACCTCATGCTAATCAAGATAAACATTAGCAGAAATTGTCTTAATACTTACTTCCTTATAAGTGGAAGGCAAATAAGGGAATACACTAGGCTAAAACAATAGTCAAATGTTTTGAAAGCTGGTTGCTTGGGATAGAAATCCGTTTCTTTGCATGACCAGAAGTTTCCATATGAGAAAATTTCAAACTGAAACTAATAACAAGGAATATCTCAGAAATGCTCAACCCCATGAAAAAAAATGTATATGAATTGTGTGTTTTAACAAGATCTACGTTTTTGTGCAGTAAGTTTTTGTCTATATCTTACTGTTCAGCAGTTACGCAATATTCATCCAGAATGAAGAGGTCTTTAGAGGCTATTCCACAAAAATTCAACCTATACATTTTATTTGCCATGTAAATATCTTTAATATATGGCACTTTCATTAAAATCATTTGAGCCATTTTTGAGAAAATCAAAATGTTTGATAGTTTGGGGTGGGGAGATTTCTCTCAAAATCTTTGTATCACATTTTTGGGAAATGCTAAACTTATATACCAAGTTTAATATTTTACCGACTTTTCATTTTTGAGTTATCCTGTTCACAGACTCATGGTCACACATAAGGACCTTTTTATAAATTTTTTTATAGAGGAGACCCTACGTGCATTTCTGGTGAAATCTTGGTATTAAATGGATGCGTAGGCTTCCACGACCTGTGTCTTGATGTGTCTACTTAGCTTCCGGAGAAGGCCGCGTTATCTTGCATGGGAATGCTGACATTTCGCTCATCTTGCCGTGTGCTTCTTCTGGGCTCTTGTGCAGTGGTTGCTTATTTGCTCTTGCTTATATAGTGGCAGTAAGGTGGAGGTTGCCCTGCCCTCTCGCTTCTGGTTGGCTAGTTGCCTGCCAATTGGCGTGGGTGCTGGCGCCGCTCTTTCCTGGTGATGTTGGAGTTGCTTTACACTTTCTTTTTCCAGGTTTTTGTTTCCTTTCCTTGTCTTATTTCTTGTTCTAGATTGCGGTTTGGATCTTCTTTTAGTAAATGCTGCCGTGGTTAGCCGTCCGTTTCTAGAATGCTGCATAGAATGTCTCTCTTTGGCTGGAGGCCAGCCTATTATGGTTCTCCTTGTGAGCAGAGTTTTCCAGATGTTATGGAGAGGTTTTCCGCCGTCCCTGTTGATGTTCTTCTTTTCTTTGAAAATTCTATGCTTTTACGGGTCATTCTGTGATGAAAATTGCTGCAGGTGGCTATAAGCTCTGTGTTGTCAGAGTCGATGTGGTGGCCGGTTGTTATTACGTGTTCAGCTAGTGCGGATTTTTCGGGTTGGTTGAGTTTTAGACTGCGTATGTGTTCTTTTCTGCGTGTTACTATGGACCGTCCTGTTTGGCCAATGTAGGCACTTCCACAGTCTCATCTAATTCTATATATGCCCTGGTTTAGGAGCGGGTTGCTGGTATCTTTGGCTGGTCGTAGGAACGATCTGAGCTTTCTTGAGGTGTAGTGAGTTCTGATGTCGTAGCTTTAAAGGACTTTGGAAATCCTGTCTGTACCATAAAACTCAACCAACCCGAAAAATCCGAACTAGCTGAACACGTAATAACAGCCGGCCACCACATCAAGTTTGACAACACAGAGCTTATAGCCACCTGCAGCAATTTTCATCACAGAATGACCTGTGAAAGCATAGAGATTTTCAAAGAAAAGAAGAACATCAACAGGGACAGCAGAAAACATCTCCATAACATCTGGAAAACTCTGCTCACAAGGAGAGCCATAATAGGCTGGCCTCCAGCCAAAGAGAGGCATTCTAGAAACGGATGGCTAACCACGGCAGCATTTACTAAAAGAAGGTCCAAACCACAATCTAGAACAAGAAATAAGACAAGGAAAGGAAACAAAAACCTGGAAAAAGAAAGCGTAAAGCAACTCCAACATCACCAGGAAAGAGCGGCGCCAGCACCCACGCCAATTGGCAGGCAACTAGCCAACCAGAAGTGAGAGGGCGGGGCAACCTCCACCACACTGCCACTATATAAGCGAGAGCAAATAAGCAACCACTGCACAAGAGCCCTGAAGAAGCTCACGGCAAGATGAGCGAAACGTCGGCATTCCCATGCAAGATAACGCGGCCTTCTCCGGAAGCTAAGAAGACACTTGGTATTAAATGTTTGGATGAAATGCAACAGCTTCTCTATACACTATGTACATAGTACATGTAGAGAAAGTAAAAATAAATTTGGTAGAGCAATTGGCTAGAGACCGTCAGATCCATGGTTCAAATCCCAGCTCTGGCATTGAATTTTTCAGTCTGACTCTACCTATCCAACTCCTGTCCTACACACGGCTAGAGACCGGGAGATCCGTGGATTAAATCCTGGCTATGGCATTGAATTTTTCAGTCTGACTCTACCTATCCAACTCCTGTCCTACACACGGCTAGAGATCGGGAGATCCGTGGTTCAAATCCTGGCACTGGCGTTGAATTTTTCAGTGTGACTCTACCTATCCAACTCCTGTCCTACACACGGCTATAGACTGGGAGATCCGTGGTTCAAATCCCGGCTATGGCATTGAATTTTTCAGTCTGACTCTACCTATCCAACTCCTGTCCTACACACGGCTAGAGACCGGGAGATCCGTAGTTCAAATCCCGGCTATGACATTGAATTTTTCAGTCTGACTCTACCTATCCAACTCCTGTCCTACACACGGCTAGAGACCGGGAGATCCCTGGTTCAAATCCTGGCTATGGCATTGAATTTTTCAGTCTGACTCTACCTATCCAACTCCTGTCCTACACATCGCTAGAGATCGGGAGATCCGTGGTTCAAATCCCGGCTATGGCATTGAATTTTTCAGTGTGACTCTACCTATCCAACTCCTGTCCTACACACGGCTATAGACTGGGAGATCCGTGGTTCAAATCCTGGCACTGGCGTTGAATTTTTCAGTCTGACTCTACCTATCCAACTTCTGTCCTACACATAGTTTCTGTTGAAAACAATTAAAATTATCAAAATTGTCCATAATAGTTGGCCATACTAAGAACCATATGACTTAAAGTACCTACAACATTGTAAGTCGCCAAGTCTCAAAATAATTTCAGATCACCTTGTGGCTTACCGGGAAACATGCGAGTTAATTGAGAAATTCAATGCTATGCCAACATGTTGCCATGGTAGCTCAGTGGAAGAGTAACCAGCAAGAGACCGGGAGATCCGTCATTCAAATCCCGGTTATGGCATTGAATTTTTCAGTCTGACTCAATTCTATCCAACTCCCATCCTACACATGGCTAGAGACCAGCAGATCCGTGGTTTAAATCCCGGCTATGACAATGAATTTTTCAGTCTGACTCTACCTATCCAACTCCTGTCCTACACACGGCTAGAGACCGGGAGATCCGTGGTTCAAATCCTGGCTATGGCATTGAATTTTTCAGTCTGTCTCTACCTATCCAACTCCTGTCCTACACACGACTAGAGACCGGGAGATCCGTGGTTCAAATCCCGGCTATGGCATTGAATTTTTCAGTCTGACTCTATCTATGAGTTATTTTAGTTTCTTTGCATTATTCCTTAGTTATGAAAGATGTTGTGCACACTTATTATAAGAATGTAGACTTACTTGGGTGATGGTGTTTTCTTTGCCATGCTCTCTGGAGTGCCATCCAGTTTGGTCAAGTTGATGGTGGTGGGCTGTGTTGGCGGTTCCTTATCTTTCACTACTTTATCCCTCTCCCTGTCCCTGTCCCTGAGAGTTCGTGGACTAGGTTCCACCAAAGGCTTTCTCTCCACCTCTTTCACACTTTCATACACATGGTACAAGAGATTGTCTATAGGTAGCGGAGGTGATGCTTTAGGCTTTGGCTTGGGAGCCACTAGAGGGATCGTAGGGCGAGGTGGGGGCAGAGGAGGGTCTCTGAAAGGTTCTGGAGGGGGTGGATCATCACGAAACTGCTTTGGAGGAGGCAGGCGCAGCTCCTCGTAGGGGTGATCTATGATGTCGGGTTCTGGGGGTGGAATGGGTGGTGGCTCCACAAGTTTTTGTAACCTTGCACGAAGCTGTTCCCCATTCAGCATGCGCTGCTGTTGCTTGGCTGCGCTGCTTGGATGTCTCGTCTCCAGTTGCACTTTGATGCCAAAGTCGCTGCCATCTGGACTCAACTGACCGCTAGACATGTCGCCAGATGTGCGACGACTTGAATTTGAAACCCAACCACTTTGTTCTGATGTTATGTCAGAAAGCGATGAAGATGGAGGTGAAGATAAAGATTTACCTGGTGATTGTGACTTTGATTTCACTGTGACAGTGGTTGCAACGGTTAACGGTTCTGCTAGGCTTGACTCCACAGATATAAGCGCAGGATCTGCTGAACTGTATAGGCCAACTTCTAACTTGCTAAGCTCAGCAGAAGGAATGACGGGAGGTACCTTTGGTATATCAGACTTTGCTAACGGTTCTTCGAGGGGAGTCTTGGCTGTGGGGGGAGGCACAATTAGAGTGGGTGGGGGAGAAGCCAATGGGGCTATTAGGTTTGGCATGGACTCGCTGCTATTGGCACCGATGGACCGTGAGCCTCCTAGGAGGGCTTCTGATGATTCACCAGCTTGACATTCTTGTTGTAGCACAGCAACACTTGGCATCGACATTGTGCTTTGTGAGTGTTTCATTGTTGTGTTAGGAGAAACTCCACCATTGATTGCATCACTCAAATTAAAAGGAACACTAGCACTTTGTTCCAGTCTGCGATATCCAACAGCGAGAGAGTCACCAGAATCTGTTGATGGCGATGTTCCTGTCCCACCATTGCCATTTGCTACCTTTAGTTCCAGTCTCAAATTGTTTTTTAGCTTCTCTTTCAGATTATGACGGATCGGTATGGGGATGAGAACTGGAGGATGCGGCAACGGTAATGTGGCTGATGCTACTACGGTGGTTGCCATCGCTGGCTTCAGGCAGTCTACGCTCTTCTCCCGGCGGATCTGCGTTGAAGACGAACGTGCCATGCTGGTCATCATGTGAGGGATCCCGAGCGAAGGGTTAGGTGCCGAGGATGATGCAGTTGGCGTGAGGGGCTGTTGGTGGAAGCGGCGTGGCATTATCAGTGGTTGAGGTATTGGCGACGGCTCTGAAGCAGCTGTGACGCGAAGCTGATCCAAAGACTTACTATGACGGGCAGGCAAGGAAGACTTACTCTCTTCTCTTTTACTTCCTCGCATGAGCAAAGTTGCGGTGGCTGATGCCGGGGCATCAAACTGAGCAGGACGCCGACGTCCAGCATGTGGTGCTAGTGTTAGTGTCGCATGTAGCACATGCTGATCATTCATTCCCAGCATCCCTGAAAAATATCAATTCAATTTTAGAGTATATTCAAAACTTAAATGGTTTTTATAATGGAATCACTTAACATCAAGGGCCTAAACATAAGAAAACATTTTGGATTAATTGTTTTTTCATACATGCCGTGTGTAGGTCAGGAGTTGGATAGGCAGAGTAAGACTGAAAAATAATAGTTGGCTATACTATGAATCTGGGGACTTAAAGTACTTACAACATTTTAAGTTGCCATTGTGGTTGTCATCTCAAAATAATTTGAGAGCACCTTGTGGTTTACCAGGAAACATGCGAGTCAGTTGAGAAATTCAATGCTATGCCGACATGTTGCCATGGTAGTTCAGTGGCAGAGCAACTGGCTAGAGATCGGGAGATCTGTGGTTCAAATCCCAGCTATGGCATTGAATTTTTCAGTCTGCCTCTACATATCCAACTCCTGTCCTACACATGGCTAGAGATCGGGAGATCCATGGTTCAAATCCCTGATATAGCATTGAATTTTTCAGTCTGACTCTACCTATCCAATAATAAAACATTAACCACAGCCTCTTTTCAAATGATGATAGTTCTTTAAAGAAAAGTATTAAAAGGCTTGAACTACTCGTGGTAGCAAGACATTTCACTTTCTCCTGATAAAATAAATAAATATATATACACATTCGATTCATATAAACCTAAACCATTTAATAGGCCATAATTTTGCTCTGAAAGCTCGTAGAAATGTGAAATTTGTTTTAAAGATCTCAGTGGCTCAGGGAGAATCGACAACAATCGATCAATGCCTTCTGTTGACTATATTGATGATTTTGATGGAAATTACGAGTATTTTCATGACATTGTAGACAGTGTTTAGTTTACAGTGATAACAGCAACATGCAGCACTCACTTAGGGAGCGTGTGGAAGACAAATTCCTTGGTAGCAACATGACGGGAATTTCAAAGAGAATTTAATGTTAATGGGATGTTCCGACAAAGGCAAGACAACTGGTATACTCGTTACTGAGAGTGGAAAATATAGACCACAACTGAGTGCAGAGACTGTTACAAATGTTTGAAGAAGGCTAGTGAACTCTCCAAACAAATTGTTGTGTCGACTGAGTCAGGAATCAGTCTATTCATATGGCACATGTCAAAGAGCTGCAACTGTCTAAAATGCCATGAAAATGCTTGTAATTCCCAACAGATGGCATTGATCGATTGTTGCTATGATTGTTGTCGATTCTCCCTGAGCCACTCAGATCATTAAAACAAATTTCACATTTCTACGAGCTTTCAGAGAAAAATTATAGCCTATTAAAATGGTTCAAGTTTATATGGATCGCACTGTGTATATATAAAGAATCATTTTAAGACATTTGCTTTCAGAAATGCATTTGCATGTTAACTTTCATACAACCATACTTTTTCAGAAACCCTTTAAGTACATCTCATTAAATGTAACAGACACCATCCTAAAGATCTAACCATTATAATTTATGATCTAAAATTCCAAAGAAACATATAATTTTTTACTACACAATAAGTTTTGTTCAGTTAAAGAGCATTTTAACCTGTAGAAAGAAAGCTTAACATTGTATGTATATGACTATATATTTACTTTGTAAATAATTAATTGAACAAGTAAAAATGTTAAGGTCCACTTTTCTTAGAAATTTCACTACGGTTGGCTTGTATTATTTTTGTTTCATGCTTTTTTTTAACACCAATCAAAAACTACTTTATGTAAAGGGGAAATACACAAGTGGCAGCAGATAAGTCAGATTTTCCATTGATCACCCTATTTATTTACTTCATTTTGGTAATAATCATGAAAAGATGACAGCTAACACATTCACACTTAATCACCTACAAAGTAAATAGGGAAGAAATAAGTGAAAAGATAAGTAATTTAAAGAAAAAACACATTGTTTTAGTATTCAGTCTCACTGACCCTACAAAGTTTTATATATTAAAGAATGATATTAGTTCGATGGTGCAGTTCAGAACTACTGGTGATACTGTACATGGAGAATTCTGAAACACTGGTATATGATTCTAAATTTAGATGAGAATAACAACATTAAATTTTTCACAAAGCCATCATTTAAAAACTAGGAAAACATAGAAATAGACAAAATTGTTTCCGCAATGAGCCCACGACTCAGGGAATCTTCTCAAATAAATAAATAATAAACATCTAGGCGTGAAAAATTGCAGATATCATTAGAAAATATGATTTATATGAAATTAATTTTCTCATAACATAAACCTTTTCAAAAATATAATTTGTTCTGTTTATATTTTCCTAAGTATATCAATGAATGGAACATGTTCGAGGACAGAATCCTTTCTTTTTGCTGGAAAAATTCATCAAAAAACACTTAATTTAAATAGGTCTGCACATAGCAACATTTACTTTAAAATAGAAAGTAATGAGATATGGGAAAGTAAAGAAAGTAAGAAGTCATTAAGCTTTTATAGAATCGAAAAAGTGAGTGGGGAAGAGAGAAGTATATTGGCAATTGCAACAGACAGTAGCGAAAAAGAATGGCATGATCAAAATCATAATCGATTTACTCTTGAAGGCCATAGAAATTACAGATTGACTTGTCATAATAGTATTAAGAGATAAAATCATAAACGTTACAACACACAAATCAATCATTAAAATGTTTGGTTATAAAATGAGTCAAATTTACACTTGAATTGCTTCGCTAAGCCATGTTGTTCTGAAAAAACTAAAAACAATAGAGAGAAAGAGGAAAATAGCAGCTACAACACCCTCATGGAAGGAAAAAACTAGAATATTTTAAAAAAAATTCACATTCCACCTCAGGCCTTCAACAAATTTAAAAAGATCTTCAAAGAACATAACATCTTCTTAGCCCCACAAAACAAACACAGCATAAAAACCTTCTAAAGTACAAGTTGGACAAAACACCTGCATCCAAGAAATCAGGAAATTACAGAATCAACTGTAAAAAATGTGATAAACCAGAAGAAACATAGGAACATCTGGAACACTTAAGAAACAACCAAATGGAGAAATCAGCAGTAGCCTCACATGCTTGGGACAGTAGCCATAGAATCAAAGATAATGTCCACTTGCTTAAATCAGCACAGCGACCACTAGAATTAAATATTGGGAAAAGATCTTTATTTCAAAGCAGAAACCTAGCCTTATGAATTTTGGAATTGTTGCCGATGACAACCCGCTCTACAAGTTCATATATCAATAATAAAAGTTGCTACAGGGGATTTTTTTGTAAAATTTTTAATTTGTCATTCATATTTTGTTGTAGTCTTGCTTGACTCAACTCTTGTTTTCTTCGACCCTGATGGTATTAGAGTATTCAAGGCCTAGGGGATCATTTCATTTTCTTTCCTGTCCATACCTCACTCTACCAAAAAAGTATTTTATACTCTGGCATTAAACTCTACAATAATTTACCAAGTCATATCAAGGCAATTAAAAATGTAAACCAGCTAAAATCCAGTCTCAAGGCACATCTAATTAACCAATCCTTTTACTCTATCAATGATTACCTTGAACATGAATATATGTCATGAATTATTAGTATATAGCATGTAAAGACTATTGTATATATTGTAAAAACATAATGTATATGTTGCAAAAACTTATGATTATTTATGTTTATAGCTTGACGTGTCCAATAGTGATTGTACATTGTACCAAACCACTTTAACGGATGAATAAAACTTTACTGCTTAGGTGATGTAACCGCCATTTATGGTGCCTAATTTTAAATGGTTACAAAAAGTTGAATAAAAACATTCCAGATAAAGAAAATGTATGTAATAACACGACCAAAATTACCAAGAAAATCCTCTGTAGCAACTTCTAGACTCCTAACAGGCCATGACTGTCTCAATAAACATTTATTGAGGATTGGTATAGTGAGATCTGCTCTGTGTCCTTTCTGTACACTTAAAGAAGATATGGATGGAAACCATCTACTGCGCTGCCCAACCTTGAGTTGACATGATAATATGACATCAAAATACTGGAATGCAAGAGAGCGAATGGCTTCACTGCCAACTGCTCAACATTAGATACCAACCACCACCATATTTTGTTGTTTACCTTGAAAAAAGGGTCCCCGCTCGGAAATCCAAATGGTGGACCGTTTTACTTCCGGAATGTTTTTTTTACCAATTGGACACTATTTCATCTGGAATGTTTTTATTTAACTTTTTGTAACCATTTAAAATTAGGCACCATAAATGGTGGTTACTTACCTAAGTAAAGAAAGGTATGGACAGGAAAGAAAATGAAATGATTCCCTAGGCCTCGAATACTCTAATACCATCGGAGTTGAAGAAAACAAGGGTTGAGTGAAGCAAGACTGGATAGGAAAGGTAAAAGAGGGGATCTGATATCAGTCCAGGTCAATAACTCACCAGAGCAGACCTTCCCTTTAGTTCATCACATCATTTTGTTTAAGTCTTCAAATTCTAGAAGCAATTGAAGGATGTCCTTTCTATTATAACAAAATTGATATGTGATTACTAACAGCTGCACCGCGTTAAGGTGAGGGATTGGACATTAGGCTTTTGTCCAGGTCGGTTCCTTTAAACTAGGCACGATTTAAACTTCTTGATTTTCTGAAATTATCAATGTATTTTCAGTGAAATATCATTACCAAATTTGTTGATAGAATGCAATACCTTCTCTACCCACTATTACATTGTATATACATGTTAGAGAAAGTAAAAATAAAAGTTTCAGGAAACTGACTTTAAAGTTTAGGTATTGGTCTCCTTATGAATTCTAGTGTATCATTATCATCCTCCCTATCGGGGCTATGCAGTGGCCAAGTGGCTAGACCTCTCGCTTCTTACAAAGGTGGCCCAGGTTTGATCCCAGGCAACTGCAAGTGGGATTGTATAAGCCCTGTACATCCAATTAGGTCGATTTTTGGAACTCAGTTGGGGGTTTTGGCAACTTCATAGTTCACATATTATTTTCTGCACATACTATATAAATAGTGTACAGAGAAGGTATTGAATTCCACCCAAAAATTCAATGTTGAGACTTCACCAGAAATACATGTTTTGAGGGCCCTTGTAGTACAAAACCGAGGATGGAGGAGGGGAGAGGGAGGGGAGAGAGAGAGAGAGAGAGAGAGAGAGAGAGAGAGAGAGAGAGAGAGAGAGAGAGAGAGAGAGAGAGAGAGAGAGAGAGAGAGAGAGAAAACCATTTCTGAGACATTTCTTGTTATTGGCTTCAATTTTACACTACTTTTAAACTTTTTTCAAGCATGAAGTTAACTTTTGTTTCATCTCTTTTGTTTTACTCCCAGGAATACAAAAGAGAACCAAAGTTTAATTGTTTTACAAGCAATGAGCTTTTAAAACTATTGCAACACCCTAGCCTCGTGAATTCCCTTCTACTTAAAGGGAAGCACATAATAAGACCAATTCTGCGAATGTTTAATCTAGATTAGTTGATGTACATAAAAAATAATCTTTCATAAGAAAATTAATTTATGGAACAGCTAGACAAGTCATGTAAATAGAACACATCAGATTTTTTGAACACATATGTACAACATCTAGTCATTATTTAATCAATGAAATAGTAAACATGTGCAAGCTTCTGGTAACAGAAAACAAATGAATAAACAGTACAAACAGCCAAAGCATGAAATAGGCAAGAAAGTGTCCAGAATAAACAAAAAAATCTAAAGCCTAAAAGAACTGTATCAGACTTCTGATAATCGAAAAGAGGGTGGCCCAGCATGCATGCTGTCATATAAGCCGACATTTAGGACCCTGAAATAGACTTATAGTTCAAAATATATTAATATTGATAAAACACACACACAAACAAATGATAGGTTCAATTCACATGACTTTCTTTACATCTCTACAACTAATTATTGTTAAAAAACTTTTTCTTCTATTTACTTCATACTAATCAAGAAAAAATTAGCAGAAATAGTCTTATTATTTGCTTCCTTGTAAGTAGAAGCGAAATAAGGGAGTAACATAGGTTAAAGTGGTAGTCAAAAGATGGTTGCTATGTGACTGAAGTTCCTTTGTTTGTATGGACAGGAGTTGACAAATTCCTGTATGACAAAAGTATAAGTTTTTCAAAGCTGCAACCAATAACAAAAGGAATATCTCAAAAATATCAACTCCATGAAAAAAAAGTATATAACATAAAATGTGTGTTTTAATGAGCTCTACATTTTCTATTAGGCAAGTTTTTGTCTATCTCTTACAGTTTCTTTCAACAAAATTCATCCAGAATAAAGATGTCTTCAGAGGCTATTCCCAGAAAACTCAAGGTATACATTTTATTTGAAATATAATCTTTAATATACAACATTTTAATCAAAATTGTTAGTGCTATTTTTGAGAAAATCAAACTTTTTCCTTGTAAAGGGATTTTCTTGAAAATCTTTGTGTCGCATCCTTGGAAGATACTCAACTTAAATCCCAAGTTTGACATTTAACCAACTTTTCGTTTTTGAGTTATGCTGTCTGCGGTCACACACACAGCATGACTACTGCAATTTTGGAACGTGCAGACTCTTTTATTCAAGGTGATCGAGGTTCACAATCAAAACATCGCTGCTCAACTTGGTGTTTCTGTTGGTACTGCTGACACACTTGTCCACCAGTTGGGGTACTCAAAAGGTTTGTTCTCGCTGGGTTCCTCAATGCCTAACTGATGACCATAAACATCACAGAAGAATCATTGTTATGAGGCTGAGGGTAACAATTTTTACTTTCTCTACACGTACTATGTACATAGTGTATAGAGAAGGTATTGTAATGCATCCAAAAATTCCATACCAAGATTTCACTGGAAATAGATGTTTTAGGGTACTCTGTAACAAAAAAACGCATTTTCAGAAAAAGGGCCGGCCATGTGTGCGTGTGCGCGAGCGTGCATGTGTGGGTGTGTGCGTGTGTGTGAACTTGGTATTTAACCTTAGTATATTCCAGGGATGCGACACAAAGATTTTGAGAAAAATCCCCCCACCCCAAACTACCATTTATATGGAACTTTATTCCAAAATTTTTATTTGCTTAAAAATGGCTCTAACGATTTTGATTAAAATAGCACATATTAAAGATATTTACCTGCCAAATAAAAAGTATATTTTACGGAATTTTGCATAACTGCTAAATCGTAAGAGATGGACAAAAACTAAAGAGCACGTTATAACACAGTTTATGTCATATCTATTTTTTTCGTAGAGTTGATCTTTTTTATTGGTTTCAGCTTTGAAAAACTTATACTTTTCTCATACAGGAATTTATCAACTGCTGTCCATACAAAGGAACTTCAGTCACATAGCAACCAGCTTTTGACTGTTACTTTAACATATGGTACTCCCTTATTTCCGTTCTACTTTCAAGGAAGCAAGTCATAAGACTATTTCTGCTAATTTTTTCTCGATTAGCATGAACTAAACAGAAGCATAAGCTTTTTAACGCTTTATTTGTTGCAGAGATGTAGAGAAAGTCATGTGAGTGTAACACATCAGATTTGCTGTCAAATATTGTCCAAGGTGATGAAACATGAGTTCATTACTTTGAACTTGAAACAAAACAGCAATCCATGAAGTGGCACCACACCAACTCTCCTTCGAAGAAAAAGTTCAAAGCCATACCGTCAGCTGGTAAAGTCATGGCTATGGTTTTCTGGGGCTCTGAAGGGGTTATTCTGTTCTATGCCCTCCCTCATGATCAAACGATCAACTCTTAAGTATATTGTGCTGCTCTAAAGAAATTGAAGAAACGATTTCGGCGTGTTCGTAGCCACAAAAGTGCAAATGAACTTCTCATTATAATGCAAGGCCTCACACAAGTCTCGCATCCAAGAGGAGCTCACAAAACTTCTTCCTCATCCACCCTACAGCCCGGATCTCGCACCTTCTGACTTATACCTGTTTGGATCAATGAAGAATGCACTCCACAGGAATCACTGTGAAGATGATATGGAAGTTATAGATGCAGCAAGACATAGACCAGTAGAGAGTTACCATACAGGCCTATAGGCCCTCCCATCAAGTTGGCATAAGGCCATAGCATTGAATTGAGATTATGTTTTAAACTAGGGTTTTGTAACCAAAACATTGGGGGATAAAATGATGTACTTGAATCCTGAATAAAAGCAACATACTTTAAGAGAAAAAAAGTGTTGCATTATTTATTGAACGTCCCTCGTATATAAGTATGCATACGCACCTAGTGAGACTGGAATCTGCGTATATCTGCCAGCACCTGGTTTAGGGGCTGGTTGTGAAGAGGAACCAATTGTCCCTGTAGTGGGACTTGTAGTTGCAGTAGAGCTGGAACGCAGAGACGGTGGGATTTTATGTGATCTGGATTCTAAAATAGCTGCAATACCGCAACTGCAGTCTTCCTGTGGAGGTAGAGTTGTGCAAGACTCTGCCTTTGTATCTGTTGAGCTGCTCAGAAAAGGATCTGCAAAAACACAAGCATGTGTTTCATTCACATGACCTTCTCTGTAACAAAGCTTACTCTTCTATCTACTTCATGCAAATCGAGATAAACCTTAGCAGAAATGGTCTAATTACTTGCTTCACTATAAGTAGAAGGATAGTAAGGGAGTACACTAGGCTAAAGTGATACTTAAATCTTTCAAAAGCTGGTTGCCATGTTGTTGAAGTTTATTTCTTTGCATTGCCAAGAGTTGAAAAATTCCTGTATGTGAAAAGTTAAGTATTTTCAAATTGAAACCAATAACAAGGAATATTTCAAAATGGTTAACTCCACGAAAAAATATATATAACATCAATTTGTGTTGTAACAAGATCTACACTTTTTGTGTAGAAAGTTTTTGTATATCTCTTATCAAATTCAGCTAAATTCACCCAGGATCTATTCCCAGAAAATTCAGAATATACATCTTATTTGTCATGTAAATATCTTTAATAAACTGTATTTTAATCAAAATTGTTAGAAAATCAAAATTTTCATAAATTTTTCCACATTGGGGTGGGGGGATTTTTCTCAAAACCTTTGTGTCCCATTCTTGGAAGATAGTAAACTTAAAAATGCTTTTTTTTTTTTTGGATACAGGGGACCCTTAAGCATGTATTTCTGGTGAAATTTTGGTATTGAATTGTTGGGTGGAATGCAATATCTTCTCTATACACTATGTACATAGCATGTGTGGAGAAAGTAAAAATGCTAGCAACAGTGAAGTAACATGAATAATAAAATAACAATTAATAATTTGCAATAAAACTTCACTTATCTTTATGAATAAACATTCAGGCATAGAAATATACATCTTTATGACTAGGTTCTTCCAAAGTAATGACATAACTAAACTGATTGCACATTTTCATTAAAAGTTTTTAAGTGTATATTAAACGAAGCATAAGCTAAAATTACACATTACAAATATTTGCTGGAAAATCTTTGCATAATCACAGAATCTGGATTGCTGAGTATTAAAAAGGGGATATGTTACAAGATGTATGTTTCAAGGAAAAAGGAAAGAAAGATCCAAGCAGGTCAGTGCTGGCTCATGGGTGTAAAACCAAATGAGGAGACAATATGCTTATAGTATTTTTTCATTGGAGGTCATATGATTTGAGTTTAAACTGGCATGAGTCAGGCTGACTTCTATCTTTCATTTTATTAAATAAAGACTTTAAGTTAAATAAACTAATGTCTACCGAAGTTATAAATAAAGAACTATTCTCCTAGAAGTTGCAACTGTACAAATACTGACTTAAAATATTACTTGTGTTGCCCAACATTTATGCAGTTGTTGAAAATGGCACCCAGGCTTTCTTCTAAATGGAATCTTTCCTTGTTTTATACATTCCGATTGCACCTAAATAGTCAATAGCATTAGCAAAATAGTTTTTCCAGATAGATACAGCAGCATAGTCATGAAAATTCCAAAAACTAAGATGCTTTGAAATTAACACAATAAGATGTTATATTAATTTGTTGAGTTGGTTTCTTAACACTATGTCACTTACATTCTTATTATGAGGGACTAATTTTGGAAGCCTATGCTTCCATTTTCAACCTCACGGGTCCAACTGCCATTGCTGGTTGCGTTTGCTTGTGTTTTTTTCTCTGGTGGCAAAATGATGAACTTCTTAACTAAGCTGTCTACTGGTGGGATTTCAAAGTTTATTAGGTGATCTTTGTTTTTCCATACAAGGATGTTTTCCCAGGTTGTGAGTTCTGTGTGTCCTGACATGGTTTTTAGCAATTTTGGATTTGGATCTAGATTATGGTTTTCTTTCCAGAACTGAAATGCTACTGCCGATTTATCTTCTAGTTTCAATTTTAGGTTTCTAAAGTGTTCTTTGGATCTGATTTTTAAACTTATTTTTGTTTGTCCTATGTAGAACTTTTCACAAGTTGTGCATTTAATTTGATATATTCCTGATCTATTTTCTGAAGGAATTTCATTTTTTATTTTTGAATTTAGTAATTTTATGACAAAAAAATCTGCTTATTGGAGCCAAGGTGATGTTTTGTTCTTTGAAGATCTTTTTTAATTTTCTAAATGCTCGGGGGTGGTAAGTGAATTTTTTGAATGTGTTATATTGTTTTTTCCTGTTGTTAGGGTTCAAATATAATTTAACTACCTGTTATTTAGGTATGTACAGCAGGCTAATCGGAGACGCTTGTGATTTTGTGGAAATCACGAGCATCTTACCAACTTCCTGAAATTGATACCAGTAAAACGTTTCCTCATCTAGCAAAGTGTCACCCTCAGCGGTGTAATGATTAACATGCTAACTTCATATACCCAAGGTCGCAGATTCAAACCCAGCGGAGGGCATTGGATCTTTTCAAGTGTAAAAATCCTTAGTATGGCTTCCTCCGGAAGCGAAGTAAAGCCATTGGTCCCGTGTCGTAGATTTACGGCACGTAAAAGAACCTCAAGCCTGACAGACAGGCCTCTGAGCAAAATTAAGCAGTCTTTCACACCAGGTATAGAATGGGATGCTGAGAACCATAGCAGTTAAAGAGGGTTCATAAATAAAACTACACTAACATTAAAAAACAGCAAAGCATAATTTTATAATGACTTGAAATTTAGAATGCATAAAATGTTCAGTGCTGTAAATGAACACAAATTATACTAATATAAATGACAACATTGAAATACTCTTTATCAAAGAGAAGACAGTTAATAGATACATATTGTGGTCTGGTCCAATTTTCCCTGTTGCTTCACTTTCTTTCTTCATGACATAGTGGCATAATGAAAATGATGTAAAGCAGCCTCCTTTTCCTTCTGCTTCACTAAATGGGGAGTCAAACACAAGACCTCTCTAAACTCTAGCAATACTCACAACCTTACTGAAAAAATGCAATGAATTGTTAGTCGTAATTGTATAATTTTGAAGCATAATCAAATTGAATTAATTAAAGTGGTACATATTAACACACTTGGAATCCAAACCCAAGCAGTAGTGGTTCAACAACTGACCATGCAGGCAACGGTCTGCGAAACAATTGTCCTGCACAATAAAAGTAAGTGAAGTGTGTGTTAATACGTACCACTATAATTAATTCAATTTGTCCTTTATGCTGCACCAGAAACAGACCTGCCATCTCACTTACTGAAATATGAGTTTTATTTATGGACCTATATTATCGTTCCCAGCATCCCATTTAAATACCGTGAAATGTGAAATACTGCTTAGCTTTCTTCAGAGGATTTATTATCAGCTTGAGGTTCGTTTATGCACAGTAAATTTACAACACAGAATTTTACTGCCTCAAAAAATCAATTGCCCTATGCCAGGTTTGAAACCACAACCTTGGGAAAAACACACTAACTGGCTCACTTTGAGCAAGTTTGCTTGTACAGTGTCTGTCAAAATTATAAAGACACACCTAAATTTCAGACTTTTTATTCCTGTCCTTAGACTTTTGTGAAATCTCAAGATGTTTATACATGGATAAAATGCATGTCAACAATGAAGTTTTCTGCTGCAAACTAGAACTCACTATTTTAAAACTGTGGTTAATAAGATGATTTCTCAATCAAGAAAACCGGCTAAAAATGGAAAAAATTAATTTACTCTTGAA